>JARQOC010000001.1:192667486-193867486 GCA_033576535.1 Allobates femoralis
TATGATCTTTTTTTTTAAGTAATACTTTTAAACAATTTTCAAACAGTTAATTAATATAACAATAATAAACTACATAAAGGGGATAAATACAGCCCCACAATTCCCATTCCCTGCCCCGCTCGCTCCATCCTGCCCCCTGCCACCATCCTGAACTCCCCGCCACTATCCTGCTCCTCCGGATCCATTCTGCAACTCCGACTCTATCCTGCCCTGCTCGCTCCATCCTGCCCCACTCGCCACCATCCTGCCCCGCCGGCTCCATCCTGCCCCGCCCGCTCCATCCTGCCCCCCCACCACCATCCTGATCCCCCCCACCACCATCCTGATCCCCACTGCCGGCTCCATCCTGCCCCGCCAGCTCCATCCTGCCCCCCGCATCCATCCTGCCCCGCCGTCTCCATCCTGCATCCCCACCACCATCCTGCCCCCTCACCACCATCCTGCCCCGCCAGCTCCATCCTGCCCCCCCCGCCACCATCCTGCCCCACCGGCTCCATCCTGCCCCCCCACCACCATCCTGCCCCGCCAGCTCCATCCTGCCCTGCCTGCTTCATCCTATCCCCCGCCACCTTCTTGCCCCGCCGGCTCCATCTTGCCCCGCTGGCTCCATCCAGCCCCTCCACCACCATCCTGATCCCCCCCCCACCATCATCCTGCCCCCCTGCCACCATCTTGCCCCGCCGGCTCCATCCTGCCCCGCCGGCTCCATCCCCACCCCCCTCACCATCCTGCCCCGCCGGCTCCATCCTGCTGCGATGGCTCCACCCTGCCCCTCCACCACCATTCTGATCCCCCCCCACCACTATCCTGCCCTCCCTCGCCACCATCCTGCCCCCCACTACCATCCTGCCCCGCCCGCTCCTTCATGACTCGCCCACTCCATCCTGCCCCCCCACCACCATCCTAATCCCCCCCACCACCATCCTGATACCCCCACCGGCTCCATCCTGCTCCACCATCTCCATCCTGCCCCCCCGCATCCATCCTGCCCGCCGGCTCCATCCTGCACCCCCACCACCATCCTGCCCCCCCACCGCCATCCTGCCCTGCTAGCTCCATCCTGCCCCACCTGCTTCATCCTACCCCCCACCACCATCCTGCCCCGCTCACCTCCATTCTGCCCCGCTCGCCACCATCCTGCCTCGCTGGCTCCATCCTGCCCCGCCAGCTCCATCCTGCCCCGCTCGCTCCATCCTGCCCCGCTCGCTCCATCTTGCCCTGCTTGCTCCATTCTGCCCTGCCGGCTCCATCCTGCCCCGCCCGCTCCATCCTGCCCCGTCGGCCCCACCATACCCAACCGCCACCATCCTGCCCCGCTGGCTCCATTCTGCCCCTCCACCACCATCCTACCCCCCCGCCACCATCCTCCCCTGCTGGCTCCATCCTGCCCTCCCCGCCACCATCCTGCCCCGCCGGCTCCAGCCTGCCCCCCCGCATCCATCCTGCCCCCCGAATCCATCCTGCCCCTCCCGCATTCATCCTGCCCTGCCGCCTCCATCTTGCACCTCCACCACCATCCTGCCCCACCCCGCCACCATCCTGCCCCCCCCCCCACCTTCCGGCCCCGCCGGCTCCATCCTGCCCTGCCGGCTCCATCCTACCCTGCTCGCCACCATCCTGCCCTGCCAGATCCATCCTGCCCTGCCCGCTCCATCCTGCCCCGCCCGCTCCATCCTCCATCATCCTGTCCCCCCCATCCAAACCCCTCCCCGTCACCATCCTGCTCCCCCGGCTTTATCCTGCTCCCCAGGCTCTATCCTGCTGCCCCGCTCGCTCCATCCTGCCCGCACTCCAAATCATCCTGTCCCCCCCATCCAAACCCCTCCCCGTCACCATCCTGCTCCCCCGGCTTTATCCTGCTCCCCAGGCTCTATCCTGCTCCCCCGGCTCTATCCTGCTACCCCGGCTCCATCCTGCTCCTCCGGCTCCATCCTGCCCCGCTCGCTCCATCCTGCCCCGCTCGCTCCATCCTGCCCCCGCCACCATCCTGCCCCGCTCGCTCCATCCTGCCCCCCCCCCCCACCTTCCGGCCCCGCCGGCTCCATCCTGCCCTGCCGGCTCCATCCTACCCCGCTCGCCACCATCCTGCCCTGCCAGATCCATCCTGCCCCGCCCGCTCCATCCTGCCCCGCTCACTTTAACCTGCCCCCCGCCACCATCCTGCCCCGCTCGCTCCATCCTGCCCCGCACTCCATCATCCTGTCCCCCCCATCCAAACCCCACCCCATCACCATCCTGCTCCCCGGCTTTATCCTGCTCCCCAGGCTCTATCCTGCTCCCCCGGCTCTATCCTGCTACCCCGGCTCCATCCTGCTCCTCCGGCTCCATCCTGCCCCGCTTGCTCCATCCTGCCCCGCTCGCTCCATCCTGCCCCCCCCCTCCATCCTGCCCCGCTCGCTCCATCCTGCCCCGCTCGCTCCATCCTGCCCCCCGCCACCATCCTGCCCCGCTCGCTCCATCCTGCCCCCCCCCACCTTCCGGCCCCGCCGGCTCCATCCTGCCCTGCCGGCTCCATCCTACCCCGCTCGCCACCATCCTGCCCTGCCAAATCCATCCTGCCCCGCCCGCTCCATCCTGCCCTGCTCACTCTAACCTGCCCCCCGCCACCATCCTGCCCCGCTCGCTCCATCCTGCCCCGCACTCCATCATCCTGTCCCCCCCATCCAAACCCCTCCCCGTCACCATCCTGCTCCCCCGGCTTTATCCTGCTCCCCAAGCTCTATCCTGCTCCCCCGGCTCTATCCTGCTACCCCGGCTCCATCCTGCTCCTCCGGCTCCATCCTGCCCCGCTCGCTTCATCCTGCCCCGCTCGCTCCATCCTGCCCCCCCCGCCACCTTCCTGCCCCGTTCGCTCCATCCTGCCCCACACGCCACCATCCTGTCCCTTCGATCCAAACCCCCCCACCACCATCCTGCTCCCCCGACTCTATCCTGCTCCCCCGGCTCTATCCTGCTACCCCGCCTCTATCCTGCTCCCCGGCTCCATCCTGCTCCTCCGACTCTATCCTACCCCGCTTGCTCCACCCTGCCCCGCTCGCTCCAGTCTGCCCCACTCTCCACCATCCTGCCCCCCCACCAACATCCTGCCCCACTCGCCACCAACCTGCCCCCCCATCCTGCCCCTCCGGCTCCATCCTACTCCTCCGGCTCCATCCTGCCCTGCCGGCTCCATCCTACCCTGCCCCCCCACAATCCTGCCCCGCTCCCCCACCATCCTGCCCCCCACCACCATCCTGCTCCTCCGGCTCCATCCTACCCCGCTCGCTCCATCCTGCCCCGCTTGCTCCATCCTGCCCCCCACTGTTCTTGCTCCCCAACCTCCATCCTGCCCCACACCTCCATCCTGCCCTGCTCGCTCCATCCTACCCCGCTCGCTACATCCTGCTCTTCCGGCTCCATCCTCCTCCTCCGGCTCCATCCTGCCCCTTCGGCTCCATCCTGTCCCGCTCGCTGCATCCTGCCCCGCTCCCACCATCCTGCCCCACTTGCTCCATCCTGCCCCCCGCCACCATCCTGCCCCGCCCCCCCACCCCACCACCATCCTGCTCCTCCGGCTCCATCCTGCCCCACTTGCTCCATCCTGCCCCGCTCGCTCCATCCTGCCCCCTGCTGTTCTTGCCCCCCCACCTCCATCCTGCCCCCCTGCCTCCATCCTGCCCCGCTTGCTCCATCCTTCCCCCCACCTCCATCCTGCCCCCTTGGCTCCATCCTGCCCCCTCCGGCTCCATCCTGCCCCCCGCCACCATCCTGCTCCACCGGCTCCATCCTGCTCTGCTCGCTCCATCCTGCCCCGCTCGCTCCATCCTACCCCTTACTGTTCTTGCTCCCCCGCCTCCATCCTGCCCCTCTGGCTCCATCCTGCGCCGCCGGCTCCATCCTGCCCCGCCGGCTCCATCCTGCCCCGCTCGCCATCATCCTGGGACCGCCACCATCCTGCCCCGCTGACTCCATCCTGCCCCGCTCGCTCCCTCCTGCCCCCACCGCCACCATCCTTTCCCTTCGCCACCATCCTGCTCCTTCGGCTCCATTCTGCTCCTCCGGCTCCATCCTGCTCCTCCGGCTCCATCCGGCCCCTTCGGCTCCATCCTGTCCCACTCGCTGCATCCTGCCCCACTCCCACCACCCTGCCCCGCTCGCTCCATCCTGCCCCCCGCCACCATCCTGCCCCACCCACCATCCTGCCCCCCCACCCCACCACCATCCTGTTCCTCCGGCTCCATCCTGCCCCACTTCCTCCATCTTGCCCCGCTCGCTCCATCCTGCCCCTGCTGTTCTTGCCCCCCCGCCTCCATTCTGCCCCCCCACCTCCATCCTGCACCGCTTGCTCCATCCTTCCCCCACCTCCATCCTGCCCCCTTCGGCTCCATCCTGCCCCCCGCCACCATAATGCTCCACTGGCTCCATCCTGCTCCGCTCGCTCCATCCTGCCCCGCTCGCTCCAACCTGCCCCGCTCGCTCCATCCTACCCTTACTGTTCTTGCTCCCCCGGCTCCATCCTGCCCCTCCGGCTCCATCCTGCTCCTTCGGCTCCATCCTGCGCCGCCGGCTCCATCCTGCCCCGCCGGCTCCATCCTGCCCCGCCGGCTCCATCCTGCCCCACCGGCTCCATCCTGCCCCGCTCGCCACCATCCTGGGCCCCCCTCCCGACACCATCCTGCCCCGCCGGCTCCATCCTGCCCCGCTCGCTCCATCCTGCCCCCACCGCCACCATCCTGTCCTCCCACCACCATCCTGCTCCTCCGGCTCCATCCTGCTCCTCCGGCTCCATCCTGTCACCATCCTGCTCCTCTGGCTCCATCCTGCCTCACTTGCTCCATCCATCCCCGCTCACTCCATCCTGCCCCCTGCTGTTCTTGCCCCTCGCCTTCATCCTGCCCCCCCACCTCCATCCTGCCCCACTTGCTCCATCCTGCCCCCCCGCCTCCATCCTGCCTCCCCCGGCTCCATCCTGCCACCCCCCCCGCCTCATCCTGCCCCGCTCGCTCCATCCTGTTCCCCCCGACACAATCCTGCCCCCCCTGCCCCCCTCAGCTGATCGGTTTCCCAGGCAACGACAGGTCCTAAAGGCCTGCAGGACCTAGAAGATGGAGGTGGAGCGAGCCGGCGGACAGGTGAGTATCCTCACTGAGGAATTTTTTATTTTTACTTTTACTGTGGAGGACTGGGGGCCAGGAGGAACAGGGGGCCGCGGGGAGCGGAGTATCGTCATATACCATAGTGCTGCTATACATGTACTATAATGTACCACCATGTACCATAGCGCTGCTATACATGTACTGTAATGTACGGCCATATACTATAGTGCTGCTATACATGTACTGTAATGTACCGCCCTATATTATAGTGCTGCTATACATGTACTGTAATGCACCGCCATATACCATAATGCTGCTATACATGTACTGTAATGTACCGCCATATACTATAGTGCTGCTCTACATGTACTGTAATGTACCGCCATATACCATAGCGCTGCTATACATGTACTGTAATGTACCGCTATATACTATAGTGCTGCTATACATGTGCTGTAATGTACCGCCATATACTATAGTGCTGCCTTACATGTGCTGTAATGTACCGCCATATACCATAGCGCTGCTATACATGTACTGTAATGTACCGCCATATACCATAGCGCTGCTGCTATACATGTACTGTAAAATACCGCCATATACCATAGCGCTACTATATATTATATAGTTCACTCACGTTGACTGAGCAAGTTCTGTCAGTCACAGTATGTCAACTACATACATATTCTAGAATATCCGATGCGTTAGAATTGGGCCACCATCTAGTTATATAATAATTCCCTTAATCCTGGCCTCAATCCTATGGCAATGGGGTGTGGCCTGGCAGCTCATGGCTCCGGCCGCTTGAAAGGGGAGCTCCTGCAGACTCGGGCTTCTCCACCAATATATAGCTGCTCACAACAGTTTCTCCAACAGTCACACAGGAACAACTAGACTTTCTGAACGCGCCCTTTGGGCTGTCGGAAATCTCTTAAACTATTAAGGATGACAAATTACACTCGGCCCCTGGTCCAGATGGGTTCTCTAATGTTTATTACATAAATGTTTCCCATATTCTTGCACCATACCTGCTTCGCACCTTTTCAAGCTGGCAGCATTCGGGATCTATACCACCCTCTGCCTTGCAAGCCACAATAATCACCATTCCAAAGCCTGGTAAGCCAAAAGAGGACCCGGGCAATTACTGCCCGATCTCTCTTTCGAACTGTGATGTGAAAATATACTCCAAATTGTTGACTGCCAGGTTGATCCGCATTACCCCCTCTCTGGTTCACCCACACCAAGTGGGTTTTGTTTCTGGAAGACAGACCGGAGATGGCACTTGTCGCATGATTGATATTTTGGGCGCCATGGAAGAGGCGGGGGTCCTGGTGCATTCCTGTCCTTGGATGCGGAAAAGACATTTTGATAGGGTACATTGGGGATACCTCGCCTCTGTTTTAAATAAATTTGGCATTGGCGGTCCTTTTTTGTCAGCACTGATGTCATTATATTCCAATCCAAATGCACGGGTGCTGTCCTCTGGCTTTCTGTCTGCTCCATTTATATTTACCAACGGGACTTGCCAAGGCTGCCCCCTGTCTCCCATAATTTTTTCCTTGTTGATTGAGCCTCTTGCAGATTCAATTCGCACTAATGGACGCATAGTGGGACTTCACCTGAGGTCTCAACATCACGTCATTGGGCTATATGCAGATGACATTATGCTGACATGCATGGATCTAGAGTCCTTACTGAAGGAGAATATGGAGGTACTACACAGGTTCTCCCTGGTTTCTTTCTAAAAGCTTAACGCAAGTAAATCCTTAATTCTTCCCATTGGGGTCCCGATGTGAGTCCAGGTGCGTCTTGAACAAAAGTTTCCCTTTACTTGGAGGCAACAGGGGATCCCTTATCTTGGAATATCTTTCTCAAGCTCTAACAAGCTAGTGACCTCCAACCTAGAGAAGTTAAGCTCCGCTCTGGCGTCGGAAATTCTAAAACATTCCCTTTCCAATGGGTCATGGATAGCCTGCATACACGCGTTCAAAATGTTCTTGCTACCCAAGATTTTGTATACCTTTACAGCCCTCCCAGTTGAAAACTGCGCCAGATGGCTTTCTAAACTCCTGTCTTTATCTAACAGGTATATCTGGGCAAATAAAAAACTTTGAGTATCAGGGGGAATCATGTATCTTCCACTTTGCAAGGGGAGAATGGTGGTCCCGAATATTACCAATTAATACAAAGCAGCCCACCTTGAGTCGGTTAAGAAGTGGTGGTCTCCTCTGGTTGAGACGCCTAGAGTCCTACTATTTGAGAGGATCTTCTCTCCGGTCTTTGCTGGAGGCTTAATCATTAAAACCTACAGGATTCTCGGCGCCTCTTCCGCCGCTTATGGCCACTTTAACCATGTGGAGAAGGGCGGTGAAAAAGTGGATATCCCTACCGGCTGGGCTGATTATCATTCCATATTACCGATTTACATTTACGCCTGTGGTTAGACTCTGGGATCCTAGTCCTGGGCGACATGATGGGGGGAAATTCCTTTCCCTCGTTTGTGTCCCTATGTGCGGAGTACAAGGAGCTGGGAAATTTTTCTTTCCAGCACTTTCAAATAAAACATTTCCTTAGGTCCATAAATTAATTGAACATGCCTCTACCTCCCACGTGCCCCTCAGACTATCAAAGATTTTTATTATCTAATCGTCAGTCCTATAAAGGTTTAGCTCTATTACATAAGGCACCTAATAGACTAGCTTTCCCATCTCGCCCAATGTATATGTCAAGATGGAAGGAAAATTTTTCCTTTCAAGCATCAGAGGAGGAATGGTCGGCGGGTTTGAAAGTTAACAGGTTGGCCGCAAAATGTATTACACTTCAAGAGTCCTTAAAGAAAATCTACCTAAGGTGGTATTACTCCCCATTTTGACTTGCCCACTTTGCTAAAGATCTCTCTCCCCTATGGAGACAGTGTGGGGAGGAGGGCACCCTTGGCCATATGTGGTGGTCCTGTCCTAAACTGGCTTCCTTTTGGATGGTGATGTCTCAACTCCTCACGGTCATGGGTATGGAGATGACTTTGTCCGCACAACTGGCAGTTTTGAATATTGGGTTAGATAAGCTTCACCATGATTTCCAATCCATTGTCTCCATTGTGTTAACAGCAGCTAGAACAAGCATAGCAGCTTTGGAAGTCCCACACTCTCCCATCTTTGAGGGAGGTTGCAGACAGACTAAATTCAACTTTCCAGCATGAATTTTGGTTGTCTCTTGAGTACTTACATGTAGATAAGGTGCTAATTCTAAAAATGTTTTTATGGTTTCTACTTGATTAATAATTCTCCATTTAGGTTGGACGAGGAGAAGAAAAAAGATATTCTCTTTCCCCCTTACCTAGCTTTCTGTCACTCCTCCTCCTTTCCCCACTTTTTTTTTCTTTTGCTTATTTCGTATATCGTACCCTGATGTCATAACTGATGTTACCTGTAGTTATTCTGAAAGCATGATTTGTATGCTTTAGTTTGTAACCTTTGTTTGTTGGTGGTTAATAATAAAAATTTATTGGATAAAAAAAAAAGTCCTATGGTAATGTTCATTTTCCTGTAACAATGCCTTTGAGTAATCATGTTCTTAATCCAATATTATTGTCCCCCATACCTGTAATAATGTCTCACATCCTGGCTCCTTTCTTTAATAATGTTCACCATCCTGGCCCTTTTCTTTAATAATGTCCCCTAATTTTTTCTCTTTCTTTAATAATGCCTCCATCTTGGCCCCTTTCTTTAATAATGATTTCCATCTTGGGCCCTATATTTAACAATGTAGAACCTGCTTTCCCTTTTCTTTTACAATGTCTTTCATGTTTTAATAAAGTCCTCCATCCTGGTCCCAATCATATAATTAATTTCCCCCATCCTGGCCCCAAACATAATGTTCCTCATATAGCCCCCTTCTTTTAATAATTCACCTCATCCTAGCCTCTTTCTTTAATACTGTCCCATAATGGCGATCTTCTCCAGCACATTGAAAGAAAATATTCTTTTCACTTGTACGCTCTGCCACAATGCACAGCATTTTTTTTATTTCCATAGCCATTGCAGAGGTGTGTAATGGCACAGGACAGGCACAGTAGTGTCACCTTGACTCTGATAGGCTGACAGCTTGTATACCTATTGTGATTCAGAAAGCAATTGGCTCTCTGCTCCGAGATACAATTCAACTGAATGAGCATTGAAAGATGCACATCCACATGAAAGGTAATTGGGTCACCTTCCTCCATGGAAAGAGAAAGTGACCTTGATCATTACACCCCAATATGTACATAAGTATTTAAAGAAAAGGTGTCAGCTGATTCATACTGCCCAGATCACAAGAAGCATGAACCTGAGCCTAGCTGCCTATTGCATAAAATATATTTTTCTTTGCAACACTCTGGCATAGCTACAGTTGATTGACAGGTCTCCCATGTCTGTGCACATTGGAAAAGACCTGTCAGTTGCCTGGAGCAGTTCAAAGAAACGCTGGTGAGGGTCTCTCGCTATACTTAAATATACAGTGCCTTGTGAAAGTATTTGCCCCCTTTGAAGTTTTCAACCTTTTGCCACATTTCAGGCTTCAAACATAAAGATATAAATTCTAATTTTTTGGAGAAGAATCAACTACAAGTGGGCACAATCGTGAAGTGGAATGAAATTTATTGGATATTTTAAACTTTTATAACAAATAAAAAACTGAAAAGTGGGGCGTGCAATATTATTCAGCCTCCTTGAGTTAATACTTAGTAGCACCACCTTTTGCTGCGATTACAGCTGCAAGTTGCTTGGGCTATGTCTCTATCAGTTTTGTACATCGAGAGACTGAAATTCTTGTCCATTCTTCCTTGCAAAACAGCTGGAGCTCAGTGAGGTTGGATGGAGAGCAATTGTGAACAGCAGTTTTCAGCTCTTTCCACAGATTCTTGATTGGATTCAGGTCTGTACTGTGACTCGGCCATTCTAACACCTGGATACATTTATTTTTGAACCATTCCATTGTACATTTTGCTTTATGTTTGGGATAATTGTCTTGTAGGAAGATAAATCTCCGTCCCAGTCTCAGGTCTTTTGCAGGCTCCCAACAGGTTTACTTCCAGAATGGTCCTGTACTTGGCTCCGTCCATCTTCCCATCAATTTTATCCATCTTCCCTGTCCCTGCTGAAGAAAAGCAGGCCCAAACAATGATGCTGCCACCACTGTTTGACAGTGGGGATGGTGTTTTGTGATGATGAGCTGTGTTGCTTTTACGCCAAACATATCATTTTGCATTGTGGCCAAAAAGTTTGATTTTGGTTTCATCTGACCAGAGCACCTTATTCCACATGTTTGGTGTGTCTCCCAGGTGGCTTGTGGCAAACTTCAAACAAGATTTTTTATGGATATCTTTGAGAAATGGCTTTCTTCTTGCCACTCTTCCATGAATGCCAGATTTGTGCAGTGTACGACTGATTGTTGTCCTATGGACAGACTCTCCCACCTCAGCTGTAGATCTCTGCAGTTCATCCAGAGCGATCATGGGCCTTTTGGCTGCATCTCTGATCAGTCTTCTCCTTGTTCGAGATAAAAGTTTAAAGGGACAACTGGGTCTTGGTAGATTTGTTGTGGTCTGATACTCCTTCCATTTTAATATGATCGCTTGCACAGTGCTCCTTGAGATGTTTAAAACTTGGGAAATCTTTTTGTATCCAAATCCGGCTTTAAACTGCACCACAACAGTATCTTGGACCTGCCTGGTGTGTTCCTTGGTCTTCTTGATGCTCTCTGCTCATGAAACAGAACCCTGAGACTATCACAGAGCAGGTGCATTTATACGGAGACTTTATTACACACAGTGGAGTCTATTTACCATTACCAGTCATTTAGGACAACATTGGATCATTCAGAGATCCTCACTGAACTTCTGGAGTGAGTTTCCTGCACTGAAAGTAAAGGGGCCGAATAATATTGCAAACCCCACTTTTCAGTTTTTTATTTGTTAAAAAAGTTTAAAATATGCAATACATTTCGTTCCACTTCATGATTGTGTCCCACTTGTTGTTGATTCTTCAAAAAAAAAATTAGAATTTATATCTTTATGTTTGAAGCCTGAAATCTGGCAAAAGGTTGAAAAGTTCACAGCATTCTCCTTCAGATATATCTGCTGATAATATAGAACTGAATAATGGATTTCTATAAAGCTATCACTTAAATACTAGTTTTTCTATTCAAAATGCATTTACTGCAAGCTGTGTGTGTTTTTCTAATAGGAGGATATAGAAGCTATATAGAGCAAAGGATAGAAGTTGTATGAACCAATCATTTCCATAATGTAATTCATATGGAAGGAAAGCAATGTTGAATGCCCTATTGGTTATATATTTTTTATGTTCATGTGTATTAAGGATGAAACATATAACCAACAGGTACAGCAACATAGGTATCAAATACAGAACAGTGCGCTAAAACTAAACCTTATAAAAATATTGATATTGATTAATTTTTTTTAAAGATAGGTTATTAAAGGGGTTATCCAGGATTTAGCCCCCCTGCCAAAATAAAAGTGCCTAAGCACTAACAGGCAGGTAGCTGCCACGTACCTGCCTGTTCTGCCCGTCACCGTTCACTACCGTTCACCCCGACACAAAGTGGGCACAAACTGCTACTGCCAGGGACAGCATGGCCATGTAAATAGACTGGTGTCTTGTTTTCCGCTCTGCGGAATGGGCGGGATAGCCAACATCTTGCTGATTGATAGCCAGCTTCCCACTACCTGATTGGGAAAGCTGGCTGTCAGTCAGCGTGATGTCGGATCTGGTGCCCGTCGACAGAGGGGAGAAGCCAACCCTCTGCAGACGAGTCAGCGGAAGCTGGAAAATCACAGACAGGAGCAGTCTGTACTCGCTCTGTGTTGGCGGTGAACAGTAGTGACTGGCGCTGGGCACAACAGGCAGGTAGCTGGCTGTTACCTGCCTGTTAGTGGTTAGGCACATTTATTTTTTTTTTGGCTAAAGCCTGGATCACCCTTTTAAATATATCGTGATCGGATAAGCCCTTTAACTTCTGTTACCAACATTAATGACATGAACTACAAACACCATTATGAACTATACACATTTTTGGGAACATGAATATTGTTTTCTATAGTCTATAATCAGGTACTGGACAATCTTTTTCTCATCCTTCATTGCACCATGAGACAGCAGAATATGCATATATATCACATAAACCTTTTTCACGCTCTTGGATACCATGAGTATACAATATGGTACTATATTTTGTTTAGTCAGTACAGTATATAATTAATGAGTAAAATAAATCTTTGAAAGTTGTGTAGTGTAGGAAGTGGAGTGTGCATTTATATACTCTGCATAATTCTTCTCTAGTTACATGTCACTATTCAATACCTATACTGGGAGAAATCAATGGACCACTCTACTCTCTACCACCAGAAGAGCAGACAAAAGGTCATTATCCATTTTAAAGCAAATCAGTTTAAACAACATATGAAGCAAATAATTAACCTGATCGAATAAGCTAGATGTAATTTCAGTCAAACAATAAACATGCTGCAGCTAATGTACAACGCATGTTCTACAAGTAGCTGATCAGCAAAACAATCAATTGTACCATTAGCAATTGGGAAAATAATGAGAATTGATTCACACACTCCCAGTTTGTTCCTATTAACAGCATCATTTCTCTTGACAATTGGAAATTCACAGTGAAGTCCAAACCCTTTTTAAATTTTCTCTTTTTAGTCAAATAAAATACGGAAACCATAGAAATTCCTATTGATTGTGTAATAACAAATACTGGATATCTAGGTAATGAAATTATTTTATTTTTGATGAAAGTCAGAATTTCTGCTGGATTGAAACAGCTGATGAAAAACAAGTATTTTCGTATAATAATTTATTGACTATGACATATTGTAACGCCAGCATTCTTGCAGCAAGGATGCCAACCCACTCACCCCTCTGGCCATCCTGTGGCATCTTTTCTGGCCATTGATGCTGCTTCCTGTTCTTGGGGCCTGCATAGGCTGAACAGATCTCTTAGGACACAAGTTCGGGCTAGAGCATGCACTGTGAATGTGTCCCCAGCCAAGGGCTGGAGAACACTAGGTACTTAATGCACGCTCATCCTTTAGGAGGTGCCAGAACAATTTGTTCATTCTGTTAGATACATGCTTGCTAGATGTCAGGCCTGTATCCTGTGCCCTTAACCAGTGCCTGTTAACCTGTACCTGTGTTCCAGTAAACTTCCAGTGTACCTGTATCTGCCATACATGTCAGTACCTGCAGTACCTTTTGTACCTGCCTACTAGTACCAGCCTGCCTGCCAGTACCTGCCTGCCTAATAGTACCAAACTGACTACCTGTACCAGCCACCCCGCTGGCACCTCTGTACATGTATTCCTAATCCCTGTGGTTAGTTGCCACAGTACCAAGGACATCCATGGAGTGGCTGCGGGTGGCTCCCTTCCAGTACAAGCCTAAACACAACATTAATGGCTTTTGTGAAGAACAGGTAGCCACTTAGTTATGCCCCTCCAAGGTAAGCCTAACCCCATGGTACAGTGGGTCCACACCCACCAGCGTGACATATATACTACATTTGAATACTCTCAATGGAGACTACTGTTTAATACTCAACTTTCACAAATATCCATCTCTATGTTTTGTCTTATACAAGTATTAGCTGGCCATTGCATGTTAGCAGATTTGTTATTTCCCCTGAAAAAGACCTTTTTTAAGTATATGCTGCAGAGCTATTACATTTTCAACCTAGAGAAATTGAAGCATTTGGTATTTGATGAAAAAAGAAAGTCAATAAATGCCCTTGCCTATTGACATTCCCATGGTTAATGTAGAAATACTGAACAATATCAATATCTGATTAGCATACAACTGCAGTGGCGTAACTACCGGCATAGCAGCCGTAGCGGTCGCTTTGGGGCCCGGCGCTAGTGGGGGGCCCGGACCCAGCGCCGCTACGCAGCCGCTGCTATACCGGCAGCTGCGCCTGCGATACAGATACAGGGGCGGAATGGCCCGGCGGGCCCCGACATTTTGGGGCCACGCACACTAAGTCCCGCCCCCATACCCCCCTGGGTGCTGTAGGGGGGGCCCGGACGGAAAGGGGGGCCCATTGGTCCCCTGAGCGCCACATGTCATACAAGGGGGGCTTAGGGGGCCCCTGACCGCTGCCCCCACACGCTATCCTCGGGGCCCCCTGACCGCTGCCTCCATTACTGCTGCCGCGCTGCGTCCCCCCGGCCGCTCTCCATTACCGGCGGGCAGTCTCGCTGATCTGCCTGTCATGTGGGCTGTAGCCGGCGCCGCTCTATTTCCTGTATCGCCGGCTACAGCATCACACTACATGACAGGCTGTGGCTGCGATCAGCGGCGCGACTGCCTGCTGCAGGTAATGGAGAGCGGGGGGGCCTGTATATACCACACCACCAGGGGCTCTGTATACTACCACCAGGGGCCTGTATATACCTCCACCAGGGGCTCTGTATACTACCACCAGGGGCCTGTATATACCTCCACCAGGGGCTCTGTATACTACCACCAGGGGCCTGTATATACCTCCACCAGGGGCTCTGTATACTACCACCAGGGGCCTGTATATACCACACCACCAGGGGCTCTGTATACTACCACCAGGGGCCTGTATATACCTCCACCAGGGGCTCTGTATACTACCACCAGGGGCCTGTATATACCACACCACCAGGGGCTCTGTATACTACCACCAGGGGCCTGTATATACCACCACCAGGGGCTCTGTATACTACCACCAGGGGCCTGTATATACCACACCACCAGGGGCTCTGTATACTACCACCAGGGGCCTGTATATACCTCCACCAGGGGCTCTGTATACTACCACCAGGGGCCTGTATATACCACACCACCAGGGGCTCTGTATACTACCACCAGGGGCTCTGTATACCACCACCAGGGGCTCTGTATACTACCACCAGGGGCCTGTATATACCTCCACCAGGGGCTCTGTATACTACCACCAGGGGCCTGTATATACCTCCACCAGGGGCTCTGTATACTACCACCAGGGGCCTGTATATACCCCACCAGGGGCTCTGTATACTACCACCAGGGGCCTGTATATACCTCCACCAGGGGCCTTGTATATACCACCAGGGCCTGTATATACCACCCACAGGGGCTCTGTATACTACCACCAGGGGCCTGTATATACCACCACCAGGGGCTCTGTATACTACCACCAGGGGCCTGTATATACCTCCACCAGGGGCTCTGTATACTACCACCAGGGGCCTGTATATACCACACCACCAGGGGCTCTGTATACTACCACCAGGGGCCTGTATATACCACCACCAGGGGCTCTGTATACTACCACCAGGGGCCTGTATATACCACCACCAGGGGCTCTGTATACTACCACCAGGGGCCTGTATATACCACCACCAGGGGCTCTGTATACTACCACCAGGGGCTCTGTATGCTACCACCAGGGGCCTCTATATACCACCACCAGTGGCCTGATATACCACCACCAGTGGCCTGTATATACCACCACCAGGGGCCTGTAAATACCACCACCAGGGGCCCTGTATACCACCACTGGGGCCTGTATATACCACCACTGCGGAGGCTGCTGTAATACTGCTGGGGCCTGTATATACCACTGAGGAGGCTGCTGTATACCACTGGGGCTGCTGTATATACTACTGGGGCCTGTAAGGGGGTGCATCTTGAAGGGGCGTGTCATTTGGGGGGCGTGTCTTGGAGGGGGCGTGTCATTGGGGGGCGTGTCTTGGAGGGGGCCCCGTTCAAAAGTTTGCTATGGGGCCCTGCCAGTTCTAGTTACGCCCCTGCATACAAGCATGAAAATCTGCCTCTGTGGGAGATTATAGAAAGTAATCTGACACATACTGACTAAATGGACATTTTATTGTATGAGATGAAGATACATCATTTAGATTTCTGGCCAAAGAACTCTGAAAAATGATAACACAATCATTATTTTTCACATAGGTCGATGGAAACTATATATGGTGTTAATAATTGCTCTGTCCAACTACAGTATGCATATTTAAGGTAGAACATGCCCTGTCTAAAGACGGACATGTGCTTCCAACAACAATAATTTACAGGTCTGTACAAAGAATTGATGCCACTGTTGGTTGATTGGTGGCATCATGTTTATAAGGGTCAATGATCGGGAACCAGTGTCTTTATAATCAGTCGTTTGGTGATTATTGGCCCAAGTAAAAGGTCTTTTATTGCTAACTAGATATTCCTCGATCCAAATGTGCTGACACTAAGGCCTCTATATCAACCCAAATTGCATTATATGGAATTAGTTATTTAGTCGAAGAACTGTCTGCAATAAATCTGTTATTAGTGACCTTATCCAAGTGTTGTAACACAAACAGGCTTATACAGATATAGAATCCGGAAGGACAAAAAAAGCACAAAATAGGGTCTTACTCAATTTAACCACAAGGAAGTGAAGCTTGGATAGGCTTATCTTGACTGCCTGTGTAAAATAAAACCACTATAACCGGCTGCTGCAGACCCACCTGCAGGTATAATGTTTAAGAAAAGGAACAGTGTTGAATGATGATTAAACTCTTCAAATATTACTATAAAGTAGGGATGAGCAAGCACCGAGTACCGGTGAGATGCTCGGGCCCATGCTCGGGTCCACCTCCCTGCATGTTGGCGCTCTCTACAGAGCCAGCCCACATGCAGGGATTGAGTGCCACACACTGTAATGCCACAACTATGTTGGTTGTGGCATTACAGTGATTGGCAAGTCGCACAGCATCATCAGGTTTATATAACACCTGACCGCGCTGTGCTTGTCACTCTGCTCCACATTGTTAGCTAGTGTAGGGAGGGGTGCTGCTGAGTGAGGGACAGATTTAGGGTCTTTTAGGTAGTGTAGGTGCTGGGATACTAAATCTATCAAAACAACAGTCCTTTTGAGGACTAATTTAGCTGTATACAGGCAGGCAGGGTATATATCACACTTTGGTGTACTACAAAAGGCTGTATACCAGTCAGCACATCCGGGGCTGATGTACAGGCTTCTAATATCTATCTCCATCAAAACAACAGTCCTTTTTAGGATTAATTTAGTTGTATACAGGCAAGCAGGGTATATAGCACACTACGGTGTACCACAAATGGCTGTATACCAGTCAGCACATCCGGGGCTGATGTACAGGCTTCTAATATCTATCTCCATCAAAACAACAGTCCTTTTTAGGATTAATTTAGTTGTATACAGGCAAGCAGGGTATATAGCACACTACGGTGTACCACAAATGGCTGTATACCAGTCAGCACATCTGCGGCTGGTGTACAGGCTTCTAATATCTATCTCCATCAAAATAACATTTCTTTTTAGGATTAATTTAGCTGTATACAGGCAGGCAGGGTTATATAGCACACTATGGTGTACCACAAATGGCTGTATACCAGTCAGCACATCTGGGGCTGGTGTACAGGCTTCTAATATCTATCTATCAAGTTCTATAAGAAAGGTCGCAGCACTCCAATATGATGTAGCCAAATTGTTTTAATTCAGCTTCAGGCACAAAAAATGGTGAAGTTTCGGGCACACGCGCTCTTAGTCCAGCCCGGCTGGACTAAGGGCATGTGTGCCCGAAACATTTCCATTTTTTGTGCCTGAAGCTGGAATGTGGATGAGGAACTGGATGTGATGGTGCATGCAGAGGCCGAGGCCGTGGACAAGCTAAACTTGTGCCACAACAAACATCCACATCTTCTCACCCGACCTTCCTGCCCTAATTCCTATGGGACAGCAGCACACCACTAAACCCAGAGTAATGTCAACAGGTTGTTAGTTGGAGAGCGGAAAATGCTTCAAGTCAGTTTGCCACCACAACAACCACCCTGTTTTCCAAACGGTCAAGTCTCAGTAGCCGTGAGTCTTGACCGCATATTCCTCACTCTGATCCTCCTTCCTCCCACCATGCCGAGTGCCTGGAAAAAAAATGATCCCGCACTTGGACACTCTAAAGGGCTGTTCACTTTTCCATCCATAGATTCGGGCCTCTCGTCCGCTCCACTTGAAGTGGGGCATGAGGAGATTGTATGTAGCGATGCCCAAATATTTGAGCAGCCTCAGTCACATGGATGTGATGGTGGGAAAGTGTCACAAGAGGTGGACGATGATGAGACACAATTGCCAGAAAGTCAGGAGGAGGCCCAGGATTCGAAAGTGGAAGACGACGTGGGGGACGATCTGATAACTGACCCAACCTGGCAGGAAGACATGCAGAGCGCTGACAGCTGTGCACAGGGGGAAGAAGGCAAAGCACCCCAACAGGCAGGAAGAAGCAGTGTGGTGGCCGCAGACAGAAGGCGAGCAACCGTTCCCCAGAACCTGGTGGCTGGCTCTGAGGCGAAGCGAGCTCACACATGTCCTATGCCTGGCCCATGTGCTCAAACTCGTGGTTTAGTGATTTCTTAAATCATAACCGGAGCTGTTGGATCTGCTCATCAAAGTATGGCGCCTGTGTGCCTATTTTAGAAAGTCACCTGCTGCTTCGGCCCCCTTGCCGGGTTTCAGTAGTGTTTGCAGCTTCTGGCTGACTGACTGGTTTGTGATGTCCCCACGCGTTGGAATTCGATACTGCAGATGTTGGTCAGGATTTGTGAGCAGAAGAGGGCAGTTGTTGACTACCAGCATCAACAAGGCTGTCAGTATTCATTTCAGAATCCACACATAAGACCTCAAGAGTGGACATGGATGTCCGACATATGTACCGTCCTCCAAAACTTTGAGTACTCCACCAAGATAGTGAGCAGCGATGACACCATCATTAGCGTCACAATCCCGCTTCTCTGCCTTGTGAAAAGCTCTCTGCTCAAAATCAAAGAGAATGCATTGCAGGCGAGGCACGATGAGATGGAGCAAGGAAACATACAGGGTGATTACACACAGCCCAGCCTCATCTCATCCCAACGTGGATTGGGGGATAATGAGGAGGAGGAGGAAGAAGAACAGGAGCTTGTTTCATGCGCTATGGACAGTACTACCTGCACAACTCTCATACCATCTGTTTAGTGTGGATGTCCAGAGGACAGGAAAAAGGAGGAGGAGGAGAGCATGGTCAGTCGTCCTCTTGGTGAGGACGTGGAAGTCTTGCCTGTTACCAGTCTGGCGCACATGGCTAACTTTATGTTATGCTGCCTGTCCCATGACCCTTGCGTTATCAAAATCTTGGGTGACACTCATTTTGGGTTGGTGACACTTTTAGACCCACGCTACGAGGAGAACTTTATATCTTTTATTCCCGAGGTGGAGAGATTTACAAAAATGGGGCAGTGCTAGAAGGCCTTTGTTGCGGAATTAGTAAAAAATGTCCCTTCTGATAACGCTGGGGCATAGGTCACAGTTTGGTGGACAACCAAGGAGTACAGGTGAGAGAGACACAACTACAACCCAGCAGATGCAGGGGAACACTCTCAAAATTCTGGGAGAGTTTTCTCTCACAAGGGAGAGGTATATTCCCATGCTCCTCTTCACCCTCACACATGGGTATACACTTCCTGATCTTGGCTATTAGCTCTAGTCCTCCTCCTTCTCCTCATCCTCCACAAGCATATCACCAGGGTGACAGTGGTCCATGATGCAACACCCACATAATATTTTTAAATGGTGTTTATGATGCCGGTAACCCAAAAAAAAGTTAGACAATATATTCATGTATACCCCTCAGTGGTAAATGTTTCAGTCCATAATTAATGCATGGGCATTACAAGTATAGGGAGACCTACTCCTTTGTAATGGGAACATTGTTTTTATGAGGCCCTCCTCCATGTCTCTTAAAAGGAACATTGGAGTGCCTCCCAATTTTTGCATAGGGCAACATATGTAAGACCCACTTCCTAATAATGGGAATATACAATATATAATGAGGCTCTCCTACACATCTCTTAAAAGGGGCATCGGAGTGCCTCTCGATTTTTGGCGGCCTGCATAGGGCAACACTATGGAAGACCCACTTCCTAATAATGGGAACATACAATACTTAATGAAGCACTCCTCCACGTGTCTTCAAAAGGGCATCGGAGTGCCTCCCAATTTTTGGAAGCCTGCACAGGGCAACACAATGGAAATCCCACTTCTAAATAATGGGAAAATACAATATTTAATGAGGCCCTACTCCACATCTCTTAAAAGGGGCATCGGAGTGCCTCTCAATTAAAAAAAAAAATCTTTAATGTAATAAAAAAAAAATAATACACCAACATTGTCTCAAAAGTGAGTATGAGCCCTTAACATTTTCCCCAGGAAAATCCATTGCGGTTTTGTTTTTGGACATGTGATTGTGAGTCAGTAATACTCAGACAACATTGTTCACAGCAGTGACCTGGGAGTCAGAAATGCTTAGAGGGGTCTTTCCCATGCTGTTCCCATGTCACTTGAGCACTGTTATTATACATTTGTGACTTTTTAGGGTTTACTCAGGCTCCCGGGGGTGCCGCAGGCAAAATGCTCGGGTTTCTCATAGGATAACATTGGGCTTGGGTTGAGCACCCGACCATCTCGATATGCTCAACCTGGGCGTCGAGTACTCAAGAATTTTACTGCTCGCTCATCACCACTATAAAGGTTTATTGTCAAAGTGTTTCAGCGCATTCAGGTCCTCCTTAAAGACATAACATGTTTAGTCCTGAAGTAGGAGCTGAAAGCTCAGCAACGCGTCGACAATAAACCTTTAAGGTACCTTTAAACGCTGCCACTGTGCCTAGCAACCGGTATCAACCGCACGTGCACGCGCACCTTTTTGACGGTTGATACCGATCGCCGATGCCGCATGTACACGCCGCCATTGCGTTGTCAACTGAAGGTATATTTGTTCCCCGGAAGTTCCGACAGATCCTGCGGATAACTTCCTCTTGAATACCGTCGCTCCTTCACACGTCGCTATCCATAAAGAAATATGGGCGTACATCTTTCGCATCACAAGTACATAGGCGTGACAGAGTTGTGTATTTCGTGACGCTATTACGCTGATTGGACAACGCAATAGCGTCATGATTGGCCAGCCTGCGCAGGAAGACTGGCTAATACATGACGCCATTCCAATTGTGTAATGTGAATGGACAGCTCTTTAAATATGGCGCCCTGTGTAGGGACAGCCAATCGTAACACAGTAGCCCCCACCAATGATCGCTGATGGGGCGCGGTATCCATGAGGCTGTGTCACGCCCCTGGGAATTCACTAGGCGACGCAACATCCATCTCTGTGCCCCGTTTAGACGCCAGTACCATGGCAATTGTGCCTTTGTGTTGCCTTGAATTTTTGAGCACAGCTCAGAAACTGGTATCTGAATCAACAGCTGGGAACGCGATCAACTTCCCAATTTACACGCCGCCATTTCGTAGCAATTTCATAGCAACAGACACAAAAATCCCCAATGCCAGGCAGTTGCTACCACCCAGTGGCGGCGTGTAAAGGTACCTTCATAGTTATATTTGAGGAATTTCTCCATCATTCTGGCAGCACAATTTGTATGCTTTGCCTTTTCCCTGAGATTATATTAGGTTTATACAGATGGGAGGGGGCCCTGCCTTCCAGGCATTTTTCATGCCACAGCAATTGTCAGACATTTCGCACAGCCAAAAAACATTTCTTCAACTTGCCTGCGATTTACAACCTTTTTTGCTATTTTAGAGTTGTAAATTTGCTGTAAACAGATGGCCAAGTTGCAGCTAATTCCTCCAGAAGTTTACAAAATCCAAAAGATTAAGGCCTGCTTCACACTGTGGCATGATCCAGTCTGGGGCTGTCGGGGATGCCCCGCACCGCGGTCCTGACCTGTCAGCGGCTGCAGCTGCGTGCGCTGCACACCGGACCGGAGGGCATATTGGCCCTCCAGTCCTGTGTGCTGATCCAGTCCGTGGCTGTCAGGGTCATCCCGGACAGCCCTGGAATGGATCACGCCGCAGTGTGAAGCCAGCCTAAGAAACATTTTCGACTCTGTGTCAAAGTTACAGGAGGTCGCAGGTTGCAGTGTAACCCCATAGGAAATCATTAGATGCAATATTGTAGGATACATGTCGGCTTGCAACCCTAGCCTTAGACGTGCCCATAACTTACAAAGTAACCTAATACTGTGTACTGCAGCATATAGAAATGTACTGTTTCCTTTCCAAGGTCTTCAAGGCGTTTTAGAAAGCCAAATGACTGGGAGACTTACAATAATCCTTTGATATTAACAGTAAATAAGAAAAAAATGCGGCACTCACCGAGCAGGGCTTATTTCTTTTTTATTTCAGAGTCCTCTGTACATAGATTCTCTGCGATGGGGGAGGGAGTGAGGAGACACAGAGGTGACGGATTCCGTTTCGGAGCACCTGCCCCTTCTACGGATGCAGAAATGAAAAAAGCATGCAGAAACGCATGCTTTTTTTTAAGGCACTAAAAAAACTCATGCTAAGTGTGACCCTAGCCTTAGACAAATTATTCACTAAATATTTTGAATATCATAAATAAAAACTTCAACATATTTATTAGTAAGTATAACTAGAGCATTGCATTGAAATAATAAAATAAAACAGTCTTGTTATTTCATCATTTCATCTCTCTACACGGACGATCTTCGGTCAAGCGTTATCCAAACTTCAGTTCAGCTTATATGCCTCTAAGACTTTCTCTTAAGAAATATTTAGGACATTGAGCGATTGCCTGGATAAGAACGGAGCAGCAAGGCTCTTACCAGTGATTGAATTGAGAGCATCAGCCATAGAGCATAATCTTCTGCAAAATACCATCTATCAACTCATCTTTAATGTTATACTTCAGATAACTCAGGGTACCTGAGCCTCAAAATCTCACAGAACTATTACATGAAATACTAGACTACAGCTATGATATTGACTGCCGTGGCCATTCATCGATATGACGCACTTCTTCATCTCTCCGGCTGCACTTTTCTTTTTTCTACATTTGAGAATTCATTATCTTACATGCAATTAAGTATAATATTACCCACAAACTTGTCAATTGGATATGGAAAAAGCTGGTTATGACATTAAAAAAGTAATGCATATTTATGTATGAGATGTCATGTTACCTGAGGAAAAGCAAAATACACCAATCCATTTAAAGGGTTGAGGAAATAGGAGCGCACTGTTTTAAACCTTATTATGAGTGTGAAAAATCCTATTTAGATTTGCGCTCACAGCTGGTTTGTCGGTCTCCGATGCTTTTGAAGTTCTTTGCTCTGGTTGCTGAATTCATTAGAGAGTTCTCCTGTGTGACCAACTGATTATGAGATGTAGAAAGTGCTGCTTTAAAGGGTGTTAACAGCAAATGAACTTTTGTTTCACACCATTAGACACAGAAGCACATAAGCCGTCCACATATAATTTCCTATCTGAAGGAGTCAGAATTCATTTCGTGTACACTATATGTTTCTGGTCTTCAAGATCAGACTATGGTGTGTGGCAGCCGGACAGTGGAGTCTGAGAATCTCTTTGGTCCATCACTGTGATAAGCGTGGATGTCTGAATTTATTGATTTTGAAGGTGGCATTGAAAACATCGGTCAGTGGCCATCACAAGCTTGACTAAACGGTGATTGCTGGGGACTTTTCAATTTCAGCAGTGAATATTTAGGACAATCTTTTGGTGCAGAACTTCTAGAGACGCCACTTAGATGTGGTACAATGCAAACTTTATTTACCGTAATACCTTATAGATACAAGACGCTTCCAGATTCTTTCACGAAAGTAGTTGCGCTCTAACAAAGGAAAAGTAAAAGGCTAAAAGATGCAAACAGTGAACCAAGGAATCTGAATGTATATTACTGCTTAGCAAAACATAAAAAAACTTTAATAAAATGGCCAAATTTATTTGAAACCAATTACCATGTCAAGGTGTACCTCTCAATTGGGTCCTCTCCTAGGCAATGCCTCTCTTTGTGTCAAAACTGACCTCTTATATGAGCTAAGATAAGATAACTTAGGAGGAGTGCACAGAAAAAGGGTATGAAGTCATAATATAGAAATAGAGGTTTGTCGACACTTCCTAAACTGAAAGTCTGAATTAGTGCCTATTAAACATATTTTATCTCACAAAAGAATCAATCAATCAAAGGTAAAAGAGGATGCAAACAGTGAACCAAGGAATGAGTATTACTGGTGAATGAAACATGAACATTTTTTTAAAAAAAAAGTTGAGATTCTTTGCAAACACAATGGCCAAATTTATTTGAGCCCAATTACCATACCAAGGTTTCCAGGTTCTGAGATTCTGCTGATGTACTTGTCACTAAAGGCTCATTCAGACATCAGTAATTTTTTCTGATATGGAAAAAAATATCAGAGTTTCATCAGTGTTTTTTGGATCCGATTTTCATCAGTGTTTTTGATCAGTGTGTCAATTTTTTATTATTAGGCAACATTCCCACTATGAGTATTTGGAGTGTTTTTGATGTTGCAGATTTTTTTTAAAACTCATCAAATACTCATCAGAGTTTCATGACTAGGTCTGTGTTGATTGCTCTCAGTGTGAGAAACAAGATACAAATCTTGTGGTTGTGATACCTTTTAATGGCTAACAAAAATAAAATAAATGATGTTATAAGGCGAGCTTTCGAGACGACTCAGGTCTCTTCATCAGGCATGGTATGACAAGATATTGAATGAAACTCAAAATATATGCATGCACAACTAAAATGATTGGACATTTGACTAAATAAACACTACAAAGACTGGACATTTGGCAAAATAAACAAAGCAGCCTTGGAGAGGATCTTCAAACAGGCAGGCCCAGTGGTAATAAAGTCTTTAGGACACTGAATTATAAGAAAACTTGGTGTCTAAGATTTCCATGTCTTTGAACAACATTGTTTAGACTAGGTCTAGTATGCAAAAAAAAAACCCTCAAGGTTTCTGAACCTTCTTCTATGAGTCAGTAAAAAACAGACAGGTTACAGATAAAATCCAAGTGCTGTCTAATTTTTTCATGGACCTGTAGATTTACATTGACAATGGTGACTGGGAACAAAGTCAAACATGTTTTTATACAGATCACTTGCCCTGCAAAAATACTCCGGCTGGTTTCATACTGGCGTTTTTTTTTTTTGTTTTTTTTTAATGTGAGTGGATTTACCTGCAACCCCCTGGATTCCCCCTGACCCTCTGGAATTGTAAAAACTGATGCACCCGCACCAGGATTATTACTGGTATGTCTCACGTATCAGTGGCAACACCGATGCTGGAGCATACAGTTGCTTCCTTTTGCGCACCTATTTCAGCTGGATTCGGGGACAAATCACATGCCCCCTGAGGGTGTGTCATTTAGAACTGCATTCCGGGCATGTGCAGACAAAAAAACTCAGATCCGGTGTCCGGATCCAAGAGGATCGGGAGTCCGTCGGATCCGGGTTACATAGGGACACACTTTAATTCAACTCGGAGTGCCCCTGATCCGGGTGTTCCCGTTTTTTTTTGTCACAGACACCAAAATTGCAAAAAAATGTAGCTTTGGTCTCAGTGCAAAAAAACAGCGGCACTCAGATCAGAGGCAGTCGGGAAGAACTGGACGCACCCGCTAGTGCCTGTGGCCCCATTGTGAGTCAATGGGGCTGAAAATGGAAGGGAGGAGAGGGGGCGTGGCCTAATGGTAATGGTGTAGGGTTTTACCTATGCTTTCCCCACAACAATAAGCGACTGGGCTAAATGCCCTCAAAAGGACTTTGACAACTGAAAAAAGATCTACTATCAAGCTGGTAATCACCTTGGGAACGTTTTGTTTGGGTCAGTGGTCACTTTTAAGAAGAATTCTCCTCAGAGTCCAGTCATCAAATTTGCCTGAGGTAAAGGATTGTGCTGTCACCTCATGAATAATGGCTGCCTAGTCACCTCATAATATCTTCATTGCCTAATACTCCCCAAATTTTATATAATTAGGCTTCAAATCTCTCAGTATACTGAAAGAAACTTTGAGAGATAGCCTGTGTGACTTTTCCATTGATTTCCATGATTTGGGCACATCTGACAGACATCTGACAGGCATTTGACAGGCTTCCATTGGCAGCAATATTGTACCTCTTAATTTCTAGGGTGTTCCTCTACAGGAGGTTACCCTGGGATAGTCTGAACCCTCCTAACCTATTTTTGGATTGGCACCTATGATTTTGGACTTTTCCTGTCAAAAAATACAAGATTCAGCATTTCTCTTAGAACTTTGTGCTTTGCTGTGCCACCCTAATTTCTTCTCAGAACCCTTTGGAGAGTTGTCCTGGGTCTCTCCAGACCCCTCAGAACTATTTTTGGACTAGTATTGTTTGTTTTGTGGTTTTTATTAACAGAAACCTACAGCCTCAATGCTCCTGTGGATAAAACCGATACTTAAGAACTTTACAGTGTACTGGTGCTGCTGGGATTTGGGCATTGTTTCAATTAGCTTTGACGGTGACCAGATTCTAACATTGAGGTTGAATATATAGCCACACTGATATTTTTATATTAAGCTTTATAATCCTGATACTGTTTAGACATAGTGATGGGCGAATCCTAAATTACTCGGAATCGCTTGACTTTAGCGAGTCCAAGCCCGGGACTCGCTACTCGTTGCGAGTCTAGCGAGTCCAATGTTAATGAATGGGGAAGCGAGTAATAGCGAGTAGTGTGAGATTTACAAATCGCAGATGTGTCTCGGAGGTTTCAGCCTGAAGCAATCCTAGTTTTGTCATTTATTTGCATTGGACTCGTTTACTTTGCAACTGTAATCGCTGGGAAACTCGCACAGATAAGAGTCCTGTCTGCTCAGTGTGCTGGCTGCCGCAGCTCCAGGGTCCTAGAGCTCGCCTGATGCCTGATGTAGCAGTGCTGAGATTGTTCTCAGTCTGCTCATTCCCTGTGTACAGACATGAATGTCTGTGCACAGAGATGATGTAGCAGTGCTGAGATTGTTCTCAGTCTGTAGCAGTCTGTAGCAGAGAGGACATCGCGTTTTGGACTGCGTCGGACGGAAGAGGATTTTTTTAATTAAAGATGGAGTCTCTAATGGCTTTTTTTTTTATTTCTAATAAAAAATTTTCTCTGTGTTGTGTTTTTTTTTAAAAACAATTTAATAGAAATTCATGGCGGTCATGTCTAATATTGGCGTGACCGCCATAAATTTCGGGCTTAGGGCCAGCTGATAATACAAAGCTGGCCCTAACCTCTTTATTACCCAGCGTGCCACCGCCACCAGGGCCGCTGGAAGAGCGGGGTTCAGCGCCAGAGGATGGCGCTTCAATGAACGCGCCATCTTCTGGGGTGGTTGCGAGCTGCAATTTGCAGCGGGGGGTGCCCAGAAAGCTTGGGCATCCCTGCGCTGCGGATTCCAGCCCCCAGCTGCTTAGCTGTACCTGGCTAGAAATAGAAATTGCGCGGAGCCCCACGCATTTTTTTTTAATTATTTCATGAAATTCTGAGATTCTGACTCTGACTCTGACTCTCTGAGATTCTGACTCTGACTCTCTGAGATTCTGACTCTGACTCTCTGAGATTCTGACTCTGACTCTCTGAGATTCTGACTCTGAGACTCTGAGATTCTGAGACTCTGAGATTCTGAGATTCTGACTCTGACTCTGACTCTCTGAGACTCTGAGATTCTGACTCTGACTCTCTGAGACTCTGAGATTCTGACTCTGACTCTCTGAGACTCTGAGATTCTGACTCTGACTCTCTGAGATTCTGACTCTGAGACTCTGAGATTCTGAGACTCTGAGATTCTGAGATTCTGACTCTGACTCTCTGAGATTCTGACTCTGACTCTCTGAGATTCTGACTCTGAGACTCTGAGACTCTGAGATTCTGACTCTGACTCTGAGACTCTGAGATTCTGACTCTGACTCTGACTCTCTGAGATTCTGACTCTGACTCTCTGAGATTCTGACTCTGACTCTCTGAGATTCTGACTCTGACTCTGAGACTCTGAGATTCTGAGACTCTGAGATTCTGACTCTGACTCTCTGAGATTCTGACTCTGACTCTCTGAGATTCTGACTCTGACTCTCAGATTCTGACTCTGAGACTCTGAATCTGAGACTCTGACTCTGAGACTCTGAGACTCTGACTCTGAGACTCTGACTCTGAGACTCTGACTCTGAGATTCTGACTCTGACTCTGACTCTCTGAGATTCTGACTCTGACTCTGACTCTCTGAGACTCTGAGATTCTGAGATTCTGAGATTCTGACTCTGACTCTGACTCTCTGAGATTCTGACTCTGACTCTCTGAGATTCTGACTCTGACTCTGACTCTCTGAGACTCTGAGACTCTGAGATTCTGACTCTCTGAGATTCTGACTCTGACTCTCTGAGATTCTGACTCTGACTCTCTGAGATTCTGACTCTGACTCTATGA
This sequence comes from Allobates femoralis, assembly GCA_033576535.1. Lineage (NCBI taxonomy): Eukaryota > Metazoa > Chordata > Amphibia > Anura > Aromobatidae > Allobates > Allobates femoralis. The sequence continues at coordinate 192,695,922 of JARQOC010000001.1, forward strand.
GATTCTGACTTTGACTCTCTGAGATTCTGACTCTGACTCTCTGAGATTCTGACTCTGACTCTCTGAGATTCTGACTCTGAGACTCTGAATCTGAGACTCTGACTCTGAGACTCTGAGACTCTGACTCTGAGACTCTGACTCTGAGACTCTGACTCTGAGACTCTGACTCTGAGACTCTGAAATTCATGAAATAATAAAAAAAAAATGCGTGGGGCTCCGCGGAATTTCTATGTCTAGCCAGGTACAGCTAAGCAGCTGGGGGCTGGAATCCACAGCGCAGGGATGCCCAAGCTTTCTGGGCACCCCCCGCTGCAAATTGCAGCTCGCAGCCGCCCCAGAAGATGGCGCGTTCATTGAAGCGCCATCCTTTGGCGCTGAACCCCGCTCTTCCAGCGGCCCTGGTGGCGGTGGCACGCTGGGTAATAAAGGGGTTAATACCAGCTTTGTTATACAAGCTGGTATTAAGCCCGAGATTCTTAATGTCAGGCCACGTTTGACCCGGCCACTAAGAATCTCCAATAAAGGGTTAAAAAAACACAGAGAAAAATTTTTATTTGAAATAAAAAAAAAGCCATTAGGGACTCCATCTTTAATTAAAAAAATCCTCTTCCGTCCGACGTAGTCCAAAACGCGATGTCCTCTCTGCTACATCCCCTGTGCATAGATATAGATGTCTATGCACAGGGAATGAGCAGACTGAGAACAATCTCAGCTCTGCTACATCATCTCTGTGAGCAGGCGGGCTCTAGGACCCTGGAGCTGCACAGAGAAGACAGCTGGACTCGGCTCCCAATGTAACAGCAGTTATTTGCGAGTTTCCCTGCTATCACTGGCACAGTAGCCGAGTCTAATGCAAACAATGGCAATCCTAGTTTTGTCAGCGTTTGCCAATGATTTGCATTGGACTCGTGCGAGTAAACGCTGGGAAACTTGCAGAGTACCGAGTCCTGCGAGTCCCTTACTACTCGCCGAGTAACGAGTCCTAGCGAGTAGATTCGCCCATCCCTATTTAGACACCTTCCTTTTATTTACTATGTCTCGTAGGCAGACAGATCTTCATAAGGTCACTATGAATCCTACGGGTGGGTCCACTAAACCCCATCTTAAATGCACTCCATCTACAGCTAGGCTGATTTTGGATAGCGAACACAAAAAGAAGGTGGTTAAAATAGATTCTCACATACGGGGCTCAGATATGGACACCCTAGATAATAGGGGTGGTGACAGCTTGACACAGACCTCAAAACATAAGGACATAAGCCCCCCTGAGAGTTCTGCTTTGGTTGGATCTACTTTGGAGGAATTGGACGCGGGAGGGGGTGACAGTTCTGGTTCCCCCCTGTTAAACAAAGACCTAGGGTCACTTCCTCTCCCTTATCTATTAAAATGAGGGGTCAGGCTGGGCCAGTAGATAGGGACTTTTTGCTTGATCTCTTCCACAGCTTCGCTGATCAGATGAATATGGAGTTCTCTGATATTAAAGAAGCGCTCTCCACCCTAACTACCAGAGCTGACGTTATGGAGGCCGAGATAATAAGACTGTCTAAAATTAATAGCTCTCTTAGAAAAGAATTGGACAAAACTAAACAGGATTATAGAACATTGTCCAGTAAACTGGATTATTTTGACAATACTAATAGACAGTCCAATTTAAAATTGAGGGGAATTCCTGAGACAGTCACGAGGTCTGAATTACAGCCTTACCTTAAAAAAATGATTAAAACAGTGTTACCCTCACTGTCGGATGTAGAGTGTTTGCTGGATAAAGCGTTTCGCCTTCCTAAACCCACATCTGTCCCGGAGAAGTTGCCCAGAGACACTCTGGTTACTTTTAGCTTTAAAAACACAAAAAATCTCCTCACCACCTACATGCAGAAGCATGAGACGTTACCTAGACCATTTCATGATATTAACATTTTTTCAGACCTCTCAAAGGAAACATTGTCCAAACGTAGAATTCTGACGCCTGTCACCAAGATATTGAGGGCTAATGGTATTATGTATAGATGGCTCTCCCAGACCAGAATCAACTTTAAGCGGGGTCCTACTTCTCATGTGATAGACGGATTGGAGGAGGGTCTTCAACTTTTAAAAAAGCTTGGCATTGCTGACCCGCCAGTAACCTGAATACTTATATTGGGTTAAACAGAACTCCATTTTGAAACGCTGAGGTGATTACCCTTAGATGTATATAATACATTATTAATTGTTGTGGGTGAGAGGCCTTTTTTCTCCCCAAGGAGCTTTTTCCATCAGTTAGTTGTAACTGCTCCGTATAGTCCGTTAGTCCGTTATTGTATATATTTCTTGATATTATTCTGTTCTTGTTTTATTCTTTTTTTTTTTCTTTTAGTACTTATTGACACGATGAATGTTTTATATTTCATTCCAGAAATCTCTTGGCTGCATGGTTTAGTAAGTCTTTTCTCTACTGACGTTACTTCGTTTATTTGCTTTTATGGCCATTAATATCATGTTCCTGAATGTACATGGCCTAAATTCCCCTCATAAGAGGTATCTACTGTGGAGAGACATATTTAGATTTACAATAGATATTGCAGGGTTGCAGGAGACTAAGTTTTCTAATGATAATCCTACGAAATTTGAAAATAAGTTATTTTCATCTATTATCTTAGCCTCTCAGAAAAAAAGAAGGCGGGTGTCACCTTTTTGATTAGAAATAACATCCAATTTGAACAGGAGACTGTTATTGCAGATACAGAGGGAAGATATATAATTTTAATCTGTAGGCTTAGTGGTGTCTATTATACCTTGGTTACTCTGTATGCCCCTAATAAGGGTCATATTAGATTTTTGAAAGAGTTAATGATTTTAATTTCGGAAAATCATAAGGGTTCTTTAATTCTCTTTAAGGATTTTAATGTAATACCTGATGCATTTTTGGATTCCTCTGGAACTCGTGGAGTTTCTAATTTAACATTGAATCCTTGGATTGATAGAGAGAGCTTATATGACGTATTTCGAAGTATTCATTCCACGTCTAGAGAATACACATTCTACTCGGATTCCCAGCTTTCCTTATCTAGAATAGATCTAGTTCTAGCTGATAGTGTCTCTATATATGAAATTTAAAAAGATCAATATCCTGCCAAAGACTTGGTCTGATCATTCCCCGATAGTTTTTGAGTTGGTTCCTAGAGGGGGTGCTTCATCCACTAGGATTTGGAGGGCCAATACCTTTCTTTATTCTTATCCCAACTCAAGAAAGGAATTGATAGACACTCTAAATTATTACTTTAAAGAGAACGATGGTGATGCAGTTAGTATTGAGACATTGTGGTTAGCCCATAAAACAGTAGTTAGGGGCAAGTTGATTGAACTAAATTCACGTCTTAAAAAACAATCTAATGCCAAACTTGCATCTCTGGTAGCTGACATTCGCACCCTAGAAGAATCACAAATAGCGTCTCCTTCTTCGTCTACCCCGCTTAAAATCTTAAAGCTTAGAATAGAATTAAGGTCCCTTTTAATTTCTGACTATAACAAAATGATTCAGTCTTCTAAACTAAATTACTATATTTGTCACAATAAACCTAATAAATTTTTCGCCCATCGAATAAAACTGATGAGACAAAAGAGGAGGATTCTACTAATCAAAAACAAGCAGGGGTTGATTTTCAGACACCCAGAGGATATTTCAAGTGAATTCCTGCACTTTTATAAAAACCTTTATAATTTAAATTTAAGTCCAGGGTCTGTACAACCCTCTCTGTTGGATATTAACTCTTTTCTGGGTTCCTTAAGCATTCCCTCTCTGACTACTGAAGAGGTGGATCTTCTTAATTGTCCCTTTATGAATTCTGAGATTACAGAAGCAGTGAAATCCCTCAAAACTGGGAAATCGCCTGGGCCTGATGGATTATCTAATGAATATTTAAAAAATTTTGCTGACATCCTGACACCTTATTTAACTAGACTTCTTAATTTGGCCTCCATGTCATCCCTTCTTCCTGCAGAAATGCAGGAAGCATTAATTACAGTCATTCCCAAGGATAAAGGGGATGCCCTAAATGTCAGAGATTATAGGCCCATTTCGCTCTTAAACACTGATGCTAAAATTATAGCCAAAGTTGTTGTTAGCAGACTATCTAAGTATACAACTCGCTTAATTCATACTGACCAAACGGGTTTTGGCAGTGGCAGAAGTACTATGGACGCCACGAGAAGATTATTCCATATTATGTCATATGTAGAAAGGTCAAATCTTCCCACTTTGATGATTTCTCTAGACACCAAAAAGGCTTTTGACCGAGTAAATTGGCTGTTTTTATTTGAGTCCCTTAAAAAATTTGGTTTTTCTGGTCCCATATTTAATATTATTAGAGCTTTGTATTCCCATCCATCCGCCAAAATTCTAACAAATAATGTTGTGTCTGACTACTTTAGAATTACCAATGGAACTCGACAGGGATGCCCTCTGTCCCCTACTTTATTTAATTTATTTTTAGAACCATTGGTGGAGGCAATACGGTCACATGAGGGGATCCGGGGATGTCCATTACATGGGCGTCAACACATTGCATCTCTATTTGCAGACGATTTACTGATTATTCTATCGGATCCTCTGGTGTCTCTTAGGAATCTGATGGACATTGTTGAGAGATTCTCTGGAGTCTCTCATTATAAATTGAATACTAATAAGACACAGGTTTTGCCCTATCATATTGAACATCACCTATTAGATATTCTAAAAACTGAATTTAATTTCTCCTGGTCACTGTCAGAAATTCTCTATTTGGGAATCACCATTACTAAACTTCTATCTAACATGGTTGATAAAAATGTATCAGATATTGTTAAATCCCTTTCGAAACATGTGTCTTATCTGTCTAATTTAGAGGTTTCCTGGACGGGACGTATTGCGGCCTATAAAATGTTGATACTTCCCAAAATTCTATACCTCTTCCGTTCCCCCCCTGTGGTCATCCCTCAGAAATATTTTAAACGTCTCCAGACACAACTTAGCCGATTTATTTGGCGAGGGAAATTTCCTAGAATTGCAGCTACCACTCTTGAAAAACATAAATTACATGGAGGTTTAGGTATCCCCAATCTTAGGGCCTATTATCTAGCTATCATTACTCAGATTAGTTCACGATGGTGGAGTACTAAATACTCACCATCCTGGGTAAATATAGAACGATCCATCATGAAGCAACAGAATCCTGCATTGTTTATTGTTTTATACCTCCTTAGTCCAAAAAAGAGACTTCCCCTAGAAACCCTCTTAAGGCCACTATCAAGGCTTGGAGGACGTTTAATCAGACCTCTAAAACCATCTTCTCTCCAGTTTCTCCTGTCTGGCTCCCAATAGATATTTTTTCCTGGTTGTGTCCATCTCTTAATTTGACTATCTGGAAAAGTAGGAATATTAGGTATGTGTCTGACGTGTTTGATGGTGAGAGGTTAGCCTCTTTTGAGGTTGTCTCTTCTCGTTTCAGCCTACCTGAATCTGACAGACCTACTTGGACTTTACTGCATGAGACTTTAAACAACCCACGTCTAGATTTTACACTACCTAACAATATTGACCCTCTACTTCATCACAGTGGAAGCCAACTTGTGTGGAAAACTAATAATATCTATAAAACTTTTAATAAGGATGTGACTTTTAATAATTCTAGATTCTATACAGTATGGGATCACCAACTTGACATCGATAATCATACTTTACATAACCAATTGCCCATCATTTTAAAAAATATTTACTCCTCTGTCCCCTGCTCAACACTTCTGGAAACTCAATATAAAGTATATACCAAGTGGTATTTTACACCTTTAAAACTGCATAAGATAGACCCTACTGTTTCTAATTTATGTTGGAGAAAATGTGGACTAGTGGGATCTGTCCGTCATATATTTTGGTCATGCTCAAAGTTACGTTCCTTTTGGTTAGATGTCCAGTCCCTGATCAATTTAGTTTTAGATTTAGACATAGTCTTAACTTTTGACTCTGCTGTATTGTTGATTGGGATATGCGATCTCCCAAAATGTAAAAGATTCTTGGCCTTACATATCCTATTAGTAGCTAAAAATCTTATCGCCTCTGGGTGGAGGAGTGATTGTGTTCCATCCATAGAGGACTTTATGGATTGCATAGCATTGCACAACTCATTTGAATTCACGTTTGCTCTTAGAGAGGGTATGCATGCTAGATTGAAGTACATGACGAAATGGGCGAGTTGGGTTCGAATGTATATCCCGACTCTTACATTTCATCTGCCCTAATTTAGCCTGAATTTCTCCATTTATCATTTTGATTGTACTTAGTTTGCTAAGAGCTATTTAGTTGTTGTTTTTTTTAGATACTCATAATCGTCGTGTCAGTTGTAAATATTTGGTTATTTTATTTCTTCGACTTATTTCTTTTGTCTATATTGTTTTTCTTTTATATTATTTATTTCTTCTCTGAATTTGTATACTATGCATTCATTATATTTATAATTTATGTATATGTTGAAATTCTTTCATCTCAACTTACTTTGTTGTTTCCTTGTTGACTAATAAATATATCTTTAAATGAAAATGGAAGGGAGGGCATCCAGTTTCAGCAGGATTCACACTGATGCCAAAAAAAAACCTTTGGAAACCAGCCTAAATGTAAACTACCCCATAGACTATAAGGTTCAAGTTCTACCATGAAAAAGATTAATAGAAATTATACTTGAAAATAAAAGATATCTTTAAATAGTTTAAAATTCAGAATTCAGTACTGTATGTGTTCCTATAAGAACACTATTATAGAATTGTGCTCAAAATACTAGAGTATCTCATTAGGCTTCATAGTTGTATTGGAACGAAGTGTCTCAGGATCCACGCTGACAAATGAATGAAACCAAAAAATGGAACACTGGTTTCAACGAGTGTTCTTTATCCCTACATGTTTCGGAGCATTACCATGGTCCTTCCTCAGGGACAAAAAAAGGTTCTTTGTCCCTGAGGAAGGAGCATGGTAATGCTCTGAAACGCGTAGGAATATAGAACACTCGTTGAAACCAGTGTTCCAGTTTCTGGTTTCATTCATTCAGCAGCGCGGATCCTGAGACACTTCGTCCCAATACAACTATTGTTCGCCACGTCGATCGTAGATGTGTGGGTCCTGCAGCAGCTGTATCCAGGCGCGCACACTTGTGGTGTGTAACACAACTTTTCCAGGTGAGCAGCTTTCAATAAAGGTTCTTGCCGATATCTGTAAGGAGGTAAGACCCTATTTGCGCATTGTCTCACCCCCTATAGATTCATTAGGTTTCATATCAGCATTATAGGAGCAATTATGTTATGATTTTTATTTCAGTTGCTTGATAATTTGACATAATTTAGATAACTATTAGACTGCAATATTCAGTAGAAGTTGTATGAAGCTGTTAAATATTATCTATAGAGGTGCCCCCATATATATCTAATTACCTAAAGACCATACTAATGGTTATTTTTTGCATATTTCTTATGCATCATGCTGCAATAAATGTCCAATTGTAAAGGTAAAGCTTTCAGGGGAGACCTTAATATTTATAGATACATTATTGTTAACACCGGGATTCATAACACAACTGTAGCTCAAACTTGAGAACCAGAAAATAAAAATTGCCTTTTGATAACCCTGTATTTCCAGGCTCTTGAGATGATCAAATTGATGTCTCATTCCTCAAGATCTGTCCTACTGTGCTCAGCAATACAGAAAACTACTTTAGCAATATCATGATGAAAGTAATGAGAGCCGAAAGTGTTGAGAATCATTATATTAACATGGCAGTGTCAGGCAGCAATAGAATCTATGGTGTCAATATGACCTAACATACCACGCTTCATTATGGTCGTATCATGCAATTACAAAAGAAACCCTTTATTTACGCAGATAAACAATATTGTGAAAAATTACAAATGTCAGCACAATAAAAGCAGCATGTGAAACAGAGTCGTAATCACACTTTGGTTAAATATCCCATTTATTAAAGCTCCATCATTCATTAGGGCACCTAAGTAGTCATAGGTAGTGATGAGGGAGTGTATTCGTTACTATTCGCACGGATAGTACGGTATCCAAGTTACTCGTTATTTTGTGAGTATTTGTGCACTTGCATCACTATATTCAGATGTCCTGCCCTGCAGTTTTGGCGCCTTCTCTGCAGCCACTAAACAAGCTGGGCTTCTTAACCAATCACAATAATGCTGCAGCCATCTTGATTGTGTCAATACTGTGATTGGCTGGCCACACAGCATCATAGGGTCTATTTAAATCCTACTGCCACCATCTTGCGCACATTGTATCCGGAGCCTGCATTGGAGAAGCATAGGGAGAGATTGCTCAGGTGCTAGGGAGAGCGTTTAGGCCACTTGATGACACAAAAGCCCTTTTGAGGGCTACTTGCAGTGCATACTAGGTCAGTGTAGAGTAGGGAGGGAGAGATTCTTGAGCAGGGACAGTTTAAAGAGCTGATTACTAACTCCATATTCCATAAAACAATTGCTCTTTTAAGAGCTGAAGCCACAGAAAAAACTCAGTCTACTGGCGATTCATAGAAGGCTGGCCAATCCAATCCTGAAGCTGGTTCTCTTTTCTCCCACTCTTATCAGTCAGAGGAGACATATGACCCCAAGCTTGGCCACTCCGAGGATCTGTTTGGTACGTATCCTTTGATTAATTCTAGCCTCTTACTGTGCAGTATTGAAGAGGGATGTGAGGAGGTGGCGTACATTGGTGCTCAAGTTTTTGAGGACCTACGGTCACGAGAAAGCCACTTTAAGGAACGTGATTTAATGTCTCTAGAGGTGGAGGCTGATGAAGATGAGACACAGTTGCCATCAGATCAGACTACAATCTCAACTGAGAAGGAAGATGAGATGGAAGACAAGGTGGTTGATGATGAGTCCACTGATCCAACCTGGACCTTTGATAAGCATAGCCATCACAGCAACACAGAAGAAGATGGATATGTAGCACCAACACAGGCACCAAGGGTTTATGGTTTGCCCAGAGTGAGATCTGGGTCAACTGTTTCCAAGAGCATCCTCGCTCTGTGCCAAGTCAGGGTAAGGGGGCATTCAGCCACTGTGTGGAAGTTTTTTGTTTTTTATTCTGAAAGTCCTTCAGAGAAAAACATTGTATTTTGTAGCATCTGCCATACCAAGCTGAGTAGACGCCAGGGCAAAGGCAACCAGAGCACCACGAGTATGCAAAACCACATGGCAGCCAAGCCTCCCAGTAGGTGGGATCAACACTAGGATACCAAATCTGTGTCTCCAGGTTAAACCGCTGCCATGTTGGCTGGGCTATGTCCTTCAGAATCTGCTATTCAGGAAGCAGGCGCCTCCTGCCCACAAGGTGCGGTTGCTCGCACACAATAAACATCAACCACATCTACTTCCTTGTCCCAGCAAAGTGTCCAATTGTCCACACCTGAGAGCTTGGAAAGAAAGCGTAAATACCCAGCCACGCACCCACTGACACAAATGCTAAACTCGCACATTGCCAAATTGCTAGCAACAACCTGGTGAGCGATCAGGCTATTATCAGCGTAACCTTACCGCTGTTGTGTCTCTTGAAACAGTCACTGCATAATCTGAAAAAGGAAGCTTTGAGTGCCCAGCATGTGGCTATGGAGACAGATTTTCCAATGGGTGATACTACTCAGCCCAGCCAATATTCTGAGGCAATATTGGGTCATAAGGAGGAAGTTGAGGAGGATGAGGAGCTAGAAGACTTTTTATCTGTGCTACCGAGGGGACTCCTAATGCTACAGAGGGGACACCCAACCCAAGCTTCATGTCTGTCCAGACTGGACGGGCTGTAACGGAGGAGGTGGAGGAAGAGGAGGCGAGTCAGCATGAGGAAAAGATGGGTACTGTTCCTGCTGTTGGGAACACAGAACATTTGCCTTTTTGCAGCTTAGCCCACATGGCACAGTTCATGTGTAAGTGTCTGTGGCAAGACACTCGCGTGATACACATTTTATCCAACAACCTATACTGGTTGGCCACCTTTCTTGATCCATAGTACAAGGATAAATTTATCCTTCTCTTCTTTTGGAGTCACCAAAGAGTTACACAATGGAATTCTTTAACAGGGCCATTGTAGATCAGTTGCTGAAAACATTACCCTCAGACATCTCTGGTTGCATAATGGGGATAAATTTGAGAGACAAGAACACCAGGTCCAACAGAGGTGGGGGAAAAATGTGCACAAACTAGCCCATTTGCAATAAACCAGCACATCAGTAAGAGCTATCTGTGGCCTTGTTCACACATATCAGCTGTTTTGGCATTCTCTGCGTTTTTTAGTTGTTTATAAAAAACGCACATGTGTTAACGCATGGTGCACTTAAGTGTAGCTGAGTTTTTTAACAACACATGAGTTTTTTTCACCATTCCAAAAAACACTGCATGCAGCATTTTTTGGGTGCTGTACAAGAACGCATGGGTTGTTTAAAAAACGCATGCATTTTTTTTAACATGGGGCCCTATGGGAATCGCATGTGTTAACGCATGGCACATATGGCACGCATCTGCGTTTTTAATGAAAAAATTACTAAGTCCAAAAACTTCCCAAAAACATTCAGAACCACAGGGGACACTATTTGGCACCCTTAGAAAAACTGATCAGTTTTTCTAAGGGCTACAAAAACGCATTGGTATGTGTGAACAAGGCCTGTGCCTGTTATAATGCCAAGGTGGGAGAAGTTGCAAACATGGTCAAGGGGTACTTAAGTGACCATATGTGCATCCTTTCTTATGCTTCAGTTCCTTTTATTTATTGGGTGTCCAAGCTGAACACTTGGCCTGACCTCTCCTTATATGCGTTGGAGGTGCTGGCCTGCGCGGCTGCTAGTGTGATGTCAGTATTTTCAGTTCCGCTGGGGCAATTATCGCTGATAGGCGATCACTCCTCTCCACGGAAAATGCAGACAGACTTACTATGATTAAATTCTCCAAGGGCTGCATTTTTACACAGTTTCTAATCCCTCCAGAAGACAGCAAGCCAACCTAAATTCACCAAAAATACTGTTTCATGCTACTGCTGTTAACATTCACTCTTTCCTATAAAAACCCGTTTCCTTCCTATGTGTACCTTGACTCAGCCCATAGGACTCATTTTTACAAGCTCTATGCACATTGTGCAGTGGATAAACCAGTACTGTATTCCTTTTCCAGCCTATTTACTATTTGTGATTGGAGGCCCTGGGGATGGTGGCTTCCTGCGTCAACTTGGACTGTGCCCATAGGGCTAATTTTTAGAAGCCCTATGCACATTGTGCAGTGGACAAATCTGGAATGTACAGTGGTCTTACAAAATAATATTTGTCAGTGGAGGCCCTTGTCACAGGTTGTCCTACATTGTGACTGAGATTGGGGATACAGATTCAATAGAATTCTACTGTTAGTCACCCTATCTGGCAAAAATACATGCCTGGCCTGTGCCACATTGTGAGTGAGATAGAGGATACATTTTGAATATAAATTTACTCTGACTGTTGATGACCAACTGATGGCCCTCTGAAAACTTGAATTGAGGTCCCCAACTACTGAAGTAGTCCATAGTAGATAATTTCAAGGAAGGCCATTTTCATGGTATTTTACTGCACCTATGACACCGCCCTAAGAGTAATTTTTGGAAATACGATGCACAGTCTGGACTGGACCAAGTACTAGAGTATCAAGAAGTCTTCTCCTCTTATGTAATCTGTGGAATCTCTGAACCATTTAGAGAAGCTTCTCCAACCCATCTTGAGCTCGTCATCCAGTTGACTAGTGCAAATTTATTTTTCCGGATCACAGAGTTCAGCCAAACCTGAGGATCGCAGGCTGCACTCACTGCTACTTTCTAGATCTCCATGTCTCTTGCCCTTCTTCTCTTTAGTCTTTGCCCTTAAATAAGTTAAGTAGTAGAGTGAGGGCTCTACAATATGAATAAATGAGTGCACCCTCAATTGTGCACAAGAGGGACCTCCAAAATTTCTAGAGAAGGGCACTTCCAAAATATGTTACAGGGCCACATGAGGGTTCTCACTAAACTCAGGTTTACTGACTACTGCAGGCCTTCTGCACATTTGAATTTAGGGCCGCAGTGTCACATGGAGGTGGAGGAGGAGGAGCAGGAGAGTAAAGCACAACACTACAATGGGCACATTGTAGACTGCTATGAAATATGTGTTCCATTATATGAGTCTTAATGAGGAAATGACTGCCCAAATGTCTAAGTAAGAGCAGTCCCTCAAAAATGTATATTACAGGGCCCCCTCTAGGCCCTCACCAAACTCAGGTTTCCTGCCTACTGCAGGCCCTCTGAACATTTGAATTTAGGGCCACAGAATCACATGGAAGTGGAGGAGGAGGAAGGTAAAGCCAAACGCTATAATGGGCACATTGTATACTGCTATGGAATATGAATTCAACTATCTGAGTCTCAATGAGAGAGGGATCGCCCAAATGTTTAAGTAAGAACAATCCCTCCAAAACATATGTTACAGGGCTACCTGAGGCCTCTCAGGACAAAGATCAACATGCCTACTGGTACGTTCTAGCTGGCCTTGTAAAGTGCATGGGAATAGCTAACTAAAAATGATGTATGACAGAGGGATTGACAAAATGTATGAGTCAGGGTCCTCCCAATTGTAAAGGATGAAAAAAAGCTACAACAGTACATGTGTACAAATGCTAAAAGGGAATTTTTTTGTTTCTCTGGTTTATTTAGCTTTGTATACGAGTGATTTAGCAGGAAAAACTGTTTCTTAACCTTTGTGGCCTGTTAAATACAATTTAGGTTAGGTTTGGTAGGTGTTCTTGTGTATCTGTAAAAGTGGCGTAATACTGCAGCAAAATTATTCCCAGAAAACATATGTGAGTCAGTAATGCATGCAGGCATGTTCTCCAGGCTCTTCTCATTCTGTTTCATCACTTTCCCCTCCATTTTAGCCTTTTCCTCAGGCCCCCAGACCTCTTTGTAGGGTCCAACAGAAAATGACTCATGTTTCCCATTGACTTACATTGTACTCGCTATTCGGAATGAATACGCGATTATTAGAAAGTACTCATTACGAATATGGCGATTACAAATATTACGGTACTCGTTCATCACTAGTCATAGGCTTTTTCTATTGAACAGCCTTCTGGACTACAAACAGAGGGAGAATAACAACAGGGTGCCTCTTGTGGTAATATACAACTCCCACATGAGCATCCTAAGGAAAATTGGTGCTGATCTTCAACCCATATCAACCCATATTCCACAGAGACCACAGACTGAAAGCAATATTCCCAGAACTTCCACTGCTCTCCTACAAACAAAGAAGAGGCATATCTAGGGGAAGCTGGTGTCACCTGTGCCCCAGGCACCAATTGATTGGTGGTTGTCCTGATGAAGGGATGAGGAATACACCTTGAAACAGATTGAATAAACCCACTTGCATTCACCGATTTGCTTGGTATATGGTCGATTGTAAAGCAGTGCAGTTGGATTCCACATACTACCTCTATTTCTTCTACTACAGGCAGCGTTTCCTGTGCGCTCAGCTAAAGCACACCTCCTGCAGCTATGTATGTGGCTGCAACTAAGGTACACAGCGGGTTTCCATGGGGTCCCGTTTCCAGGCGTTTATGCTGTCCGGTATTAGCGCTGCCTGGAAATGTTGATCCAAAACCAAGTCTGACTCTAGCCTAAGACCCTATTGTGCTTTCTATTCCACAGTTATTCATTCATGTATTCGATAGACACAGACTTCCCCTTCGCTGATTGCCATTTTTTTTCCTAACAATTCAACAAACAATAAATGTGATTGAGGTGACACAGCACTTGGCTATCACAACACAAAGAAGTGAAAATCGTTACCTAACTTGACAGCATTCAGGCTTGGTTCTAATGATAATAATAATAATAATAATAATAATCTTTATTTATATAGTGCCATCATATTCAGCAGCGCTTTACAATTCAGAGGTTCCTATACAGTCTTCAGTGATATAATTGTAAAAAAAAAAACAATGATTAAAGCAAACATAGTGATGACCCTGATTATAAGAGCTTACAATCTACAATGAGGTGGTGGTGACACAAAGTACAGGTGCTCATTTACTATGATGATCCAGCCATATTGAAGAAATGGGGATGGACAGAGGCTGCATGAGCCAGTCACCAGCCAATCTGTGTAGTGCTTTTGTGTGCGGTGGAGTTTCACAGAGAATTATGTTCACAGAAATAGTAAATGGGCTATAAATAAAGAAATGCGATTAGGGAATGTGATAGGCTGCCTTAAAAAGATGTGCTTTAAAGGAGCACCTAAAACTGTGTAAATTGTAATTATTCCTAATTTCTTTGGGTAGAGCATTCCAGAGAATGGTACAGCCCAGGAGAAGTCTTGGAGCCAGAAGTTGGGGGTTTGGATTAATCAGATGTTAGACAAAAGTCGCTTGTGGAGCATGGAAAATGGGTATGTTGGTAAACAGAAATGTCACACTGTGAAGAGCTTTGTGAGAACAAGCAATTTGAATTGGATCCTATTGTGTATGGGCAGCCAGTGCAATGACTGGCACAGGGCGAAAGCAGCCGAGTAACGGTTAGACAGATAGGTGACCCTGGCTACTGCATTAAGGATGAAGTGGAGAAAGGAAAGTCTCATGAGGGGGAAGCCAATTAATAGAGAACTACAATAATCAAGGCGGGAGTGGATTAGAGCCCCATTGAGGGTTTTTGTTGTTTACCCAGTGAGAAAGGGGTGGATTCTAGAGATGTACTTCAGTTTCAAGCGTCAAGAGTAGGCGATAAATTGTATATAGAATATCGCTTTTGCTGTCGGCCACAACTCGGGGTGGAGCAATCCAGTCTCTTGGGCAGTCCTTTCGGCTCTCGGAGGACGAAGAGGGCGTAGGCCATTTTTCCCCCTCTGTGCTGGCCCTGTCCATGATGGAGGACTGCGACATGTCCCCCAGACAGCACATCGTTATACTTTGTTGCAGCCACCATTACTCCAGTCACAAAAGTACAGTATTTTCAATACAGTTCTGCAGGAGCACGGGACCCAGCGACACCGGGTCGGTTCAACCTGTTCTTGATGCCAAGTTGACATGCCCCCAGGGCCATGGGGTACTCAGAACCGGGAAGGGATTCTGCTGGGGAGTCACGGGGGTTGAGACCCGGCTCTGTGACCCTGGCGGTGTCAATAAAAGTTTGAAGAATTGGGTTTTGGGGATGATTGTCATGACGGCACCCATGATAATTGGCTATTAGTTGCCGACGCTGTGGTGCGGGACTTCTGGGGACAATGGGATAGCAGCTGTGGTGGTTTCGCTCCCCATGGGTGGAGTGGTTCCCCAGGGCAACCAGTGTAATGTTCAAGGAGGGGAGATTGGCCAGGCTGTTCTGGCAGGTAAGGGGGATTGCAGCGATTCATTGGCAGGTCTTCTGCGGCCTGCGCGTCTTATCAGTCTACCGCTCCACAGGCGGGAAATGAATAGTCTCACACACAGTTCTGAGTTGTATAGCCGGTTTACTTAGCTTGTACTTTGGTGGTACCACAGGGTACTTGTTCTTGCACAATCTCAGTCCGGATAGTCCTCAGTGAACCGGGATATCTTGTCCAAGACACCCCCTTTATGTTCCTTCCTTCACAGGTTGCTCTTTCTCTCAGTGCTGCCTGTTCGCCTCTCTCCGCACACTGTGCCCCAATCCAGCAGTCACGGGTCCTCTCGGGCGAATGGTACCAAGCTGCCTTCTCGACTAATGCGTCAGGAGTTGGCCACAGGCCCTCTAGATCTTGTGGCAACCGGTTCTATGGTTGGAGTATGGTCCCCTGGTTGTCAACCTGCCCTTATGCTTCACTCAGATTCGAGCGCACAGGTGGATCACTCACTGCCCTCACTGCTGGGGCCCTCTCTGTCCTTCTTGCAGTCTGCTGTTCCCAGAACCCAGGACGAGTTCCTTGCCGTTCCAGTCCTCCAGATCCTCCTCCTTCTACTACTTCCTCTCAACTGCCCTCAACTCACTTCCCTCCCTCTACCTTTCTTCCCTCCATCCCACTGACTAACTGAGCCCTCCCTCTATCAGGTCCACCCGCCATCCCTGGGACCAGGTGTGTTGGATGCTTTTGTGGGCGTCTCAGACTTACCATCCAGTTTCCTGAGAACAGGAATACCACACCCATGGGATTTGTGCAGTACCCCTTTGTGGCGACTAGACCGCAGGGGCGCCAGATACTCACCATCTGCTGTGGGTGAAGGGTGGCTTCATCCTGTGTGCACCCGATGGTGATCTCTTCAGACTCTGCAGCATTATATTAACATGCTGCGGAGATGCAGAAGTCCGGTAACTTGCACCTCAGGTGAAAACACGCTGAGGTCCGGAGAATCATAGTGAGCATGGGATTTCTTGAAATCCGCATCCAATATGCTGGTACTGTAGAAACGCAGTGTTTTGGATGCAGCGGTTAGACTCTGCATCTAAAATGCTGTAATTTCTGATTGTGAGTACACACCTTACAGATTTCAAAGACTTTGGCCCTTTTCACATCTATGCATCCCCTGCGTTTGCCTGCCAGGCACTAGCACAAATGCAAGAGCAGGTGCATTTACAGGCAAGTGCATAGGCGCATAAATGCACTGTTCTTGCGCTCTCCTGCGCTCGGTGCCCCCATTACCTGGTATGGCCAAGCGCAGCTGAGCGCAGGAGATGTTATCCCAGAAGCGCGAGTGACTGTGCCAACATCACCGCGCATTCACTTGCCCAGATGCACCCGAAAATGTGTAATGCAATGTTTCCGGGTGCATCTGGGCAAGCGTATGCGCGGTGATGTCGGCACAGTCACACTCGCTCTTCCAGGATTTCATCTCCTGCGCTCAGCTGCGCTTGGCCATACCAGGTAATGTGGGCACCGAGCGCAGGCAAGCGCAAGAGCAGTGCGTCTATGCACCTATGTGCTTGCCTGCACTTGCCTGTAAATGCACCTGCGCTTGCATTTACGCTAGCGCAGGGCAGGCAGGGCAGGCAAGTGCATAGATGTGAAAAGGGTCTTTATAAACTAAGTTTAAAACTATTTTCTCACTGCTGGTCTCCTCATATGGGATTAGGGAACCTTTATATACCCCGTAGGTTCCAGGACCAATGTCAACCTCTGCAGTCAATATGGTTATGTTCCCTAGTAGAGAGCAAACAATAGAGAGAGCAATGAGTTTACCATGCACACAGCACTAACCTGCAAAACACATGTAAATTTGCATGTTTTCAACATAAATGATTAACACACGTTTCTTGTTAATGTCAATGTATAACTACTAATTATAGGACAAAAAATTCAGATCAACACCCTATGTGTTAAATCTAATGTGAATGCTGTGGCTTAATGGGGCATTTTATGCACAAGATGGTGAGAACATTTAACATGAAACCCAAGGTCCTCAGTACCACCTTGAGGAAGATAAGTAGTACACAAACTGCTCAAATTTATATCCTTCATTTCAGGCACAAGCAAAGTTATATGTTATATAGATGCCACTGTAAATGGAGTCTGATTTTTGGTTGAAGAGCTAATAAGTCAAATGTCCTATCCAAAGTCATTGGCAAAGTGGCACGTCATTTAGGGAAGTAGATTGATAGACACCAACAGCCAACGACATGAACATAAATCACTCTGAATAAGTACAAGCATTTTTACAAAGGGTTATTACTGGAAAAATCTGGGGACATATTTTCCTGCCAAACTGTAGATGATCGAACAGAAAAAAATTTAAAAATGGATATAAAGTGATTATATCACTACATATTCCAACCAGCAACAGGCCGAAGACAAGCTGCTAATGCTCAGATGGCAAAGTCGTCGGCACAAAATAGATGTTTCTTTTTATTCATCTTTTTGACATCCTGCATTTTATATCAATGTATTCGACAAGGATATCTAAATATGGCTGCTAAGCTGCTCATAGCAAGAGCTGACAGTTGGGAATGTACCAAGATTACCATCGCTCTCTATGCAAACCTACCTGTCCACTTCATCTTAGAGAAGAATAATGGCTTTATGCCAAAAATAAGTTCTGTTCCTCCTAGAACACATGGCGTTCGCCTAGAGACTGCTAATTTCAGCATGATAGAAAGATTTTCATTTTAGACTCAGATACTTTACAATTATAATTAAAAATGATTGATTAGGCAATATTTGCTGGCATTTGCATGAGATACAGTGCTTTCAAACACAATGAAATTGCTTGGCTTAGCCGTCATATACAAGTTATGTATTTGAGAGTTGCAGAACTATGAGCTTTCCTCAATGACAGTTATGTATTGTATTAAATGGAAACTAAATGACAAGAGGGATGATGGATATTTTTTAAGTCAAGATAAAAGTTTAATGCATCTGTTCCTAAGCAAATTGGCCTGAACCATGTTGTATAAAATCAGACATCTCATTAACTGTACCCATGTTTTATAACATTATTACAATGTGGGAAATAGGTAAGAGCTCATGTTGCATCCAATTACAGCTTGTAGAAATAAAAAACAGCCAAATGTTTTTATGTGGGTTCTGGCATCTCAGCTATCCTCACTCAATGACCGGCCGGTAATTAATGGAAGTAATTGGAAAGGTATGACCCATCATAGATATTATCACTAATACCAGGAGGAGCTGCCTGAATTTATACTAGAAATTAATATATGTGGTCATTCATTTTTGTTTAAAGGGAACTTTGATGAGGTATATGCTTTACTTTATTAAGTGTTAAAAAAGACCCTAATTTCTCATCATTTCCAATCACATTTAATTAGGTCAGTACAAATTGAGCTAGGCTCAGGAGTATTTACGGTACTACTCTTTTGTTGTGATCTCTCCTCATTTTCAAGCCTTTGAGTGACAAATTTCTTACCATGTACAGGTGCCGAATGACTCAAAACTCATCAACTCAATAAGTTGTCTTCAGAGGATTCAGATAAGGCTGGTTTCACACTGCAGTTCTTACCCTGATCAGGTTCGTTCAGGTTTGTGTGTCAAAACCAGGAGTGTCTCCAAAACCCAGAACAGGTGTCAATCTTTCAATTATAGTTTTTTCTCTGCAAGTTCCTCTCCTGGTTTCTCTTCTGGTTTTGGCACACAAACCTGATCGAACCTGATCAGGTAAAAAACTGCAGTGTAAAGCCAGCCTAACTAAACATTGCACAGGAAAAAGAAATCAGGAAAAGCACAAACTTATAAAGATACTGCTCGTGCAAAAAACTCTACACAAATGTGATGTGCAATGCAAATATAATACAGAAACCAAAAAGCAGGCAGCACTCAAAAACATTAAAAAACATGGACTTTATTAGCCCAAAGTGGCGCAATGTTCCCATGTATTCCTGCACGGGAGATTCTAAAATGTACGATTTCAGGTTACTCCAATAGCCAGTCACAGATGCCCACTCTATGTGACAGCATCTGTGATTGGCCGTTGAACCCATCTGCAGTGATTATCCACCTGTAAGTATGATGATGCTGTTTAATCGCTGTCTGCTTTATTTCACAGCCCACCACGCCCCTATCTCATTACTTTAAAGTCTGAGTTTGGGGTTAGGACTCAAGTTCAAGTCACATTTGACTCCGAACTTGGAATTTAAAAAAGTTAAGGGTGGGTCTACTGAAGCTGAACAGTGGCGGTTTCGCCCATCATTAGCCTCCATCCATATCCTAGTTACGATGTTGCTCTTTATAGGGGCCTTTTGCATTGTTTCCCTCTTCTCTTGAAGCAAAGGTTCTGTAGCACCTGTTGCTGTGGCACCAACCTCCACTTGGCAGGAAGATCGATGTCTACAGCATACTCATCCTGCCAGTCATCCCATGGCATTTGCTCACTCACCATTAGTCCTTCATACGATGCACGGGTCTCCCACTCTCACTCTTTATAATGGGCCAATAAGGCATAACCCGGAAAGGCTTGTCATCCTATGGCTCAGAAGCACTGTGTATTTATGGTGCCTTACCTCATTGGGAGGTGGCTGGGCAATGTGATCTATTCCTAGAGACGCGTTGTTAGTTGTCAAGTCCCATACCAGTTTTCTGTCCCTGTTCCTGTGCTTGACTACTTGGTAATTCTCGCACTTCAGTTGTCACATGTCCATTCTCCTCACTACTTGGCATCACAGTCCCGCATGCTAAAGTCATTAAGTCCTCCCTGGACAGGGTCTTGCGCGTCCAACCCACATGGACCCATTCTAATTAATGGTACGAACCAGCATCAGACTAGCCTTGTCTGACGATTGTTTCTGTGTTGACCTGTTCACCCAGGTCTAAGCCAAATCTTCACTTTAGGATTTGTACCGCTGGGGTCAGCCCTCTAACAGGGGAACCTCTTAGAGTTTGGGTCTGAAGCTTGCAACTGCAGGACAGAGGAACTCCTCTAACAACAGCCCCATCTGGAGTCCTTTTTGGGCACTCCACTTTCACTGTCTACTGATGGTCAAGGTGAAAGATGCCGCAAGCACCTACTTACTTCAGCCTGAGGTACTTTTCTGGTTGGCACATTGCTTTTGCTTGCTATGCTACCCACTATTACACCTTCTACTTACTAACTAAACTAAGATGGAGTCTTCTCTGTAAACCTAGAGACTAGCACTAGAGATGAGCGAGTACCGTGGTATTCGGAATCGCTATACCCGCAACTAGTAGGTCCCGGTACTCTGTACTCGTTGCAAGTATAGCGATTCCGAGTACTACTGCAAAAGTCCTGTACAAAAGA
Organism: Allobates femoralis; assembly: GCA_033576535.1. Classification (NCBI taxonomy): domain Eukaryota; kingdom Metazoa; phylum Chordata; class Amphibia; order Anura; family Aromobatidae; genus Allobates; species Allobates femoralis. The sequence goes on from JARQOC010000001.1 coordinate 192,716,628, forward strand.
AGAAAAGTGGTTACAAAATAAAAAAAATTGGATACTCACCTTAACCGACGGCTGCACCGGGACCGGCCGATGGACATGTATGCATGGAAAAGGACCTTTTACTCTCCCAGCCAATTAGATGGCTGGGAGATATCTGGCCAATCAGATGCCGCCACGTCACAATCACGTGATCGCTAGTGGCCACCTGATTGGCCAGATGGCAAGGTCCTCGGTGTACCTGAGAAGACCTTGCAATCTGGCATATCAGGTGGCCGCTAGCGATCACGTGATTGTGACGTGGCGGCATCTGATTGGCCAGATCTCTCCCAGCTATCTGATTGCCTGGGACAGTGTAAGGTCCTTTTCCATGCATAGATGTCCATCGGCCTGTCCCTGTGCAGCTGTCGGTTAAGGTGAGTATCCAATTTTTTTATTTTGTAACCACTTTTCTTCACTTTTACAGGACTTCTGCAGTGTATCTATTGATACACTCCAAAAGTACTCGGTACTTGCTACTCCCAAGTAATCCTATTTATTCGGCAAGTAGTGAGTACCCGAATACCGCTACTATCCGGCGAGTAGCCGAATAGTAGCGAGTAGACTCGATTATCCCTAGCTAGTACCACCCCCACTAGGTTAGTCCCTCTACTTAACTACTGCTTGCCGTACAATCTTTACCTGAACAACTATCATTATGTAAATTTTTATCTTATCTTAAGCGCTATGTCAGATCCTATACTACCCGTTATCACATAACATTGCCTTACACGCTATACCTGAACACAATACACTACATTACATTATATACAATGATACAGGAAAGAATACACATTACTGTACAGCATAGTGTTATTGGTGTCTTAGGTGCTGGAGCGTCCAGGTACTGACCACCCCCTTACACATCTAAAAACAAAGAGACTCCGAATCCAACAATGTTACATTTAGCTTAATGGGTGCAGCAGATGTGACGCAGAGTGTTTAGGTTTAGCAAGGTAAAATACATGTTTGTACCGTGTTAGCCAGTTGATATTAGAATCTGAGAGTCCTCAGTGGTTGATACCTTTTAGTGGCTAACTGAAAACATGGTAATAAATTGTAAGTAGTCTGGAAAGTTTGATATTTGTTACTATCGTTTCAGTTAGCCATTAAAAGGTATCAACCACTGAGGACTCTCAGATTCCAATATTAGGTTTATCAATGCAGCAGAGCTGAGAAAGTTCACCTGCCCACACCAGACTCTATATGTAAAGTAAATAGACAGAGAGGTGCCAATCTGTCGAGGAGGGGGTACGGTCAGACTAATTGGGTCTGGCAATGTTAATCCCTGGTGATTAAGCCTTCACTATTAGTAAATAACACCATGTGGGGTAATAAATGACACATAGTTGAACTCTGTGTGTCAGCGTCTGTCTTCTGCTGTGTTTAGATTACATGGCTAAATCCTGCTGACAGATTCCCTTGAAATGTGCCATCCTTTATGGCTCTTTTTGACCAATATACAGTAAAGTGCAGCGCTGTCCCCAGTGGGGTTTTCAATCGGATTTACTCTGTGCATTTTTAGGTGACTTTACTGCTTATAAACCAACGTAAATATCAGCATTTTACAAATCTTACTCTTTCTTTATTTGTACTGACTGCATATATATTTACCAACCTTTGTACTAGTGCTAATATCATGTAATCCAGAGACTTATTCGTTCACATCTGACTTGTATTTCAGTCCAATTATTTCTCCTTTGCTGAGTATACACTCCAATCTATCAGCTCCTGGCATCATGAACATCATATGTCAGTGGGAAACAGGAGAGAGGACCAGACAGTAATAACTCCCCTGCGACAGATAAACCCTCAACTCCTACAGTCAAATATCCATTATGCCTACAGGGCTATGTGAAAGGATGAAACATCTCAACATGTTACATTCACTAGAGATGAACTAAATAAAGGAAAGCTGACATCTGTTTCCAATGGAAGAAAAAAAAAGCCTTGCTTGGGGATGTAATTCCCAAAGATCATTTTTTCCCCATGTCTTTGAGATATACTCCCTAATCTTAACTTATTGATTTCAAACAATGTCCTTGAGATTCAAATAAGGCAATAGATAAACAACTGTTATTATGGATCCTAGGTATGGTTTGGTTATACGCTGTGATTCCATACTGTATTACTATGCGTCTCCAATTTTAGAGTCACCCTGATGTGTAGCGCCCAGGCTTTGGGGTACTCGGGTGTCAGGCGGCAAGGGTTAACTCTCCGGTTGTCACGGGGGATGGCGGCCATGCCTGACTCCGTGTCCTGGGGCATCTTTTGAAAAGGGGAGATTATATACAGGGGATTATATACAAGTTTATTGTCGTGACGCCACATGCAGTTTCTGGTGAGTAGCACCAGCGCCGCCACAGACCGCCAGAGGTAGTTGGTATCGCGGTTGAGATGGTATAGTCCTCCGCAGGCAGAACTGGACCTCCGGGGCAGCAATCCTGTGAAGGAATAAGTTCATGCAAAAGAAGATGCAGCAGAGTCAAAGTCACTTCACTCCTGGTACTTTATTGGAAACTTTAGCAACATTTGTTACAGTTCTCAGTTCAGTATTCAGATGTTAACACAGGTAGCTAACGAGTGGCTGCAAGCAGATCCCAGGTGGTATGATGGAACCCTTGGTGTGTGCCTTCTTTCTCATCTAACTTTCTGGACAAAGTACCTCGAAGTCCGTGCTGCTGCCCCAAAGGATATAAAGAACCAGAAACACCGGGATGTCTGAGTATGGTGATGACTAGTTTATTTTCTGACGCATTTCAGAGCCACATACCGCCACACATGTGGCTCTGAAACGCGTCGGAAAATAAACTAGTCATCACCATACTCAGACATCCCGGCGTTTCTGGTTGTTTATTTCCTTTGCGGCAGCAGCGCGGACTTCGAGGTACTTTGTCCAGAAAGTTTGTTGAGACAACAGTGACCTGTGGAAGTACGGTCCAGCAGCAGCTGCATTTTCTGAGCGATCAAGCTGGTTGTGTGCTACACAAACTAACCAGGTGAGCAACTCTGATATCATATCTCTGATTCCTGTCTAAGAGATAAGACCCTATTGCGCATTCTCAACCTTCTAGATTCTTTCTCATCTATTCTTTACTGCTTCCCAGTAATTTGTATGAAGTCCGGTGACTTGGAATCAGCCAGACCTCCGCTCTTCCTCTCACCCTTGCTCCCGTCAGATAACCTTCTGCTGGCCAACCGCCGAACCATCAAGCAGTGCCTGGTACCCTCTTTCGGTTACTTAGTGCCTGGGGTCGCCTGTAGACTCCCCAGGACTCCGGATTTTCTGTGGTCCTAAAGATCCCACAGGTGCGGGTTCCCGGGACCCGGTAAGCTGTCGAGGATAGACCTCCTCAAGTCCTTCCTTCCCCAACTGGCTGTCTGCACCTGGGATCTGTCCCTCTGGTCCCTAAGCCGAGAGACCCTCTCCTTGTTCCTTCAGACTCACTGCCTGGCTTTTCAACTCAGAGACCAAAGACCAAAATACCTCCTTGCTCCCCCTAGAGGTTGTTTTGTTCCCTCCCGGGTACCTCCCACTATGTAATCTAGTGTGGGGTGCTGGTTAATGGGTTCCACCCACCATCCTAGAATCTGCTTGCAGCTGGAGTATCTGCACCTCTTTTATGGGTGCAGTACCCCTCTGTGGCGCCTGCATAGTGGGGCACCACAGATGCCACACTTATATAATATTAGGATGCAAGAGGATTTAGCTTTGTGATATAACAGACTTGAACCTGAACATGTTTTGTAATTTTGTTCCTCATTAACAGACTCTATGCCTTGATACTGGACTGTGACAGAGATCATAATGTCCAATGAATCTTAAAACGTAGAAGAAAGTGGACGATGGGAGTTAATGCAGGATACAGAATTAAAAAAAAAGTCATATTTGACTTATGAGCATTATATGACACTTCCTCAAGGGAATCTTTCAGCAGGTTTTTGCTATGTAATCAGATGACAACATGATGTAGGGCAGTGTTCCCCAATTCCAGTCCTCAAGACCCAACAACAGGGCAGGTTTTCAGGATTTCTTTAGTATAGGACAGGTGATAATTTAATCACTTGCACAGATGATGATTCCAAACCCTGTGCAATGCTAAGGAAATCCTAAAACATACACTGTTGGTGGCTCTTGAGGACTAGAGCAACTGATGTAGGTGGGGTAAAACAGTGAATTAAGAGATGTGTCACTTATTATGTTATGGGCAATTGGGCACCAAGGTGTCTCAGTGGTTAGCATTGCAGTCTTGCAGCACTAGGGTCTTGAGTTCATATCCCTCTAAGGTCAACATCTGCAAGGAGTTTGGATACACCAGTTCCACCCACACTCTAAAGACATCCTGATAGGGACCTTAGATTGTGAGCCAGAATGGGGACAGTGTTGCTGATGTATGCAAAGGGCTGTGTTGCTATATAAGTGAATAAATATTATTACTATTATTTACCTATAATGAAGGTTTTATCACCAGGACATTATCACAGCTTACAGGGCTCGTGAGCAGTTATCTAACCATGCCCCTTCCTCTGATAAGCAGCTCACTGTCAATTGACGATGTACAAAAATATATACAGCAGCACTCCTCTATAAAGCTAAAGTATGCAAAAGTTGAATGAGGGATTTCTGGAATGGCATTACTGCTAAAGGAACTATATTTAAAAAGTTGAGAGGCTTAGCCTTTGTATTAACCTATCCATGTGTGCCCGATAGCCATGATAAATTATAATTTTCCAAACACTCTGTATTCTTTTGTAAGAGAGTTCTGAGAATTGCTGAGCTGCCTTGCCCAACAATTTTCAGAAGTCCTAAACGAGTATATGTAGATAGCCGCACATGCACTGTTACCTCTGTATCCCTGGCATTGTGCAATTGGGCCTTGTTCTTAAGATAGATGTGAGTCCCAGTGGAGGGATCTACATCTATTGGATACTTATGGCATATCCTGTGGATATGTTGTAAATGTCTCCCATGGGAATAACCCTTGAAGCATAAAGGTTGATAGATACCATGCATCTTTACAGCTGCACTCCTGGTAAAGCTGACAATGCACCACTTCTCGCTCTCTCTCCATAGCCATTTCAATTGTCTTCAGTTTGTTGTAATTAAATTGACGACCGCGGCTCAAAGACAATTTGCAGCCATTTTAGCGATAGTTAAACTTTATTACCAATTTGAAATAATATATATTCGTATAACAGAACTAAGACGTGATGTTGAATTATATTTAATATTGGTAGAATCAATAGAGAAGAGAAAAGACTATTTGATCTTCAGGAAATATTCTTCTTAAAAACATATATAGCAAACGATCAAGAACCTGTCACTTACATAAGATTGTGACGCTTTCCATCAGCATATAAAGGCTTCAACAGTCCCGCATAGCGAAGGCCACTGTATTCAATAGGAATCTGTCAGTAGCTTTTTTCTATTTAATCTGATAGCAGCATGATGTAGGGGCAGACACCCTCATTACAGCAATGTATCACTTACTGGACTGCTTGTATTTTGAATAGGAATCATATTTTTCAAGGTTCATGTTCTAATGTTGTATGTGTGTTTTTGATGCGTTTTTTATGTGTTTTGGATGCTTTTTTTGCATGCGTTTTTCATGCATTCTGTTGTAGTAAAATGCTGCAAAAACCCTAATTTATAATTAATTTAAGTAATGTGTAATAATGAGAAATGGCTTGGAGGTAAACATATTAAACACAAGAAGAAAGAGAGGTGTAAAAAGTCATGGGAAGTCATAACCAGCTGAAATCTATCGGTGATTAAAAAACCTTCCTGCCACTTAGTGAAAAATAATATTAGCTGGTTCAAATGATGGCCTATAACAAGGTGCCTCATTACCAAGGTGCCACACAAGAAACATCTTATGATGGCTAAAACCAGCGAGCTGTACCAGGACCTTCACATCCTTATTGTTCCAAAAAATACTCATGGCATTGGATACAGAAGAACTACTGATGGCTCCAGTGAGCACTGTTGGGATCATAATCTAGAAGAGGAAAGTATATAATTTCACCATAAACCGGCAACAAACAGGTGCTCTCTGCAAGATTTCAAACAGAGGAGTGAAAGGAATTATCAAAAGCGTTGTCCAAGAGCCAATGACCTTCTTTGAAGATTTATAAAAAGACCTGAAATTAGCAGATACAATTGTTAGCAAGAAAACAATAAGTAATGCAATCCACCATTATACATTATGTCACCCCACACCATCAATCCTAGAGTAAGACTGATATGTTTCCTTGTAAAGACATTGCCCATTTGGTCTCAAAGTTAGTGTGGAACCCAAAGGGCTGAGGTGCCCAGCTGCTGGGTCAGTAATCAAGATTCATGGTGGCTGTGCCCAGTGCTGTTGCCCTTGCCCACATTGGAAAGGGGAATTAAAAAATGGAGACACCAAGGCCAGTAGGTGGCCATCACTGCAGGTTTATTCTCAGGAGATACGTGGAATGGATGTTTAACACTCTCCAACCAGGGCTGACTTCAGAGGAATGAGGAGGATGATGGGGGTAGTAGGAGTGTTGATGGAGGAGGAAAGAAGGCTCAGAAGACAGTCTGTTTGCTCTTTACCTTTACTGTATATGTTGCAACAGGTCCAGGGTTCAAGCACCACCAGGCTCATGGTCCAGCTAGTCTGGGAAGATCTGAAGCCTGCTCTGTTGGCGAGGTGTAGTGGCCTCCCTGCTGACTTACTTAAGTTTCTAGGTGCTTGCAAGCTTTCCTGTACTCCTTCTTTAGCTATGGTAAACTCCAGCCAGGCAGGCATCAAAAATCCTGTGAATTACCTCACTCTCTTTAGTGCAGGTCTCTGATCTTCTATGTTGCTGTGCGTCAGAAAGTCCCATTTTGGTGGAGCTACTGGGCATAAAGTCCATCAACCTGTTTCTAGGTCCTGGAGATCTGGCAAACTAGGGTCTAGTGCCCTGACTGCAGCTGGTCCTTCCTGTCGGTCTCCCAGCCTGTCACCAACTGAACATCTCTTCTTGCCTACCTCTACCCTCCCTATCCTAACTCCTCCCTCCAACCAGAAATTGGGCTCATCCCAAATAGTGTCTCTTCCACCCTCAACGTCCTAGATGAAGTTCATAAAGTGTTGGATGATTTGGATTTTCAGCAGAGGGCACCTCAATTCTCCCCAGACATGGTATTATAACAATGTACATGAAATATCATCTGTGGCAGCCAGACCGCAAGGGCGCCACATTAGTATTTTCCTATAATTGCATCAAAGACTCATCATTGAAGAGGATTGACAGCCATTGCAGCCTTCAGTGTCATCTTGCTCTGAACTGTGATACCCTTTGAGATTGGTGGATGATCTCTATGAAACACCTGCACATGGAAATCTGGATTGTAGCCCACCATTTTACAAATGCCTTCTAATGGCACATGTAGACACCGATTGATACTTTTATCATATTTGATGTCCAATTTCACTTGCAGCACAGAATATATCACTATGTGCCATTCTTCTAATATATGGCATGATTAAATTCACATGTCACAGTCCACCTATATTCATATCCATTTTATATATACAGTATATAAAGTAAATCCAGGTAGCACTCCAAAGCATATAGAAAATGGTGGACTTTTATTTAGCTCATATGTAGCATGATGTTTCGGTGTAGTGACACCTTTCTCAAGCACAGTCATGCTTTGAACATACTGTAGAATTACCTGGATTTTGTACCATACGGTTTTATATACAGTGGGTATGGAAAATATTCAGACCCCTTTAAATTTTTCACTCTTTGTTTCTTTGAAGGCTTTTGATAAATTCAAAAAAGTTCATTTTTTTTGGCTGGGCCAGTCAAGAATGGCCACTCCTTTGTCATTTTAGCTGTGTGCTGAGGGTCATTGTCTTGTTGGAAGGTGAACCTTCGGCCAAGTCTGAGGTCTAGAGCACTCTGGAAGAGGTTTTCATCCAGGATATCTCTGTACTTGGTCACATTGATGTTTCCTTCAATTGCAACCAGTCATTTGGTCAATGCATCTGAAAAACACCCTCATAGCATGATGCTGCCACCACCATGTCTCACTGTTGGGATTGTATTGGGCAGGTGATGAGTAGTGCCTGGTTTTCTCCACACATACTGCTGAGAATTAGCACCAAAAAGTTCTATCTCCATCCAGGGCCGGCTCCAGGTTTCTGTGGGCCCCGGGCGAAAAGGTCTCAGTGGGCCCCCTTTAGTACATATCGCAGACTATATATATATATATATATATATATATATATATATATATATATACATATATATGCCCGCAAATGGGCAGCAAGTGCAGCCGCTAGGCGTAAAATGCGGCAGATGCTGGTTTTTTTTACCGCAACTGCCACATTTAAAAAAAAACGCCTATGTGAAGGCAACCTTACAGGAACAGTGACTGCCGAAACCAGCAAGAGCTGTTTCTGACAGTGAGTATATTACACGTTGTTAGGAGCGGCCTAAAATGCGATTGCGTTCCCTTGCGCTTTTTGAAAATACCCTAGAAATGCAAAATGTTGCATTTTTGTGCATCTGAGGATGCTTGGTATATACACAAGCATCCTGAAGAGCACAAATAATGCAAGCAGCTCAATGGAGCCACACTGCATTATGGGTGGCACCGCAGCCAAGCGGAGTGTCTGGCCGTCCGGATCTCTCTTTCTCCTCACCTCTCTTCTCACCGCTTCGGTCTCCTCCGGTCGCTCTGCACATATCAGTACAGTGATGACAACATCGGGCCCCTCCATGCCTAGCTGCAGAATGCAGACAGCGGCAGAAGAGACTCTGGAGAAGAATGCTGCTGGCAAAGGTGGCTGGGACTATAGGAGCGGAATCCGCGGGGGGCTACCACTGGTACACATACCTCGTACACACGCGGCTCTGCTCCGTACACCTCGCACACACGCGGCTCTGCTCTATACACCTCGTACGCACGTGGCTCTGCTCCATACACCTCGTACGCACGCGGCTCTGCTCCGTACACCTCGTATGCACGCGGCTCTGCTCCGTACACCTCGTACGCACGCGGCTCTGCTCCGTACACCTCGTACGCACGCGGCTCTGCTCCGTACACCTCGTACGCACGCGGCTCTGCTCAATACACCTCGTACGCACGCGGCTCTGCTCCATACACCTCGTACGCACGCGGCTCTGCTCCATACACCTCGTATGAACGCGGCTCTGCTCTATACACCTTGTACGAACGCGGCTCTGCTCCATACACCTAGTACCCACTCGGCTCCACTCTGTACACCTCGTACACACTCGGCTCCGATCCGTACACCTCATACACACTCGGCTCTGCTCCGTACACCTCGTACACTCGGCTCCACTCCATACACCTCATACACACTCGGCTCCACTCCGTACACCTTGTACACACTCGGCTCCACTCCATACACCTCGTACACACTCGGCTCCACTCCGTACACCTTGTACACACTCGGCTCCGCTCCGTACACCTCGTACACACGGCTCCGCTCCATACACCTAGTACCCACTCGGCTCCGTTCCTTACACCTAGTACACACTCGCCTCTGCTACATTCACACTGTAAATCCCTCCTGACCCCACACAAACTTCACCTAATTGCCATACACCTAGTACACACTCGCCTCTGCTACAATCACACTGTAAATCCCTCCTGACCCTACACAAACATCACCTAATTGCCATACACCTAGTACACACTCGCCTCTGCTACATTCACACTGCAAATCCCTCCTGACCCCACACATAAACTTCACCTCATCCAGCACCATGACAACTGAGGAGCTGATCATGTGACCCCTAACTCCTCCCCTCCATGTGATATCATCACAGGTCCTCTCAGCCCAGAGTGTGCGGCACTGTCGGCTCCCATGGAGGGGGGAGGAGGGAGACCCTCCGGTGCTGCAGGAGGCCGAAAATGACCCCCCAGCTGCCCCCTGGATATGGCCCTGGCTGTGGGGGGCAGTGCTCAGGGGTCCCTGAGGCTAGGGTCACACTTGCATTGTGACCCTAGCCTGATGCAAGTATTTTTGGCTGCAGGGCATAGTGTTTAATGCTATGCGCTGCCAGCAACTGAGCCCATAGAAACCCGGTGTTTACCTTGCCAACCACTGGTTGCCAATGTAAACATCGGGTTTCTATGGGCTCCCTTTCTGGCAGCGCATAGTATTAAACGCTCTGCGCTGCAGCAGACAATACTTGCGTCAGGCTAGGGTCACAATGCAAGTGTGACCCTAGCCCTCAGGGGCCCAGTGGGCCCCCTCCAAGCAGTCGGGCCCCGGCACTTGCCCGGGTACGCCGGGTGCTGATGCCGGGCCTGTCTCCATCTCATCAGACCAGAGAATCTTATTTATCATAGTCTGGGAGTCCTTAATTTGTTTTTTGCAAACTCTATGTAGGCTTTTGACCCGCCCCAGGGCCATGGGGTACGCGGTTCCGGGCATTGTTTTACTGGGGATGTCACAGGATCTGTTGGGAGTTGTAGGACAGTCTTTTATTTACACAGAGACACAGCTACACCAGGCCTTGTCACTTGTTCTTCTCATGCTGCAGTCGGCGGCTCCTCAGGCGCAGGTAAATAAAGTACAACACACAGTCTTTAACTCTGGAAGGGTTTACTGGCAGTTCTTCAAAAACAGTCTTTTAGGGTCTGCCTGGCCTGGGTAGTCACTGGAAATTAGGATGCCGCACTTGGATCCCTCAGTGGTGTGCCTGCTATTCCTGTCCGGTCCCTTCCTGAGATCTTTCCTGTCTCCCTCAGAGCTCCCATATGGAGAGCCTGAAGACAGCTCCCATGGATCCTCTCTCTCTGATCGACTCCTCTCCAAGTCCTTGGGACCCTATACGGTGTCTTTTTCTGGGTGCGCCAGATGTCGGCCACGACTTCCTAAAGAAGCTCGGTCCTCCATTTCAGCGGCTCGGGAGTGAACACCCGTACCGCTCTAAGAGACGGTCCTCTGTTCCGGGACTGAATCCCTCCTGTCGGTAGTAGTAAAGGGATCGGATTCAGGTGCACCACACCACCTGGTGCCCCTAGGGTCCCTTTCTGTCCTGACGGCTCTTCTGCCATCTTCTTCTCCTCGCTCTCCAATGGACCTCTCCCACTCACTAACTAATGCTCCTCCCATCCACACACTTTTCTACCCTGTCACTCCTCCCATGGGATTGGGTCCTCCCTACAGTGGGTCCTCCCATGGTCCCCTACCTAGGGTGTGTGTGGATGCGTGTCACGAAGGTACTTTATGCGGCATCCCAATTTGTCAGCCACAGGAATACTACACACTCTTTTATGGGTGCAGTACCCTGCCATAGCATCCCGACCAGTGGGGCACCACACTTTCATAAGTCTTGCACTGAGGAGAGGTTTCCGTCGGGCCACTCTGCCATAAAAGCCCAACTGGTGGAGGTCTGCAGTAATATTTAAATTTGTGGAATTTTCTCCCATCTCTCTACTACATCTCTGGAGCTCAGCCACAGTGATCTTGGGGTTCTTCTTTACCTCTCTCATCAAGGCTTTTTCCTACAATTGCTCAGTTTGGTTGGACAGCCAGGTCTAGGAATACTTCTGATGGTCCCAAACGTCTTCCATTGAAGGATTATGGAGGCTACTGTGCTCTTAGGAACCTGGAGTACTGCAGAAATAATTTTGCAACCTTGGCCAGATCTGTGCCTTGCCACAATTCTGTCTCTGAGCTTCTTGGGCAGTTTTTTTGACCTTATAATTGTCATTTTGTCTGACATGCACTGTGAGCTGTGAAGTCTTATATAGACAGGTGTGTGCCTTTCCAAATCAAGTCCTATCAGTTTAAGTAAACACAGCTGGACTCCAATAAAGGAGTAGAACCATCTCAAGGGGGATCACAAGGAAATGGACAGCATGTGACTTAAATATGAGTGTCTGAGCAAAGGGTCTGAATATGTATGACCATGTGATATTTCCTTTTTCTTTTTTAATACATTTACAAAAATTTCTACATTTCTGTATTTTTTCTGTCAAGACGGGGTGCGGAGTGTACATTAATGAGACATAAAAAAGAACTACCGTATATACTCGTGTATAAGCCGTACCGTGTATAAGCCGACCCCCCTACTTTTGGCCCCAAAACCTGGGAAAACCTATTTACTCGTGTATAAGCCGAGGGTGGACCCCAGGACAGGTATACAGCCCCCAGCAGTGTGGTATACAGGCCCCCCCAGTGGTAGTATACAGCAGCCTCCCCAGTGGCATATACAGGCCCCAGCAGTATATACAGCAACCCCAGTGGTATACAGCAGCCTCCCCAGTGGTATATACAGACCACACTAGTATATACAGCAGCCCCAGTGGTATATACAGACCCCACCAGTATATACAGCAGCCCCAGTGGTATATAATGACCCCACCAGTATATACAGCAGCCCCAGTGGTATATACAGACCCCACCAGTATATACAGCAGCCCCAGTGGTATACAGGCCCCAGCAGTATATACAGCAGCCCTGGGGGTATACAGCATATACAGCAGCCTCGGGGTATACAGCAGCCCCAGGGGTATACAGCAGCCCCCAGCGGTAATACAGCAGCCACCAGGGGTAATACAGCAGCCCCCAGGGGGTATCCTGCAGCCCCCAGGGGGTATCCAGCAGCCCCCAAATGCTGGCACTCACCCTCCCTCCTCGTAAGGGCCCCCCCCCTGCTGCTAATCTTACCATCCTGGTCTTCTGCGCAGTGCCGGTCCTCGGTGCTCCGTTCTTCATGCTCCGTCCTCGCTGCATCCGGGATCCCCGGCCGTCGCACGATGACGTCATATGCCTGCGACGGCCGGGGATCCCGGATGTAGCTGGACGGAGCATGAAGAACGGAGCACCGAGGACCGGCGCTGTGCAGAAGACCGAGATGGTAAGATAAGCAGCGGGGGGGGGGCCCCTTACAAGGGGGGCGAGTGCCAGCATATATGCACTGCTTCCCCCTGCCGCTGATTGACAGGGGGAAGCAGTGCATACATAATGAGCGGCCCCACATGATGGGGCCGCTCATACAGCAGCCTCCCCCTGCCTCCTCCAGCCTCCACAGCCCCCACCCGTGACCCGTGTATAAGCCGAGGGGGAGACTTTTCAGCCCAATTTTTGGGCTGAAAAACTCGGCTTATACACGAGTGTATACGGTACATTGAATTTACCAAATGGCTGCACTGAAACACCCACCATAGGTTTGTGCTGTTCCATCTTCATATATATATATATATAGATATAAATATATACACATATATATATATATATATACACACACTTATATATACAGTATGTAAATATATACATATTTATTTTATTATATCAGATGGACATTTGTACATGCATATGTAAATTGTGATTGCTAGCGGTCACAGTTAAGTTAAGCTAGCTTGAAATACATGAACTTGAAGTTTACGATTGCCAAAGTTGAGTTAACAGCAGATGTTATCCAAACGGCATTTGTTTTACCAGGATATAAACATGGCATTACCTCTGCAAAAGGCTCCTACAATAGTGTGACACATTTTGGGCAAGGAAAAGCATGTCTTTTCATACTAAAAGGGTTAAGAACGCTAGAGTGCTTAGATTGGCAGAGAAAAAAAATATTCATATGAATTCAGCATGTGCGGCATTCTGTACTGGTTTACAATGCAGTACACAGTGGTGTGAGAACGCTATTTCATTACTGCGCTGTGTCTACCTCAACAACAGTCTAGCCAGCTGCAGCCTGGAAATAATCACAATAATTACATTGTTCTTTTATTCTTTTGAAATCCAAAAAACAATGAAGAAACTCTATGGGAGAGTATCTGCTGCTGTACCCGCACTCCCACGCTGCTGTTTGTGCATCTTTCCTATGTAGACAATGAGAAAAAAATGAATACTATGTATAAAATGCTATTATTACTGCTTAGGGCTCAGCTTTACTGTATGTTATTTTTAAGAAAATGCTTCAGTAACCTAATTCAGCAACCTAAGGGAACGAAGAAAATAAAACCCACACTGACTTCAGAAGAAAGCAAAAATATTGACTTTAAATTTGTTTTAAATCGTAAGTACAGAAATGATCCAACACTGCATGATTTCAGTCAAAATATGTGGAAATTCAGTGGGGAAATATTATTGAGTTTGACACAATTGCACTATATATATTATCTGTTTAATGGTGGGATACCATATCCTGAACGATATCCTTGAAACGTCACAGATTTGTGATTGTTCAAAAGATATCGTTCGGGCGTCGTTGTGTGTAAACGAACGATGTAGGAAGGAAAAAATCGTTGGATCCTTCATCAAAGATTTGAGATCCAGACTTCAAATCTATCGTTCATCGTCCAATTAAGGCTGCTTTCGCATCAGCGGGTTTTTGAAATCGCGGCAGATGCGGTGAAAAAACCGCACACTTGCGGCAAGCCCCATGCAATGTCTATGGGGCTTACGGTAAGTGTGCGGCAGGTGCGGCAAGTGCGGTTTCGGCACTTGCGGCAGGTGCGGCCACGAAAAAAAAACGCGGTCAGCCGCGTTTTTTTTGCGGCCGCACTTGCCGCACCTGCCGCAAGCCCGCATAGACATTCTATGGGGCTTGCCGCAAGTGTGCCGCAAGTGCAGCGGTTATGCGGTAATCGCGGCAGATGTGTTTTTTTCACCGCATCTGCCGTGATTTAAAAAAACCGCTGATGTTAAAGGACCCTAACTCTGCTTCAGGACGCAACATCGTTCAGTGTGACAGTTTTTTGAACAATATCGTTCAAGAAGCTCCTGTTGCTGCCGCTTTAATAAATTGTTCACTCCTTCCTCTCCTATTTAACTGGTGCGTTGCCGCATAGGATATTGTAATGATATCCTTGTGTATGACAGCGCACTAACGATGTCGGAACGATCACGGTCACGTGATCGTTCCAAGGATATCGCTAACGATTTCCCAGCTGGTAGGTGGTTTCACTGAAAAAGTGTGAGGTTTTAGCCTCCAACAGTGTTATCCAAAAAATGTATAACAGTAATAGAAATGAATAGAAATACTAATTGAATAGAAACTAGAAACTAGAAACTAGAAAATAATGGAAAAATTAAAGAAATAGAATAACTAACTGCTTTGATAAATCTGACACATTTTAAGACTGTGTCTAAAGACCGTTTCACGCGCTAGGATCTCGTTAACGATATCATTGAAACGTCACGGATTTGTGATTGTTCAAACGTTATCGTTAGTGCATCCTTGCGTGTAAACGAATGAGGTAGGAAGGAAAAATCATTCATCATCCGGATCTCAAATCTATAGGTCCAGTTACACACACAGATATATAGGTAGATAGGTGCCGTGGCCTAGTGGTAAGCACTGCCACCTACCAATGCAAAGGTGCCCAGTTCAAGTCCCACTGCACACACAGATAATTGTGCAGAGATTGTTCACAGATCTCTGGTTGCAGTGAAATCATGGACACATTGTTCCATTTGTACACAGCCACAAAATGGAACAATGTGTCCATGATTTCACTGCAACCAGAGATCTGCTAAAAATCTCTGCACAATTATCTGTGTGTATAACTGGGCCTTATCGTTCATTGTCCAATTAACGTCATGGGAAGAAGCAACTTCATTCAATGTGACACCTTTTTGAACGATGTCGTTCATATTTCTCCTATTCCTGCCGCTTTGTAAAATCGTTCAAACATTCTTCTCCAAATAGCTGGAGCGTTGCCAAATTTAAGATCGTTAACGATATCCTTGCGTGTGACAATGCACTAATGATGTTGGAAGGATCGCGGACACATCAACGATCGGCCACTTGGGTCCTGGTTGATTAGCTTATGTATCGTGAGGCAGAAAATATATGTTTTCAATTGTTTTTAATTCAAGATCAAGGTTTTTTTTGCTGTCCCTTATTCACCAATAAATGTAAAAAAAAAAAAGTCACCTGCAATTGGCAGTGCATATTCTATACAGAAATTCTTCTTCTTTCTCTAATAACAATAAAAAGCAGACAGCTGTGAGTTGCCACCCTCAGCTGCCTAATTTTCCCTTGGCTGGCAAAAAAAAATGTGTGGGCTTCACCCTATTTTTCATTGCCAGCCAAGGTAAAACTAGGCAGCTGAGGGCTGGTATTCCCAGTGGGGTGAGGGCCCATTGTTATAGGGCCCCCACACTAAAGAACAACAGCCCACAGCCACCGTTAAAAATGGTGCATTAATAATAAGCACCATTTCCAGGCACCTTACCGGGCTCTTCCAGCGGCCCTGGTGGCAGTGGCACGCTGGGTAATAAAGGGGTTAATACCAGCTTTGTTATACAAGCTGGCACTAAGCCCCAGATTCTTAATATCAGGCCAAGTTTGACCTGGCCATTGAGAATCTCTAATAAAGGGTTAAAAAATAGACACCACACAGAGAAAAAAAGTATTTATTAGAGCTAAAGACACAGACACCCTTAGGGACTCTATCTTTATTATTCCCCATTACAGCCCTCCAGGATCCTGGTCTTCTTTCTTCTCTCTTCTTTCTTCTGTCTTCTTTCTTCTACAAATGTTCAGCTCTGCTACATCAAAAAGCAGGAGGAGGAAGAACGCTTCCACCCCCTACTCTGTGATGACTGAATGAGTATAGGCAGTGGCGGGTAAGTGGTGATGTTATCGCCGACACTGTTGCCATTGTAACCTAATAAGCTATTACTATAGCAACACAGCCCGCGGCGAGAGAACAGCGGCTCCTGAATGAGCGGCTCATACAGGAGCTGCAGGAGTTAAGGCTCTGCTTACCGCTGCTGCTTACCGATAACAAGCAAGGAGTTAACTGTGCTGTCACCGCTGCTCCAGTATGAGTGGTGCATAGAGGCAACCAAGCTGAATCACTGCCCAGATTGAGAAAATCCACTCTTACTACAAAAGACAATCACAGAAGTTCTCAAACAGTGTGAGCTTCTCTGATTGGCTGTTTGTTTGACAGTGCAGTGAATATGTAATTAGCTTAATAGGTGGCCTCGGAAGTAGCAGCGGGAGACAGGTGAGCCCGATCTACCTATTCTATCCTATCTATCCTGTCAATTCTTTTCCCAGGGAGAAACACCAAGTTAAAATCACTCTCCCTACGCTGTTCCTGTGCTGTCCATGCGCAGTCCATGAGTTTTGACCCATAGACTTGCAGTGGCGAGTCTCGGCCGTGAATCGCATACTGTCGCAGCATGTTGCGACTGCTTTCTTGTCCATGAAGCAGACGAGAAAAAAAACGCCCGACACTCACAAATATGCTCTCGGACATTGAATAACATTGGTCCAACTGCAATGCGAGAAATACTTGCATTGCAGTCATCTGACTTTCACGCCAGTGTGTCCGTACCCTAAAAGTGGCTCAGGAAATTTTATTTTTAACCCCTGCAACATGCTGTCCTCAGTTATAACAAAAACCTGCTGACAGATTCCCTTTAAGAAACATCACACCCAATGAACTAGAATTTTCCTCGTTGATAGGTCTGTTTAGACGGATCAATTAGAAAAAGTGATTGTTGGGACTATCATTCTTTGATTGTTTTTCTTAATTAAAAGATTGATAGCCATATTTTATAGCTGTTGTGATCTTATCTACATCATTTGCATCTACACTAAGGTACCTTTCACATCAGCGATTTTGTAAAATCACGTCAGATCTGGCAGGTTTGCTGCATATGCCGAGTAATGGCTGACTTGTGGCAAGCCCCATTCATTCCGTATGGGACTTGCAGTCAGGTACGGCAAGTCTGGCACTTGCGGTGAAGAAAAAAAATGCTGCTATCAGCGTTTTTTTTTCCTTCAGCGCAAGTGCCGGAACTTCCAGATCCGGCAAAACCACACTTGCCACACCTGACTGCAAGTCTCATATGGAATGAATGGGGCTTGCCTCAAGTAAGCCGTTATGCGGCAGATAGCAGCAGATGCAGCAAACCTGCCAGATCTGACCCAAGTTTCAAATGAACGCTGATGGGAAAGCAGCCTAAGCCTACGTTTACATGTGGCGCTTTTGTCTGCGTATTCGGCTGTTGTGCTCTTTTGCGCAAAAAAAGCTACTGCATACCAACGTCATTTTTTTCTCTGCGCGCTTTCCCCGAGGCCATGTTAACATGTAGCCTATGGGCAAAACGCACTGAAACAACCTCCAAGAATTGTCATGTCAATTCTTTTTGCGCGGGTGGTTTTGCAGTGAAAGTGTGGTGCCCCACTGATCGGGACGCCACGGAAGGGTACTGCACCTATAAAAAAGTGTGAAGTATTCCTTTGGCTGAAGTATTTGGATGCTGCATAAAGGACCCTCATAAAACACATCCACACACACCTTAGGTAGGGGACCGTGGGTGGACCCGCTATAGGGAGGACCCAGTCCTCCCTATAGCGTATAGAGTAACAGGGTAGAAAAGTGTGTGGGAGCAGAAGAGCTACATTAGGGCGTGAGGAGTAGGTGACGGCAGAGGAGCCGTCAGGACAAGAGAGGACCCTAGGGGCACCAGTTGTTGCAGTTCGCCCAAATCCAGACCCAGTATGATTACCAACCAGAGGGGTTCAGTCCCAGAACGGAGGACCTGCTACAAGAGCGGTGCGGGTTTTCACCCCCAAGCAACCAAACTGGATGCCCAAGCTCCTTTAGGAAGTCATGGCCAACACCCGGCGTTCCCAGAAAAAGGCACCATATAGGTTTCCGAGGACTTGGAGAGGAGTCACTCAGAGAAAGAGGGGATCTGTGGGAGTTGGCTTCAGGCTCTGCACGCGGGAGCGCTGAGGGAGGCAGGAGAGAGTGTAGCAAGGGACCAGACAGGAACAGCAGGTACTCCACTGAGGGACCCAAGTGCGGCATCCTAATTTCTAGTGACTACCCAGACCAGGCAGACCCGAAAAGGCTGTGTGTTTTCAAGAACTGCCAGTAAACCCATACAGAGCGTAAAGACTGTGTGGTGTCATTTATTATCTACGCCTGAGGAGCCGCCAATTGCAGCATGAGAAGAGCGGGTGACAAGGCCTTGAGCAGCTGCGTCTTTGTGTAAATAAAAGACTGCCCTATAATTCCTAATTCGCATCACTGCCCCAGGGATTCTGCTCCACCTATGGGGAGCATAACCAACTCGCTGTTCCACCATCACCCCGGAGGGCTGTCCCACAGCGCTGGTAACATTACTGGAACCATGGGTGGCATCACGAAACACTATTTGCATTGACTGTTCCCCTTTTCAGCGACCACCAGGGTCACGAGACCAGGCAACAGGCCCCGTGACATCGCCCGTGAATTGCAACGCCCGGGACCGGGTACCCCAAGGCCCTGGGAGTGGGTCAAAAATGCCCGCACAAAAATACGCGTCTGCACGCCTTCCAGCAAAAGACATAGCTTTTGCTGGAAGGTGTATCCAGCTTTGTTTTGCACTGCTTTTACACGGCGCTCAAAAGCGTTGCATAAAAGCAGGAATACGCGGCTATTACGCTGCGTGTGAACGTAGCCTAACACTGATTTTCAGCTCTGTGAACCCCAACTTCCAGATGGGACAGAAGATCCAGCATGAAGAAATATGGCAGGCTGGGTCCTTACGTCTACATTAACTCAAAGAGGCAGAATAATGAAAGAAATTGTCTCCAGAGTTTACCAATATTTACAGTAAGCATCAATATTCATCTAATACTGTTTACTTTCATCTTGAATGATATGATAAAGTTGGCATAATATATAACATTTTCTAATTTGAAGAAATAATGCTAAGAAATGGAACAAATCCATCTCTGTAATTTATTTTGGCTCTCTGCATGGCCCCCCAGTAAGTAATGTTTGATAAGGTAGGCTAATTCAAGGTATAATCTGCCCAAGACTGCAAACAAGAATATTTATGAGTAAAAGGGTTAAAAATATCCAGACTTATTACTTCATATAAAGTAGAGTTAAAACTGAATATTGAATTAACTCTTACACAGTGGAGTCTTGCCAATGTGAATCCCGTAGGAAAAGCTCATAGAAGAGCGCAAGCAGATATAAATCTGCAAAACCAGTAACTGTGCCAAGGCTGGTAAATCGTGAACACAATCTCTTTCCCGAGAATAGTTCCAATTCCTTAGTGTGAACTGGCTTGACAAATGGTGACACTATGTGGCAGTGGGGGGGTAAGACATATTTACTGCTTTCTCACAGCAAACTGCAGCATTGTATAGGGAGATATCACAGACACATAGCATGAAAGACAAGAATGCAATACAAATGTCTGGATTAGGAGTTTATGGAGGCAGGAAAAAGGTCTTTCTATTACTATAAAGTGATAATATTATATAATCATATTGTCACAAACTGTAGTATTAATTATAAATTGTGAATTATTGGAATTATCCAGGGACTGGTGAGA
Organism: Allobates femoralis; assembly: GCA_033576535.1. Classification (NCBI taxonomy): domain Eukaryota; kingdom Metazoa; phylum Chordata; class Amphibia; order Anura; family Aromobatidae; genus Allobates; species Allobates femoralis. The sequence continues at coordinate 192,736,955 of JARQOC010000001.1, forward strand.
AAATTACCTTTTGTCAAATGTATAATGGCCCAGTTACACACACAGATATCTGTTCAGATATTGGTCACAGATCTCTGGTTGCAGTGAAATCATGGACACATTGTTACATTTGTACACGGCCACAAAATGTAACAATGTGTCCATGATTTCACTGCAACCAGAGATCTGTGACCAATATATCTGTGTGTGTAACGTGGCCTTAAGACTAAAAACTTGAACAGTGATTTCCACTTTTTCACATTTGTTTTTTAATCCCTTTAAGCCAAGAGCATTATTTTTTTATGGCAGTATGATTCTTCAGTGTGGTAAGCTACTAGTGCTAAAACTAACATTGCAGGTAAAGAAAAATACACTTTGTGATGAGAGATGCATCCCTGAATTCCTTGTGTTAATCCTTACTTCATGTTGCTCCAGCATTTTAGAAGTAAGTAGCATTCGCCGGTCAGATGAATAGCAGCTTTATTTCATTTAAAAAAATGGTCATCAGGCTTTACAAACAGCGGGCACAGTTCTGAACTGAAGCCATGGAAGCGCTATTCAGCGGCGTGAAACATCCATCGTTCAAAAGACCCCCCCATCCTCCCTCCTGTGCCCCCTGTTTATAAAGCCTGACAATTGTTTTTAAATTAAATAAATTTGCTATTTATCTAACCAGTGAGTGCTACTTGCTTCTAATATTCTGGATAAAGGTGGACTACTTCTGGAGGTGTGCACCAGAGAAGTCAGCAGTGAGCTGCAGTGTGCAGTCTGTCAGCGGTGCTCGTGGATCCCTGAGAAGCGGAGCAACTTGTTGTGATGCCCAGCCTTTCTACAACATAATTTTGAGTTTAAATAGTGACTGTTTTCCAGCCATTGTACACAGTGTTAGGCTGGTATACCCAGTCAGGAGTTCGCAAACGCAGGATGCACGTGAGAGCATGTCTGCTGAAGAACGTGAAACAGAGCAAATGCTACCAGGAAGGTGTGGCGCCCCTATGGGAAGGCGCCACAGGGAGGTACTGCACCCCAAACAGAAAGTGTAGTGCCTCCATAGGCATGGATATGGGGTTTTATACAGAGTCTGTCATAAGCACCCATACACTAGGCCACCTTAGCATAGGGACCGTATATTCAGGAGGTCCAGGGCGTGGAGCCTAGAGTAGAGTGGGAGACTTGAGTGACAGTTGAGTGAGTTCTAGTCAGACAGTGCTGGGAAGGCAGCCAGTGAGGGCGCTCATGACAGGAGGGCACCTCTTTGGAGAGGGGTGACCCAGAAAACCAAGGGACAATCCAGGACCGGTAGGAGCTGGCTGGGGAGTTCGGGGTCGACACCAGCACACTGGAGTCCAGGCAGTCAGAGGTCTATCCCTGACTGCGAACCGACAAGCTGTGGGACCAACATAAGGAGGCCATAGTGCCACAGACAGTACCTCTACCTCAGTTCTAACAAGGTCCAGGACACGTTAGGTAAAGGACCGAATTCCGGTGGCGGGAGGATTACTGTACTGTCGCTCCCTTCCGTGCCGTTAAGGAACCGGCTGTACCTATTAGTAGCAGACCAGGGGACTGGCGAAGGAGCTCTTCAGAGTGGTGAATGAGAGTAAAGTGGAACAAAGACCCCGAAAGTTGTAAGAGGGTACCACTGACAGACTCTGCAAAGTTACCTCAAAATCTGTGGCTATGGCCCCGCTAAATCAGAATATGACTGTGTACTGTATCATCTGCCGGTACCAGTAAAGAAACATTTGATTTGAAGCGGTGTCTGTGCTTCTTTCCTCCGCCACCCAGAGGGCCTCAGCATCAAAGAGGTGAGGACTACTACTCCCCTCATCTACCCCCGCTGCCCTGAGGTAAAGCTCCACCTATGGGGAGCTGTACTACTCTGAGCAGCACCTCCATCACCTCAGCGGCCGGCCGCAGTGCTGGTATCCACGTTACTAGGTACCACAGGTGGCGTCACGTTACCGTTTCCCCATCCATCATCATCATCCCCCACCATTCCCGCCATCGAGGATCCAGGGCACGGGACGGGAACCGACCAGTCGTGATCCCCCATCGAAGTAACCATCAGTCCCAGTATCCGAGTACCCCCTCCCTGTCGACCGACTCAATCCTGGCATCACGAACAGGATCCTGTGCCCGGTAAAACCGGGTACTGTGTGCCTAGAATTGGACTTTATTGACTGTTAGTGAAACTGTAAAATCGGGCCGCCATTACTACGCCACAGAGCGGGAAGAGCATTGCGGCTGCACAGCTAAAAGAGCGCGAAGATAAGCTCCGTCCCCTGTTCTGCCGAGGATTGACAAAGTGTAGTGGCGGGCCCGAAAAGGCTTGAAGGACTGATCCACTAAACTCTGAAAGGTGGGCCTGAAAATGTAAAAGATTATGTGCTGGCACAGGGGCGAGCCTCGGACCCTCACCAAAGTAGGGCCATGCAAGAGGCACCAAAATATCTCTCTGCCCCCCTTGCCATCAAACAACCAAGGGGGCGGGTCGAGAACCGAACCGAAGGATCCAGTGAGCATAGAGCCAGGAGAAGAGGAGGCCGCCAAACCGGAAAACCTGATCTGGTTCACTGAGGAGCCCGGCCTGACTGTGGAGGAATTCGAGTAAGAAAGATCCAGCCATCAGGCGAGTTTCGGGGAAGAAGACCGAGAGGAAGGAGCAGCCGGCGGCGCTGAGGCGTCCAGGCCCCGCGAGCTATGGTGGGCAGATCACCTGGAACAACAACAAGACTCGGTCAGTATGGAGATAAGGTGGTTTGACTACCAGCCTCCAGCCCCGATCCCGAACTCCTGGCAACCCGTCAGGAGGCCACAGTTCCAGGATGACTGGAAAAGTGACATCGTAACCTACAAATGTCATGCAGGACTCCGGGGGTGGTATGCGATCCGGGTTAGCAAAAGCATGGAGTGATGAAACAATCCCAGTTTTGTATATCAATGTAAATAGTTTATTGTTTATACTGTGTGCTATTATATGAAACTGGTAGTGTGCAGGTAAAATCCGGTACACAATATTAAAGAGGGTGGAGTGGGCGTAAGGAGCTGTGCAGGGAGAGCAAAACCTTTGCCAACCAGTGACCCTAGGGCCAGGAGGCCTACAGCACTTATAGCCAAAAGAGACGCCTGCAGTACCAAGGACTCCTACGCCATAGCACCAATGGTTTGTTGTGTATTGTGACTTTCGCAGCCTACAGAGACTTTACCTTCTTGACTGTGCAACCTATAAATGTGAACTTTTGTGTTATGCCTGATTGAACTTTAAATCAAAGACTTGATACCCGGTCCCTGTTGGGCCGATGTGGACTAAAGAATGTTTGCAACGTTACAAGAAATGCACCTCCCGGACGGGAAGATCAAGAATAATGCTTATTGTTATTAAAAGTGTTTATTGTTTGTTATGCATATAAAAAGTTCAGCTCAAGCCCGGTTTGGTTTTAACACTCGCGGACGAGTGTAATTCACCAAAGAGGTGTGTGGTGCCCCTATGGGAAGGCACCACAGGGAGGTACTGCACCTCAAATAGAAGGGGTAATGCCTCTGTGGCCATGGATACAGGGTTATATACAGAGTCTGTCATAAGCACCCATACACTAGGCCACCTTAGCATAGGGATGGTATATTCAGTAGGTCCAGGGGGTGGAGCCTAGAGTAGAGCGGGATACTTGAGTGACAGTTGAGTGAGTTCTAGTCAGACAGTGCTGGGAAGGCAGCTAGTGAGGACTTGCCTGACAGTGTTCATGACAGGAGGGCACCTCTTTGGAGAGGGGTGACCCAGAAACCGGAGGGGACAATCCAGGACCGGTAGGAGCCAGCTGGGGAGTCCAGGGTCGACACCGGCATACTGGAGCCGAGGCAGTCAGAGGTCCATCCCTGACTGCGAACCGACAAGCTGTGGGACCAACATAAGGAAGCCATAGCGCCACAGACTGTTGTAAGAGGGTACCACTGACAGATTCTGCAAAGTTACCTCAAAATCTGTGGATACGTCCCCGCTAAATCAGACTGTGACTGTGTACTGTATCATCTGCCGGTACCAGTAAAGAAACATTTGAGTTGAAGCGGTGTCTGTGCTGCTTTCCTCCAGCGCCCAGAGGGCCTCAGCATCAAAGAGGTGAGAACTACTACTCCCCTCATCTACCCCCGCTGCCCTGAGGTAAAGCTCCACCTGTGGGGAGCTGTACTACTCTAAGCTGCACCTCCATCACCTCAGCGGCCAGCAGCAGCGCTGCTATCCACTTTACCAGGTACCACAGGTGGCGTCACGTTACCGATTCCCCATCCATCATCATCATCCCCCACCATTTCTGCCATTGAAGGTCCAGGGCACGGGACCGGTAACCGACCAGTTGTGATCCCCCATCGAAGTAACCATCAGTCCCGTTATCCGAGCACCCTCCATCCCTGTCGACCGACTCAAAGGGAGGTGGCGGGAATGTTTTTATTGAGTGTAATTAGGAGGACGAAATTACAGTCCTAGGCAATAAAAGTCTGATATTTGGAATTCACTCTCTGGCTGAGGGTAACTGAACCTGTGGAAGCGCTATTCAGCAGTGTGAAATGGCAGTCATTCAACAGATCCCACATTTTCCCTCCTCTGCCCCCTGTTTGTAAATCCTGGTGACCATTTTTTGTAATGAAATACAGCTTCTATTCATCTAACCAGTGAGTGCTAATTACTTCTAATATGCTGGATTAATATGGACTACTTCTGGAGGTGTGCACCAGAGAAGTCAGTAGTGAGCTGCAGCGTGCAGTCTGTCAGCAGGGCTTGTGGATCCCAGAGAAGCGGAACAATTTGTTGTGATGCCCGGGCCTTTCTACTACATAACTGTGACCTTACTTCATGTTGTCTTCAGATTGTAACCAATAAAAAAAATATAATGTTTTATCTCCTGATTAAAAATATTACAAATACTTTAAATTCATCGTTAAAATCCAGCAAGAAAGTTGTCGGGGTCAGAAACAAGGTGACGCATTTTGAATGCTTGCTGTATTCTTTCTCAAAGTCTGATGGGCAAAAAAATTGTCTTAGGGGGCCGTCACACGGAACGATATCTTGCCCGATATCGTTTAAGCGATCTCCTTTTGATCGCTTAAGCGATATCGGGCACGATATCGTTGCATGTAATCAAGCGATTTACGATGTTAAATCGCTTGATCGTGACATCGCTGATCTGAGGTTCGGTTCTCAGATCTAGCGATGAACGATGCAACGATCTGCATCATCGTGGTGTATGACACCACGATGATCCATCTCCCAGCGACCGCGCCTATGCTGGGAGATGGTAACTATGGTAACGTCGGGTAACTAAGCGACGCGCGCGCCTAGTTACCCGATGTGTACCATAGTAACGAGCGAGATCGCGGCTCCACATCGCTGGTGAGTCTGTCTGTGTGACATCTCACCAGCGATGTGAGCGATATTGTAAGCGATTGCGCGTGCACGTGATCGCTTACAATATCGCTAAGGATATCTCAGCGTGTGACGGCCGCCTTAGATTACATAGCAAAAACCTGATTCCTTTTAATTGCATTGTTTAGATCAAAGATATAAATCTCATTTGAATGGGGACAGAAAGTAGCTGTAAGTAGTTACAGATAAATATAAATCGAGTCTTATTCCTATTTTTGGGAGGTAGAATGATCAAGCAGACATCAGTTATGGAATAGTTCTTTTTTTTATTTTTGCTTGGTTGACCGTCTGGTATTAGTGATAAAACGGATTTATTCTTTGGGTTGGTGCGATTACAGCGATAACAATTTTGTACAGTTTTTTTATGTTTTGCTGCTATCACGCAGTAAACATTATTTTTGATAATAAATAATTTTTTGTCGCCATATTCTGAGAGCTGTAAGTTTTATTTTTCGGCAAATAGAGCTGTTTGTGGGTTTATCCTTTGAGCAATGAATTGAAGATTTTTATTGGATCCATTTTGGAATATACAACATTGTTTGATCAGTTTTTATTTAGATTTTTCAGATGCAGAATGAATAATAACTAGCAATTCAGTTATTGTTTTTATCTTTATGCGTCTGTTGACAGTGCAGTAAAAGTGATAAGACCAATTAAATCTTCTGATCAGCATGGTTAGAATAACAGACTCATATTGCTTTCTTTATGCTGTACTACACAATAAAAACTACGGTATATGTTACAAGAATATATTTTTTAAAAAAGAACAGAGACAAAAAGGTAAATTGGACATCATTTCACAAAAAAAAAAACAACAAAATGATCAGGACAAGATTATTGGCATTCTCAACGTAATATTTGGTTCCACAACCATTGAAATACATAATTGCAATTAATCGCTTCCTATAACCATCTATAAGCTTCTTAGGGCCCTTTCACATCAGCGTTTTTCGTAATTCGCGGCAGATGCGGTGAAAAAACCGCATCTGCCGCGATTACCGCATACCGGCTGCACTTGCGGCGCGGTTGCGGTTTTTGCCATGCAAAGTATAGGCGTACTTGCGGCAGGTGCGGCAAGTGCGGTTTTGCACTTGCGGCAGGTGCGGCCGCGAAAAAAAACGCGGCTGACCGCGGTTTTTTTCGCGGCCGCACCTGCCGCAAGTGCAAAACCGCACTTGCCGCACCTGCCGCAAGTACGCCTATACTTTGCATGGCAAAAACCGCAACAGCGCCGCAAGTGCAGCCGGTATGCGGTAATCGCGGCAGATGCGGTTTTTTCACCGCATCTGCCGCGATTTGGAAAAAAACGCTGATGTGAAAGGGCCCTTACACCTCTCTTTTCTTTTCTTTTCAAAATTCTTTTTATTGTTTTTGCAAAAGTAATACAACAGTACAATGTAAACAATATATGAACATTGTGGATAATGCGAACAGAGCTTAATTTCCAGGAGGATATATAAAACAAAAAGACTAGTAATAAGATAAAGAGAGGGCAAAAACGGTGTTCTTGATAGTATCAGAGCTTTGTCTAGTCTGACACTTATCATAACATCTATTACGGCAATATATGTCAGGTTAGGCGTTACAGAAGTATAGTTCTTCAGCTAGTGGAGCCATAGTGTGCTCACATCAGTGATCCTTAAGTTGCCAATGATCATAGTCTCTTTTTGCTGTGATAGCTCCATTCACATTAAATTCTGACATCAAATATTAATATGTACATATGAGAGTAAACTAAATCTAGTAGAATGGAGAGATAGAGACAGAAAGAAGAGAGAAAAAAATTAGTAAGGAGGAGGGTGGGGAGGGGAAAGGGAAGTATCAGGCATAGTGATGGGCGAATCCTAAATTACTCGGAATCGCTTGACTCTAGCGAGTCCGAGCCCAGGACTCGCTACTCGTTGCGAGTCTAGCGAGTCCAATGTTAATGAATGGGGAAGCGAGTAATAGCGAGTAGTGTGAGATTTACAACTCGCAGATGTGTCTCGGAAGCTTCAGCCTGAAGCAATCCTAGTTTTGTCATTTATTTGCATTGCTAGTTTACTTTGTAAGTAATCGCTGACTCGCACAGATAAGAGTCCTGTCTCCTCTGTGCTGGCTGCCAGCTCCAGGGTCCTAGAGCCTGCCTGCTGCCTGATGTAGCAGTGCTGAGATTGTTCTCAGTCTGCTCAATCCCTGTGTACAGACATGAATGTCTGTGCACAGAGATGATGTAGCAGAGCTGAGATTGTTCTCAGTCTGCTCATTCCCTGTGCATAGAGATCTATATCTATACACAGGGGATGTAGCAGAGAGGACATCGCGTTTTGGACTGCGTCGGACGGAAGAGGATTTTTTTAATTAAAGATGGAGTCTCTAATGGCTTTTTTTTTTATTTCTAATAAAAAATTTTCTTTGTGTTGTGTTTTTTTTAAAACAATTTAATAGAAATTCATGGCGGTCATGTCTAATATTGGCGTGACCACCATAAATTTCGGGCTTAGGGCCAGCTGATAATACAAAGCTGGTATTAACCCCTTTATTACTCAGCGTGCTACCGCCACCAGGGCCGCTGGAAGAGTGGGGTTCAGCGCCAGAGGATGGCGCTTCAATGAACGCGCCATCTTCTGGGGCGGCTGCGGGCTGCAATTTGCAGCGGGGGGTGCCCAGAAAGCTTGGGCATCCCTGCGCTGCGGATTCCAGCCCCCAGCTGCTTAGCTGTACCTGGCTAGACATAGAAATTGCGCGGAGCCCCACGCATTTTTTTTAAATTATTTCATGAAATTCTGAGATTCTGACTCTGACTCTGAGACTCTGACTCTGAAATTCATTAAATAATTTTAAAAAAATGCGTGGGGCTCCGCGCAATTTCTATGTCTAGCCAGGTACAGCTAAGCAGCTGAGGGCTGGAATCCGCAGCGCAGGGATGCCCAAGCTTTCTGGGCACCCCCCGCTGCAAATTGCAGCCCGCAGCCGCCCCAGAAGATGGCGCGTTCATTGAAGCGCCATCCTCTGGCGCTGAACCCCGCTCTTCCAGCGGCCCTGGTGGCGGTAGCACGCTGGGTAATAAAGGGGTTAATACCAGCTTTGTTATACAAGCTGGTATTAAGCCCGAGATTCTTAATGTCAGGCCACGTTTGACCCAGCCACTAAGAATCTCCAATAAAGGGTTAAAAAAACACAGAGAAAATTTTTTATTTGAAATAAAAAAAAAAGCCATTAGGGACTCCATCTTTAATTAAAAAAATCCTCTTCCGTCCGACGTAGTCCAAAACGCGATGTCCTCTCTGCTACATGCACAGGGAATGAGCAGACTGAGAATAATCTCAGCACTGCTACATCTCTGTGAGCAGGCAGGTTCTAGGACCCTGGAGCTGCACAGAGAAGACAGCTGGACTCGGCTCGCAAAGAAACAGCAGTTACTTTGCGAGTTTCCCTGCTATCACTGGCACAGTAGCCAGTGATGACTCGCACGAGTCTAATGCAAACAATGGCAATCCTAGTTTTGACAGCGTTTCTGACAAAACTAGGATTGATATTGATTTGCATTGGACTCGTGCGAGTCATCACTGGGAAACTCGCCGAGTACCGAGTCCTGCGAGTCCCTTACTACTCGCCGAGTAACGAGTCCTAGCGAGTAGATTCGCCCATCCCTAATCAGGCACTATTGATCGATGTAGATAAGGGTCGTATGGTAAAGTCCCTATCTCGTCTCATAGTAGGATTTCCATGGTTGCCAAATTTTTAGATGGGCGAGAGTGGTATTATTCACTGAGGCCACTATCTCGGCCACATGATATAGAGAGTGGATTTTCTCTTCCAATTGAGACAATGTAGGCGTCTCATGGGATTTCCAGTGCAATGGTAGCAACAGCTTTGCCGCACTCAAAACGTGTTGTGCTAATAAAGAATATAATTTGTGATCGGGCCAGATCGGAAAATGAAGCAAAGCCTCTTCCAGACCTAGATGGAAAGACCTACTCATGATTGTCTCAATGATTTTCTCCACCCTTTTCCAAAACAGAGTCAGCATTGGACAGTTCCACCACATATGTAGATAAGTGGCTTCTTCAGCCCCGCATCTCCAACATTCGGAGGGATGGTTAATGTCCCATAGTCGGACTTGGTCCGGGGTACAATACCATCTCGTAACGACTTTATATGAGGATTCCTGAGCTCGTACGCACTGTGTCGGGCTGTGGGAATGGGAATATATGTATCGCATCTGTGAGGGTATAAATTTATATCCCAAATCTTTTTCCCAGTGCGCTATGAATGCCCTCTTGGGGTGGATCGGCAGTCAGTAATATTTGGTAGATTTTTGAGAATATCTGTTTCGGTTTTGTCACCGCAGCACAGAGCTTCTCGAACTCAGTCAATCCCCTAGAAAGGTCTGATTTTTTCAGAAGCGGGAGGAGAATATGTCGAATTGCGTTATATTGAATAAAATTTAAATTAGAGAGGCCAGGTATCGTTCGTATGTCTGTAAAAGATACAATGGCGCCGTCTTGATGTAATTGGTCCACAGGATGCTTGCATTGCTCTCGGTATGAACTAAATTTTTTATCTCGTGTTGTTTTTAAGTGGGCGAGCAGATCGTTGAGATTAGCCAGTGGAGTAAGTGGCGGCATTAGGTGTTTCGCCTCTTTTGCTAAATCTTCAAGGTGGATCTGGTGAAGGGGTTCAGTAAGGATATATTTTGTTTCATGTTGGAATGAATGAGAAAGAGTGATCTAAGATTGTAGGGTGCAAGAGCATCTTCTACTTGTAACCATTGTTTATCTCTAGTTCTCCTAACTATGTCCACTATTCTAGAAATTTGTACTGCTCTATAGTACAGCCTAATGTCTGGGCCCCCATGCCACCAAGGTGTTTGGGATGTGACAGTGTATGTTGTGATAGGCGAGGTTTCCTGCTCTTCCACATATATCTGGTAAAAAGTGAATTCACTTTGGTAAGGAAGCTAGTCGGAATAAAAATAGGTAGCATCTGAAAAAGATAATTGAATTTGGGTAAAATTAGGCTTTTGAGCATATTCTTTCTCCCCATCCATGAGAGATATGTGTTTCTCCAATTTTGAATGAGGGTAGTCGTGGATGCAAGAAGAGGAAGAATATTTAGTTTAAATAAGTCACGGTGGTTTCCACTTATCTTTACCCCCAGATAGGTAATATATTGCTTAGGCCAGGATAAAGGGTATAAAGTTTTCAGTTTTCGAAGGGTGTCTGGTTTTATCTGTATCCCTAGGGCTTCGGATTTTGAAACGTTTATCTTGAAATTGGACAGGCTACCATATTGGTCCATCAGGTCCATGAGGGCATGGAGTCCCCTCATGGGATTCGTCAGAAACATCAAGAGGTCATCTGCGAATGCTGCCATTTTGAATTGTTCCCCAGCTATCGTGATGCCCTCTATTTCATGGTTACTCTGAATCGCCATCAGCAGAGGCTCCATTGCCAACACGAATAACAACGGAGACAACAGGCAGCCCTGTCTGGTTCCATTACCAATAGGGAATGTCTGAGTTATAGAATCGTTAATTTTAATCCGAGCCGTGGGGTGACGATACATTGCCATAATAGATGAAATTAAGGCCGCGGGCAATTTAAATCTCATGAGAACTTCTTTTAGGAAGGTCCAATCCACTCTCTCAAACGCTTTCTCTCCATCTGTGCCTAAGAGGACTAGTGGAAGATTGCGCGTTTTTGCGTGTTGTATTAGGTGTAAGACTTTGTGAGCGTTATCCTTCGCCTCTCTGCCTCTTACAAATCCTGTTTGATTCGTTGAAATCAAGTGTGGCAAAAGCGTCGCCAACCTGTGAGCAATCATCCCGGCCATCAACTTCAAGTCTACATTTAATAAAGATATAGGCCTGTAACTGCTACACAAGGCTGGGTCCTTTCCCTCTTTATGAATCAACGAAATCCTAGCTTCAAGCATTTGACCAGGTAATGGTTGGCCTGCTAGCGTTGCATTGCATAGTTTTAGAAGATGTGGCAGGAGCAAAGAGGAGAAAGTCTTGTAATATAAGGCGGAGAATCCATCAGGACCAGGTGCCTTCCCCCTAGGGCAGCGTGACAGAGTGGACTGGAGTTCCTGTAGCGTAAAGGGCTGTAAAAGTGATTGCTGATCCGTTTCAGAAAGGGTTGGGAGTTGCAGGTCCTTCAAAAAGGCCTTCGCCTCATGGCTCCTCTGATGGACAGCTTCTGTAGAGTCATTAGAACGTAGGTTGTATAAGTGCGTGTAATAGTTAAGAAAAGCTTGCTCTATGTGAGCTTGGTCTTGTGAGTCAACCCCTCTGTCATTTTTAATTGAATGTATTTGCATACGTGACTGTTGTTTACGCAGATAAGAGAGCATAAATTTTGAGGCCCTATCGCCATGAGCATACATTTTAATTTTCCACTTTCTGTATTGTTTCACTGAGGATGTGTTAATTAGATCCTTTAATCGCAGCCGTTTAGATGTTAATGTGTTCAGTATATCGGGGTTTTGATATTTTTTATGTTGTAACTCCAACTCTGCGATCTCATCATAGAGTTGTTGGGTTTCTGAGTGCCGCTTTTTATTAAGATAGGACGCCATTGATATCAGTTCCCCTCGGATCACAGATTTATGTGCCTCCCATAAGGGTTGAATGGAGATATCAGGTGTTTGATTGTCTCTTAAATATTGTTGGAGTTTCTCTGAAAGTCGTTTTTTCATATCAGGGTAGTCTAATATAGTTTCGTTTAGTTGCCATGATCTGCATGTTGAGTGGTGTTTACTAGTAGAGATCGATGTCAGCACCGCCGAATGATCTGAGAAGATACTGGGTTTTATCTCGGATGATTGTACACTCGGTAATGCTCTCCTAGACACAAAGATATAGTCCAATTTATGGTTAGACTTGTGTGGGTTGCAGTAATATGTGTAGTCCCGGGATGTCGGGTTCATATATCTCCATGTATCTATTAATTGCATGGATTGTAAGCATGCATGTATCTTGGTCAAGTCTCTACCTGAGATTGAGCTCCTCTGTTTGGTGGTATCTAGCAACGGCTCTAGCGCAATGTTTAAATCACCCCCTAAAACAACCAGTCCCTCTCTAAATCTCTCAACTTTTTTCAATGTAGCCAGTATCCATTTCAGTACTTTTTTGTTCGGGGCGTAGAGGCTACCAAGAGTTACTAATGTGCCATTTAGCAGACCTTTAATTAGAATATATCTGCCTTGCGGGTCCACTAGGGATTCCCGTAATTGAAATTGTATGTTCTTCTTAAGCGCTATTGATACGCCTCTGGCCCCGGTTTGGGAGGATGTAGCGTGGAACCATCTATCAAACACTGATTTCTCAAAATTAGGGATCCTGTTTGGTTTGAAATGGGTTTCTTGGACAAATAGAATATCGGTCCCTTGCTTTTTAAGAGCATGCAGTGTTGGATTTCTGGTGCCTGGAGAGTTAAAGCCATGAGCATTAAGAGATGTATAACTTAATACTTTACCACCAGTCATTGTCTCTCGAGATGCTTGATTGTTGATTAGGACTTTGAGACGAGATTCGATTGTGCCTGATAGGATAGGGGAGAGTGGGGTCGAGGGGAAAGAGGAGAAGCAGAGGGGGGGACAAGAGTGTAGTGAGAGTAGAAAGAAAAAGAAAAAAGATAGGCATTAAGTTATCAAAAAACAGTTCACTTTTATGGTTAACATTTCCCATTGGTGTAGACTACTGAATCGCCACTTTCCAGTTCAGGGGAGGGTGGTTCCTCCGTTATCATCTAATTCACAGTATTAAAACACAAAAAAGAAAAAAGGAAAAAAAAAAAAAAAAAACACAAACTGTTAAACTATCTTAGACAAATATCTCTTAAGATTGCAGTTTAGACCCAGCAGGTATATAGGTTTCGGCGTCTATATCAATATTGAGTGTTTCAAACATGGATAGGTTGAGTCGGGTGCATGGTGGGTATAGGAGAGTAGGGAGTGGGAAGAGTGGACAGGGGCTAGCAGGTCATAAGGGGGGAGGGGATAAATGGAGTTGGGGAAGGTGGGGTTAGTTTATGTCAAGGCGGTAGGGACATTAGGGTGTAAGGCAGGGAGGGCAGGTTAGGGTCTATAACGAAGGAACACCAATAATCTAGCCGAATTGTTAGACCTATATTGACTTCGGGGCCCACTTTTGAGAGTGTAGCTCTGTAGAAACATTTTAGAAGTGAGTAAGAACCAATAAAAATAAATGCAAATCAATGCATGCAATCTAGTGGCCTAAGTAAGTGTAAAAATCTCTATAAAACTGACTACAGTATGTATCCACTATCGCATAAGAAGGGCGTGACAATGGAGAAAAAGGTACACTTGTCCAGAAAAGCCAAGTTGAGTGGACTAAGCGTAAGTTCTCAATTAACATCTAGAAAAATAAAACCACTCAGGTGACATCCTCTGGGCCCTTCGATGATGGGGATTTCGCTGTTCTTCTCTTGGAGCGTTGGGATTTCGGGGTCATTGCTTGTTGCCAGGGCTGCGGAGTCGGGAGTGCTCGAAGTAGTGATGCTGCATGGAAGGACTCTAAGTCCGTATAGGTTTCCAGAACGATATCTAAAGAGGTGCAAGCCGCTTTAATGTCAGCTGAAGACCTGGCAGTTATAGATCCCTCGCCGGTCGTTATGTGAATGCCAAAGGGGAAAAGCCACCGAAATTTATGTCCTTTAGCTAAGACTGCTCCTGTGAATGGTTTTAGGAGGCGACGTTTCCTTAAAGTTATTGCCGATAGGTCTTGAAAAAGCAGAATTTTGGAGTCCGCATAAGTAAGGTTGTCAGCCTCTCTAGCTTTACATAGCACCAGGTCCTTTATTCGATAGTCTAAGAATCTACATAGCATGTCTCGAGGTGTGTCACCAGGAGTCGGTTTTGGGCGGAGGGTACGATGCACTCGGACCAGTTCGATATCACGTGGATCTTTCTCCTTCAGTACTGATCTGAATATTTCTAATGCTGCTTAGCCTAGGGCTTCGAATGCTACTGACTCAGGGAAGCCTTTGATTCGGATGTTGCATTCTCGTGATCCTCGAGTGAGATGTGAACCTGATGAAGTTGTTGCTCGTGGGTCACTAGGCATTCTAATAAGGAGTTGGAATGGTGGATTAACGGTCCCTGTGCATTTTCTAGGGATTCAAGTCTATAGCCTTGCAGGGTTAGGTCTTGCTTGATATCTGCTATATTGCGCCCTATAGGTTCTAGAGTTTTGGCTAGTATATGTTTTAGGAATGATCTAGAGAATAAGGCGTCTTTTGTTTTGGTGCTTGTGTCAGTTTCGCACTCCATATCTGAATCCGAGTCGTCAATGCATGAGAGAGCAGGTTGTTTGCTTGGTTTCTGGGCTCCTGAGGACTCGTTTTGTGTTCGTAGAAAGTTATCAACGTCTGCTTGCGTAATTGACTTGGACGCCTTAGGTATAGTCTTAGGAGTTTTTACAGTTGTTTTCCCCATTTTATGTCAGAATAGTGCGTACAAGATTAGGCCTTGCTTTAGGAGGTTCCGCCTCCCTGCTGGTTTCTTAGCAGATCAGCATGTCATTATGTGCAGTGGAAAACATAGGGTTAACCCAGAGAGAGAGATTTTGCAGATCCTACTGGGGCTTGGATAGATAGCTCCAGGTGCTAGGAGAGAGGATTGGATCAGAGTTATGACCACAGTGAGAGGCTAATAAATCAAAATTTCCCCTATTGTTATGCCTCAGGAGTATCAGCAATGCAGGGATGATGGTATGGGGCACTTATTGATGTTGTTTGCTCCTTAACGATCCCTCTATCACTGTTCTGTCTGTGTCTGTGTTCCATAGACAGGAGCCGTCTCTGTTGCACCGCTGTCTCGGGTGCGTGTTCCCCTGTCTGTCTCTGTCACTCCGGCATCTGCCTGATCACCCCGACCTCCAGCAGCCCCGAGACCGCCGCTTACTTATGGTCTGCAGCAGTCTCAATAGCCTGTTGTGCGGGCAGGCGGCGATCACCAGAGAGTCCTTCTGGGAGCGCGTTCCCGCTCTGATGGCGGCCGGCGGGAAAGCGCCTCCTCGCTGCACAACTCCTCTTTTGCTGCCTCTCCCCAGTCTCCTCTTCCCAGTGCGGGGCTTGCAGCAGGGTCTCCGGGGGTACGCAGTGACAGGATCTCCCAGAGGGGCCGCGCTCACCTCAGTCTAGGCGGCCTTAGGTAGCGGAGGCAGGCTTCTTACACCTCTCAACTGGAATTTTGGATCACTCTTCTTTTGCAAACTGTTTCAGGTCCCTCAGATTTAAAGGTGACTTCTCCCAACAACAATTTTAAGATCTCTGGACAGGTGTTCAATAGGATTTAGATCTGGACTCATTGCTGGCCACTTAAGACCTCTTCTGTAGTGATGGGCAAACCTGCTGATGCTGATGCTCAAGATCGGAGGACTTGCCCGGATATTTTTGTAAATTCCGACTTTGGGGCCAGACGTAACTTGAACTTGCATCTGAACCCCAACTTGGCAGTGTTCGCAGTGACATCAGAGTCAGGGTCACGGAAGTTCATGATTCAGCGGTGGACTCGATTGACCTGTCATGGCACCCAGCTCAGTCTCAGCCTGCTTGTCATTCTGAACAGACACGTGTCTGTGTGACGCCCGCTAGGGCCGGGGGAACACTCGGCAACCTGGCCGGTCTGCTCGGTGTGAGGTTACAGTGGCGGTGACCCGGCTCCTTGGCCCTGGGCATGCAGGAAAAGGGAAATATTTATAAGGAAATAGTTTATGATGCCATCTGTGGTTAGTCTGGTCAGGGTGACCACCTCTGCTGTGGGAACTCTGGGGCCGATAGAGTGGCAGCCTGGATGGTATTGCTCCCCACAGGTAAAGCAGGGCCCCAGGGATGGTAATGGGAAAGTCTTAGAGGGAGACTGTGGTAATAGTAGTCATGGTCACAGTTGGGAAGTGGGACAGAGAGCACAGGAAATGACTGGAAGACACTGGGGTTTCCAGTTCCTGTACCTTTTACTTGTAACCACGTGGTGCAGTCTGGGGCACTGATGACCAAGTGCAAGAGGATCCTGGCAGCCAGGGAGCAGTTGGATTCCACCCCACCAGGTGTGGATGAGTTCTGCCTGCTGCATTACCCCAGTTCAGGGTCCCAGTGCTTTGGTGCTACCCTGCGTGGGGTACTTCACGTGGGGTCTCCTTCTGCTCCCAGGTATAACATTACCCCCGCTTAAGGAGGCAACGTCACTGTGGCACCCGGACCCTCGGGGCGCCACATCTGTTCAGAGTTATGAAGCAGTGGTAAATATGCTCTTCCTGTGGATTAAATCAGAGGGAGTTTTTGTTTGTAATGAAAGATGAAGTCTCTAAATATGTTTTGTGATTTATTTCTACTAAAAAAATTTTTGTCTGTGTTGTGTTTTTATTTTTTAAAAATTACTAAAACTTCATGGTGGCTGGGTCTAATTTGGCCTGACAGCATGAATTTTGGACTTAGTACCAGCTGACAATGCAAAGCTTATATTAACCACATTATTACCCAGCATTCCACCCCCAACATGGCCACTGGAAGAGACGGGTAAAGCGCCTGGAAATGATGCCATGATGAATGCACCATTTTCAAGGGCGGCTGCGGTTTTCAGCATGGGGGGCCCAGAACTATAACATATAGTGGGAGCCCAAACTTTTTTTTTCATTATTCATTTAAGTAATTAAAAAAAAATTATTGGACTTCTCTGTATTTCAATTACCAGCCAAGGTAAAGCCAGACAGCTGGGGGTGGTAATCCATAGCTGTCTGCTTTATCTGCACTGAGAATCTAAAATACTGTTGAGCGCTATGTCATTTTTATAAATTATTTATTTATTTTTACACTACTACATGTGTGACGGACTCAATAGCCAATCATAGACAGTGTGACAGAGAATGGGCATTTGTGATTGGCTGTTGGAGTAACATGGAATCTGCCGATACATTTTAGATGCTGGTTTCAGGCTGGTTTCAGGTTACTCCAGCAGCCAATCACTTGCCCACTCCCTGTGACTGCGTCTGTGATAGGTGCCAACAATTTTGTCCTACTCATTTCTGGGGTTTTGTGTGAAATTATGTCCAGTTTGCCTTTTTTTCTATTTTGATTCTGTTGTTCCAATATGCACAAAGGAAATAAAGATGTGTATAACAAAAAGTGTAGTTGCAAAAATTTTCTGGGAGACATTCTTCATTTTCTAGAACAATTGCAAGGGTGCCAATACTTTTCGCCATGGCTGTGTATGACAGATCAGCTTTTTAAATATGTCCTATTGGGGTATAAATATATTGTCTTTCTTTTAATGTTCTTTTTATTAAGTATATTTCAGCATCAAATAACATATAAAAACTGACATTATATATAAGAATAGGTAAATGTAGTAACAACACCGTCAATCAAAAGTGAAATGGCTGTCAACCCCTAAAATATGTAAATTAGGCTGGTTTCACACTGCCGTTTTTTCCCTGATCAGGTTCCATCAGGTTTGTGTGCCAAAACCAGGAGAGGAACCAGGAGTGGAACGTGCAGAGAAAAACTATAAGGCCATGTGCACACGCTGAGTATTTGATGAGTTTTTTACCTCAGGATTTGTAGACAAAACCAGGAGTGGAGCAATCAGAGGAAAAGTCTAATAGGAACAAGTGCTCCACTTCTGCATTTAATCATCCACTCCTGGTTTTGGCTACAAATCCTGAGGTAAAAAACTCATCAAATACTGAGCGTGTGCCCGTGGCCTAATTGAAAGATTGACACCTGTTCTGATGGCGGGTTTACACGCCGCGATATCGGTGTCCAACTCCGATCCAACTCCGACAAAAAGTCACGTGGTTCGCGAGTTGGAGCCGATATCGTCCGCGCGTTGTACGGTTTGAACGTACAACGCGATGCTGGAACGATGCCAAAACGATATCGGGGTTGAATGACCGTGCTATTCAACTGCCCGATATCGCATGGCCGTTGTAGCAGCATCGTAGCGTGTAACAGCCCAACTACGATGTGTACTCGCACCTCACCCATTAACTCCCATGTTAAATGGTCGTTACTGGGTTAGTGGGTGTACACATCGTAGGGACGTGGTTTCCCGATATCGCAGCGTGTAAACCGCCGATGCGATATCAGGAAAAGTGCTAAAAAAATGCGCGCTCCCGCGCCATTGCCTACGATATCGCCCCGATATCGGGACGTGTAAACCCACCATGAGTTTTGTGGACACTCCTGGTTTTGACACACAAACCTGATGGAACCTGATCAGGGAATAAACTGCAGTGTGAAACCAGCCTATGTATTAATGTGAGGCATGAGAGCAAGTCTAGGAACAGTGCAACCAAAATGTAATGTCCAGGTACCGGCAAAGCCTAAAATTTAAAGGGGGGTTTACACGTTGCGATATCTGAGTCCGATTTCAATGAAAAGTCATGTGGTTCGATCGTTGGACCCGATATCGTTCCTGCGTTGTATGGTGTGAACGTCCAATACGATGCAGGAACGATGTCAATGCGATATCGGGGATTGAATGAGCGTGCTATTCAATGCTCCGATATTGAATGGAGATTGGAGCCAGATCGTGCTGTGTGACAGCCCAACTACGATGCGATGTTCAACGTCACCCATTCACTCCCATGTTAAATGGTCGTTCCTGGGTTGGGGGGCGTAGACATCGTACGGACGTTGGATACAGATATCGCAGCGTGTAAACCTCCGATGCGATGCAGGACAAACGTGCACTAAATGCGCGCTCCCGCGCCATTGAGTTGCGATATCGCAACGATATTGAAACGTGTAAACCCACCTTAACAGGTTCGTGAATGAATATGCATCTGCTCAAGAGGAGAACAATAGCTTCGGTGACTGACGGTAGTGTAACTATACTATTAATGTTAAATAAATTAATAGGTGAGAGAAATAAAAGATAAAAAAAGAAGAAAAGAAGGGTTAAGAGAAAAGAGAAAGGTGGAGAAGTGAAAAAAGCAGAAAACTTGGAAGAATCTGAAGACTCTGTGGGAGGTAGTACCAAAGTTTGCAAATATGATGTCAACAGCTGAGAACTGTTGCAAAGAGCAAAATACATTGAGCACTGTAAATGCTTCATTAGATTCAGAAAGATTAATAAATTGTCATGCAAGAGTCACTAAACCACTAAATGAACCTGCCTACACAACTAACCAACAGGAAAAATGTGATGAATGTTCAGTAACCCTTTAAAAGAGAATCTGTCAGCAGGAATTTGCTACTTAATCAGAGAGCAATATAATATACAGAGAGTTTGATTGCAGTGATTTGTTACTTACCGAACTGTGTGTTGTTGTTTCAATACAATCAGCATTGTATTAGCAGGAGATTATCACTATAGTATTATGCCTCAGATCAGAGCAGTCAAGCTAATCAGTGTAATCCCACCTCTACCATTGTTTGGCAGCTTGTTGAAAGTGCACAGTGTACACAGGAATCTCAAAGTCTGAGTTATAGGTGGGGTTATAGGCAGCTCAGAAGTCTCAGCTCTGCTACACTAAGCAGGCCAATAAGTGATACATCGCAGTAAACAGGGTCAGTGTCTCTGCATGCTGCTATCAGATTACAGCATATGCCTTCTGACAGATCCCTCTCCTTTAGAGATGGGCGAACCCGCCGATGTTCAGGTTCAACAAACTCACCCAGACTTTATTTAAAGTTCGGTTTCGGGGACGAAAGTGGCTCAAACTTTAGTCCCAACCCTGAACTCGGGGTGTAAAGTTATAGGATAGGGGTTAGGATACTGTAAAAGAAGTAAGATAGTTATTAAACAGCATTATATTTATCAGCGTCCACCCACTTGTACTTCCGGAGCAGCTCATTAAGTTCCTGGATATTCACTGCAGAGGGACCCAACAGCCTATCACAGATGCTGTCAAAGAGAATTGGCACACTAAAACCACAATGCGTTTTTTTACCATGGATTTCATGCTCTTTTAGTGCAATTTTGGCACAAAACTGAATACATTGTGTTCAATATGTTCATCTGCATCTCCTGGACAAAAAGAGTACCAAAACTGCCACATGGTTTTTACTGCATATTTCATGCTTTTTTGGTACAATTTTGGCACAAAACTGCATGCATTATGTTCAATGTGTTCATCTGCATCTCCTGGCCCAAAAAAGCACCAAAACCGCAATATGGTTTTTGCTGCAGATTGCATGCTTTGTTGGTGCAATTTTGGCATAAAACTGCATTCATTGTGTTCAATGTGTTCATCTGCATTTCTTGGCCCCAAAAAACACCAAAACCGCATTGTAGTTGAGCATGTTTTTTAAAAATTATTCCTTGAAATAATGAAAAAACATAATATGGGGATTCACAGTATTTTTGTATGCCAGCCAGGTACAGCAGGCAAGTACAGGCAGCCCCCCACCCCCACCTGCCTGTTTTTAACAGGCTGGAAACCAAAAATATAGGGAATCCCTATTTCAAGAGATAATTAAAGGGATCCTGTCACCTCCAAAACACCTCCTAAGATACCAAAACATGTCCCTGCAGCATATTATCACTAATCTCACACTTCTTTTGTCTCCTAAAAGCATCCTGTGAAAGTGCATAAAAACGTTTTAATTAGTGATGGGCGAATCTACTCGCTAGGACTCGTTACTCGGCGAGTAGTAAGGGACTCGCAGGACTCGCTACTCGGCGAGTTTCCCAGCGAGGACTCGCAAAGTAGCGAGTCCAATGCAATTAAATGGGAATCCTAGTTTTACTAGCGAGACTCGCTCTATCACATCGCTATGTAGCTTGAATCTCCCCCAAATCGTTTAGAGAATGGCACCGCTTCACGGATACCCGCTGTAAGTAGCGATTCCGAGCGAGTCGTAGCGACTCCTAGCGAATCCTAGCGAGTCTACGAATCCGAGTCCTGTATTCTGTATTCGGGACTCGCGAATACAGAATCTGTTATGTTCCGACAAATCTTCCGAGACAGCCTAGCGTGTTAGGTCAGACAAACTTGTGAAGATGGACAAGGATGTTAGCCAATCTTATTCAGTAATGCCACAGCCCTCTTCTTGTGGCATTACTATGATTGGCTTCTGTCCATCGTGATGGCTATGTCATCGATGACAGGCAAGGCTGTATATAAGCCTTGCCACCGCCATTTTGAGCACATTTCTCTGAAGATCTGAGCTAGAACAGGGTGAGGTAGATTCTGGAGCAGATCATAGGGATTGTCAGTGAGTGTAGGGAACTTCAAGATTCCTTATATTAACCCCAAACAGCTCTTGTGAGAGCTAGCAGGAGGACAGAGGAGTACTGTGTACTGTGACACTTTAGGCAGGCAGGGAAGCAGGGAGCTGCAGCCTTTATAGTGTTCACAGGAGCGACCTCATAGCTTCGCTTACTCACTCAGCTGTTCTAATAGCTGAAGTGAGAGGCTTAGCTGAGGTACTATTTACAATTTTTTGCCAGCTGATAGATTTTGGGTCCTAAAAACCCCTTCAGCGTTATTTTGTCTGTGGCAGAACAGTGCGTTGCTGCTCTCCTAGCTGCAAATAGCACGTACGCCACCTACTTCTGCGACTAATTGTGCGCACTTAATAATTTTTTTCAGGGAATAGTGTGCTGCTTCACTGTCAAGTGGTAGCACACACTTAACCCGCCAGTAAGTGACGCCTGCAGCAACACCAAACTCCATCTCGGTGGCTGTGCGCACTTTCTAATTTTTTCAGGGAATAGTGTAGTGCTTCACTGCCAAGTGGTAGCACACACTTAACCCGCCAGTAAGTGACGCCTGCAGCAACACCAAACTCCATCTCGGTGGCTGTGCGCACTTTCTAATTTTTTCAGGGAATAGTGTAGTGCTTCACTGCCAAGTGGTAGCACACACTTAACCCGCCAGTAAGTGACGCCTGCAGCAACACCAAACTCCATCTCGGTGGCTGTGCGCACTTTCTAATTTTTTCAGGGAATAGTGTAGTGCTTCACTGTCAAGTGGTAGCACACACTTAACCCGCCAGTAAGTGACGCCTGCAGCAACACCAAACTCCATCTCGGTGGCTGTGCGCACTTTCTAATTTTTTCAGGGAATAGTGTAGTGCTTCACTGCCAAGTGGTAGCACACACTTAACCCGCCAGTAAGTGACGCCTGCAGCAATACCAAACTCCATCTCGGTGGCTGTGCGCACTTTCTAATTTTTTCAGGGAATAGTGTAGTGCTTCACTGCCAAGTGGTAGCACACACTTAACCCGCCAGTAAGTGACGCCTGCAGCAACACCAAACTCCATCTCGGTGGCTGTGCGCACTTTCTAATTTTTTCAGGGAATAGTGTAGTGCTTCACTGTCAAGTGGTAGCACACACTTAACCCGCCAGTAAGTGACGCCTGCAGCAACACCAAACTCCATCTCGGTGGCTGTGCGCACTTTCTAATTTTTTCAGGGAATAGTGTAGTGCTTCACTGCCAAGTGGTAGCACACACTTAACCCGCCAGTAAGTGACGCCTGCAGCAACACCAAACTCCATCTCGGTGGCTGTGCGCACTTTCTAATTTTTTCAGGGAATAGTGTAGTGCTTCACTGCCAAGTGGTAGCACACACTTAACCCGCCAGTAAGTGACGCCTGCAGCAACACCAAACTCCATCTCGGTGGCTGTGCGCACTTTCTAATTTTTTCAGGGAATAGTGTAGTGCTTCACTGTCAAGTGGTAGCACACACTTAACCCGCCAGTAAGTGACGCCTGCAGCAACACCAAACTCCATCTCGGTGGCTGTGCGCACTTTCTAATTTTTTCAGGGAATAGTGTAGTGCTTCACTGCCAAGTGGTAGCACACACTTAACCCGCCAGTAAGTGACGCCTGCAGCAACACCAAACTCCATCTCGGTGGCTGTGCGCACTTTCTAATTTTTTCAGGGAATAGTGTAGTGCTTCACTGCCAAGTGGTAGCACACACTTAACCCGCCAGTAAGTGACGCCTGCAGCTACACCAAACTCCATCTCGGTGGCTGTGCGCACTTTCTAATTTTTTCAGGGAATAGTGTAGTGCTTCACTGCCAAGTGGTAGCACACACTTAACCCGCCAGTAAGTGACGCCTGCAGCAACACCAAACTCCATCTCGGTGGCTGTGCGCACTTTCTAATTTTTTAAGGGAATAGTGTAGTGCTTCACTGCCAAGTGGTAGCACACACTTAACCCGCCAGTAAGTGACGCCTGCATCAACACCTAACTCCATCTCGGTGGCTGTGCATTTGTCAACAATGTCCCAAAAACACCAGATTCCCAAAAACCAGTCTGCAAAGGGACAGGGACGAGGTCGGGGCCCTAGCAGTCGTGAACAACAAGGCACTGGTAGAAGTAGACAGACAAGGATTGATCGATCCACCTTCCTGCTGTCTAAATTTCCCAGTACTCAACCGAAACGTGTCTTGAGGCCGGAAGATCAAGACCAAATAACATCTTGGATGGCTGACAAGACCTCAACCACGGGTTCTGGCAGCACACAATCATCCTTGACACCATATTCAAGTGCCGCTACTGACAAAGCGGGGTCATCTAATCCACAAAATCTTCCTATTTCCTCAAGCCATCGCCAGACGGAGGAAAATTTAGACCGTGAACTTGGGCATTCGGAAGATTTATTTGGTTCTTATCAGCCATTCAGACAACCGGACCTTTCTTTGTCACTGCCTGAACAGATACTTGAACCAGACGTACATTCCATCTATGGACAAAGTTTGGATTCACCTCGTCCTGAAGAACGTCCCTTTCAACAAAGCCATAGACCGTCTCAGGAGGTGGAGGATGATGATGATGATGAGACACACATCTCATCTGGCCAGCCTGACCAGTCACGTTATCCAGATGACTTTGAGGAGGAGGGGGTGGATGATGAGACCACTGATCCAACCTGGACACTTGACATGCAGAGCCAACAGAGCAGCCAGGAGGAGGAAAGTGGTTATTTACCACCGCCTAAAGCACCCAGGCTTACTCCTTTATCCCGAATCCAAGCTGTGACAACAGTAGCCCAAATTGTGTCAACTGTTGCACAAACTGTACCAACTGTTGCCCCAACTTTAAGAACAGTTGGCCAAAATGTGTCTACAGTTTGTGTTGGCCAGACTCATCCTTCAGTTCCTACACCACAACCTAAAGGACGAACATCCATTGTCTGGAAATTTTTCAAAGATAGCCCATCAGTACCAAATGTGGTTATATGTAACATCTGCTATGCCAGGCTGAGCAGAGGCCAGGGCAAAGTAAACTTGAGCACGAGCAGTATGCGAAAACACATGACTCTTAAGCACCCAAGTCAGTGGTTGGCCCATCAGGGTTCGACATCAGGGCCTTCTGACCTCAACACCGTTATGCCACTTCAGAATCGTCCTTCACCATCTACTGTTCATGCAGCAGCTCCTACTCATACGATCTCACCACAAGCTGCGTTAGACCAGAGATATGACAGTAGTCAAGTGACTTGTGAGTCTGCGCCAAATGTCCAGTTGTCTGTTCCACAGCTGTATGAGAGGCAGCGGAAGCACCCATCCACACACCCTTTTTCTCGACAAATGACAGCGCAAATTTCTAAGCTGTTAGCTGTAGAAATGCTGCCATTTAGGCTTGTTGATACTGAGGCTTTTAGGGAGTTGTTGGCTGTGGCAGCACCACGATACACTGTCCCCAGTCGCAATTTTTTTTCACGTACTGCCATACCCGCGCTACATCTGGACGTGGTTAACAACTTGAAGCGTGCACTGACAAATGCTGTGAGCGGAAAAGTTCACCTGACAACTGATACCTGGACAAGTACTTGTGGACAGGGCAGATACATATCCCTGACAGCTCACTGGATCAACCTTGTCGAGAGTGTCCCAAAGTGTAATAGTGGAATATCTGCGATCCTACCAACTCCACGAATAGCGGGCACAGCATCATTCCGGGTGTCCGCGTCGTCATATACTTCTACAACACAATGTGCGTCTTCAACTTCCTTGACCACTGCTGATTTGTCCGCCACATCACGTCAAAGTTGGGAGCTTTGCAGTACTGCATCAGCCAGGCGACAACAGGCTCTTCTTAAGCTCATCTGTCTAGGTGACACACCTCACACTGCAAACGAGCTGTGGAAAGGTGTTAAACAACAGACAGATGAGTGGCTGGCCCCACTGCAACTACAACCAGGTCTTGTTGTCAGTGATAACGGACGAAACCTTGTTGCAGCAATAAAGCTCGGTAAACTTCAACACGTGCCTTGCATGGCTCACGTACTGAATCTTGTAGTTCAGAAATTCTTGAAAAATTACCCAGAGTTATCTGATCTACTAGAGAAGGTGCGTAGAAATTGCGGACATTTCCGACATTCATCAACGGCACTTGCAAATCTATCTGCCCTTCAACAGCAATTTAATTTGCCCAAACACAGATTAATTTGCGACATGCCCACACGATGGAATTCTACATTCCATATGTTGGCTAGGTTCAATGAGCAGCAGAGGGCTATAGCGGAATATCAGCTGCAACATGCCCGTCACCCAGGAAGTAATACAAGACACATTGGTACGATGGAGTGGGTCTGGATCGCTGACCTTTGCGAGGTTCTAGAGAACTTCGATTACTGCACAAAACTGGTCAGCGGTGATGAGTCCATTATTAGTCTCACCATCCCCATGCTGTGTTTGCTTACAGATTCTCTCCTGAATCTTAAAACAGAATCATTGAGGGCACAGCAGAGGGCTATGGATCCACATTTTAACATCCAGGATCAGAGCCAGCAAAGCCAATTTCAGCCGGCAACATTGGCTGCAGAACAAAACAGTGATGAGGAAGATGAAGACGATTTATTTCTCCATGGTACTGAGGTGCACCCTGATGGAACTCCCAACCCCAGTTTTATGTCGGTACAGCATGGGTGGGCTGAAGAGCAGGAGGCGGAGACCGATTTTGAGACCATGATGCCTATTGTTCATCAGTCTGGTGACACAGAAGACATGAGTCTTTGTAGCCTAGCACACATGTCTGACTTCATGTCTCAATGTCTGTCCCAGGATCCACGCGTCATTAACATCTATGACAGCGACCTCTACTGGTTGTCAACATTCCTTGACCCACGCTACAAAGACAAGTTTCCATCGCTGCTGTTGCAGTCACCAAGGGGCTTAACGATGGATTATTTCAAAAGTGTGGTGGTTGACAATTTAATGTCAATTTCACCATCTGACTCCGCTATACCACGAACAAGCAGCTCTTTGCCACAGCAGCCTTTGGTTCGAACACAAACTGCCACATTGTCAAGAAGAGGTGGTGGTAAGATGTCCACCAACTGGGCGATGTTCAACAGACCTTCCAATCTGCAACGGATTGTGCCTACGGTCCCCTTGTCTAGGAGACAAACATTGTCAAACATGTTGAACGAGTATGTGTGTGACACTACCAGCTTCTTAACCGACCCCTCTGTACCCTTTAATTACTGGGTTTCCAAGCTTCACGCTTGGACTGAGCTGTCTTTGTATGCCTTGGAGTTGCTGGCCTGCCCAGCTGCTAGTGTGACATCAGAGCGTGTTTTTAGTGCCGCTGGGGGAATTGTCACTGATAGAAGGTCACGGCTGACTACAGAAAATGCCGACAGACTCACTCTCATTAAGTTTAACAAGGACTGGATATCATCAAAGTTCTTAACCCCTTCAGACGAGAGTACCCAAACCTAGAGGGACATTTTCAAATTTGTTACGTTTGGCTCAGTGCGGTTTAAACATTATGTCCTCTTCTTACACAAAGGATAAACAATGTCCCTCTGCTAAGAAGATTGGATAAATAATGTTCCTGCTACACTTGCTGCATGACAACAAAACTACACAATCAGTGTCAGTAATGTTACTTTAATAATGCATGCACTTGTGATGTTTTTTGACCGTTGAATTATGTCAGACAATCCAAAACAGTCTCTTGGCTGAATTTTTTAAGGCAACAAGCCTATGCCTGCATTGTGGGCATTTCTCAAACTGAAATAAAACATATAGTTTGGCTCAAGTGCCTTGCATAAATTTTAAAAATGTTGATCTCGCCCCTTGGGCTAATTTTTTGAGGCTACAAGCCTATACCTGCATCGAATACGTTGCTTGTACTATGCTCACAGGACAAGCAAATAGTATGGGCCACGCGCCCTCCTCAACTTCCAAATAGAGTTGATCTCGCCCCTTGGGCTAATTTTTTGAGGCTACAAGCCTATACCTGCATCGAATACGTTGCTTGTACTATGCTCTCAGGACAAGCAAATAGTATGGGCCACGCGCCCTCCTCAACTTCCAAATACAGTTGATCTCGCCCCTTGGGCTAATTTTTTGAGGCTACAAGCCTATACCTGCATCGAATACGTTGCTTGTACTATGCTCTCAGGACAAGCAAATAGTATGGGCCACGCGCCCTCCTCAACTTCCAAATACAGTTGATCTCGCCCTTGGGCTAATTTTTTGAGGCTACAAGCCTATACCTGCATCGAATACGTTGCTTGTACTATGCTCACAGGACAAGCAAATAGTATGGGCCACGCGCCCTCCTCAACTTCCAAATAGAGTTGATCTCGCCCCTTGGGCTAATTTTTTGAGGCTACAAGCCTATACCTGCATCGAATACGTTGCTTGTACTATGCTCTCAGGACAAGCAAATAGTATGGGCCACCGCCCTCCTCAACTTCCAAATACAGTTGATCTCGCCCCTTGGGCTAATTTTTTGAGGCTACAAGCCTATACCTGCATCGAATACGTTGCTTGTACTATGCTCACAGGACAAGCAAATAGTATGGGCCACGCGCCCTCCTCAACTTCCAAATACAGTTGATCTCGCCCCTTGGGCTAATTTTTTGAGGCTACAAGCCTATACCTGCATCGAATACGTTGCTTGTACTATGCTCACAGGACAAGCAAATAGTATGGGCCACGCGCCCTCCTCAACTTCCAAATAGAGTTGATCTCGCCCCTTGGGCTAATTTTTTGTGGCAACAGGCCTATGCCTGCATCGAAAACGTGGCTTGTACTAAGATCCTGCTGGAGCATGGCGAAGGGTCCCACTGTACGCTACGGAGATAACGCGTAGGCGCGCTCTGTTGCAAGTAGACGTCCCAGCCTATCGCATCTGTGTTCCCAGTGTTGTTGCCATACCGAGTCATTAAGTCACCCCCCCACAAACACAGGCACTATTTATTTGTAAGCAACATTTGTATGTGCAGTCATGATTTTCCACATAATAACCAAGGTGCCTTCATGCGCCATGCGGGCCGTAAAGTACTTGCTAATGATGATGACTTTAAGCCCACCACAAAAAAAACCTACACATCCATTCCCTCAAAAAAGACAGACACAAAGCAGTTTTTGTCAACTGGGTATTATTTCGCCATAATGGCAAAGATGTCAGAATTTTTTTTTTTTTTTTTTTTTTTTTTTTGGGGTTTAAACTTAGTAAAAAAAAATAATAACATAACAAAGAAATTGTGCAATGCACAGGAACAAAAAATAAACAAAAAAAAAAGAAGGGGTCTACAGCTGGTGGAAGGTTGCCGCATCCTCCGGCCTTGGCTGTAACGTGGCACCATCACCCTGGTCGTTGAGTAGGTCCAGGGCCCCATGCAGTACCTCACCCAGTGGTTGGAAGCCTGTAGGCTGGGGCATCTGGGCCGGTTGGCCTTGGCTTGGTAGGCCACTGATTCTTGGACACCACCTCTGGGTCGCAACATACCTGTCCCGGGGTGTGGCCCTGTCCAGGATGTTAGATCTGCTGAGCCGCCACTCCTCCAAAAAATCAAACACCTGCCCAGGATGGTTTGGGGGCCTACACGCATCGAGGACAATGTGTATTGCTGACCATGCCCGCAGTCTTCTCTCGAATGGAATGTCATCCAAGAACGGTATGAGACTGCGGGCAAAGTCAGCACTACACTGTCCTCTGCGGTCTTGTGGTGCCCCGGGATCAGAGCAGGGCTGCTGGGGTTCCAGTGACTCCCCACACTGCTGCTGGCAGTCGGCACTGGAGGGCGCTGGTGTGGCCCTTCATCCTCCTCTTCTTGTATCTGCGGCCCCAAAGGTGGTGGTGGTGGTGGCGGCGGTGGTGGTGGTGGTGGTGGTGGTGGTGGTGGCGGTGGGTGGTGGCGGCGGGTGGTGGTGGTGGTGGCGGTGGTGGTGGTGGTGCTACTCCCTCCTCCTCATCTGGTGGGGGTTGAGGGGCCTCCCTCCCCTCCTCAGGCAGCTGTGGTGGCGGGTTCCAACGCCGCCTCCGAAAGTGAGCAGCTCTGTGGGTAAATATAAAAAACATTTGGTGAATGGGTTGCCTTTGGAAACAAAACCATAGGCCAAACATAACATGTGCACGCTTTTTTGACTCAGTGTATCTGTGTATTCTGTGTCTTTTCATTGTTGCCCTTAAGATGGAATTGCAGCAAATAAATTAATGACATTTTTGGCTCATGCCTCAAACTATATTGTATGTGTGGGTACTGTTGCTCCACGATTTTTTGCCATTACATTACAAATTTTAAAATTAGTCTGCACTATTACACTGTGCCATGACTTAGGCAGGACAGCTATGTAGTCACTTGAAGACATATTAGTGGCCACAACTAATGTTTTGACTTTTTGTGGAAACTTTATGTGGACAAAGCTATAGCCTGACACTGTGAGGCAAACACATTATTCAGGGTTCTTTGCCATCAGATGGACACAAAAACACACAGTGTGGACGGCCTTGGTCTCAATGCACATAACCCAGATCTATAGGGCAGGTGAGCAAGACAGGAAATGGAGTCCTGCAGCATAGGTGACACATGAGCATTTGCCGTTAGTGGCCTACACTCCTTGTTGCTGCCATGTATGCTAATCAGGAATGTCTTGGTAAATAAAACACAACAAACAGATGGCTTGGGATTTGAAACGACTGTAATGGACATAGAGTATGGGGTTGTCTTTGAGCAGCAGGTCACACATCGTTGGTGCCAAACAAGGTGGTATGCACAGATGGACAGTTTTAGTTACTCCAACGGGGGCCGAACCAAAAAACGGGAACAGCAAGGACAAACCTCGGGTTTCCTAAAGGACCTTGGACATAAAAGGCTGTTGCACTTAAAATATGGCCCTCTTTAGTTTGATTTAATACAGCATTAATACGCTATGTTTTCCGGAGGATTCGTAATGTGGCCATGAGTTAACGACAAAAAAAGTACAATTCACATGTGGGCCCTAATATCTACACCATCACCTTGCAGCCCCAAATAAACCCATGGGAAAACTGAACCACACATATTTGTAGTGATACAGGGTATGTTCTGAAATGTGTGTGAATGTGTCAGCAATCTGGGATGGTGTACAAACAGTTTAGTGCAAAAGGGGTATATCCTTGCAACATTATTTTGCCGAAAAAAACACCCACAACTAAATGTGTAGGGATGTATGTGGCCCTTATGCAAGTCGAGGCCATTAGGAACTGATACAACTGAGGCTTATGACAGGCAAACCAGACAGGGCCACAGACCTTAGAGGCCATTGGAGGGAAGAACATGGCTTTGTTCCACAAACATGCCAACAATAATAGCTAATTGTGAGGTCACGGAACATTGTGTCTGACCACCCTGCAGAACATTGCTTATTTGTCCAAACGTCACAATGTGACTATAAATGTGTATGTCCTGGATCATTGCCAAAGGTGATAGAATTGTGTTGCACCATGGCAGAAACAAACCCCTGTGTGGGTATGTAAACCAGCACACTCATTATAGAGCTTCATACGTACATTGTGTGCCCTCGTGGACAGGGTCCTCTCCTCTTGTACCTGTATGACCTGATTGTCTTCATGGACTGTTTTTTGTCGTTAACCCTTATCCTCATGTAAAGTGCCATGGAACCTAATGGCGCTATATTAAAAAATAATAATAACAATAATAGTAAACAACAGTGCGGCAGACACATACCTTGGCATACGGGCCACCGGTTCCAGAAATGACAGCCGTTCATAGTGGCAATATATTATCCCGTGACCAGCTTCCGGGCCCCCCTCCAGGATCCTCCGGTGTTGCCGCTTAAATTGGTCGCGGCAGCTCCTCCAGCGCTTCATAATGTGGTCAACTGTGAAATGATTTCAAACCGGGTTTAGACCTCTTTAACATTTGAAACACTAAAAGTATGTGTACAAATCAACAATAACATTTTAATCATGTTGTGTGTGAAATGTGTATACAAGGCACATGGAAACGACAGTGTGGAACATCATCAACAGCATTACGGACATTGAGCTCACGTGGCCACAATCACAAATGGGGCAGGGCACATGTCAATGCATAGAGAATGTAATAGTGCGGGCACCAGACTCCGCTCATTAGTGGTATTTATATACACCCAACCCCCTGGCCTTCAGAGCCAGGAGGAACAGCCCTTAAACTAAGTGTACTATTGTGAACCCATCCAAATATAGGCAACCATGCAACGGCGCATTATAACACATTGAGGGCCCTGTATACCCTACTATGGGGGCCCTGTATGCCCACGGGGGCCCTGTATACCCACGGGGGCCCTGTATACCCACTGCTGTGGTCTTGTATACCCACGGGGGGGCTGTAGACCCTACTATGAGGGCCCTGTATAATCACTGGGGGCCATGTATAGCCAGTGCTGGGGGACCTGTGTACCCACGGGGGGGCTGTATACCCTAATATCGGTGGCATATATACACACTGGGGGGGCCTGTATACTCTGCAGGTGGAGCTGTATACTCTGCTGGGGGATGTCTAACAGTGATAGCCGCTGTATACAAGAATGGCGGTCAATATGGTTTCCCACTTTTTTGGGGCTAAAGTAGGGGGGTCGGCTTATACACGGGTCGGCTTATACACGACTATATACGGTAAATGCAATATAACGTGTGAACACATTTAACTCACCCATATTGCTCTGCACATCATGGCCACAACGATGAAACGTTGGGAAAACGCTCTGTGCGATCTCCCTCCAGGCCGTAGTCCGCTGGACATTATCCCCATATGCAGGGTCAGTGGGCAGCCAAAGCAGGGGCCGAGCCTCCACCAGAGCAATTAATTGCAGGGTGTCGACAGGAGCCATGCTTCCTCGCTGTGACTTTATGCGCGTCCAGCCAGGAAGCTCGAGTCGGCTTATTTCCTGTTTGCACAAAGCATGTGGTTTGCTGCAGAAAGTCGCTTGCCTCGCCTCCAACACATGCGACGTTGGCCTCGGAGACAGCAGCAAAATACAGTTGCCAGTGGGGCTTCCGACACGGCAATGCGAGCGCTTTCCGACACACATCTGCGATTTTTAAATCACACATTACTCGCTATTATTCGCTTCCCCATTCATTAACATTGGACTCGCTAGACTCGCAACGAGTAGCGAGTCCCGGGCTCGGACTCGGTAGAGTCAAGCGAGTCCGAGTAATTTAGGATTCGCCCATCACTAGTTTTAATACTTACTCATTAGGGATTATAATTAGCAGGGGCTATATTCTTTAGCCCTTAGGGCGTGTTGTTTTGCAGGCTCCAGGATCCACCCTCGCTCTCTCTGTGCTGCTGTGATGTGGAGCTGAAGGCAGGACAAATGATTTGCATTCTGTGAGTGACAGAGAGGGGGGAGGCTTATACGCGAGTCACTGTATACTGTATACAATGTATACAGTATACAGTGCCCCCCATCAGTATACAGGGCCCCCCCGCCACAATCCTGTAAAGGAAGAGATTAGTATACTTATCCCTCCGCTGTCCCGCTGCCGCCATCACACTCCTCCATCTTCATCCAGCGTCTTCCGTCTTCTTCCGGCTTCCTCCAGTGGGCGCAGGCAATGACGTCATTGTCTACGCGACCGAGGAGGAAGCCGGAAGAAGATGGAGGATCGCGATGGCGGTGGGACAGCGGCAGGGATAAGTATACTAATCTCTTCCTTTACAGGATTGCGGCGGGGGGGGGGGCCTGTATACTGATGTGGGGGCCTGTATATAGATGGGGGGCCTGTATATACCTCTGGGACATCTGTATACTACTACTGGGGCTGCTGTATATAGATGGGGGGGCCTGTATATACCTCTGGGGCATCTGTATACTACCACTGGGGCTGCTGTATATAGATGGGGGGGCCTGTATATACCTCTGGGGCATCTGTATACTACCACTGGGGCTGCTGTATATAGATGGGGGGGCCTGTATATACCTCTGGGGCATCTGTATGCTACCACTGGGGCTGCTGTATATAGATGGGGGGGCCTGTATATACCTCTGGGGCATCTGTATACTACCACTGGGGCTGCTGTATACTGATGGGTGGGGCCTGTATATACCTCTGGGGCATCTGTATACTACCACTGGGGCTGCTGTATACTGATGGGTGGGGCCTGTATATACCTCTGGGGCATCTGTATACTACCACTGGGGCTGCTGTATATAGATGGGGGGGCCTGTATATACCTCTGGGGCATCTGTATACTACCACTGGGGCTGCTGTACACTGATGGGGGGGCCTGTATATACCTCTGGGGCTTCTGTATACTACCCCTGGGGCTGCTGTATACTGATGGGGGGGCCTGTATATACCTCTGGGGCATCTGTATACTACCCCTTGGGCTGCTGTATACTGATGGGGGGGGCCTGTATATACCTCTGGGGCTTCTGTATACTACCACTGGGGCTGCTGTATATACCTCTAGGGGCTTCTGTATACTACCACTGGGGCTGCTGTATATACCTCTGGGGCTGCTATATACTACCACTGGGGCTGCTGTATATACCTCTGGGGCTTCTGTATACTACCACTGGGGCTGCTGTATATACCTCTGGGGCTTCTGTATACTACCACTGGGGCTGCTGCTGTATATACCACTGGGGCTGCTGCTGTATACTACCACTGGGGAGGCTGCTGTATACCACACTGCTGGTATACCACACGGCTGTATACTTGTGCTGGGGTCCACCCTCGGCTTATACACGAGTCAATAGGTTTTCCCAGGTTTTGGGGGCAAAAGTAGGGGGTCGGCTTATACACGAGTATATACAGTAGTTGTAAATAGCAGCCCTTTTGAGGGATACTTCAAAGATGTAGGGACTAGTTATAATATCAGCCCTTTTTAGGGCTAGGTTAGAGCAGTTTCTATTAGTTTTTGCTGGGCAGGTGTGTGCCAGTGCTGTGCAATTGTTTTTCACAGCATCTGGCCAAATCTAGCTCAGGCAATCCTTTAGGGCAGGTAGTCTAGCACTGCTGTGAAGAAAGCTACACCACCTGTTTTTAGTAGCCAATTTATTACTGCAGCTACTCCAGGCAATTTTTTTTGTGCTAGTAGTAGTGTCTGTTAGTCAGCGGTGTAGCCCAGCTGTAAAGTAAGCTACACCGCCTGTCTATCCAGTAGCAAATTTTTTACTGCAGCTAGTCCAGTCAATTTTTTGGGGCTAGTAGCAGTGTCTGGTAGTCAGTGGTATAGCCTGGCTGTAAAGTAAGGTACACCACCTGTCTATCCAGTAGCCAACTTTTTACTGCAGCTAGTCCAGGCAATTTTTTTGGGCTAGTAGCAGTGTCTGGTAGACAGTGGTGTAGCCCACTTGTGAACCAAGTGTGAGGCACCGCCAGCATGTCCCCATGGCCGGGGCGCATCACATGCAGGAACAGTATAGGATCCAGTGCACATGAGCCAGGTTGTACCGTAGGTGTGTTGTTTAATCATGTCCGGCACCTAGTGTGTTAGTGTCTGAAAGATTCATGAGACCAATGAGCGGCTGAGAGCATTGTGTGTACTGTGTGAACCTACTCGGAACACAGGGAGTTAAAACAAGCTGTGTGGAAGCTGTAGAGATCAGGGACATAGCTGAGAAGCTGTATAGGAACTAGATGAGGCTGATTGCGGCAGCTAAGTGGGTGTGTCAGGCATGATAAGAGCCTGCCAGCTCAGTGACTGGGAGAGAACACAGACTTCTGAGATCAGTCAACCTGAGACATCCAGAGAGAGATGCAGATCCAGTCTGTGTGAGGGACTGACTGTGATAGTCCAGACCGCCATGATGAGAGATGGTGAAGGGAGCATGCTAGCTCCATGCCAATAGCCAGGACCGGGGTCGTTGCAGCACATGGAGTGGGGAAGCCGTGGCTGACCTGATTAACGCTGGTCCGGACGTGGTTCGCCCCACGTCCGGGAAGGAGCCCGTGTGGATGCATGGTGGACCTGTGATTCAAGTAGCGAGACCCGGATCCGTGCCCGGTAAGAAGTCAGTTCCTGTAGACTTGAGTGAACTGAATGCCCTGTGCATAGATTCTGCCAGACGAGCAGAGCTGCCATTAGGTCCGACTAAATAGTCAGTTAAAGGACCTGTTGAAGTGTATGGATATTTTATGTCTTATGTAATAGACCCAGCGATTGTATGAATTGTGCCAGGCGGGTATAGCCACCCTTAGGTCCGACTCTAGTAGTCAGTTAAAGGACCTGATGAACCGGAATGAATGTAGCCCTTCGGGAGGCGAATGAATGTAGCGATGGTCAGAAGCAGGGGTTAGAAGCGCTCCCATAGGGGGTAACGCGTGGTTTGCCCCACGGGTTACTAGGGTTTGCCAATCCCTGTTCTGAGCCTAGAAGTGTTATTGTTGATAGCTAACGTATGTACTGTAAAATATGTGTAAAATGTAGAGATAGGCTGGAGGCCGTAGCCACAACGGGAACAGTTGATAGAGCTCCAATGGGGAAAGAGTCGTAGTTACAGGTCCTGGGTTACTATAATGGAATATGTGCAATATTATATGTAATGTATTGTGGAAAGTAATGTATTATGTGATGTATTAAATGTTAAATGTACTACCCCAGTTATTGATGCTGGTGAGAAATAAACGGTTAGACATTTGAAAAATTATACACGTGTTGGCGTCATTACACAGCAAGTGAGTCCCCCAGCTCGATACCTTACACAAGCTACACCACCTGTCTAGTTCAGACTAATTTTTAACTGCACCTAGCACAGGTAATAGTTTGGGCCTAGTAGCAGTGTCATTTAGACAGTGGTGTGTAGCCCACTTATGAAACACACTACACCACCTGTCTAATTCAGACTAATTTTTAACTGCACCTAGCCCAGGTAAATGGGCCTAGTACCACTGTTTGGCCACTTAACTGTGCTCGATTTTCATCCTAATTTTTTTCCCTAACAACTGCAGAGTTGCCAATTTGGTCACATGCAAAATGAGTGGCAAAAGGCCTGCTGCTGGTGGAAAGGGGAGTCGGCGTGGTGGAAAGGGCAAAAAAGTTGGGTAGGTGGTAAAGCAACAGTAACATCTGCTGAAGAAAGACCATCTTCCAGCCAAAGTAAGATGTCTACTTATTTCTGTGGACAATCTGATATGATCCTTGTCTTACGGACGTGACCATCGATACCCATTGTAGATGAGGCACAAAACTGCAGGTGCTTGAATGGATCTCAAGTGTTCCATCAAGTGGCCTCTCCTCCACCTCAACTTCAACATCCCAAACCCTCCAGTCCTCTGAGGTGTCACCTCAATCGCACTTGTTTCCTCCCAGCTCCCAAGTCTCCAACTGCCCTACTGAGTATGGGGTAACAGAGATGGCTGAGTTTGTAGAGCTGTTCAGTCACACTATAGCCTGGGAATCAGAGGTCTTCTCCAAAGCTGCAGTGAGTCCAGATGAGGAAATGATCTGAACTGATGCCCAGAAGCTTTGTGAGTTAGATCCAGGCCCAGATGAAGAAGGTTCTGAGCATAATGTAGAACCTCATTCCCAAACTGTAACTCCTCTTGGCGGAGACAATGAGGAAGATGCTGATGAGACTCAGATACCTGATTGGACCGACAACTTAACTTTTCGGTCATAGCAGGAAGAGGTTGTCTCTGTGGACGATGGGTGTGATAGCACACAGGGTGATGATGAGTTTGGAGATCCCACTTACTGTCAACCCACAGTCAGCCTGTCGATGAGGTCACCAGAGGAGGTGGAGGAGGATGCTAGTGACGACGAGGTTAGGTTGCGCCTTCCTGGACAGAGACGGACTACTGGAAGCATGTCAACAACAGCATCCGCAGCCACAACTCTGCCTCTGAGCAGAAGTCGTGGTGGCTCTGCAGGTCGCATGGGCTCTAACCCTTGCCTTGCCTGGGCCTTTTTGACATCGCCAAGGATCACCCAACTTGTGTGATCTGTAAGATTTGTCACCAATCTCTGAGTAGAGGCCAAAAACTCAATAGTTTGAGTACTTCATGCATGAACCGTCACATGGATATGATGCAAAAGTCGCAGTGGGAAGTTCACTGTGCTACAATGGGGCTACCGGGGAGGGCCACCCACCGTCTGCCCCATCAAGTGCATCCGCGTGCTCTTAATCCTCTGTGACTGTGGGGACAGCTGTCACTCATGCTTTTGGACACAGATCTTCCACCTCTTTTCCTGCAAAAGGCAGTGTGATTGCCAGGTCGTCACTTGTTTTTGAAGTGGAAAATGCTGCTGGTGTTGAGCTCTCTCAGACATCGAGAGCACCACCTTTGGATGAAGGCAAGATTATTTTGCGCCTGCACCTCTCTCACAGACCAGCAGTTTGCCAGTGATACCCTACTCAACCCCGTCTCAGCACTGCAGCCAGCCCCCGTCCCTCAGATGTGGACAAATAAAAGACCATTTCCTCCTAGCCATGACTAAGCTAAGCGGTTGAATTTTACTGTTGCGCCCCAGGGGAAGGGGTACTCGGGCATCAGGCGGCAGTGAGGGGGTTAACTTTGTCACGGGTAATGGTGGCCGCGCCTGATCCCGTATCCTGGGGAGCGGTGCTCTTGAAAAGGGTATTTACAGGGATTATGTACAAGTTAAGCAAGAAGCCACCTGCAGTATCTGGCGAGTGATCACCAGCGCCACTACAGTCCTCCAGAGGTCGGTGGGATTGCTGCAGTGATGGTATAGTCCTCCGCAGGCAGGACTGGGACCTCCGGGGCAGCGTAGTGAGGTGAACAGGTTGTAGCAGAGCTAAGAGAGTGGAGGGAGAGTAGGAATAGTCTGTAGAGCTGCACGGTAAGGGAGAGGAAAGGATGCACACACACTGAAGAAGTCTCTTTACCTTTTTACTGATGTTATTCAGGTAAATCATCCAGGGCACTGACGGGTGACCGGGCTGCACAGTGGGCTCCCACAGCAAATGGGTATAAGGCCTCCTTACTTTGTGAATTTTGCTGAAGCACAGTCTATTATATCCTCACTTGCCTCCACTCTCTCCCTTTATCTGTATCTCCTTCTCCTCCTGTGCGGTCTCCGGACAACCTTCTCTGGGCACTGCAGTGGCCTGGGGTTCCTGGCTCCCTCTCTTTGACTCTCTCAGGAGACCGGGTAGCTGAAGCTTCCTCGGTGCCAAGGGGTTTTCTGTGGGCTTGTAGTTCTCCCACCAATGCGGATCCCCAATATCCGGCTTCTCTGGAACGAACTCCCAACTTAAGCTACTTGTCACTTGCTTCTACTTCTGCTCTGAGCTCCCTGCCTCCAGTCCCACTTAGGCTTGTGGGACGCTGAAGGGCCACTCCGGGTCACTGGCTCGGGCCTACACACGGCCCCGAACACCAGGACTTCCCTGCAGCTCTTCTAGCGTCTGCACACACTCTGACTAGCTCCTCCCCAGCAGCAGTATATATAGGGGATCTTGCCTAAGGGCAGCAAGTTGGGCTCCCCCTACTGTGCTGGGGTGGAAGGTGTTGTTCGTAGTAAGTACCTGCTGTGGAAACCCAGCTGTGCATTAGAGAGATCTGTGGTTACCTGCGTTGGCAGGGCCCCCACAAACCCCCTTAGGTAACATCAGTACTCCTGGACTGAGCCATTTTTGTGTTACCAATAATAACAATGAGAACACATGTACAAAGTCTGAAAAATGAAAAATTTACAAAAAGACACTGAAAATATCTGAAAAATAGAAAATGGGTAAGTCCATGCGGTGCTAGTCCATCCACCGTAGGCTTTTTAAAGTTTGTGGCTACGTTAGTCCACTAACCGTAGTCCATTGAAATTTTAAAGAAGTTCAAAGTTCAAAGGGCAAAGTTCAAAAGAGTCCTTACAGTAAGTCTCTGTACGCTCCGCGTAATAAAGGGGAAAAGTCATTTCAAACATGTTCACATTTTTAACAACAAACAGGGGTCCCTATGGGTGTCTCAGCTTAGGAGACCTGGTACCTCCCGGCCCTAGGCACTTCATTTTCCTAACTTAATGTGCTTGGGACTGGGCCCAGCTCCTCCACCCTTCTGTACACTACTATATACATTTCTTTTTATACAGTTTCGTATTTACATTTTCCAAATGTGCTCTACCTTATACCCACTCTCCATACCTAGACAGGGGTTGACCTCGTCGGCTCCTATGTGATCTCCGCACTACAGGTGTCACTGTCTCAGGTGAGGTGTTTAGTGGTGAGCTTGGGGTAGGTGGTCCAGGTTAGCTTCTGCGTTGCCTTAGTCTCACTACTGGGCTAGCAGGTGTACCGCTTGCAGCATCCTCAGATTCTTTCGCAACAGGTATTTCTTCCTGATTCCTAGGCATCTCTTCACGGGGTTGGTATAAGTGTAATACTGGCACAATGATGGCTCCATCTTGTTGAGGCCAATCTTCTTGGAAATCTCCAAAGATCGTAGAGTTTACTTTCTTCTTTGGTTCTGGGATTGGTTCTGGAGTTGGGATTGGATCTGGAATTGATTCAATCTCTTGAATGGGCTGATTGTAGGTTCCTTGATCTTCCCAATTTTGAGGACACTTTTTAAGGTTGTCTCTGGATAGTTTGTCTGGTTTTTCCACCGTCTTTACTGATGATACAGATTTTGTTATTGTCATTTCCAGAGTATAATAGGACATAGGGTTCATTTTCCCATTTATCATCTAACTTATGGCGAGTTCTTTTTCTTTCGAGGACCATACTTCCAGGTGGTATTGGTTCTGCTGGAGCATGCTTGTTGTAATTCCTTTCTTGTTTTGCAACGGACTTCTCCAGGTTATTTTCTACACTTTGGTGAACTTTTTGGTACTGTTCTTGTCGATGGATCTTCCAGTTTCAAATGGTCTGATCTGCTTCAGGATCTACTACACTGAGTTCTAAGTCTATGGGTAATTTTCCTGTACGAGCATCAGATGTATCTCATCAGATATGCTGGTGTACAATTGGTGGAACTCACTGGAATGTGGTTGTACATGTCGATTAAATCAGGGAGTTTTTCTGGCCATTGATTTCTTTCTTCCAACGGGAGGACTTTCAGCATGTCAATGACGATGTTATTCATTTGTTTGAGGATGATACGGGGTCGTTCTGATCTTTTTGCACCCATACATCTGGCAAAACTCTTGAAAGATCTCTGCTTCGAATGCTGGTCCTTGATCGGTTAGAATACGATCTGGATATCCTAACGGTCTGCAGAAGACTTTTTGGAAGGTTTTAGCAGCAGTTGCAGCTGTCAAGTCTTTTACAGGGGCAACTATCAAAAATCTTGAATAATGGTCCACCATTGTCAAGGCGTATGTATAGCCGGATCTGCTTGGAGTCAGTTTTACATGGTCGAAGGCGTCTAATTCCAGGGGCTGCTTGGTTACGATGGGATGAAGCGATGCTTTCTGGCTCTGTACATCTTTTCTTCTCAAGGTACAGGCTTGACAATCTTTGCACCACTTTTCTATGGATGACCGCATACCAGGCCAGAAGAATCTGTCTTTCAGTAGCACTTCGAGCATCTTCCATCCAAAATGACCAGTTTTGTTGTGGTAGGCATTTAAGACCATGGGGACATCTGATTTTGGCACGATAATCTGCCACGCCATTTCATGGGTTCTTGGATTTATGTACCGTCGGCACAATTTGTCTTGATACTGGAACAGTTTACCTTGTTCATTCCACAGATGTTTGGCATCAGACAGAGGGTTTGCAGGCAGCTTCGCTGACTCTTGTGCTATCAGTTGCTTGATGAGACCGACAGCCGGGTCTTGGTGCTGCGCCTTTCCCCAGTTGAAGTGAGATAACAGGTTCAGTGCTTCTGTAGAGAAGTTTTGACAAGTCTGCTGGCTTTGGGTTACTCTTAAGGCCACTTCACACACACAGATATCTGAGTCCAATATCTGAACAGATCTCTGGTTGCAGTGAAATCATGGACACATTGCTCCATGTTGTACACAGCCACAAAATGGAGCAATGTATCCATGATTTCACTGCAACCAGAGATCTGTTCAGATATTGGACTCAGATATCTGTGTGTGTGAAGTGGCCTTTACATGATGGAAGGCAGGTAACTCCACTTCTTCCAGCACCTAAACATGCAGGTGTGCCAGTCTTCATCATAATATTAAGTTCCTTCAAGCTGGAATTCATGGCCTTGGTCTGGGCCATCACCGAGAGGTTTAAACACTATCTCGCCTCTAGCAAGTTCACCGCCCATGTTTTCCACCATCTTGCTGTAGTCAAGCTTCCACACCCATACACGTAGGTTTTAAATTGCACTCAGAGGCTTATACCCTCATATGCATTTGTACCACAGACAGAGGCATATGGTAAGAGAGACAGGGACCCGGTATACATGAGAACACCTTGAAGCAGGTTACCGGGCTTACATGCAATGGCCAGTGCATAAACTAAGATTCTCATATTTCACATTATATCGTGGAGCAGTTTCTGTAGTGTTCATTTTCCTCTTCAAAATTTGCATTAGTTTCCTATACACCACACATATATCCTTTAGTCATTCTGTTTAGTGTGCAGCTGATCATTATTATTATATATTGTTATTTTCTAGCTAGCACCTAAACATGCAGGTGTGCCAGTCTTATCATAATATTAATGTTACTGTTTTTGACTGAGCACCCTTCCCCCAGTAGCCTAGCTGAATTTAATTACGTTTTCCACCATCTTGCTGTAGTCAAGCTTCCTACCACACCCATACATGTAGGTTTTAAATTGCACTCAGAGGCTTATACCCTCATATGCATTTGTACCACAGACAGAGGCATAAGGTATGGGAGACAGGGACCCGGTATACATGAGAACACCTTAAAGCATGTTACCGGGCTTACATGCAATGGCCAGTGCATAAACTAAGATTCTCATATTTCATATACCACACATATATCCACACATATATCCTTTAGTCATTCTGTTTAGTGTGCAGCGGATCATTATTATTATAGCTTGAAGGAACTGTAATTTTCTGGGTTCCTCTCCGTGGGTCGCAGTTTTCGGCTTTCGTAGGTGATTACCCTCTTCTTGAGGTCTTGCTTTTGGGAAAGGACGGCTTCGAGTCCCACATTGCTGGCGTCTGTATGCAGCAGGAATAGCTGGTTGTAGTCCGGGTAAGCTAGCTATCTTCTCCTGTCCGGGCTTCCTTCATCGTCTGGAACGATTCCTCCTATTCCTTACCCCATCTCCACAGAGAATCCTTTGACTTGCCCTTCGTGCATTGTCCTACTAGGAGGTCTTGCAGAGGAGCAGCCTTCTGGGTGTACTCCTTGATGAACCTTCGGTAGTAGCCCATCAAACCCAGGAATTGACGTACCTCCTTGATGGTTTTGGGTTCCGGCCATTCTCTGATTGCTGTCACCTTGTCTGGATCAGGGGCCACGCCTTCAGCACTGACTATGTGTCCCAGGTACTGTACTCTTGGATTTAACAGGTGGCATTTTGATGGTTTTAGCTTCATCCGTATTTGGCCAGAGCTTCGAACACCTCTCCTAGGTGGGCGACATGTTCGTCATAGGTCTTGGAGTACACGATCACATCATCCAAGTAGAGCAGTACCATCTCGAAGTTTTTATATCCCAGACAACTCTCCATCAACCTCTGGAAGGTTCCGGGTGCATTACATAGTCCAAAGGGCATGCTGTTGAACTCACATAGGCCCATAGGTGTTGCGAATGCCGTCTTCTCTCGATCTTCTTCGGCTACGGACACCTGCCAATACCCACTAGTGAGATCTAAGGTGGAGAAGTAATTGGCAGACTTCAACGCAGCTAAAGATTCTTCTATACGTGGCAACGGGTAAGCATCTTTGTGTGTTATGCGGTTTATTTGCTTATAGTCTACACACATCGTCATACTGCCATCCTTTTTCCTAACTAGGACAAATGGGGCTGCCCAGGGACTACAACTATCTCGTATAACCCCTGCGTCTTTCATGTCCTGTAACATTTCTTTGGCTTTTTGATAATGTGCAGGTGGAATAGGCCTATACCGCTCCTTGATTGGTGGATGTGTACCTGTGGGGATGTGATGTTGTACCCCTTTTATCCTACCAAAATCAAGTGGATGCTTACTAAAGACTTGTTCAAATTCCTGAACTACCTGATACACACCTTGCTTTTCATACACAGGAGTGGTGTCAGTTCTGACAGGGAGCTGCTGGCACCAGTCCTCCAGTGGCCCAATTGTTTGATCAGGTTTTGCCCCTTTTTCGTGGGGTTCAGGTTGCACTGTTTGGATCTCGTTGTTACTGACTGTGTATAATTTGGCAATGGTGGTATACCTGGGTAATTTAACCTCTTCAGTGCCACAATTTAAGATGCGAACAGGTACTCTCCCATTGTGTACATTTACCACCCCCTGGCTGTCAACAGTGTAGGTCTGTGGTCTGTGCTAATGGGCTCCACTAATGCTTGATAGTCCTGCCCTCTCAGACCTATAGCTGCTCGACACCAAATCATCATTTCACTCATCGGGGGTATCACAATAGGTATCGGGTCTGTCACCCCTGCTGTACCAATTTCACCACCTGTAATTGTTACCTGTTGTTGGTGTAGGATGGCTCTGATCTCATGTTGGATAACCTTCCTCTGACCAGGCCTGGCACTTTCAGCAATCTGTTAAAGCAAAGACAAAACTTCCTCCATGCAATTGCTAACAACATTTGTACCCAGTATAACATAAAGATCATTCCATTATTGGCTTCTGCTACTACAAGGATCCCTTGGTTCTGTAATTCCACCCTCCCCACCTTTATGGGCACTTCTCTAACCCCCATCACAGTGAGCGGTTCACCATTAGATGTGTTAAGGGTAAGGTCTATCTCAGGCTGTTTCAGTTCTGCATCAGCCCAATATTTTCTATAAAGGATATAGGGGATGGTGGTCACCTGCGACCCAGTGTCCAGTAGAGCAGGTGTCGGGATGCTATCCAGTACAATGGACAGAAACGGCCTCTGTCTGATGAAGGTCTTGCACCAGGTGGCTGGGCCCTGTTGATCTAGTCCTGAGGTTTGGCCCGTTTAAAGGACAGCGCCTGGCGAGGTGACCGGTGCGATTACAGTTTCGGCAGATGGGCTCCCCAGTGGAGCTGTAGCGGTCGGTGGCTCTCCCTCTGTAGGCTATAGCTTGCTTCCCTCGCATCCAGGGGACTTGTCCAGGCTGTCGCAAGTTGAATCAGTGGCTGAGGCTTGGCTTGGGGTCTTGGTGCTGGCTTTTCTGTAACTGCATAGCGTCCATTAACTTGGAGATGTTTTTATACGTCTCTCGCATCTCAGCACGTATTTCAACCTGCGGGGAGTC
The DNA here is from genome assembly GCA_033576535.1 of Allobates femoralis. Classification (NCBI taxonomy): domain Eukaryota; kingdom Metazoa; phylum Chordata; class Amphibia; order Anura; family Aromobatidae; genus Allobates; species Allobates femoralis. Next base: position 192,781,778 of record JARQOC010000001.1, read on the forward strand.
ATATTTGTCAAGCTGCGCATATTGTATATTGTGCGTGGCTGCAGTCATGGGTACTGGTTTTAGAGTAGCCTGCACCTCACCGTTGCACCACCGTTTAATTGCAGCTTCATGGGTCTCTACCGGCTTTAACCCTTTGCTGGCCATTTCTTTCAAGGTGTTAAAATCAGCATCTGGATTGCTTAATGACCACCAACATACATTTTTACTGTCCTCAGGGCATAGCAGGCCCTATGTGTACTGTTCGATGAGGAGCTTGTTCTCTTCTCGTGCACTGGCAGGGCTGACATGTATAAGGGCGCATATTGCTCTTTCCAGGTGCCAGGAATAAGCTCTGATGTCATCTCCCGGCTTCTAGTAGCAGTGATGGAAGCGCATGCGTATATCAGCCTCATTACACTCCTCAAAGGTAGCTCTCAGGGGCTGATCTGCGTTTAGCAACAGACCAGGACACACTTTCTTTTTGGCTGCACCAGTTAACTGTACGAGTACCACCGTAGCGCGTTGCTGGCCGGTCATAGCATACATGTCCAGGACGCCTTCGATCTTTCGCTTAAACTCATCAAGCATATCAGGGCGGCCATCCTACTGGGGCAACCACTTGGCCCCCGGGATGTATGGGAATGACATGGGCATTATCGGGGCAACTGTACCCGGAGCGCTGGAGGTGCTGGCAGTGCTACTGGAGGCAGCCATTGAGTGTCCGGGGTAATTCTGGGGGTCAGCGTACGTAGTCTCATCGTCGCTGGAGGAGGCCGACATGTTGGAGGCCCCCCCTAGTAAATTACTGCCAGCTGTTGAAGGGTTAAACAGTTTGAGAGTCTCCGGACAGCGGCGCTCTGGAATACTCGGCTGAGCAAGGGGCGGGGTTTCAGATTTCGCGCTCTGCAGACTGCTATGCCCCCTTTCTACTCGCCCTTCGGCGCAGTAATGGCGGCGGAACTTACACAGTCACACGTTACAGTCAATAAAACGGCACACAGTACCCGGTGATACCGGGTACGGGATCCTGTTCATAACGCCAGAAAGAGGCGTGTTGCGCCCCAGGGCAAGGGGTACTCGGGTATCAGGTGGCAGTGAGGGGGTTAACTTTGTCACAGTGAATGGAGGCCGTGCCTGATCCCGTATCCTGTGGAGCGGTGCTCTTGAAAAGGGTATTTACAGGGATTATGTACAAATTAGTCGTGAAGCCACCTGCAGTATCTGGTGAGGGATCACCAGCGCCGCTACAGTCCTCTAGAGGTCGGTGGGATTGCGGCAGTGACGGTATAGTCCTCCGCAGGCAGGACTGGGACATCCGGGGCAGCGTAGTGAGGTGAACAGGTTGTAGTAGAGCTGAGAGGGTGGAGGGAGAGTAGGAATAGTCTGTAGAGCTGCACGGTGAGGGAGAGGAAAGGATGCACACGCACAGAAGAAGTCTCTTTACCTTTTTACTGATGTTATTCAGGTAAATCATCCAGGGCACTGACGGGTGACCGGGCTGCACAGTGGGCTCCCACAGCAAATGGGTATAAGACCTCCTTACTTTGTGAATTTTTGCTGAAGCACAGTCTATTATATCCTGACTTGCCTCCACTCTCTTCCTTTATCTGTATCTCCTTCTCCTCCTGTGCAGTCTCCGGGACGACCTTCTCTGGGCACTGCAGTGGCCTGCTGTTCCTGGCTCCCTCTCTTTGACTCTCTCAGGAGACCGGGTAGCTGAAGCTTCGTCGGTGCCAAGGGGTTTTCTGTGGTCTTGTAGTTCTCCCACCGATGCGGATCCCCAATATCCGGCTTTTCTGGAACGAACTCACAACTTGAGCTACTTGTCCCTTGCTTCTACTTTTGCTCTGAGCTCCCTGCCTCCAGTCCCATTTAGGCTTGTGGGATGCTGAAGGGCCACTCCGGGTCACTGGCTCGGGCCTACATGCGGCACCGAACACCAGGACTTCTCTGCAGCTCTTCTAACGTCTGCACGCACTCTGACTAGCTCCTCCCCAGCAGCAGTATATATAGGGGATCTTGCCTAAGGGCAGCAAGTTGGGCTCCCCCTAATGTGCCGGGGTGGAAGGTGTTTTTCGTAGTAAGTACCTGCTGTGGAAACCCAGCTGTGCATTAGAGAGATCTGTGGTTACCTGCGTTGGTAGGGTGCCACATTACCATCTACAAGCTGTTGGGTACAGAAATGTTGCCTTTCTGCCTGGTTGACACAGAGGATTTTAGAGACCTTATGTCTGTTGCAGTGCCCCAATACCAGATGCCTAGTCGCCACTACTTCTCCAAGAAGGGCGTGCCTGTGCTACACCAGCATGTCGCAGACAACATCACCGCTTTCTTGCGAAACTCTGTGTGTGACAGGCTGCATTTCACCACAGACACTTGGACCAGTAAGCACGGACAGGGGCGTTACATGTCGGTGACTGGGCACTAGGTAACTATGGTGAGAGCCGGAGAAGGGTCTTCTGTACAAGTCTTGCAGTCCCCATGAATTGTGCGTCAATCCTCGAGACGTAGCAGTTCCTCCACTGCTTCTGCCTCCTCAATCTTGTCTCGGTCCTCCACTTGAGCCCAAAGCCTGTCTGGTAATGCCACCCGCGTTGTAACTGTGCACAAGGAATCCAGCAGACCTCCTTTCTATGCTGGCAGCAGGGCCGCCATCAGGCGGTGTTCACCTTGAAATGTTTGGGAAATGTGAGTCACACAGCTGAGGAGTTGTGGTCAGCTCTGGAGACCAAGTTTCAGCAATGGTTGACTCCACTCAACTTGCAGCCAAGGAGTGTGTGACAATGCTGCAAACCTGGGTGCGGCCCTTTGCCGAGGCAATATGACACACATGCCTTGTATGGCTCACGTGTTGAACCGGGTTGTCCAGCAATTTTTAACACACTATCCCGGCCTAGATGGGCTTCTGCAGAGCAAACGGTCGCTGTGTGCTCACTTCCGGCATTCGCACCCCGCAGCTCAACGACTCACATCGCTCCAGAAGTCTTTCAGCCTGCCGATTCACCGTCTGAAATGCGATGTGCCGACAGGCTGGAATTCCACTCTGCACATGTTGCAGCGACTGTGACAGCACTTGCGAGCCCTGGTGCAATACGTTATGACATATAGCCTGGGCCAACGAGATCCAGAGGTGGGGCAGATTACGATGCTGGAGTGGTCTCAGATCAAGGACCTATGCACCCTTCTGCACAGTTTCAAAATGGCGACAAAGATGTTTAGCGCTGACGATGCCATTATCAGCATGACTATTCCGGTCATCTACATGCTGGAGCACACTCTAAACAGTATTGGGAGTCAGGTGGTGGGACAAGAGGAGGTGGAGGAAGTACAGGAGGAGACCTATGCAGAAGGTATAACAAGATCACCAAGGTCCTCACGGTCAGCAGCACCAAGATGGACAGGCATGGAAGGGTGGGGAAGAGGAATTAACGAGGGCGCATGGTAGCAGCCAAACTGTTGAGGAAGGTGCAGGACCCCAGGAAGAAATGGAGGCCGAACTAGCGATGGGCATGGAAGTCTCAGCAGATGAGGGTGACCTTGATGATGTTTCTGTTGTGTGAAGTTGGGGGGAGAGGGCAGAGGAAGGAAGCATGATTCTCACCTCACCGCCACCAACACAACAAGGACTTGGTCCTCCTGGATGCGCAAGACACATGAGCGCCTTTGTGGCACCCTGGCACCTGTTGGGCACCACAGAAATCCTTAGGGCACAAATGGAGTAAGTAACAGCAAAGCAAACCCACAAACACCAAACAACACAACAACACTTAGAACACCTGGTTTCACCCCGAGCCTCTAGGGGGAGCTCCACTGGTCACTTTGAGCCAGTTCCCCCTATAAATAGAGTCTTGGAGGGAGAAACTTCAGAGTGTGGTAGACGCTACAAGAGCTGCCAGCCTGTGTGAAACCTCCACCCTATGAGGAACACACTAGGCCCAACCAGCCTGTTAGCAAGTGGAAATCCCTGCAATTGGGATAAGAGGAAGAAGGAGAACACCTCTCAGGAACACAGAGTTAATCTGACTCTTTCCTTAATCACCGGTTACTGGAACCGAAGCTGTGAGAGCTACCCAGCCACCACAGAGAACCAGCACCATCAACAGGAGGTTTAGCCACCTGTTCCACCTGATGCACCCATCCACGAGAGCCCAGGGAAGAGTACTGATCCTGCTCAGACCCTTTTACAGTGCCCTCAGTGCTGTTAACCAGGTGAAGCAAGTTCCATTGAACACACTGCCCGGTCCGGCTGGATTCCACATCCACCCGACCTTAGCACCAGAACTAGAGAAAGGAAGCCTAACACTGCTTGCTGTGAACCTCCAGAAGTGCCGACTTCACTATCCCGGTCCGAGTGTACCTGATTACCATCCAGTAAAGGTACCTAAAAGAGACTTTGTGTGGTTGTACGTTACTCCTGGATTCGGCGCGCAGCACCCCGCAGCTGCCTCACATCATCTTGCGCAGCTCCCGACTCCGGGGACTCCCGCTCGTCCTGTGGGGAGCGTTCCATCTCGCTGTATACCATCCCCCGGAGACCTGAACAGCGCTGGTAAAGTTACCAGAACACCCGCAGGTGGCGTCACGAAGACAAATCACCCCTACTGTTCCGCCATTCCCCTATTGATCTGGACCACCGGGCCTACACCACCGCAGGCGCGGTTCAGTGACTGGAGGAGAAACAACGCCCACTACGTGTACCCCCGGCTACGGTGAGTCACCTTCTTGCTGCACTACCTGCAACATGACCCTCGGATTGCCCGAATTAGAAGTAATGCCGACTACTGGGTTGCCACACTCTTACATCCCCGGTACAAGACAAAATTTGGTGAAATAATTCCTGCCATAGAAAGGGACGCATGCATGCAACAGTATCAGCAGAAGCTGTTACACAATCTTAGATCGGATTTTCCACAAAACACCAGTGGTACACAGAGTGATCTCACAGTTCTAACTTGCTAACCGAGATACTGTCGAGTCATCACTCACACTGTACCAGTAACACCGTATCTGGTGGTAACACCAATTTCGTGGCATAGTTTCACAAATTTTTTAGACCATCGTCTGCAAGGCCAGAAGACACAAGAAGTCTAACACATAGTCAATGCCTGGAGAGGATGGTACAGGAGTATCTCCAAGTGAACATCGATGCCATGACTGTGGAACTGGACCCTTGCTCATTTTGGGCTTCCAATCTGGAAAAATGGCCTTAGCTCGCCACTCACGACTTGGAGATCCTGTTGTGCCCTGCAGCCATCGTTCTCTCTGAACGTGTCTTCAGCGCTGCTGGTGGTGTGCTGACAGATAAGAGCATGCATCTGTCCAGCCAGAATGTGGACAGACTAACGTTCATCAAGATGAACAAGTCATGGATCCGCAAGGACTTATCTACCGCTGTGTCATCCTGGGGAGACTAAAGGCCTGTGGACTTTTGAATGTGCTTCATGAAAGTAACCATTTTAAGTTTGCAACTGTGGGGCAATTGATGCTACTTAAGTGTTGTCTGTGCCCAATTTTTTTGAAAAAATGGAGACTCTTGTTGGAGTCCCCTTGCTGTGTTTTACATGATTTTAGAAGGGCATAACATGCCCATATCTGTGTCTCCTTTTACTCACCAGCTCTTTTTCTTTTCGCATTTTTATATGTACTTGTCATTTTTCCATGTGTTTGTTGTGAATTCTGAGTAGTTTGTCACCTTTTGGACACCTTAGAAGGTGTTTTCTATGTGTTTTTATGTGTTTTTTATGTGTTTGTGTTTGCCTGCCATTGTTTTCAATGGTATTCGACGGTGTTCGACAAACATTCGACGAACATTCGATGAACACCCCCCCAATTCGACGAATCGAATTGAATTCGAACACTAGGGTGGTGGCTCATCTCTAATTAATAGCTATTTTCCCGCCCCGAACCCAAACCCAAACTGTAACACGGACTTCCCAGGAAAGTCTGGGTTCAGGATCTGTTTACAGTTCGGGTTCACAAATCAATACTCCCCTTCAAGGGATGACCAGTTTTTTGCACTTTCATTTTTTACTCCCCTCCCTCTAAAGCTGCTTTGACATTACGATTTTGTGCCTGTCCGTGGGATCCGACTTTGAAGGAGGATCCCACGGACAGGCACAGATCCACACGGATCCCTGCAATCGGATGGCAAATAGCCATCCGATCCGATTCTATGCAGGATCCGTGTGGATCCTGCGGTCCCCTGTCTTTCCCTGCTGCTGCCTCCTCCATCTTCTTCCTTCTGCTATTCTATTCTGTACCACCGCTATTTTATTCTGTCCCTCTGCTCCTCTATCCTCATCTAATCCCTATCAGGTCCCTTCTCGTCTTCCCTGTGTGTAAAAAAAAAAAAACTCCTCCCGGAGTATACATCACCTCTCACCGCTCCCACGCTGCAACACCATCAGGACTGAAGGTCCTGTGATGATGTCACAGAGCCGGTCACATGACCCGTTAGCTGACCGGCTCTGTGATATCATCCAGTGCAAGAAAACACTGCGGGCAGCTGGCTAAAGCGCTCAAACACAGTGAATTCCTAGGCACATTGCCCCCTGGGAAATATGAATATGCAAATAGAGTCTGTGGAGCCTCTGTTAGGAGTCTCAAACACAGAACTAGCCATATATCCCTCCAGGGAAGGACCCAGCCAAGGGGTGGCTCCTTGCGGAGATCCCTGAGGAAGGTGCCAGGAGGGCACCGAAACGCGTAGGAGGCAGGAGGAAATAAAGTATTTCGTGGAAGTTCCATCTTCACGTGTTTTCTTTGGAGTGGATGATCTTGGCAGCGCGGACTGTGACACACCATTTTTTCCCTATCATCTGATGTATCTCCACACTTGTGTGGACGGTGGAAGTCCTGCAGCGGCTATCTGGTAACAATCTTCATTTAACGCCTTCAAGCCAGTTGTGGGTTACACAACTGCCCCAGGTGAGTGAATCCCTATTTTCACCGCTTACATACTCAGTGCCACATTGATAGGGCACTATTGCGCCTCTTGTTCCCCCTCCTTTTTTATCTTAATTCTCAAGTCATGGATTTATTGATAGGTGACTATACCGAATATATCAGTGATGATTCCATCGATCCTGATGAAGCTGATGACCTGGATCAATACCCACTTGAGTTTTTAAATTCCCTAACACCAACTGGAATGCCTTCACATCGGCTCAAACTTAAAATTGGCACCATTGTCATGTTACTACGTAATCTGAACACGAAAAAAGTTCTCTGCAATGGTACGCGCCTCATTGTCACTGCCTTACATGCCAATTTCATACAAGCAAAAGTCATTAGTGGCTCAGCAGCAGGAAATGTGGTATTCATTCCACGCATTGATTTATGTCCATCAGAGACTGAATTACCTTTTAAGTTAAGACGGAGACAATTTCCCATGAAACCCGCATTTGCAATGACCATAAATAAATCTCAAGGCCAGACCCTCCATCGAGTTGGTATTTATCTACCGGAACCTGCTTTTGCCCATGGTCAATTGTATGTTGCTTTTTCCAGAGTGAAGCAACGCTGCAATGTGAGAGTTAAAGTGGTTAATACACCACTTCAAGGACAAATATTGCCTCATAGTACCAAAGTCTTCACACGGAATGTAGTCTACAGAAATATTTTACTTTAAGGTTACTTCTCTATTTTTTGGCTTCTTAGGGTTTTTTAAGAACATATAGACCTATAGAAAACTTATATGTACTGTATATAGATAAGGAAAAAAAAACAAAAACAACAAAAATTTTTGTGTAGCCATAGAAATATAGTCAAAAAATATTTAAAATACCAAAAAAATTAGTGTAGTCATATAGATATAGATTTTAAGTACTGTATATACTCGTGTATAAGCCGACCCGTGTATAAGCCGACCCCCCTACTTTTGCCCCCAAAACCTGGGAAAACCTATTGACTCGTGTATAAGCCGAGGGTGGACCTCAGCACAGGTATACAGCCCCCAGCAGTGTGGTATACAGGCCTCCCCAGTGGTATATACAGGCCCCAGCAGTGTTACAGCAGCAGCCCCAGTGGTATATACAGCAGCAGCCCCAAATGGTATATACAGCAGCAGCCCCAGTGGTATATACAGCAGCAGCCCCAGTGGTATATACAGCAGCAGCCCCAATGGTATATACAGCAGCAGCCCCAATGGTGTATATATAGCAGCAGCCCCAGTGGTGTATATATAGCAACAGCCCCAGTGGTGTATATATAGCAGCAGCCCCAGTGTTATATATAGCAGCAGCCCCACGGGTATACAGGCCGCCCGCCCGCCCGCCACCATCAGTATACATGTGCCCCCCCATCAGTATCCAGGGCCCCCCTTGCAGGCCAAACCTGTAAGGTAAAAGCATTATACTTACACCCGTGACCGCCGCCGTCCCCGCTCTGCACCGCGCTCCTCCATCTTCTTCTGTCTTCCTCCTCTGTCGCAGGCAATGACGTCATACGGAATACGGAAATAGATAGATACAAAAATAGACATTTTGCTTTTACAGCAGCATTTTTCTGTTATTTATGAAAGTTTAAGTGGAAAAATAATAATTTCTGCACTTGCTGCCTAAGGGCTGACCTACGGCACACTTGCCGTAAGTTGCATGCAATGTATATGGAATTTGTGGTTCACTTGCGGCAGGTGCAGCACACATGGTTACGGCAGTTTCGGCCCCAAAAATCGCAGTTACCAGCGTTTTTATAGCGACTGCATTTGGTGCAGCTGCCGAAACCACGTTTCCCGCATTTACAGCAAGTTAACCGCAAGTTCCATATACATTGCATGGGACTTGCTGCAAGTGTGCCGCAGGTAAGCCCTTAGCTGGCAAGTGCAGACATTCTACTTTTTTCATCCCCATCTTCTGCAAATAGCAGAAAAAAGCTGATGTGAAAGGTGTCAAAGTGTTAAGAAATCAAAATAAGGTAGAGTAGGGCCCCATCAGATGTAAGGCCACCTTGCCGTGGTTGGTGGGCAAACACAAACTGGCGGATATGTAGACTATGAATATTCATATCTTCAATAAAGCTACTGAATTGATACACAATTATTAGCCAGTAGGTGTACTAAGAGCCTTACCACAGAACAATTAAATTCTCAGAAATTACATTCACTATACAAACATAGGTAGTTGATGGATAGATATCATGTCTTAATTGCATTATTGTTAATTCTTACTAAATAAACTGTATATGCATTCTAGACCACCAGATCCTTTAGAATCGGGCCGCCAGCTAGTCACATATAATGTTCTCATCCTCGTCTACATATATTGTAATTGTCTTCGCCTGCCCTTTCCATGTGTAAAGCGCCATTGAAACTAATGGCTCTATATAAATAATAATAATAATTATATAGATTTGCACCTGTGCCGTCGCACTTAACATGGGAGTCTATGAGCGCCGGATCCGGGGAAAAACAGAATAATTTCCTGGATCCATTTTTTTGCATTGCGCCTGCTCAGAATGCTTTCCATGGTCCTGAAAGCAGAAATCTGCACAGGAAATTCTCTCAGTTTCTCTGCATTTCTGTACAAAAACAAATCCTGTAAAAAACAGGATCCAGGACCATATTTGACACCAATTTCCAAACATCCTGTCCTGTCCGTTTCTGTCTGTGTGATCCTGCAAAAAAACAGGATCTACACAGACAGGCAAAAACCATGGTGTGAAGCCAGCCTAAGATGTCTATGTGAAGAGAAGGTGAATATTAATTATGATTTTTAGCAGTGTATAAAACTGTAAATGCAAAACCAGTAGATTATACTAAATAGATTGTTATAGTGGGAAATCCAATTTGTCTGTGGGTCAAGATTCTGTCAGTTTGTCCATGGGTTTAATGCTTGAGCTTTAAAATATAACACCTTCTTACATTTATCAGCTTATGCTAGCTGCTAACATGCTATAAAGCCAATTTACAGGTGGTATAAATCCTATAAAAGATTATGCTGAATCCAGCTCATAATCAGAACATGTAATTCTGGAAGGCATTACGGATTACCGTCCAGGGATTTTTGGGACTTTAAAATCTAAGAGTTAGGAAATAATTTTTAGACACAGCTTCTTGTCACTTGTGTTGCTAGCTTTTTACCACTTTCTTTTGGGTCAATTGCAGATGAAAAATAAATAAGTCACATCTGATGTATAATGGTGATTATGACTCTTCTCAAAACCTGCTAAGGCCGGCTTCACACCATGTTTTTTGAGCTGTCAAATATGCCATCCGATCCTGTTTTCTGCCAGAATCGCCAGTGTGCTGCTGCTGCCAGTGCTGAAATTTCATCCGGGAGCTCTCCGGGTGCTGAAGTTTAGCTCCGGCCGCCACTGAATTTTAGCACCTGGCGCCTGGGAACCGGACGATTTTATCTCGTATCCGGCGCGATCTGGCATTCATAGTCTCCCATGTTAGGGGGTGCAGGATTGCACCGGATCCAGGAGGATCCGATTTGGTCCAATTTTTGCCCCGGACACAATAATGCTGCAAGCTTCGATTTTGTGCCCAAGGCAAAAAAACGAAATGTGCCTGATCCTCCCGAATAACACAAAACCAGATGGCAAATCATATGTCCTCCGATCCTGTTTTCTGCCAGAATCAGCAGCAAATTTCAGCATTTGATGGTTGCAGTGAAATCATGGATACATTGTTCTATTTTGTTGCCGTGTACAAATGTAACAATGTGTCCATGATTTCACTGCAACCGGAAAATTGCCAGTGAAATTGCTAGTAAAATTGCCAGGTCTGACGGAACCTTTAAGGAAATTATCACCATACTTGAAGCAATATGCTGTTCCCAGGACTCCTTGTAAGCAAATCTGTCTTCAATTCCACCACTTCATCCCCATAGTAACAATCAAACTCCAGCTGTAACTTGTCATAGGGAATTATCAAAAGAGCTCCAAAATCAGAAACAAAAAAAAGAACATTTACAACCACACTTAAAAACATAATATTAAGATAAAAGTGTTGATAAGATATGAATCATACATGATGAAGAAAGCAATCCTTTCTAGAAATGCCTGCTATTATATTTCAGTTTTAATAGATCTTTTTTGATATTTTTAACTTTGCTGGACAGAACCTCTTTTTTATCTTCATATCTAGTTGCTTCATCTCTATAGTCCTGACCCTCGTTGTACCTGTGATTGTGCAAAAGTTGGGCCTGGTTCACACAGAGCGTTTGTAAGCCATTTTTGTTCATCTATTCTTGGGGCAGTTTCTGAACCAAAAATGGATCCTCTTTTTGCAAAAAAGCATCACAATCATCTTATCCGTTTATGTTGCATTTTTGCTCCATTTTCGGGGGACACAGACACACAGACAGAGAGACACACGCACTTTCTTACCCACTCTGTAGATCCCATTGCGAACCCTGCCAATATCTTCCTTCTGGGCATCGGCAGGACCTGCGGGTAGTACGGGTACTGACAGGACCTGGCCATATGACTTTCATGTGTAGTAACATAGGCAAGTCTTGTCAATACCATACCTACAGGTCCTGCCAATGCCCTGGAGGAAGGTAAGTAATTGGAGCATTAATGGTGTGGAAAAACTGAGCACCTACTGAAATGCTCATTATTTTTGTGCTTTCTGCACCAATGACGCAGCAGTCAAAAATACTGACGTCTGCTCAGCCAGCAAATTCAAAATTCCATTCACTTTGCTGGCAGACACAGTGACTGATTCATTTTTGGTGCAGTTTAAAAAAAAACAAAAAAAAAACGCAGGGTCAAAAACATCCATCATTCAGTTTTAATTTTCAAACATAAAGTAAAGAAATCCTAATAAGGACAGGAGGGTGGGCAGCTTCAGAGATGGCAGCTGGAAGGAGGCCATTCAAGTTATAAATGGGGCTTATATTCAGGGCTGGCTGGCAGATTTCAGCCTGGGTGGCAAGCACAGTGCAGTGGCCCATTATGACGGGCCGCCAGCCCCTCTACCGCCTGAGGCCAAGTGAGGAGCGGGGGGGGGGTGTTTGGGGTGCTACCGCGGGTGAGGAGCAGGAGCGGGGAGGGGGCACGAAGCAGGAGAGCCGGTGGAGAAGTCCTCTTCTTACCACAGGTTTCCCCGCCTGTGTCTTTCCTTTCGCTCCACAATCCCGATGCTGCGCTCCCTCCTCCCTGTAGTTGCTCCCCAGGCCCGGTACTAACATTAAAGCAAAGACCGCAGCCTTATCATTTATAATGTGACGCATGGTGCCTGCAGATGCTTGCAGACCGCCGTGTGCTCCCATTGCCCGTCATGAGTGATCTGTGCGCATGCGGAGACATGCGCACAGATCACACTCTCGTCCGCACTGGGAACACGACAGAAAGGTCACTCATGGCGGGCAACAGGAGCACACGGCGGTCTGCAAGCATCTGCAGACACCGTGCGGCCCATTATAAAAGATAAGGCTGCCGGCTCCTTGCAGATATCCTCCGCAGAACGCAGCGGAGGAATCTGCAAATGTGAACCCAGCCTTACATTTACATGTAAGCAGCAGCAGGACAACAAACTCAGGCTACCTTCACATTAGCGTTTGTGTCTGCATGCTGATGGCATGCAGACACAAACACAGTCAAAAGCAGTGCCATTTCGATGTGTCCGCAGCGGAGAATGTCCGCCTGCGGACACATCACTGTGCAGCCCGGCAGCTAATCGGCGGTGTCCGGGGGCGGAAATCAGCGCTGGAGATCTCCTCCTCCCGGCCGCCGGTAACATGTCGACGGGGAGAAACAGCTGATTTGACAGCTGTTTGAATCTCCCCCGGCGGCGGGGAGGAGACCATCAGAGGCTGAGCTGATCTCCCGGTGGCCGTCAGTGATCTCCTGTGACATCACCGGCGGCCACCGGGAGATTTTTCAATGGGTCCGCAGCGTTCTCCTGCGTTGTCAAGCGCAGAACACTGCGGACCCATTGATGACAATGCATGGCTTGTGCGCTTGGGGACGCTTGCTGACTTTCCAAGGTCCCCGAGCGCCCAAAAAATGCAACATGCTGCGTCCCGGGTGCGGACGCTGGACCCTGGAAGGAGCAGATATTGTCCGCATCCGCACCCGAACGCAGCAAACGCTGACAAACGCAGGCACTATGCGTTCCTATGTTAAACATAGGAACGCAGTGCGCATGCGTTTGGCTGCGTATGGGAACGCAGCATAAGCTGTGAAGGCAGCCTCAGAGTCACACACACAAGCAGTTCACTTACATTTACACAGGCGAGGCGACTCAGGCGAGGAACGAGGCAGGCAGCAGTAGTGCAGCAGCTCACTACTTGTCTTTGCAGCAGCACCAGGCAGGGAGGTATTGGGGGGACTCAGACTGGCCTGGCTGGCCTCCGCTCCGGCTCCAGTCCTCAGTCAAACCAACGGCACTGCCTGTGGGGCCACCTGGCTGCCACCACCAGGCTCCAGTCTGTCCCACCGGCAGCAGAGCAGACAGCAGAGCAGCACAAATTTCAAACAGTATGGCGGCGGCCGTCACTGTTTGCGCTCCGCTCTGGAGGGACTGAGTGGGTTCACAGAAGGTTCACTGCCTGCGTGCTGACGTAGCACGCAGGCTACACACACCGCTCTGAACCCTCCCCCCCTCCCTGGCGCAGTCGCCCTCTCCACTCCCTGCATCCCGCAGGCCAGCCGGGTGCCATGACAACACACCCGCTGGCCGCTGCTGCCGGAAGCCCGGACCGGCCCCGCGGTGGCGCAGCCCAGTGCAGAGAGACCTGAGAGCTATTCTTAGAGGTGAGTGCGGTTGCGGCGCGGTTGCGGTAATCTGCATAGTAAAGGGAACCAACCACCTCGGATGACCCTCATACACTGTTAATATGTGCCCCTGCAGCCTAGTAAACCATTAGCAGCACTTTTTTTGTGTGAAAAGTGGCTGCAGTAGAAGTGAGATAATGATTTTATACACTTACATGCCTGCGTACTTGAGGGCGTCTCCCTGTGTGTGCTGGGACGTGTGGGCGGTGCTCATCATGTCTGCTCTCCCCTCCCTTATGCACGCCCCCTCTCAGCCTGCTATAGTGATGTGAGGCTGATTGTGTCATAAAGGGGCGGGGCTACCGGGATGCCGCGATTTAGCCCCGCCCCTTTATGACGAGATCAGCCTCACACAGTATAGCAGGCTTAGAGGGGGCGTGCATAAGGGAGGGGGAGAGCAGGCATGATGGCACAGCTCACAAGTGCCAGCACACACAGGGAGACCCCAGAAGTACGCAGGCATGTAAGTGTATAAAATCATTATCTCACTTCTACTGCAGCCCGCCGGTTGCCTGGACAACGCAGCCCTTGCTGCGATATGAAGCCCGGCCGGTCCCACTGCGGCCGCACCTCGCTGACAGCCGGCCGCTCAGTCATCAGATCCTTTCACCATTAGGGCGGCTGCCGGCAGTACCGGGCGGGCCGGCCCTGAACTGTCACTATACCGGCGGCCCGGAGGGCAGTTGCCCCCCAGGAACCCGGGCCAGTCCGCCCCTGCTTATATTAATATATCAGGAAATCAGGAAAGCTTACAGCCTGCAATAACCATTCTGCCGCTTCACCACCGTCCGAACTGCTGCCTCACAACTACCAGAGCTGCTGTATCACCACTACCAGAGCTGCTGCATCACCACTACCAGAGCTGCTGCATCACCAACCTTCTGTCTCTTCTCCATTATGCCGTAGAATGTAAGTTCGCAAGGGCAGGGTCCTCTATCCTCTGTACCAGTCTGTCATTCTTAATTTGTTTACTGTAAAATATATACAGAAAAAAATGGAGGCAGCACTTCCTTCAATTCAGTTATATGGGCTTTATTCCCAGGACAGCAACGTTTCGACCTAGTGGTCTTTCTCAAGCAGTGGCTTTCTTTGCTGCCATGCAGTATGATGCCAACAAAAGTGCCCCACAAACACTTTATGATATCCTCACAGTGAATTCCTCTGTAACCTCACACACAGTATGATGACTCTACTGTATCACCCTCAACTATGGTGACCCCCAACACAGTATAATTCCCTACTGTGATCCCCACACAGCCTTCAATGCAGTGTAATGGACCTACATATAGTATTATGGCCAGGGGCTGGCTGGCAGATTTCAGCCTGGGTGGCAAGCACAGTGCAGTGGCCCATTATGACGGGCCGCCAGCCCCTCTGCCGCCTGAGGCCAAGTGAGGAGCGGGGGGGGGGGGGTGTTTGGGGTGCTACCGCGGGTGAGGAGCAGGAGCGGGGAGGGGGCACGAAGCAGGAGAGCCGGTGGAGAAGTCCTCTTCTTACCACAGGTTTCCCCGCCTGTGTCTTTCCTTTCGCTCCACAATCCCGATGCTGCGCTCCCTCCTCCCTGTAGTTGCTCCCCAGGCCCGGTACTAACATTAAAGCAAAGACCGCAGCCTTATCATTTATAATGTGACGCATGGTGCCTGCAGATGCTTGCAGACCGCCGTGTGCTCCCATTGCCCGTCATGAGTGATCTGTGCGCATGCGGAGACATGCGCACAGATCACACTCTCGTCCGCACTGGGAACGCGACAGAAAGGTCACTCATGGCGGGCAACAGGAGCGCACGGCGGTCTGCAAGCATCTGCAGACACCGTGCGGCCCATTATAAAAGATAAGGCTGCCAGCTCCTTGCAGATGTCCTCCGCAGAACGCAGCGGAGGAATCTGCAAATGTGAACCCAGCCTTACATTTACATGTAAGCAGCAGCAGGACAACAAACTCAGGCTACCTTCACATTAGCGTTTGTGTCTGCATGCTGATGGCATGCAGACACAAACACAGTCAAAAGCAGTGCCATTTCGATGTGTCCGCAGCGGAGAATGTCCGCCTGCGGACACATCACTGTGCAGCCCGGCAGCTAATCGGCGGTGTCCGGGGGCGGAGATCAGCGCCGGAGATCTCCTCCTCCCGGCCGCCGGTAACATGTCGACGGGGAGAAACAGCTGATTTGACAGCTGTTTGAATCTCCCCCGGCGGCGGGGAGGAGACCATCAGAGGCTGAGCTGATCTCCCGGTGGCCGTCAGTGATCTCCTGTGACATCACCGGCGGCCACCGGGAGATTTTTCAATGGGTCCGCAGCGTTCTCCTGCGTTGTCAAGCGCAGAACACTGCGGACCCATTGATGACAATGCATGGCTTGTGCGCTTGGGGACGCTTGCTGACTTTCCAAGGTCCCCGAGCGCCCAAAAAATGCAACATGCTGCGTCCCGGGTGCGGACGCTGGACCCTGGAAGGAGCAGATATTGTCCGCATCCGCACCCGAACGCAGCAAACGCTGACAAACGCAGGCACTATGCGTTCCTATGTTAAACATAGGAACGCAGTGCGCATGCGTTTGGCTGCGTATGGGAACGCAGCATAAGCTGTGAAGGCAGCCTCAGAGTCACACACACAAGCAGTTCACTTACATTTACACAGGCGAGGCGACTCAGGCGAGGAACGAGGCAGGCAGCAGTAGTGCAGCAGCTCACTACTTGTCTTTGCAGCAGCACCAGGCAGGGAGGTAGTGGGGGGACTCAGACTGGCCTGGCTGGCCTCCGCTCCGGCTCCAGTCCTCAGTCAAACCAACGGCACTGCCTGTGGGGCCACCTGGCTGCCACCACCAGGCTCCAGTCTGTCCCACCGGCAGCAGAGCAGACAGCAGAGCAGCACAAATTTCAAACAGTATGGCGGCGGCCGTCACTGTTTGCGCTCTGCTCTGGAGGGACTGAGTGGGTTCACAGAAGGTTCACTGCCTGCGTGCTACACACCGCTCTGAACCCTCCCCCCCTCCCTGGCGCAGTCGCCCTCTCCACTCCCTGCATCCCGCAGGCCAGCCGGGTGCCATGGCAACACACCCGCTGGCCGCTGCTGCCGGAAGCCCGGACCGGCCCCGCGGTGGCGCAGCCCAGTGCAGAGAGACCTGAGAGCTATTCTTAGAGGTGAGTGCGGTTGCGGCGCGGTTGCGGTAATCTGCATAGTAAAGGGAACCAACCACCTCGGATGACCCTCATACACTGTTAATATGTGCCCCTGCAGCCTAAAAAACCATTAGCAGCACTTTTTTTGTGTGAAAAGTGGCTGCAGTAGAAGTGCGATAATGATTTTAGACACTTACATGCCTGCGTACTTGAGGCCGTCTCCCTGTGTGTGCTGGGACTTGTGGGCGGTGCTCATCATGTCTGCTCTCCCCCTCCCTTATGCACGCCCCCTCTCAGCCTGCTATAGTGATGTGAGGCTGATTGCGTCATAAAGGGGCGGAGCTACCGGGATGCCGCGATTTAGCCCCGCCCCTTTATGACGAGATCAGCCTCACACAGTATAGCAGGCTTAGAGGGGGCGTGCATAAGGGAGGGGGAGAGCAGGCATGATGGACACAGCATCACAAGTGCCAGCACACACAGGGAGACGCCCAGAAGTACACAGGCATGTAAGTGTATAAAATCATTATCTCACTTCTACTGCAGCCCGCCGGTTGCCTGGACAACGCAGCCCTTGCTGCGATATGAAGCCCGGGCGGTCCCACTGCGGCCGCACCTCACTGACAGCCGGCCGCTCAGTCATCAGATCCTTTCACCATTCAGGGCGGCTGCCGGCAGTACCGGGCGGGCCGGCCCTGAACTGTCACTATACCGGCGGCCCGGAGGGCAGTTGCCCCCAGGAACCCGGGCCAGTCCGCCCCTGCCCTTTGCCCTAATACAGAAGAGATAAATGGAATACCTGAATGGATGTGTAGAGAGTGAAACACATGGTGCAGGATTTACTTTTTAAAGCTTGAGGAATTGTTTAGTTTGGTAAATAATCATTAGATCTACACTAAAGGCCACTTCACACACACAGATATCTGTGTCCAACTTCTGAACAGATCTCTGGTTGCAGTGAAATCATGGACACATTGCTCCATTTTGTGGCTGTGTACAAATGGAACAATGTGTCCATGATTTCACTGCAACCAGAGATCTGTTCAGAAGTTGGACACAGATATCTGTGTGTGTAAAGTGGCCTTTAGAAATGCTGTTTTGAAGTGACTGTTAAGGCCGGTTTACATGTAGCAAGGTCAATAACGAGATTGCTGCTACGTCACCGGTTTTGTAACGTAGCAGCGACCTCGTCGGCGATCTCTCTGCGTGTGACACTTAGCCGTGATCAGCCCCCCGCCAAGAGATCGCTGATCTTTTATTCAATGGCCTGGTCCATTTTTCAATCGGCGATCTCCAGCTGGCCAGGCTGCACCGCTGTGTGTGACAGGCAGACTTACCAGCGATCCCCATTCTGCGCCCGAGACCCTGAATGATCCCAAAAACCGTCGGGTGTCGGCACATTGCTGGGGATCACTGGTGTGATCTGCCTTTCTGGCATCTCACTAGCGACCACGTAGCGACGCACCAGTGATCCCGGTCAGGTCGGATCATTGTCGGGATCGCTGGTGCGTCGCTATGTGTAAACCATCCTTAAGGTAGGAAAGAATTGAAACAACAACATATAATTTTTTAAAGGGTTTTCTTTTAGTTTCTCAATCTGTTTTTGTAAGAAGAGTTACCAAGAAATATGCTGAAGGGCAACAATTTATTAAAACAGGCGTTGTTCATGCCATTCCTGATGTTGGAGTTGGGGGTACCTTATTTATTAGGAGTCCTGGATCTTAATAAATCAGAAGCATTGTAAAAGTGATGTGTGCTTACATATCTCGCCACCAGTGGCGTAACGATCGAGGTCGTAGGGGTCGCGGGTGCAACAGGGCCCGGACCCATAAGGGGCCCGAGCCGCCCGCAGCCCTCTGCGACCGCCGATCCCAGTGCCGGGCCCCCGCTTCACATGGATATGCGCCTCTAAGGACGCACATCCATGTGACTTCATCGCCAGTGTGTCAGGGAGGGGAGAGGAGGCAGCCGGCCTGCGTTCAAGCAGGCTGGTGTTGGCGGTGTGTGTGGCCACTCCGCGTCCCGGGCTCTGGAAATCTGGCTCACTCTGAGGCAGCGGCGACTGCTTGTTCTCTCAGGCCGGGAGCCCGAGCATAGCCATGTCCGCCCCTCCTCCTGTAATGCTGAGCCCGGCGGAATCTCTGCTGCTGGGCGCATACAGCCCTGGGGCAGCAGTGAGTGCCGGATGGTGGAGATGCACGGGGTGGGGGTCGCGTTCTTGTGCTGGACTGGCAGGAGCTCATCTGTCTGCGGGGGCTGGGGGCCATCCAGCCGGGGGTCAACCGCTGCAAGCTGATCACCAGGAGAGACTTTGAGACTCTGTACCAGGACTGCACCAACGCCAGGTCAGAGACAGTATTGTGTGCCACATATACTGTGTGCCCTCTCCATATACTGTGCGTGCCCACCCCATTTACTGTACCCCCTACATTGTGTGCCCCATATACTGTGTGCCCCCTCCCACTATACTGTGTGCTCCCATACCGGGCCCTCCCCATATACTTTGTGCCTCCTCCCCATACTGTGCCTCCCCACCTACTATGCCATTCCATATACTGTGCCACCCCATATACTGTGTTCCTCTTCTTATACTGTGCCCCATATACTGTGCCCACCTACCCATACTGTGTGTGCACGCCCACCCCTTATACTGTGCCCCCTACCCATACTGTGCATGTGTGCGCCCACCCCTTTATACCGTATGCCCCCCCCATACTGTGCCCTCTCCAATACTGTGCGTGCCCCCACCCTTATACTGATTCCTCCCCCATACTGTGCCACCCACCTCTATACTGTGTGCCCCATAACAAGACTTCACCAACACCAGGTCAGACTCAAATGTTCTGCGTGTGCCCCCCTCCCCACTGTGTGCCCCCATACTGTGTCCTATACTGTGCCTCATACTGTCTCCATAATAGGACTTCACCAACACCAGGTTATCCACAAAATGTTATGCATTAGTGTCCTGTACTGAGTGCTTTATGGCGCTCCACACTGTGCACCATAACAGATCTGCACCAACACAAGGTCAGACCGAAATGTTCTGCATGAGCGTTCCCAGTGCATAATACTGTGCCCTGTCCTCACTATATATTACAGGAGTGTGCCCGATAACAGGACTGCACCAACACCAGCTCACACCTGAAATGTTTTGTAATTCTGCCCCCTACTGTGCCCCATGGTGTGTCCTGTGCTTCATATAGTATAAAAGTGACACCTAAACCCCATAACAGGACTGCACCAATGCCAGATCAGAGAACCAAGCACTGTGCCCCATAATGGTCCATGTGTGCTGCACTATATAGATCCAGGCTGTTCCCTATAATGTGCCCTGTGCCTCATTGTACATTACTGATGGAATGTGCCTGATAATATACCTGTACCCCATGTCGGATGCTGTATATAAGTCTGAGCGCCTCATACACTGATGCATTATATGGTGGCAGGAGGAGGAAGACCATATAAACCATGATGAGGGATATATACCACAATAAGGGCCACATTTCAGGAGGAGGACCATATATAGCAGGATGAAGGACAGTAATACATAAAGAAGGGGGAGAGGGGTCAATCTGTGAATCTTGAAAGTATGTAGAAATTACACAGGACCCATACATCAGACCAACGTGTGTGGGGGGGCGGAGGGCCCAGGTCTAAATTTCGCATCGGGGTCCACCAGACTTTAGTTATGCCACTGCTTGCTCTAGTATGATTTGTTGCATAAGGAACACTTTACTCAAAAATGTTGCAATTTTTTACATTTCTGCCACAAAACACTTTGATGAATGAAAGTCATAGTGTTTTCCTGACGTGACATGGAGATCAGCAGTTCTGCTTTAGGCCTTCACCTGATCCCATGAGCAAATCAGGTGCTTTGGTCTATGGCATGCACATGGCTCCAGACAGTACTAAGAAATCACCTAATGCAAACATTGCAGCAAAAGCTAGATGAACAAAGATATTTTTGTAAGAAGGTTGCACAGTTCCTATCAAGCAGGCTCTTCAATTAAAAAAAAAAGCTATTATGTGTTCCTTCAGACCATGTAAAGGAGGACCTGTCTTCTACCATTATTATCTAATTGTTGTGCCTGCTCTTAATGCTGTTGCTAAGTTTATTGCTGCTTCTTCATTGATACCAACATAAAGGTTTGGCCAACAACTAACTCAATGTGGTCCTTGTGTTCCAGGATTGTCCTCCTCGTCCTGTTCATTATGATTGTGCGTTGTGTCGCTGCTTGCACCTCCACTGTTGTGTGAAGAGACAAACAAAATTGACTTCCAGGAAGAGGGTCACAGTTGTCACTGTGAGCGGCTCAGATTCTGTATACGGTATGTACATTTACAAGATGTTTCCACTTAATATTTATTGATGGTAGTAACAACATGAATAATAGTGCCCTATATTATTTATGAGGCCTAAAATATGATGAGTCCTCTGCTTATAATGTAAAGGGGTTCTTCATTCTGTTTGCAATTAATAAAATGCATAGTAATGGCCAATAGTAGTTAATAATATTTCGGGAATTGGGATTAGCTATGTTGGACTCTTTCTGCACAGTGTACAGTAGATGGTGCACTTGGCTTTCTAACATTGTATATAACATACATTTTTCTTTCCCACAGTCACACAATCTCCGGGTGTTCTAATCCCCAGTCATGGTCCACACATCAAACTTTGGATTCCTCCATTTCTTCTGTATCACTTGAGGAATTGGAGTTAGGCGCTCCTCCGTCATATGAAGAATTGTTTTCCAGTAAAAAATTCTAACTGAACCGTGACTAAGTTTGATTTTGTGATTTCGTTAAACGTATGTTCTCCTTAAACGTAACCTGACAGCTGATTCATGCTGCCCATGGGCAGAAGACGTCAGTCACTGTAATTTCAGCCAGGTATGTTTTAGTCTGAAGACATGCAGGTAAAAGCCAGCTGGGGACAAAACCAAGGGGTGTGGTGACTCTGCCTCTCATGTGACTAGTCCAAGAAGGTGGACCCTGGCAGCTTCCACTCTTATTTGTTGACAGGTGTCTTCCCAAATGAGTGTATAAGAAGAGAATTTTCACTCAAGATGAACGGAGTGGGGAAAAGTTGCCAAAGTCCTACTCTTTGACTAATCATCTGGGTGACGTGATCTCCAGCTGACTCTTAAATGTATATTTTCTATAAAATGCAGGGGTATTTCAGAGTAAAACATATCTGCCTGAAATGATGGAGTAGGACTCTGAATAATACTGTCTGTTAGGTTTCCTTTTACTAAACTCATTGTTTTAGTTCAGGAGTTGGGAATGGCCTGCAATGACTTTTTATGCAAGCAGTGTTCACTACTGAATGCTGCTTGTGAGTTCATGTAAGATTACATTGTCATGCTGACAGCACTGTGGACGCCACTGTGTGTGGGCTTAATGGGCAATGCACTCCAGAGGAGGAGCATGTGCTGTAGCGTCAAACAAGGTTCTCTGTGCCTCCCGGTGATCTGTCTCTCCAAGATTTGCCTGTGCCTGTCAGTACTATATCCCCTCCAGCATTTTTGTTCCTTCAGTACTATGTGCCCCACATTATCTCTGTGCCCTCAGTACTATATGTGGCACCCTTGCGGGGGATTGCCACAGGTTCCACCGGTGCAAGGAAGGACTTACATCTTGGTTAACACAGCACACGCCACCTTCCACCCCAGACCTGAAGGGGGAGCTCTACTGGCTGCATTAAGTCAGTTCCCCTTTAAGAACACTCAGGCTGAGGGGAGGGGTTAGTCAGTCCCAGTAGTGCAGTTCAGTTCCTGTGAGGAGAAGGAAGAGAGAGGAGACAGAGCTGCTGGTCGCTGGGGAGAGATTCAGGCCCAGGACCAGGGACGACTGACCGCTGTGCCACCCCCAATGAAGGGGCTGGAGGCAAGTGGAGGAAGCAGGGAACTGAGAAAGGGAATCGGGTGCTTAGCCCTTTAGTACTCACGGACACTGGAGTCCGACGCTGCCAGCCTTCAGAGCTGCAGCAGAAAGCCCAGAAGACTCAGGAGGAGTGCATCCCTGAGGAGATAAAGTAAGAAACACTAAGCTGACCAAGCATAGGACCAGGGGCCAAAAGAGAAACAGGGACCCTGCAGAAGGACCTCATTGTCGGCTTAGGACTAAGATCAGAGAAGAAGTGGTGGGTCCAGGCCCAGGCAGGACTCTGCCCACACCGCAGAGCACAGACACAAAGGAGGCCTCATAACCTTCTAAGTTGGAAGTCCCAAATTGCACCGGGGACCTGGTTACTATTCTGGACTGTACCTGTTACGTTGTCACCAGTAAAAGGTACTGGTGTGTCTGTGTGCCTGTCTAACCGTCGCAAGTCACCATTGTGTCAGAAAGGACTTGACTACTACTCCTCTCATCCATCCCCGCTGCCCTGAGGTAAAGCTCCACCTGTGGGGAGCTGTTCCACACTCTGCTGCACCCACCATCACCTCAGCGGCCAGCTGCAGCGCTAGTGTACCTGTTACCAAGTACCATAGGTGGTGTCACGTTAATAACCCCCTTACCCCCCACCGTTCCCCACCATTGAGGGTCCAGGGTACGGGACCGGGGATCGACCAGCCGTGATCCTCCATCAGAACCGTCATCAGTCCCAGTACCCGAGTACCCCATCACCTGTCGACCGCCTCATATATAAATTCCCTAATGATATCTGTGCCCCCCCAGTAATCCCTGTGCCCCCAGTGCTATGTTCCCCCCTAGTAATGCCTGTGCCCCCAGTGTTATGTGCCCCCAAGTGATCCTTGTGCCTCTCAGCACTATGTGCCCCCTAGTACTATGTGCCCCGCCATCTCTGCACCCCAGTATTATGTGCTCCCTAGTGATCTCTGTGCCATATTCCCACTGATGCCTGTGCCCCCAAATACTCTGTGCCCCCCCAGTGATCCCTCTGCCCCCAGTCCTATGTTCCCTCACAGTGATGCTTGTGTTCCCCCATACTATGTGTCCCCTGTGTTGTTCTTGCATCCATGCTGCATATACACCCCAGTGCTGTATATTCCCCTTACTGCTGTATATATATTTCCCAGTACTGTATATATGACCCACTGATGTACTCCACAATAATGTATGTGCCCCCCAGCACTGTATATACACCTAGTAATTTATATACACCAAGTGCTTTACATACACTTTAGTGCAATACATTCCCCAATGATGTATATAACCCCAGTGCTGTATGTGCCACACAGTGATGTATATAACCCCCAGTGCTATATGTGCTGTATGTGCACTACAGTGATGTATATTTTCCCAGCAATGTATTTGCCCCCAAGTGACGTATGTTCCCTCCAGTTATGTATGTGCCCTCCAGTGATGTCTTTGCCCCAAGCATTGTCTGTGCCCCTTAGTGATGTTTATACCCCTTATTTCCTCCATTGTGATGTTTATGATCCATAATCTCCTGTGATGTATTGTTCAGCAATCCCAGTGTCTCCTGTTTGATGTATATTCAGCAGTCCCAGCATCTCTTGTATTATGAATACACAGCAGTCCCAGTATCTCCAGTGATGTATACATAGCAGTTCCAGTTTCTCCTTTGTGATGTATCCAGCAGTCTCAGAGTCTCCTATGTGATGTATGTACAGCAGGCCAATAGTCTCCTATGTGATGTAAATGGAGCAGCCTCTGTGTCTCCTGTGTGATGCATATATAGCAGTTTCAGCATCTTCTGTATGTTGTATATATAGCAGTCCCAACATCTCCAGTAATGTGCATATAGCAGTCTGTGTCTCCTATGTGATGTATTCAGCACTTTCAGTGTCTTCTATATAATGTATGTTCAGCAGTCCCAGCATCTCCCATGTTATATGTATGATTTAGAAAAATTGTCACAAAGAGTTGTCTGCGCTCCAGGCCAAAACCTGGAAAAGCAGTTGTGAGAAGCAACAAGATCAATGTTTCCTAACATCACAGCTAAAACCAAGGAGATGCCAGATGAGCTGTCAGACGAGGAGACATCGCCGGCAACTTATCAGTGATGTTGCTAGCAACTATCCTTAACATGGGAGTCTATGGAGGAAGTTGCCGGCAACATCGCTGTTGCAGCGTCAGACCGGGCGATGCAGGCAGATCGCCTGAGCCTTATGTCCTGAAATCTGGCAATGTGGCTGAAGCAACTATCACCGTTGAAATCACTCTGTTATACAGGGCAACTCTCCAGCGATGTCGCCTCAACTTGGCCACGCCCCTCAGTTGTCGGAGATGTTGCCCCATGTAACAGGGACTTTAGTGTTTTAGTGGATCAATTTGGGTAAATGATTAAATGATTTGAATGGTAATTTTAGAATGTGGCTGTAAAACTAGGACAGAAGTCTCTCTTTGGTGTTTCCTACATGACATAAAGAATATAACAATTTTCTCATAATTAGCCAATTGCCATGTTTAACAATAATATCATTGAATGAGGTATGCATAGGCACCATGCTTGGAAAAGAAATACTGCATTTTTATTGTAGTGATCAGTGGTAGTCACAGATCACAGACTGATATAAGTGTCCTATCAAGTGAATGTTCTTTTTAATTGAAAACAAAATCAGTCCAATATAAATAAGCTAAACATTTACGAGTTTGAGTTAAAATGCTCAAGTAATAATGGTGGGAAACTGACTAACAGGATCTAGGTAGTTTTGCGGTCTTTAAAAAACAAACAATACTATCATAATAAAATGCAGACACAATAATTGTTCCTGTGCATGAAGCTGCCCCCTTATTCCCTTACATTAGAGAATCTTGTAATTACTAAGATTAGAGAGATCAATGGAACGCCACATAAGCCTTTTGTGGTGGGCAGATTTTACTTGTTACACTTTGGCGCATCTTACATGAGGCCTCTTCTACTTATGCAAAGTCATTCCAGGCACCACATTGAATATTTTAAATGGAAACTATCCATGGAATTAATATGAGCTTACGAGCTTCATTAAAGAAGTAGTCAAAGAATGAAACTGTTGTGGACATTATTTCATTAAAGTGTGACTTCCAAGATTGTGCATGATTTATATGTCAGATGACAAGTGATATTTTGATCATTCAACCTTTAGTCTTATAACGTATAATTAAAAAAATGTTATGAACATATATCAAGGTAATATCAAACTATTTAAAAATTAAACAGTAAAATATAGATAGACAAAAAATGAAGAAAAGAAAAGAAAGAAAGAAAGAAAGAAAGAAAGAAAAAGAAAGAAAGAGAACAGAAGAGGAGCCTTCAATCATTTATATCCACGTACAATGGTTGTCTTCGCTTAACCAGCTAGACGATCTTTCCCGAAATGAGTGTCTCTTGGATTCATGTTCTACTCCCAAAACATATCCATAATGTAGATACATATTGACTACAGCCAAAAGATTTTCAATATGACAAGATCAGACTGCACCATTCGTTTGTGAACCAACCTTCTGTAGACCAGCTCATGTTACCATTATTTTTTCCATGATTCTACACATTCATCATTTGCACAATACTGTACATATTTGTAATACAGGTTTAGGCAGGTGTGGAAAACTACCCCAAATTAAGAAAGTTTTCAAATATAGAAGTGTTAATAGTTTGTTTTTATAAATGAACAACATGCAACTTTCAAGTTGAATGAATAAAAGAGAAATCTAAGTCACATCAAAATTGAATGATGACCCTTAACCTACAATACGGCATCAAAGTATCAGTTCTTCTTGAAGGAACTCGGCAGGGAGTTTGTGCCAGGCACATTGGAGACCTAACCATAGATTTTCTGTTCAAGTAGGCACAAATAATCTGTCTCTTCAAATAATTTCACACAGACATGATGTTGAGATCAGGGCTTTGTGAGGGCAATAGCATCACTGCCAGGACCTCTTGTTCCTCATTACATTGAAGGTAGCTCTTAATGACATTGGCTGTATGTTTGCAGTCATTTTGTGGATGCAGAATAAATTTGGAGCCAATCAAACACTTCCATGATGCATGATATGATAAGTATCTGTTTGCATTTGTCAGAAATGAAGACATCATTAATCTTCACAAATTTCACGACTCTCTGAAACTCAACCCGAAACCTGAAAGGAGCCTCAATCATGCTTCACTGTTACCTACAGACATTCATTTTTGTACCATTCACCAGCCTGTCATGTTCAAGCAGCCTTCAGGTATAGCCAAAAATGTCACAGTTTATGTCAGTTCAGCGCTCCTGCTGTAATTCTTCTGCACCAAAGTTCCTATTTCTAATGCAGTGTTTCCCAACTCCAGTCCTCAAGGTACACCAGCAGGTCATGTTTTCAGGATTTCCTTAGGATTGCACAGGTGTTAGTTTAATCAATTGCACAGGGGATAATTCCATCATCTGTCTAATGATAAGGAAATCCTGAAAACATGACCTGTTGTGTGCCTTGAGACTGGAGTTGGAAACACTGTTCTAATGTATAGTTAAGTTACTTGGCCCTGTCTACATGTCTTAAGTAAAAATTTTCTGACATGAAGACCACTTCTGGGCAAATTTTTCTGAAAATAGATGGATGTAGATAGATCCAGTGGCTGCCAGTTCTGAGCTTGTGGTAGTGCTGGATATCTGCTGAATTAGGCTGATTTCACACTACGATATTTGAATTTCCGATGCTGTCCGATAAAAACCCAAACTGCAGACGCTGCGTTTCAGGGTGACTGCCCCTCATCAGTGCAGTGTGTAAGAATTCTGATCTGGCTGTATGAGAGGCTAAGACGAGGTCTGGGGAACTAGCTTTCTACTTTATGGAGAGGAATCTGCCTGCCAGCATAAGAAAACAGATAAGCTGATAAGAAGACTTATAGCCGCAATGGGAAATATGCAAATTGTCACTTCAGTGAGGAAGTGAAAAAACTGTAATGTCACCCAATAAGTGTAGCAATCCTTAAAGCCATAATCGACTCTTTAAGGCCAGTTTTGTATCAGGTTCTGTCTGGTGTTTTGCAGGAAAACACGGTACAGAACCTGATAGCCTCGGATAGAACAGAACAAGGGCAAAAATGCATTCTGGTCCTGTTTTCTGCCGGAATCGGCAGATTGCCGGGTTCAGGAGCTGTCCCTGATGAAATGTCAGGATCATGGCTTGCGGGGAGCTAGCCACGGTCCTGAAATCTCAGCAGGGGACAGCACTTGGTGCTGAAGTTCAGCACGGCCGGTACTGAGCTTCAATACCCACCGTCATAGATCCTGACAGATTCTCTGTCGGGTCCGGTGCGATCTGGTGCCCCGTAGACTCCCATGTTAGGGGGCACCGGATCCAGGAGAATCCGTCAGGATCCGGTTTGGTTTAATTTTTTGCCCCGGATACAAGAATGCTGCAAGCTCTGATTTTGTGTCCGGGGCAAAAAACAAATGCTGCTGGACAGGGACAAAACCGGATGGCAAATCACTGCCATCTGGCACCATGGGGCTACATTGTGTCAAAATCGGGTCCGGGGCTGTCAGGTTCGCATCGGACAGCACTGGACCTGATGACACCGTGGTGTGAAATAGGCCGTACAAGCCTTTTTTTTGTAGGTTTATATGAAGAGACAAAATATGTGTACAAGCCAACATCCCCAGAAGATCTGGGATTAGTTTTGGCTAATGTTTGGATTAACCTCTCTGCCAAGTTGCTTCAACAACTGTGCACAAGTGAAAAAATAATGTTGTTATGCGGTTTTGCTTACATTTCTCTTTTTTTAATTCACTTTGCATTTTAAATAATACAAACTTTTAACATTTCTGTTTTTAATGCATTTTTGGACTATTTTTTTTTTCCACCCCTGCCTAAAACCTTTGCACAGCACTGTATTTTCTACAAGTATTTTTTTTGCTACTTTAATTATGTGGCGCCAAAGGGAGGTACTGAACCCCAAATAGAAGGTATAGAGCCTCCTTAGCTAAGGGTTTGGGATTGTGCTTATGGAGTCTGTATTAGCACCCAACACTAGGCCACCTTAGAATAGGGGGAACTGATATACAGTAAGTCCCAAGGGGTGAAGCCTAGGTTAGAGTGGGAAAACCAGGAAGTAGAAAGTTTTAGTCAGACAGTTCTGGGAAGGCAGTCAGCTAGGACGCGCCTGACAGCTGAGTGACAGAGGGATTACCCATCTCCAGGAGGGTGACCCGGGACAGAAGGGGACGAACCAGCACCGGTAGGAGCCGGCTGGTTAAGTCTGGGGAAACACCGGCAACACGGAAGCCGAGGCGGTCAGCGGTTCATCCCTGACCGTAAACTGACGAGCCACAGGCCCTTAAAAAAACTGGGTAGCCGTAGGCACCTCAAGACGGTACCTCACTCCTCAGGCCCATAATCGGTGCAAGACTATGAAGGTAACGGCCCGGATTCCAGTGGCAGGAGAGTGTGCGTTCCTGCTGCTCCCATCCGTACCGGTCAAGGACTAACCGTTCCTAAACGTACAAGACCACAGGACTGGCGAGAGAGCTCTGCAAAGGTGGTTAAGGACAGAGAGGAAGATAAAACTTAGGCCCCAAAAGATATAAAGAGAGGAACATCTTCAGACTCCATAGGGGCTCCCTGAACCCGCAGCTACGTCCCCATTCTTCCAGACTGTACCGTGTCCTGTATAATATCTACCGGTACCAGTAAAAGGACGTTGAAGCTGAAACGGTGTCTGTCTTCCTTCCCGCCTCTGCATCCTTGGAGGGATAAGAACAACTACTCCCCTCATCCACCTTCGCTGCCCTGAGGTAAAGGTCCACCTGTTGGGAGCTGTACTACACTGATCTGAGCTTCACCACCATCACCTCAGCGGCCGGCCGCAGCACTGGTGTCCACCGTTACCAGGACCCAGAGGTGGCGTCACAACACTACTACCCCCATCGTCATCACCATTCCCTCTAATCACCGCCACTGAGGGTCCAGGGCATGGAACTGGGAACCGACCAGCCGTGATCCCCCATTGAAGCAGTCGTTCTTCCCCTGGATCCGATTACCCCCTACCCCCTACCCTGTTGACCACCTCAGTTATATAAAAATAGCTAATTTTATGGCTTTAATGAATAAAAGAATAGAACACTTTGGTTTATTTAATTATATTTTACAATTATATCTACTTCTTCCAAAATTGTTAAAAGTCTTAACACATATATTCAAAAATCCAGCAGCTTAAAATTTGTATTCCTTAAGTAAAGCAAATCTCATTCTTGAAAGGATGTCAACTTTGTTTGCATTATGTGACCTTTTCAATGCTTTACTGCACTACATTAAATAAATTTTATTTGGTAATGTGTGTAAACTGAGAAAAGGGCATGATCGAGACTGTGGCGTGTCTTTAAATCCAAGCCAAGCAATGTATTTCTTTCACCGTATTTAATCTTTTTTTTAGACACAAACTTTCTTATCTTGCTATGAATACAGGCACACTGTGTGCTAAGAACAATGCAAATCATTTCATTCTTTATAAATCCTTATAACAGACCAGGCACTATAAATCCCACTCATTATTCCAGTGTGTTAAAATAAAACCCAGTCTTCAGAGGCAATCAAGCATTAGACTATAACTACTGTAAATTATGTTCTATATAGTTGGGCAGTATAGAAAATCAAAGATTTGTTCTATTCTAGGGCCCTATCTTTAAAACATCATGTCTCCAGTGGAGTAACTCTGATGGACCCAGGTGCGATATTTGGACCTGGGCTAACCCCCCGTGTGCATTTCATCATCCCCTGCTCACGTTAGGCAGATGTATGGGCCTCAGGTAGCATTATAAATCCTATTAGGACTAACAAATTGCCGTTTCCCCCTTTCATAATGAATTATTTACCCCCTCCTCCTGGTATATATATTATTATTATATTATTATATATTATTATACCCATCCTGCAAAATATGGGACCATGCTGCTATATACAGTCTCCATCTTGCTATATATGTATTCATCCTGCTATATATTTTCCTCCCCCTGGTATATATGATCCCCTTCTTGGTATATATGGTCCACCACCTGGAATATGACCCATATGCTAGTAGACATTTCCTCCTCCTGGTATATATGGTCCTCCTCCTGGTATATATGCTGCTTCTGCTCCCACCACCCTATTTCTCCAGTTATTATAGTGTACCCCATATTCCTCCCTATATTTTATCATGTACCCCCATACTCTATGTTTTATAATGCACACCAAAGTCCTCCAATTATTATATTGCATCCCCATGTTTCTCCATATGACATAATTCACCCCCAAATATTATAATGCAGCCCCAATAGTCCTCCATGAATTATAGCAAACCTCTCATAGTCTTCCATGCATAAGGTAGTCCCCATAGTTCTCCAATTATTTTAATGCACTCCAGTGTCCTCCATATATTATAATGCAGCCTTATACATGCAGCCTCATATGCCTCCATATATTATAATGTAACCCCCATATCATTTAATGTAACCCACCCATAGTCCATAGTCCACCATGTACTGATTGATTAAAAACTAAATAAATGTTCACCTCTCATCGGTTCCCCTTCCCCCACTGCTCCAGTCTCTGTGCTAGTGTCCTGCACTCTGCACAACGGGAGCACACTAGTGACATCACTAAGCTCTGCTGGGCTGAAATGTCAGAGCGCAGGCTTAGCGGGAGAATGATGAAGAAGGGAGCAGACAATGTGATATGGTCAGGGGCCCAGTGACAGAAATGGCACCGGCCCCCTTGAATCACAGTCCATAATGGCTGCCTGGTCTTCTGCCATTGGCAGTATGCCACTGCTGAGCTTGTCCTCGAGGATGCACATCAAGCTGAAGCAGGCATTAGGTCAACAGGCCGCTGTATCCCAGGGCCCGGTCTTAGTCGTGACCCCTGCAAAGAGGATAATTACACCCTATCTGTCTCTGTAATGACAAAATAGGCAACATGCTCTATGGCTGATAGTGATGTATTCTACCTTTTCCATACACAGAAATGCTCAGCTGAGCAAGTCACTCCCATAATGATTTGCCAGTGATTTGTCTACATGAAGAACTTTAGAATTTGAAATTTGATTTGACTTTATGGTGAGTGACGCGCTAAGTCTATATAGTCATATAGACTTAGCGCATCACTCACCATAAAGTCAAATCACATTTAATTATATCCTGGGTGTAATACACATGGTAACACCTGATAGGACTGCAGCTTGTCAATAATAAGGTTGTGCTCCAGAGTCAATATAATAGAAAAAGAATTTGAAATTTAGTATGGTGGATCCCTGTATCCCCGAACATCATTGTTGGGGAGAGCCCCAAATACATTAGGCTGTCAGCTGATCCGACCAATATTGGCATTTTCAGTTGACTTTAGTCCATTGTCTATGGAGGCCTTACAAGGAGCATAACATTCCCTATTTCTGTATCTTTATTGCTGTGCTGATATTCTCTGCCATCTCTATTTAGCCACCATCTTTATACACAGGGTTTGTACCAAGCTCCTAAATAGGGCATAGCGTAATGATTTTTTGGGGTCTAACAATTGTGACCCTGCAGTTCCTGAGAATGGAACTTTGAAGTTTGAGCTTTCACACATCTGCTCCATTTAATTTCATTGTAGGAATATGGAGCTCAGCTATTCTATCTCTAGTAGTCTCATAGACAATGAGAAGAAAAGATGTGCACATTATTGATTTCCAGAGCCCCTTTCTTAAGATTGGTGAGTGTTCCAGCCATCAGACCCCGTGATCAGTGAGATAGGCCTGATCATAGGGATAAGCAATATCACTCATAAACCTAGTACACACATTTAATGAAAGTAATCATGTAAAAGTTTAAGAATATTTATGTCTGTCACTGTTTTTATGTGGTAATTATTTTTTTCTATGTGGAATGAGTGTAATATACTTCAGGCTTCAGTTTGTCCATATTCTAACTTTGTAGTGTGGCGCCCTGCTCACGCAGGTAGCCATAGCCTTCCCTAATACACAGCTCTGTTTCCACAGCGGGTACCTACTACATGCACACCTTCCACCCCGGCACAGTAGGGGGAGCCAGACTCACTGACTTTAGGTGAGGTCCCCTAAAAATACTGCTGCTGGGGGAGGAGTTAATTAGAGTGTGCAGACGCTAGGAGAGCTGCAAAGACATCCTGGTGATCGGTGCCGCAGTTAGGCCTGAGCCAGTGACCCGGAGTGGCCCTTCTGCCGTTGAGCCCAGCCTAGGAGTGGAGACAGAAGGCACGGAGCTTAGCCAAGGGAGTAGAAGAACTATTGGAAGTTTACCCAAGATGTACCGGACTTCGGGGATCCGCACCTGCAGGAACACTTTAGGACTGCAGAAAACCCCGGCACACCGTGGAGACTCCAGTCACCTGGTCCCCTGCGTACCCAGCAAGAGGGAGCCAGACACCGTAGTGTGGAATCACACAGCAGTGATCAGAGAGGGTAACCCGTGGACCGCACAGAAGGAGAGAGAGGACCAGGGAAAGTGAGGAGGCCAGTCGTGTTGCATACAGACAGGGCTTCAGCGACAGCAGGGAATCTGAGGAGGCCTTATACACAATGCTGTGGAGACTCACTGTGCACCTGGTCCCCCGACAGTGCTCTGGACATCTTTACCTGTGAATACCATCAGTAAAAGGTAAAAGAGACTTTCTTCAGAGTGTGTGCGTTATTCCTTTCCATCCCCAGCCTCCCTACATAATGCCTTACTGCTTCTTACCCTGGCCTCAAGTCCCACTCCAAACTGCCCCTTTTTTCTACGCTGCCCCGGAGGTCCAGCTCCACCTGTAGGGAGCTTTACCATCCCTGCCGCAATACCATCGCCCTCTGAAGGACTGTGGCGATGCTGGTGATCCCTCACCAGGTACTACTGGTGGCGTCACGAGACAACAAACTCTTATTCCTGTACATAACCCCTGTATTGAAGTGTCACCCAGACCATGGGCTCAGGCACCGCCACCCGTGACATCCCCGCGAACCCTTCTGAGCCTGATACCCGAGTACCCCAGGGCCTGGGGCTCAACAGTAGCAACTTGCGGTGTTGCAACCATTAAATAATGGAGACTAGTTTCTATAGAATATACTCCATCAGATATGGCATAAGACAAAAAATATATAATCTGACACATTAGGAACTGATATTCACACCACAACACCTGCAAATAAGATTTTACATCAACCGTTTTTGTCTGATATTTGGAAATTTTATGTAAATACCAACATTTCCAAAAGGAAATCATGAGAAAAGGTGGCAATCTGTCTCCATTAAATGCCAAACCCTCTTTCTGTTCACCTTCATTTCCTGTAATTGTGCTCAATATATCTGTAAGGTCAATGACCATCTGAGAATTAACAGGAAAAATAATGACTCATGAAATTATATCTGGAACACTGAATATATGGATAATAAAAGTGATAAAATAGTTTTTTATTGAAATATAACCACATACGTTTTAATGTATCTTACTTATTAGAAACTAGCTGGGTGCCCGGTGCACATGCATCGGGATTCTAGAAGAGCGAGTCTGTGACTCGCAAATGCCGCTTCGCGGCCAATGCTTCGCGCTGCTAAGGCGACTCGCCATGCCCGCTGCGCGGGCATAGCGAGTCGCCTTAGAACTGCTCGCAATGGCCGCTGCGCGGCCAATGCTTCGGGCGTATCCACATGACCACGCTGACTCGCAGCGTGAGTGGACTCAGAAGGGGCAAAAAACCCATTCGCAATTATATAATAGATATCAGCATAAGAACATAGCTTGATGTGAGGTGCGAGCAGACGCCTGGTTCGCTGCTTCTGGTTAGACTTGTTTTTTTGTTGCTAATGCTCTTATTACTTGATACTAAATCACCTGGTGTGCTCTATACCGGTCATGACATGACTAAACAGAAGAGAAAAGAAGAGAAAACAGAGCAGCGCCTACACTAACACCAAGGGAGCAGGATAGCTGGAAACATTTGTAAATCGTTCGAGCAATGAAGCCTCTACCCCCCTGCCTTGGTGTCAGAGACTGGAGTTGGAGAGAATTGAGTGGAACCGGGATAAGCCTGAAATGACACCAAAGCCTAAGCTCTTTCAAGTATTTAGAAAGTGCATTAATATAGACCGTGGGAGGTGGATTATTGGGGGTGGAGCTCTAGTGGGTACCCTGTGGGCATGTTCAATAGTGACCATGCATGTCAGAGCTTCTTTTTCAAATTTATAAAGGAACTATATTCCCTTGGTCTGCCATAAAGTGGCTTGATACCAATAAGTAGAGAAAGGAAATTGATGTTTCGAAGTAGACCGCAATGCTGAAGAAAGGAAACGTTCCAGGATGGAAATAATAATTTTTTTGTTTTTTACTTTTACATATTTTGCGCTTGCACCAAGCACTTTCTCAAAAACAAACTACATGAACAATTCAGCAGCTGTAAAATTCGTGGACAACTATTGACCAGCAGCTATAATATTTATAAGCAATTATTGGCCAGCAGCTGTATTATTCCTGGACAGTTATCATTGTTGTGATTATCACGATCTTTTCAGGTGAGCAGCTCCATAACTGCCATCTGTAATTATTATTATCACCCTATGTGCCATTGTCTCTCTCCCCTTTTTTTCTTCTGATACCAATGAGAACTGACTACCTAGAAACGTTGTGTGTATGTGTAGATCTGGGATCTCAGACTTACATTCTGAAGGGGAGCTATTATAAGGGCTGTTTTTACAGTTATCATACAGTGGAATAGTTCTTAATCTATTAACTGTAGAGACCTCAGAAAAGTTAATAACCACCGAACAGCTGTGGAGCAGTGGGTTAGATAGATGGAAGATCAACTGCTCCCTGAGAAAAAGGATCTTACAAAAGTAATCCATAAGATGTCTCTGTAGATTGATAAGGGTAAAAGACTTTGAAAATAGTCATCGGTATATTGAGGGTCGGGGTAAGAATTTTGTGACCCAGTTGACATTTTTGAAACATGTTCCGTATTAAATTTTGGATATTCTGACATGCTGTTCACTATCGAACAATCCTACAGGGTACCCGCTACTTCACCATAAGAGACCCCATATTTTATATTATATAGTAAATTACGTGGACTGAGACATTATACACACAACCATCCTTATATTGCCATTGATGGAAGTAAAATCTTTATGTTCCCTAATTTTTTAGTGCAAGTACAGAAATAGAGCGTGCTGTTTATGAATGTTAAAAAGCATCTAAAAGCTACTCAGACCCCATACTCAATGGTATATCTAGCAAAGCTTAGGGTTGTGACATTCAGATGCATACATTGCTTGATATATCAGTAACTGCCATGATTTGGCTTGATACCAATGAGTAACAGATTAGGTATAAGATCTCATGAGTCTTAACTAGTATGGATTTGTGGGTGGGAGCCTCGTGGCATATACAATCAAACACTATTTTCTTTGAACTGGTCTGTTCTTTCGCAAGAACAATGATATTAAATATGGGAAAAAAGTACATACGGTAATCTATTAAACTCTAATTTTGTTGTTTGTATGTTCAGTGTATGTATTTTTTGTGCAGTGGATCCTACTTTTGATTTCAGTCCTTAAAGGAAGTGTGACTATACAAACCTGATGACGGTGCCCGGAGTGGCGCTGAAACGCGTAGGTGGAAATAAAGAAGGGGGGTCTTTTACCTAAAGACTTGTGACTGATTATTTAAAGCAGCGCGGACTGTCTTTACACCATCCCTGGATCTGATCATCTTTACACGTGCTACGTGGCGGTGGAAGTCCTGCAGCAGCTTATAAACTACATGCAATAAAAACTAGTTGTGGGTGCACACAACTAGACCAGGTGAGTGCACCTCTTTTTGATCTGAGTGTGGAATCAGTGTCATATTGATAGGGCACTATTGCGCCTCACTTGTCTCCTTTATCTTTTTCTATACAAACATGTGTCAGACAAAAGTGTTTTGTAGTCACTTTTGGAGCGCTACATGCAGTGACCAATAGTCCAGATGTACACAAACCTTTTTATTATTAATAAAGTTAACCACTACGCGTTTCAACGGTGTACCGCCGTCTTCCTCAGGTGAAGGACTTCAACTGAGGAAGATGACGGTACGCTGTTGAAACGCGTAGTGGCTAACTTTATTAATAATAAAAAGGTTTTTGTACATCTGGACTATTGGTCACTGCATGTAGCGCTCCAAAAGTGACTACAAAACACTTTTGTCTGATGAATTGGCTCCGCCTGGAGGAAATGTGTCTCAAAACAAACCCAAAGGAGTCAGGCCAAATCAATTGCAATCAATTATTTATTTTTAAAAAAAACACCATGAAAAATGATAATATACAATGGTACACAGAAGGAGGACCGCATGACAGAGTTCAACCACAATGGTACTTAATCCTCAGGTATAACCCTTTTCATCAAACAACAGTGCCCCAGAATGGGTACACAATATACCTAATGAGGATGACACAATCAACATGCAAAGCCATGACCCTCCTCAGAAGAAGCTGGTGCGAAACACGTCAGGGGGCGGTCACAGGAAGGTAAATGGGACCCTTGGCTTTGCATGTTGATTGTGTCATCCTCATTAGGTATATTGTGTACCCATTCTGGGGCACTGTTGTTTGATGAATAGGGTTATACCTGAGGACTGAGTACCATTGTGGTTGAACTCTGTCATGCGGTCCTCCCTCTGTGTACCATTGTATATTATCATTTTTCATGGTGTTTTTTTTTTAAATAAATAATTGATTGCAATTGATTTGGCCTGACTCCTTTGGGTTTGTTTTGAGAAATATTTGAATTAGGAGGGCCTTTTACCTTCTATCAGGTGGTTTGAATATACTGGAGGAAATGTGGCTGGAGCAGCAGCTCACATGCGGTGCCTGACTTCCAGTCTGAAGGACCTGGCCTGACGTCACTAACCAGCTGATCAGTGAGCACACGTGACCGGAAAACAATCCCTGTCGGTGGACTGAGATCGGAGATCACGCTGCAGCACTCGCTACCATGCTGAACCCCTTGGTTGTGTGAGGCTTGCACAACCATAACAGGTGAGCAGGGTTCCCCCCACCTGTAAATATTTCCCACTAGACCACCAGGTACCGCTCAATTGCGCCTCTCTCTCCTTCTTTTGTTTTTCATATACAAACATGTGGGTTTACTGCTCAAACTCTACTTAGAAGAAATTTGGTTCCCTCCAATCTCCTCTATGGAGTGGTATGTTGACGGTGTCTGTGATTGTCCTATGTTAAATGTGTGAGTTTTTTGGGTGGTAGGAGATTGACCTGGGTGGGGGATTGCCGTGGGAACAGTTTTAGAATTTATAGAAGTATTGCTGCTATACTAAGGTCATATTGACAGATGATGAATTCAACACTAAACCACAACTAGGACCATGGGTAATAAGATTCATGTCCTGTCAAACAGAATTTTGCAAGTGAAAAATGAGAACTATGTAATGCTTAACATTATATGTATATAATACACCATATATTAGTAATGATGTCCCTGAGTCCCATAAAACAAGAACTACCCGATGAAATTTCAACTATGACAGCTATGTTAATTATTACCTTACATTAGTATTTGTCATTCTTCTGCATAGTTCATATGATGTAGAAAATTGGGATTCGCAATCCTTTAATTAAGTGGCTCAATTATTACTTTGTATAACAGTAGTATATTGGTAAATGTGACAATGTTGACTATATTTATTTTTACGCAGTACTTCTACCCAGTCTTTTATGCAATACAGTCACATCACAGTTCAGTGCCACAAAATCAGTAGACAAAATTCAAATTAAATGCAAATAGAAGGTTTTGTAGACACATTCCAGACATGTCAACTGTTTGTTGTCCTCAGAAAAAAATAAAGAATTCTGCTTAAAGTAATGGAAATCTGCAGAATTACACTCTTGTACCCACAGCATACATCTTTGCAGTTTCTGTCTGAGGAGATGAAAACTTGGTTACCGAACTTCTTGCACGGATATAAGGTTTCCTAGTAGAATATGAATGATTTCTTGCATATCTTGCTTCTGCAATAAATACATACATTAATGAACTTCTGCAACAACTTAGGAAATTTAACAAATATACATTTTATATAAATTATGTTGTTTACATTTATTGTTAGTGCTCTACATCATCAAAAATCATATACTTATCGCCTGGATCGGTGCACTTCCTGAGAAGTGCAATTCCCAGAGACCGTGTGAAATTATGTTGTGATCGCTGCAGCTAATCAGTGTCCATTGATTGACAGCTGTCTTCACACTTCAGTAATATGGAGCCATTTCATCTGACAGAACTGTAAGTGCTGCAGCCTTTAAGTGGTCATTCTGTATGACATTTGAAACAATGTTCTGCCCTTTCGCCTGCAGAAATGTCCTTGGAGGAAAATATGGAAGTGGTGAAGAGGTAAATTAAGTGCTGCAAGTGTAGAAGTGTCTACAGTCACCTCCTGCCTGCTTGCAGTAGTACATAGCCAGCATTCAAAACAGTAGGATATGAAAGTCATGTGCTTTCCTTGGCCATAATTTCCATTGTTGAGAATAAAGTGCACCTTGCAGAAAATTCCAAAGAGCAGTCCACAGTCTCTTCTGTATGAGAGTACAAGGCAGGGAAGATTTTCAGTAGGAATTAATAGTGGTAAGATATCGTCCATCAAGGCTGAGCATATGCCATCATATTTAAAAGGCAGTAGAGTCCACTGTCACACAAGCGACTGTTTTGAACTTAAACATGTGGAAGTTTTGTTTAAAGAGATACATACTACAGGAAGGATACTGGTGAATATATAGTATGAGTAACTGGTTGGTATGCACATATCTAGCTCCAAATACGGGTAAAGTCAAAGATTAAGTTTACAACACAGCAGCTGCAATCACACCCTCTTGATTCTTGTACAGACTAGTATATCACTAGCCGTACAATTAAAAACACCAACTCGGACCTGGCAACCTGAAAGGCCATAGAGCAGTTTGTCATCCCTCCTGATGAACAAGAAACATGCTCAGTACACTTAAATTGGGTCCGAGAAACGATCCGATGTTTTCTTGGACCCGTGCTCCATAGGCCCCCATGTTAAAGGCCGCTTATCATGTCGGATCTGATTGTGTCCGCTGTACCCAAAATTTTTGGGTAAAGCAAAAAATCGGACAGAATCAGATTCAACAAAAATCGGATGCCATTAAGGGCAAATCCGATCTGATCCGTAGGATAACATGGGGGCCAAATCGGGTCCATGGCTGTCCGTTTTACAATGGACAGCCATGGATCCTAAAGAATCGCAATGTGAAAGCAGCCTTACAAATATAATTTTTCTGGTTAGCCTATAAAGGTATCACTCCTTGAATACTTTTTTCCTATTTTTTTTTGGAACATAAGTATTTCCATCAATTTTTCTGGCTAACACAGTACCATAATATTATTTTGTATTGTACATCGCTATGTTTGTCCCTAAATGCAATATGTGCCCTCCTGGATTTCTGACCCTTGACTATGGCCTGAATTCACTTCAGTTTACTTCCTGTAGGCACAATGAGCTCTCCTGGTAGCCTGACCCAGGACCAATGCCTTACTGTTTCAATCTACAACAGGCTCCCCTGGTGTCTAAAGGTACCCGTTACATTCTACAATGTTGAAACCATATCACTAATGATCTTTGCGTGCGGTCGTTAGGACATGCTAGAGAACATTGGTGAGATGTCACACATCTAGATATCGTGGACGATGCACCAACGATGTAGTGAACAGATATGTTCGCACAACCCAGTGAACAAAAATTGTTCATTGATGTGAATGGACGAAGTCGTGAACAACATCGTTATCGCGGTGTCACACACAACGATGAAGCAGGTTGGCTGATCATGGATGTTCTCAAATCTGCGAGAAGGTCCTTTAGCCATGCAAGTTAAAAGTGAGTTAACTATTATCCTGCCAGACAGTCCCCTCTCCTCCAAGGTGGGGACTGAAATATAATTGTATGAATGCTTTTTTCTCACCTTTCATATTATACTATGAGCTCAGACAGGGATGATTAGAATAGTATTATAAAGCTGCAGCTACAGACAGTGATAGCTGGGGGGGTATAAACCACCTGACAGATTCCCTTTAAGAGCAGGTTTTAACATGAGTAGTGGATCAAGTTCACTACACCATTTATCAAGGCAGTAGACAGAACCAATAGCTGAAAATACCAGAATTAATAATATGTCTTTATGTACAATGTACTTAAGAGAATACGTTGTAGCAGTTAGAGACAGGAAAGCCATTATTTTAATCAACAGTATCAGAGCTCAGATGCGTATTATCCTTTTTTTTCTTCCTTCACAT
Source organism: Allobates femoralis (assembly GCA_033576535.1). Lineage (NCBI taxonomy): Eukaryota > Metazoa > Chordata > Amphibia > Anura > Aromobatidae > Allobates > Allobates femoralis. The sequence continues at coordinate 192,822,811 of JARQOC010000001.1, forward strand.
ATAGGTTTTTTTTTCCCGATTTTTGTAAATTATTACAAGTTTCTTTGTCCTTTTTTTAATAAAATGTTTAACATGCATTTTTTATGTATTACTTTTTCATAAAAAGCAAGGCTATTAAGAAATGCTCAGACTCAAAAAATATATCAATCAGTTGTATTAATATTGATGTTCCTATTTTGCCTCAAATCAATTTGCAAAATGTGGTAAAGCAGAGTTGAACATTAAGGTTTGCTCTCACTGGTGATGATTCATTCATGTGAAAGAATTGGGACAATTTTCAAATGATTCTTGACCAAACTGTGCTCCGAGTTTAAGCTGAGGGTTATTTACTGTGGTCTAATTCTGTTGCATGTGAAAGTTGGATCACAGGTGAGGAGAAGATTATTATTATTATTTATTTATATAGCGCCATAATATTCCATGGCGCTCTACATGTTAAGAGGGTTAGGCCCCTTTCACATCTCTGCGTTTGCTGCGTTTTGCTGCGTTTTGCTTCATTTGCGTTTTTTCCGCGTTTTTACCGCAAAAAACGCATGAAAACGCATGCGTTTTTGTCCCCATTGATTTTAATGGGAACGCATGAAAAACGCATGCAAAAACGCATGTCAAAACGCATGTGCGTTTGCACAAATGCAAAACGCATGCGTTTTTGCAAACGCAGCTCAAAACGTGGCAAACAACGTTTTGGGCTGCGTTTGCAAAAACGCATGCGTTTTGCGTTTTTGCAAACGCACATGCGTTTTGACATGCGTTTTTGCATGCGTTTTTCATGCGTTCCCATTAAAATCAATGGGGACAAAAAAGCATGCGTTTTCATGCGTTTTTTGCGGTAAAAACGCGGAAAAAACGCAAATGAAGCAAAACGCAGCAAAACGCAGCAAACGCAGAGATGTGAAAGGGGCCTGAGACTAGGACAAGTAACATAGTAACAATACAAGTAAAAATGGCTGTGGACAATTCTAACATACAGATACAATAGGGGAGAAGATCCTGTCCGCGAGGGCTCACAGTTTATGAGGGGCGGGTGGGGATACAGTAGGAGGGCGTGGTGGCGGTCGAGGGGCGTTGAGGTGGACCGGGGTCTCATTGCAGGTTGTAGGCTTGGCGGAAGAGGTGGGTTTTCAGGTCTCTTTAGAAGGTTCCCAGGGAACTTCACTTCTCCATCCTCTCACTTGTCTTTATTGGTGTATATCAGACGGCACAGGATAACATCCTAGTGCAGTCCGATGTTTTGCAAGCAACCACAGACTTATATGGGTCCATGACATCCGATATATGCTGCCAATCGCAGCATACAGTGTTTTTTTTTCTCATGATGAATCTGCTCCTTAGTATAACATTGAAGTGAATGTTATCTAATAGCATTTGTCTCAGTTATGCACCATTGCAAGCGAGTCCTGATGCTAAGTTCCCACAGTGAGAAAATGGTGCATTTCTTCCATTTCCTCTGCATACTTTTGTGATAAAAATGCAGTTTTATTGATCCAGCAAACTGTATGTGATTTAGATACATTTGAAATCAGAAGTTTACACCTTATGTATAAAAAGATACCTATGCATGTTTTTTCTCACTATCTGACATGAAATCAAAATAAACCTTTCCCATTTTAGGTCAATTAGGATTACCATAATTAATAATAATTGCCAAATGCCAGAATAATGAGAGACGAACCAAGAAAGGACAGTATTTCCTAGGTCCACGCTGCTCATACGATGAAAGAACTACAGTTGTCAGATAGTGATGGCTTTATTCCAATGCTGTGTCCCCGCTCCTTCCTCAGGGAGCCAATTTAATGCAATCTAATATATAAAGCTGAATGTGTGTATGTATGTATGTACTGTATGTGTGTGCGTGTGTTTGTGTGTATGCGTATGTATATCCGAGATTGGCATCTACACCGTCGCAACTACAGCCACAAAATTTTGCACAGTCACACATCTGGACCCCGAAAGCGTCATAGGCTATGTTGTGAGGCAAAATTTTAACCCTGCGCATTCCAGTTCACCAAACAACTTTGCCCCTATCTACATAATGGGGTAAAAGTGAATGGAAAAGTGTTGGAGGAAAATCGACAGCTGTCAGCTATAGCCACAAAATTTTGCACAGTCACACGTCTGGACCCCGGGAGCGTCATAGGCTATGTTGTGAGGCAAAATTTTAACCCTGCGCATTCCAGTTCACCAAACAACTTTGCCCCTATCTACATAATGGGGTAAAAGTGAATGGAAAAGTGTTGGAGGAAAATCGACAGCTGTCAGCTATAGCCACAAAATTTTGCACAGTCACACATCTGGACCCCGGGAGCGTCATAGGCTATGCTGTGAGGCGAAATTTTAACCCCGCGCATTCCAATTCACCAAACAATTTTACCCCTGTCTATATAATGGGGAAAAAGTGACAGTTACCAGTTGACAGTTGTGAATGAGAGAGGCTTAATGATAGCGCCATAGACTAACAGCACATACCAGCATATAGTCACTAAGGTGGGGCCCCAAAATGAGATATTCACCACGGACGGGGACATGTATACACACCACACGCACACAAAGAGTAACAGCAAGTGTATAGTCGCTAAGGTGCAGCCCAAACATTGGATACTCACCCAAACAAAACACACACACACCACAAAGAGACACACACAACACAGAGACACACACACCCCCAAGGGGACACACACACACCCTATAGTGACACATGCACTCACCCCACAGGGACACACACACACCACAAAGAGACACACACAACACAGACACACACACCACACAGACCCCCCCCCCACAGGGACACACACACATAGCCACACTATAGGGACACATGCACTCACCCCACAGGGACACACACACCATAAAGAGACACAAACACCACACAGACCCCCCACAGGGACACACACACATACACACCCTATAGGGACACATGCACTCACCCCACAGGGACACACACACACCACAAAGAGACACACACAACACAGAGTCACACACACCCCACACAGAACCCCCCACAAGGACACACACACATACACACCCTATAGGGACAAATGCACTAACCCCACAGGACACACACACACACCACAAAGAGACACACACAACACAGATAGACACACACACACACCACACAGACACCCCCATAGGGACACACATACACACCCTATAGGGACACATGCACTCACCCCACAGGGACACACACACACCACAAAGAGACACACACAACAGAGACACACACCACACAGACCCCCCCACAGGGACACACACACATACACACCCTATAGGGACACATGCACTCACCCCACAGGGACACACACATACACACACCCCAGGGACACACACCACACAGACAGACACAGATGTGCACAAATCACCTCACACAACTCGCCTCATACGTGTGCTATCTTTAATTTCCAAACATAAACATCTGATTAAAATCAGCCAATGTGCAACACATGTGTCATATAGGGAATTAAGGCAGATGTCAGTCACATGAGCTGTCTATTATGTATATGTGTATGTGTGAGGTAACATATACTGCCCGGCCAGGGGGAAGGTTTACTGTTGGCTGGAGATTTATTAGGCTGCCTATAGCAATCAATCACAGCTCAGTTTCTATTTTCTTACAGGTCATTAATATGACATATTCAAATTCTATTTGTTATAGCTAACATCAGTTATTTATTAACCCGGGCGTAGCCGGGTACTACAGCTAGTCTAATATATAAAGCTGAATGTGTGTACGCGTGTATTTATGTATGTGTGTATGTATATCCGGGATTGGCATCTACACCGTCGCAACTACAGCCACAAAATTTTGCACAGTCACACATCTGGACCTGAGAGCGTCATAGGCTATGTTGTGAGGCAAAATTTTAACCCTGCGCGTTCCAGTTCACAAAACAATTTTACCCTTATCTACATAATGGGGAAAAAGTGAAAGAAAAAGTATTGGAGGAAAATCGACAGCTGCCAGCTACAGCCCACAAAATTTTGAACAGTCCACGTCTGGACCCCGACAGCATCATAGGCTATGTTGTGAGGCGAAATTTTAACCCCACGAGTTCCAATTCACCAAAAATTTTGCCACTATCTATATAATGGGGAAAAAGTGACAGTTACCAGTTGATAGTTGTGAATGAGAGGGGCTTAATGATAGCACCAAAGACTAACAGCACATACCAGCATATAGTTACTAAGGTGGGGCCCCAACATGGGATATTCACCATGCACGGGGACATGTATACACACCACACGCACACAAAGAGTAACAGCAAGTGTATAGTCGCTAAGGTGCAGCCCCAAACATTGAATACTCACCACGCACCCGAACACACACGCACACCACAAAGAGACACTCACAACACAGAGATACACACACCCCACGGACACACACACACACACACCCTATAGCGACACATACACTCACCCCACAGAGACACACACACACACACACCACAAAAGACACACACACAACCACAGAGACACACACCACACAAACACCCCCCCACAGGACGCACACACATACCACCCTATAGTGACACATGGACTCACCCCACAGAGACACACACACCACAAAGAGACACACACACACCACACAGACCCCCCCCCCACAGGAACACATACACATACACACCCTATAGGGACACATGCACTCTCCCCACAGGGACACACACACATCACAAAAGACACACACCACACAACACAGACCCCCCCACAGGACACACACACATACACACCCTATAGGGACACATGCACTCACCCCACAGGGACACACACAGACAGCTACAGATGTGCACAAATTGCCTCACACAACTCGTCCTCATACGTGTGCTATCTTTAATTTCCAAACATAAACATCTGATTAAAAACAGTCAATCTGCAACACATGTGCCTATAGGGAATTAAGGCAGATGTCAGTCACATGAGCTGTCTATTATGTGTATGTGTGAGGTAACATATACTGCCCGGCCAGTTTACTGTTGGCTGGAGATTTATTAGGCTGCCTATAGCAACCAATGACAGCTCAGCTTCTATTTTCCTGAAGGTCATTAATATGACATATTCAAATTCTATTTTGTTATAGCTAACAACAGTTATTTATTAACCGGGTGTAGCCGGGTAGTACAGCTAGTAAATAATAAAAGGTGCACATTATATAGACACCATTGACAAAGCAACATGATCATGACGTGTATACTGGGTGGAGGTAACTCTGACATCATTTTGTAACCCGATCCTTATATAAAAAACTTGAATTAGCAAAAAGGAGGAATAGGATAAAACTGAGTGATAACCATAATAATTAAAACGTGAGAACAGACGGAGATATAAAAATGGCAGTCCAACAGAATAAAGGACACGGTAGAAAAGAGGGGAGAAAATAAGAAACGAACCCTAGACTGGCAAGAAGTGTATCAAAAATGATGCTGTGACATATTGATGTGTACCACCCGTGAATTTGTGTTGAAAACGGATCCTCACAGGATAATTTTTGATACACTTCTTGCCAGTCTAGGGTTTGTTTCTTGTTTTCTCCCCTCTTTTCTACTGTGTCCTTTTTTCTGTTGGACTGCCATTTTTATATCTCTGTCTTTTCTCACGTTTTATATATGATTGTTATCACTCATTTTCATTCTATTCCTCCTTTTTCCTAATTCAAGTTTTTTATATATGGATCAGGTTACAAAATGATGTCAGAGTAACCTCCACCCCAGTATACACGTCATGCTCATGTGCTTTGTCAATGGCATCTATTTAATATAATGCGCATCTTTTATTATGTATTGCATTATGTTGGCTCCCTGAGGAAGGAGCAGGGACATAGCTCCGAAACGCGTTGGTATAAAGCTATCACTATTTGACAACTATGGTTCATTTTATGAGCAGCGCGAATCTAAGAAACATTGACCTTTTTAGGCTCATCTTTTGGTTACCACTGCCAGCATTTGGAGTGTGGATCCTGCAGTAACCATACTATATGTTTACATTGGTTGTGGGTCACACAATCGTTCCAGGTGAGCAGCTATAATTGTTTGCCTCACAAAAGTGTTCCAAGGATAAGACCCTATTGCGCTTTCTTTCCTTCTTTATAGTTTTCTTAGAGTAATGAGAGAGAGAATATTTTAAGGCATTTTTATTACTTTCTGCAAAGTCACAAGTTTACATACTACGCCTTTAACCCCTTCAGGACCCAGCCTATTTTGACCCTAAAGACCTTGGCATTTTTTGCAATTCTGACCAGTGTCCCTTTATGAGGTTATATCTCTGGAACGCTTCAACCGATCCTAGCGATTCTGAGATTGTTTTTTCGTGACACATTGGGCTTCATGCTAGTATTAAATTTAAGTCGATAATTTTTGTGTTTATTTGTGAAAAAATCAAAAATATGTCAAAAAGTTTGAAAATTTCACAATTTTCACATATTTTATTTTTTTTTCTGATAAACCAGAGAGATATGTGACAGAAAAAAGTTATTAAATAATATTTTCCACATGTCTACTTCACATCAGCACAATTTTTGAAAAAAAATATTTTTTGGTAGGACGTTATAAGGGTTCAAAGTTCATGAGCAATTTTTCATTTTTCAACCAAAATTTACAAAACCATTTTTTTTAGTGACCACATCACATTTGAAGTCCTTTTGAGGGGTGTACATGACAGAAAACACCAAAAGTGACACCATTCCAAAAACTGCACCCCTCAAGCTACTCAAAACTATATTCAAGAAGATGATTAACCCTTCAGGTGCTTCACAGGACCTAAGGCAAAGTGGAAACAAAAAATGGATATTTTAATTTTTTTCACAAAAATGTTCTTTTAGCCTCAATTCTTTCATTTTCACATGGGCAACGGGATAAAATGGATCTTAAAATGTGTTGTGCAAATTCTCCCGAGTACACAGATACCTCATATATGGTCATAAACCACTGTTTGGGCGCACGGCAGGGCTCAGAAGGGAAGGAGCGCAATTTGAATTTTGGAGCTAATTTTACATCCAAAAAGTGAAATTGCGCTCCTTCCCTTCTGAGCCCTGCTGTGTGCCCAAACAGTAGTTTATGGCCACATATAAGGTATCGGTGTACTCAGGAGAAATTGCCCAACAAATTTTAGGATGAATTTTATGCTGTTGCCATGTGAAAACGAAAAAATTTAGGCTAAAAAAAAATTTTTGTGAAAAAAAAAGTACTATTTCATTTTCACAGATCAATTTGTAAAGCACCTGGGGGTTCAATATGCTTACTACCCATCTAGATATGTTCCCTGGGGGATCTAGTTTCCAAAATGGGGTCACTTGTGGGGGAGCTCCAATGTTTAGGCACACAGGGGCTCTCCAAAAGCGACATGGTGTCTGCTAACAATTTGAATAAAAATCAGCTCAAATTGTTAGCTGTCACCATATTGCGTTTGGTGAGCCCCTGTGTGCCTAAACATTGGGGCTCCGGAACAAGTGACCCCATTTTGGAAACCAGACCCTCCAGGGAACGTATCTAGATGCATAGTGAGTACTTTGAACCCCCAGGTGCTTCACAAATTCATCCATAAAAATGAAAAAGCACTTTTTTTTTCCACACAAATTTCTTTTTTTCATTATTACGGACCAATTTGTGAAGCACCTGGGGGTTCAAAGTGCTCACTATGCAGCTACATATGTTCCCTGGGGGGTCTAGTTTCCAAAATGGGGTCACTTGTGGGGGAGCTCCAATGTGGAGACGCACAGGGGCTCTCCAAACACGACATGGTGTCCGCTAACAATTTGAATGCAAAATGAGCTCAAATTGTTAGCTGTCACCATGTTGCGTTTGGTGAGCCCCTGTGTGCCTAAACATTGGAGCTCCCCCACAAGTGACCCCATTTTGGAAACTAGACCCCGCAGGGAACGTATCTAGATGCATAGTGAGCACTTTGAAGCCCTAGGTGCTTCACAAATTCATCCATAAAATGAAAAAGCACTTTCATTTCCACAAAAATTTTCTTTCTTCATTATTACGGACCAATTTGTGAAGCACCTGGGGGTTCAAAGTGCTCACTATGCAGCTACATATGTTCCCTGGGGGGTCTAGTTTCCAAAATGGGGTCACTTGCGGGGGAGCTCCAATGTGGAGACGCACAGGGGCTCTCCAAACACGACATGGTGTCCGCTAACAATTTGAATGCAAAATGAGCTCAAATTGTTAGCGGACACCATGTCACGTTTGGTGAGCCCCTGTGTGCCTAAACATTGGGGCTCCCCACAAGTGACCCCATTTTGGAAACTAGACCCCCAGGGAACGTATCTAGATGCATAGTGAGCACTTTGAACCCCCAGGTGCTTCACAAATTGATCTGTAAAAATGAAAAAGTACTTGTTTTCCGCAAAAAAAATTTTTTGCCATTAATTTGTGAAGCACCTGGGGGGTCAATATGCTCACTATCCATCTAGATAAGTTCCCTGGGGGGTCTAGTTTCCAAAATGGGGTCACTTGTGGGGGAGCTCTAATGTTTAGGCACACAGGGGCTCTCCATATGCGACATGGTGTCCGCTAACAATTGGAATTGTTAGAGGACACCATGTTGCGTATGGAGAGCGTCTGTGTGACTAAACATTAGAGCTCCCCCACAAGTGACCCCATTTTGTAAACTAGACCCCCAAGGAATGTATCTAGATGCATAGTGTGCACTTTGAACCTCCAGGTGCTTCACAAATTGATCTGTAAAAATGAAAAAATAATTTTTTTGTGGAAAAAAAAAGTACTTTTTTATTTTTATGGGTCAATTTGTGAAGCACTTGGGGGTTGAAAGTGCTCACTATGCATCTAGATACGTTCCTTGGGGGGTCTAGTTTCCAAAATGGGGTCACTTGTGGGGGAGCTCCAATGTGTAGGCACACAGGGGCTCTCCATACGCAACCTGGTGTTTGCCAACAATTGGAATTGTTAGCGGACACCAGGTCGCATATGGAGAGCCCCTGTGTGCCTAAACATTGGAGCTCCCCCACAAGTGACCCCATTTTGGAAACTAGACCCCCCAGGGAACATATCTAGATGCACAGTGAGCACTTTGAACCACCATGTGCTTCACAAATTGAGACGTATAAATGAATAAAGAAACTTTTTGTGAAAAAACATAGTCTAGTAGTTGCAATTAGTTGCAAAAGTAGTTGCAGCATAGGGGACCCATGGGCTCTGCCATATTTTTGGTCCAGCCAGATACAACTTGGCAGCTACGGACTGCCACCAGCCCCCAGCTGCCTCGTCATACCTGGCTGGAACCAAAAATACAGCGAAGCCTATTTTTTTTTATTTCTAGAAATATTTCTAGAAAAAAAATGACATAGGGCTCCGCCATATTTTTGGTCCAGCCAGATACAACTTGGCAGCTACGGACTGCCACCAGCCCCCAGCTGCCTCGTCATACCTGGCTGGAACCAAAAATACAGCGAAGCCTATTTTTTTTTTATTTCTAGAAAAAAAATGACATAGGGCTCCGCCATATTTTTGGTCCAGCCAGGTACAACTTGGCAGCTACGGACTTGCCACCCACCCCCAGCTGCCTCGTCATACCTGGCTGGAACCAAAAATACAGCGAAGCCCATTTTTTAAAAAATTTCTAGAACTAATTCTAGAAAAAAAAATTACGTGGGGCTCTGCCATATTTTTGGTCCAGCCAGGTACAACTAGGCAGCTGGGGGCTGGAATCCTCAGCATAGAGAGGCCCAAGCGTTCTGGGCCCCCCATGCTGCGAATTGCAGCCCGCAGCCGCCCCAGAAAATGGCGCATTCATTGAAGCGCCATTTTCTGGCGCTGTACCCACGCTCTTCCAGTTGCCCTGGTGCCGGTGGCTAACTGGGTAATAAAGGGGTTAATGCCAGCTTTTTATTGGCAGCTGGCACTAAGCCCGAGATTCATAATATAGGGCCAATGTTAGACCCGCCATTAGGAATCTCTAGTACGGTAAATAGTCAATAAATACACACAGAGAAAAATCTTTTTATTTGAAAAAAAAACAGACCCAATTCGGACTCCATCTTTATTATAAAAAGATCCGACGTAGTCCACAACGAAGGTCCCACGACGCTCGATCGCTCCGACGTAGTCCATAACGATGGTCCCACGACGTTTGATTGTCTCCGACATAGTCCACAACGAAGGTCCCACGACGCTCGATCACCTTTGCTTTCAGATCGCTACTCTGGAGCCCATTCCGCCAGCATGGTGATCGAGCTGCAGAAAGTGATCTGACACCCCGGGTGCAGTGACCCATTATGTGCATCACTGCGCCTGGGCTGCCAGATCACTTTCCGCAGCTCGATCCCCATGCATGGGGATCGAGCTGCGGAAAGCGATCTGGCAGCACAGGCGCATTGACCCACTATGTGCATCACTGCGTCCGGGCTGTCAGATTGCTTTCTGCAGCTCGATGCCCATGCAGGGAGATCGGGCTGCAGAGCAGCGATCTAAGAGCCTGGGCGCAGTGACCCACTATGTGCATCACTGCGCCCGGGCTGTTAGCTTTCTGCAGCTCGATCCCCATGCATGGGGATCGAGCTGCGGAAAGCGATCTGGCAGCCCAGGCGCAGTGATGCACATAGTGGGTCACTGCGCCCGGGGTGTCAGATCACTTTCTGCAGCTAGATCATCAGAATCCAGCTGTAGAAAGTGATCTGACAGATCCAGTACAGTGATCCACAGTGATCACATAATGGTCACTGTGGATCACTGTGCTGGATCTGTCAGATCACTTCCTACAGCTGGATCCTCAGGATCCAGCTGTAGAAAGTGATCTGACATATCCAGTACAGTGATCCACAGTGATCACATAATGGTCACTGTGGATCACTGTGCTGGATCTGTCAGATCACTTCCTACAGCTGGATCCTCAGGATCCAGCTGTAGAAAGTGATCTGACAGATCCAGTACAGTGATCCACAGTGATCACATAATGGTCACTGTGGATCACTGTGCTGGATCTGTCAGATCACTTCCTACAGCTGGATCCTCAGGATCTAGCTGTAGAAGTCATCTGACAGCTCCAGCACAGAGCTGTCAGATGCGGAAGCGGCCGGAGAGAAGAGGAGCGGGACGCAGCCGTGCAGCAGGATGGAGCGCGATCGCCGGAGGGGTGAGTGGGAGAGGCGATCGCCGCTCCGGTGATCGGGGGGGGCAGGCAGGGGGAAGAGGGGGGGTGACAGGAGATGGGGGGGCACTCAAAGGAAGCGGGGGCAGTGAGGAGGAGGCGGGCGGCAGGAAGAGGAAGCCCGCGGCAGGGACAGGAAGCGGGCGCAGGGACAGGAAGCGGGGGGGTAAGAAAGATGAAGAGGGGGCAGAATAGAGAGGTGGGGGACAGGGGGGCACTTAGAGGATGCCAGGGTAGCAGATCGGAGGGTAGGGAGAGCAGGGGCAGGCAGGGAAGCATGACAGGCGCGGTGATTTTCACTTTCACTTTTGAGCGCCAATCACCGCGCCTGTAGCCGGGGGGGTGGGGGTGGGGGCAAATCGACCCCCCATGGGGTGTTGTACAACACCCCATGTACCTGCAGGCTGAGTGACAGGTCAGTGAGACCCTCACTCGGCCTGCAGGAGCCCGATCAATCCATGGCCCACCCCCTGGGCCAAGGGTCGGGAACGAACTTGTTTCCATGGCCCAAACGGTGGGCCAAGGGTCGGGAAGGGGTTAAGCAAAACAAAGCTTCTGATAGGTTTATTAGCGACATCTGAGTTAAAGTGCGTTCACATCAGCGGAAATGACCTGCATTGTAGTAAGTGGTGACTTCACCGAGGACACATTGCCATGGCAACTGTGCAAGCGGTTACCATGGTGATGGTGTCCTAATGTGAACTCTGTTACTCCCTGCTTACCAATCGCTATTCCGATGCCTCATTCAGGAGCCGCAGGGATAGGCTAGGGTCAGATAGAAAAAATGACTAAGTTTTTAGTTTATGTCAGGGACATCTGCTAAAAACGGTAGTCCGACCCTAGCCATAGCGGTGGGGTGAGCAGGGAGTTAACTGAGATCACTCCAGGACACTATTGCCATAGTAACCACTTGCTCGGTTACTATGGTAACGGTGTTCTCAGTGACATCATTGCTTACCACACCGCAGGTCTCTGCTCACTCATTCAGTGATCAGAGACCATTCCAATGGTGCCTGATGTAGTGGAGCTGCATCCATTCAGAAAGACAGAAGACAAGGATCATGGAGGAATATGAGACTGGGGAGGGAGTAATAAAGATGGCTTATCTAAGTGCCTCTGTGTTTTTATTTCTAATAAATAAATTTTTCTTTGTGTTGTGTTTTTTTAACCATTTATTTCAGATTCTTAATAGCCGAGTCTAACTTGTCCTGACATTAAGAATTTCTGGGATTAATACCATCTGGGAAAACAAAGCGGGTATTAACCCTTTACTACCCAGCATGCCACCCCCCACCAGGGCCGCTGGAAGAACCTGTTAAATTGCCTGGAAATGGCGCTTCTTATGAATGTGCAATTTTCAGGGGCAGCTGCGGGCTGCTATTATGTAGCATGGAGAACCCTAAAACAATGGACTCTCACCCCACTGAGTATACCAGCCCTCAGCTGCCTAGTTTTATCTTGGCTGGCAATTAAAAATAGTATAGAGCCAACACATTTTTTTTTGTCAGCCAAGGTAAAATTAGGCAGCTGCGGGTGGCAACTCACAGCTGTCTGCTGCAAAGCCCCATGCATTTTTTTTTTCATTATTCATTTAACATCCTATGACGGCAGGTCGGTTGACATACACTAATGTGGATGGCAACTAAGCACAATCACCATCCAAATGGAAGAAATGTATCCTGATTGCAACAGCCAATGACAGAGGCTCTCACAGTGTGTGAGCGTCTGTGATTTGCTGTTAGCTTGTCAGTGCAGTGAATATGCATGAAGCTTAATGAGCGGTCCGTAAAGCAGCAGCGGGAGTCTGGTAAGCCCGATCTACCTATTCTACCATCTATGTATCCCATCTATCTATTTATCTATCTGATTTTTTCTATCTATCTATCTATCTATCTATCATCTATCTATTCTATCTTTTAACAGCATGGATTGACCATGTTAAAAAAGCATGTTATATGCATGTCATACTTATGACATGCACATGACATATAAATGATGCGGTGAAACCTCACACTGGCATGTCATACTCATGTCATACCGGTGTCAAAACGCATGGCATCTGCATGTCACCCACATAACATGCTGATGCTTTTCTCACTGATATCTGCAGCAAGAAAAAAAAGCAGATAATCTCTTAATTAGAGACACATATGTGGATGTATTTTAATGCACACCTGAAACACACTGCTTCTTTGTGTACCATCATGGGAAAGTCTAAAGAAACCAGCCAAGATATCAGCAAAAGAAGTATGGAGTATTGAAGGTGCCTCGTTCATCTTTACAGACAATTATAAGCAAGTGCAAACAAGATGGGATTGTCCAGCCATCATACCGTCAGGAAGGAGACGGATTCTGTGTCCTAGAGATGGATGTGCTTTGGTCCAACATGTGCATATCAACCCAAGAATAAAAGCAAAATACCTTGTGAAGATGGTGGCGGAAGCTGGTAAGATTGTGTCATTATCCACAGTTAAACGAGAACTGTATCAACATAGGCTGAAAGGCCACTCTGCCAGGAAGATGCCATTACTCCAAAAGAAACATAAAAAAGGCAGATTAATTTTTGCAAATACACACAGGAACAAAGACCTACATTTTTGGAGACGTGTCCTGTGGTATGATGAAATTGACATTGAACTGTTGATATAATAAAACTCACCACATTTGGCCACTTACAAATATCTATAATAATAGATAATTTGGTCCAAAATATCAACCAACACCTCAAATTTCATCCATAGTGTTTATTGCATTTTTTTATCCTTCTGCAGCTTGAGGCTGGGCCCTCTAGGGGGGCGTCAGTCACTTGCGATGCATATAATTGGTGCAGAGCAGCCCGCCTTGTCTAACAGCTGGGTGTCATTAATAGGCTGTGCTCTGACACTGTGCTTCTCTCAGACTGGAGTGACTGCCGCCCTATGGTGATCTCGTGTCTGGTGATACCACCAGTCTCCTCCTTGTGGCATGGCTGGTCGCAGATGCCACCATCACCCCCATGTCAGGGTTGTAGGAGATTGAGCACCGGTGTTGGGTGACATGAGTTGCCTCTTAAGGCCACATTACACACATAGATATCTGTTCAGATATTGGTCACAGATCTCTGTTTGCAGTGAAATCATGGACACATTGTTCCATTTTGTATACAGCCACAAAATGGAACAATGTGTCCATGATTTCACTGCAACCAGAGATCTGTGACCAATATCTGAACAGATATCTGTGCGTGTAACATGGCCTTTAGAGTGGCTTGCAGCGTCCTGCTAAATGCAATGGATATTTGCAAGTGGCCAAATGTGGTGAGTTTTTTTTCTCTATTAAAAATGTAACCTATTCGGTGAATTTTCTAAATGAAATTAAACATATGGTCAAAGATATGGTTAGGTACTCGTAGGTGTGAGGGTCCGTGAAGGGGGCAACGAGCTTACGTTATTTTGGTCCAAAATATCAACCAAAATACCTCACATTTCAATTATAGTGTTTATTGCATTTTTTTTATCCTTCTGCAGTTTGAGGCTGGGCCCTCTAGGGGGCGTCAGTCACTTGTGATGCATATAATTGCTGCAGAGAAGCCCGCCTTATCTAACAGCTCGGTGTCATTAATAAGCTGTGCTCTGACACCTTGCTTCTCAAGTACTGGAGTGACTGGTGATCTCGTGTCTGGTGATACCACCAGTTTCCTCCTTGTGGCATGGCTGGTCGCAGATGCCACCATCGGCCCCATGTCAGGGTTGCAGGAGATTGAGCACCGGTGTTGCCTCTTAGGGTACTTTTACACGCGGCAACTTTTCTAGGAATTTCACTGGCAACTTACTGGTTGCAGAGAAATCATGGACACATTGTTCTATCTTGTTGCTGTGTACAAATGGAACAATGTCTCCATGCTTTCACTGCAACCAGTAAGTTGCCTGTGAAATTTCTAGAAAAGTTGCCGCGTGTAACGGTACCTTTAGAGTGTCTGGCAGCGTCCTGCTAAATGCAATGGATATTTGTAAGTGGCCAAATAATTCCCTATTAGAAATGTAACCTATTCGGTGAATTTCCTAAATTAAATTAAACATATGGTCAAACATATGGTTAGGTACTCGTAGGCGTGAGGGTCTGTGAAGGGGGCTACAAGCTTATGTTATTTTGGTCCAAAATATCAACCAAAACACCTCACATTTCATCCATAGTATTTATTGCATTTTTTTTAATCTTTCTGCTGTTTGAGGCTGGGCCCTCTAGGGGGTGTCAGTCACTTGTGATGCATATAATTGGTGCAGAGCAGCCCGCTTTGTCTAACAGCTGGGTGTCATTAATAGGCTGTGCTCTGCTTCACAGGGACTGGTGTGACTGCCGCCCTATGGTGATCTCGTGTCCGGTGATACCACCAGACTCCTCCTTGTGGCATGGATGGTCGCAGATGCCACAATCGTCCCCATGTCAGGGTTGCAGGAGATTGAGCACCAATGTTGGGTGACATGAGTTGCCTCTTAGAGTGGCTGGCAGTGTCCTGCTAAATGCAATGGATATTTGTAAGTGGCCAAATGTGGTGAGTTTTTTTCTCTATTAGAAACGTAACCTATTTGGTGAATTTTCTGTTGGTATAATAACTAGGGATGGGCGAATCTACTCGCTAGGACTCGTTACTCGGCGAGTAGTAAGGGACTCGCAGGACTCGGTACTCTGCGAGTTTCCCAGCGATTACTCGCACAGCAACGAGTCCAATGCAAATCAATGGCAATCCTAGTTTTGTCAGAGACTCTGACAAAACTAGGATTGCCTTTGACTTGCATTGGTCTGATTACTGTGCAAGTAATCACAGGGAAACTCGCAAAGTAACTGCTGTTACTTTGCGAGCTGAGTCTGGCTGTCTGCTCTGTGCAGGCTGCCGCAGCTCCAGGGTCCTAGAGCCCGCCTGCTCACAGAGATGATGTAGCAGAGCTGCGATTGTTCTCAGTCTGCTCATCCCAACACAGAGAAAAATTTTTATTAGAAATAAAAAAAAAGCCATTAGGGACTCCATCTTTAATTAAAAAAATCCTCTTCCATCCGACGCAGTCCAAAACGCGATGTCCTCTCTGCTACATCCCCTTTGCATAGATATAGATGTCTATGCACAGGGAATGAGCAGACTGAGAACAATCTCAGCTCTGCTACATCAGGCAGCAGGTGGGCTCTAGGACCCTGGAGCTGCGGCAGCCAGCACAGAGGAGACAGCCTGACTCTTATCTGTGCGAGTTTCCCAGGGATTACTTGCACAGTAAACGAGTCCAATGCAAATCAATGGCAATCCTAGTTTTGTCAGAGTCTCTGACAAAACTAGGATTGCTTCAGGCTGAAGCTTCCGAGACACATCTGCGATTTGTAAATCGCACACTACTCGCTATTACTCGCTTCTCCATTCATTAACATTGGACTCGCTAGACTAGCAACGAGTAGCGAGTCCCGGGCTCGGACTCGCTAGAGTCAAGCGATTCCGAGTAATTTAGGACTCGCCCATCACTAATTGCAGCAAAAGCTAGATGAACAAAGATATTTTTGTAAGAAGGTTGCACAGTTCCTATCAAGCAGGCTTTTCAATTAAAAAAAAAAGCTATTATGTGTTCCTTCAGACCATGTAAAGGAGGACCTGTCATCTACCATTATTATCTAATTGTTGTGCCTGCTTTTTATGCCGTTGCTAAGTTTATTGCTGCTTCTTCATTGATACCAACATAAAGGTTTGGCCAACAACTAACTCAATGTGGTCCTTGTGTTCCAGGATTGTCCTCCTCGTCCTGTTCATTATGATTGTGCGTTGTGTCGCTGCTTGCTGCCTCCACTGTTGTGTGAAGAGACAAACAAAATTGACTTCTAGGAAGAGGGTCACAGTTGTCACTGTGAGCGGCTCAGATTCTGTATACGGTATGTACATTTACAAGGATGTTTCCACTTAATATTTATTGGTGGTAGTAACAACATGAATAATAGTGCCCTATATTAGGGTCCAGCACAGAGGAGACAGCCTGACTCTTATCTGTGCGAGTTTCCCAGGGATTACTTGCACAGTAAACGAGTCCAATGCAAATCAATGGCAATCCTAGTTTTGTCAGAGTCTCTGACAAAACTAGGATTGCTTCAGGCTGAAGCTTCCGAGACACATCTGTGATTTGTAAATCGCACACTACTCGCTATTACTCGCTTCCCCATTCATTAACATTGGACTCGCTAGACTCGCAACGAGTAGCGAGTCCCGGGCTCGGACTCGCTAGAGTCAAGCGATTCCGAGTCATTTAGGACTCGCCCATCACTAATAATAACCATTGTTACATTTAGAGGAAAAAGAAGCTTGGAAGCCTAAGAACACTATCTCAACTGTGATACATGGGGGGTGGAAGCATCATGTTATGGGATTGTTTTGCTAAAGGAGGGACTGGTGAACTTCACAAATGATGGCATCATGAGGAGAGAAGATTATGTGGCAATATTGAAGCAACATTTCAAGGCATTAGCCAGGAAGTTAAAGTTTGGGCAGAAATGGGTCTTCCAAATGGATAATGACCCAAAGCATACTGCCAAACTGGCTACAAAGTGGCTTAAGGATAACAAAGTCAATGTTTTGGAGTGGCCATCACAAAGTCCTGATCTCAATCCTACTTAAAATTTATGGGCAAAGATGAAAAGGCAAGTGCAAGCAAGGCGACCTGCAAACATGGCTTTGTTACACCAGTTCCTGTCTTGAGAAATGGGCCCAAATTCCTACCAACAATTGTGAGAAGCTTGAGGAAGGATATCCAAAATGTTTGACCCAAGTCATAAAGTTTAAGGGCAAAGGTACCAAATACTAATGAAATGTATGTAAACTTGTGACTTTCCAGAAAGTAATAAAAATGCCTTAAAACATTCTCTGTCACTCTCATTATTCTGCCATTTGGCAAATATTAATAATTATGGTAATCCTAATTGACCTAAAATGGGAAAGGTTTATTCTGATTTCATGTTAGATAGTGAGAAAACATGCATATGTGTCTTTTTATTTAGTGTATGTAAACTTCTGGTTTCAACTGTATATATAAATCTCATACCTACTGTGCTTTTTTATACTGTACTGTAAAAAGTGACCTATGGTGTGATTATCTGTAACATGTCAATTTCTATTGCAGTATATGTGCATTTTATTTGCAGATTTTCCCCATAAGCTTGCAGGAGATGAGGAAGTTTACAGATAAAAAGTGCACTAGTATTTATTGCGTTTCCACAGTGGATGCACACACTGAATAAAAATTCATAATACTCTTTGTGGGAACATAGCTCTATTAAAATCTGAAATTTGCCTTTGCCTAAAGTAAATGCAGCATTTTATGTATTCCCATACTTATAACCATACCTCCGCAACAAATTTTGACTACTCCCGTAGCAATACCTAAGCCGCACCCATTTGCCATCTCCTTCTAAATTAGCAGGTGTAGATGTCAGATGGGCAGTGGCAGTGAGGGACATTCAGCAGATGCCCTAGACTGCAGGGTGTTGGCCCATATCCGGGACTGTCCGTTATATTCAGAATGGTTGATACTAGAGGTTAATAGATCAATTCACGGGACTCTTGTTCAGCATTCAGGTCAGTGATACCTGAAGGCTGGAAAAGATATCTTACGTTCCAGCTCAAGCGTCACCATCGAGACGTTAGTTTAAAAAGGACTGGCTTGATGTCATCTGCGCATTGTGCTCCTCTACAGTTGGAACTTGTGGATTTATTTTTTGTTTATGCCTTCATAGTCATAGAAATCAGAATTCTCAAGTTTTCATGTAAGCTTCATCATGGGACTTGTTGCTTTTTTGTAATAGTACACTCAATAGTATGCATGGCAAACAGTGTGAAGTTTATTTAAAAATGGCTCAGTCCAGAAAACAGCCTATTTATGACATTTCAGTCTTATATAGACCTTCATCAGATATGTGCTGTGTTGTAGTATTGGATTAGGAGTGCTTAACAGTCATAGGATGTTGGTAGGGCCAGGGGTGTAATTATCGCGGTCACAGAGGTCGCAACCACAACCAGGCACAGGGGTAGAGTGGACCCACTGATCCCAGTGCCTACTTCAGATGGATGTGCGTCTGAGGTACATGCACTGCTATGCATGCTGCTGGACGAACAGACACTGGCAGCTGATGTCAGAGTGTCCATGAGTTGTGACAAATGACAGTGACGTCATACGTCTTCATAGCAGCTAATGTCAGCTGCCGGCCATTGTGCTGGCTATAGAAGAGGATGCCATTGGACACAGGACCAGAGGGAAGGCGAGTAGAATGTTTTTGTTTTTTATGCATGAGAGACAGAACATGGACTATATATACCAGAAAGGGGTTCAAAATTAGGACATGTATACCAGGATGAAGAACATATATATACCAGGATGGGGACATATACATTATATTAGGATGGTGGATACATATATCAGGATGGGCCCAGGATGAGGACATATATACCATGATGGGGAACATATACATTGACAGGCAAAAGGATACCAAAGTTTTGAACATTTGATTTTCAGGCTTCATACCTCTCCATCCACTACAGTTTTAAATGTGATACCACCTTCATTTTGTAAACAATCATTTTGGCTAACTCCTACATAAATTTAACTTTCAAATATTTAGCATATTATTAGTATTGCAGATTCTTGTCATGTCACTGCATTGTTACTGTTTTGCTACTGGTGTTTGAAAAATCTTTCCTTCCTTATACTACAAGCTACAATCAATCATTTTTTTCTAGAATTAGTTCTAGAAATAAAAAAAAATGGGCTTCGCTGTATTTTTTGTAGCCAGCCATGTACAACTTGGTAGCTGGCTGACTGGAATCCTCAGCGTGGAGCGACCCAAATGTTGCCCTTGTGCTGGTGGCACACGGGTTCTCCATATGCGACATGGTGTCCGCTAACAATTTCAATAGAAATTAGCTCCAATTGTTAGCGGAAACCATGTCGGGTATGGAGAGCCCCTCCCTGTGTGCCTGAACATTGGAGCTCCCCCACAAGTGACCCCATTTTGTAAACTAGACCCCGAAGGAACGTATCTAGATGCATAGTGATCACTTTGAACCCCCAGATGCTTCACAAATTCATCCATAAAAATGAAAAAGCACTTTTTTTTCCACAAAAAAGTTTCTTTTTTCATTTTTACGGATCAATTTGTGAAGCACCTGGGGGTTCAAAGTCTCTTAGACATAATCCTTTGGTGGTCTAGTTTCCAAAATGTGGTCACTTGTGGGGGAGCTCCAATGTTTAGACACATAGGGGCTCTTTATATCCTACAAGGTGTCCGCTAACAATTCCAATTGTTAGTGGACACCATGTTGGTATGGAGAGCCCCTGTGTGTCTCCACATTGGAGCTCCCCCATAAGTGACCCCATTTTGGAAACTAGACCCCCCAAGAAATGTATCTAGATGCATAGTGAGCACTTTGAACCCCAGATGCTTCACAAATTCATCCATAAAAATGAAAAAGCACTTTTTTTTCCACAAAAAGTTTCTTTTTTTATTTTTACGGATCAATTTGTGAAGCACCTGGGGGTTCAAAGTGCTTACTATGCATCTAGATACATTCCTTTGGGGGTCTAGTTTCCAAAATGGGGTGACTTGTGGGGGAGCTCTAATGTGGAGACACAAGGGACCCTCCAAACGCGACATGGTGTCCGCTAACAATTTGAATGGAAAATGAGCTCAATTTGTTAGCGGACACCATGTTGCGTTTCTGAAAAAGTCTCCAAAGGCGGGGCCTGTCTGCTGCTCCCTCCGCCTGCTTTGTAATTATGTATTTCCTCTCAGCTTGCTGCAGTGCTGAGAGCCTGGCAGCGTCATGAAAGGGGCGGGGCTACCAATAACCCCTTTCATAACGTGGCCAGGCTCTCAGCACTGCAGCAAGCTGAGAGGGGGCGTGCATAATTACAAAGCGGGCGGAGGGATCAGCAGACAGAACCCGGCAGCAGGGATGAGCAAACTATCTGGTAACCGGATTGCTCAGGATTACACATTGTGAGCAATCCGGATACCGGATTGCGGCTTCAGCAATCCGGCTCCCGGATTGCTGAATGTATGAAGACAATTGCGTTCACCGCATCCGGATCTGGATGCGGTGAACGCAATTCAGGTTTAAATTGTGACCCTAGCCAAAGTCCGTCCATCCATTGAATTGCAAACATGTGGGCATCCAGGCATAATATCGGAGTCAACAAGTCAGCTCATCACAAGGTCTATCAAGTCTAATGTGACAAACACGGCAGTAGAGGTGGCTTGTATGCTTCATAATAATAATATTTCAGATGTCCATGCAAGTACTCTGCAATGCACTTTACACATGTCTGGAATGGTGGCCTGAAAAAAGATGAAGTATCCTGAACCTCAGTATCATCATAAGAAGCATCAGCTAAAGTTTGCAAAAAAGTATGAAAAGTGGCAGTAGAAGATTGGAAACTTGTGATTTGCAGTGATGAAGAGAAAATCGTTTGACTAGGCTCTGATGGGTACAAATGAGTCTAGAAGAAGCAAGGGAAAAGGTGTTAACAGATCGAGACATTGAAATCACTGTCAACTTTGGTGGAGGAAGCCTGATGATACGGGGTTGTTTCACAGAAAAATGTGTTGGATGAGCTTTATAAGAGCATCTTGAAGATGAGTTACTTCGTACACTTGAGTACTATGAGTATGAAAAGGAAGATGTAGTGTCCCAGCAGGACAATGATCCAAGGATATGTCGATATTAGTGAAGACATGGTTGAATGACAATGAAGTAGAGGTCTTGGATTGGCCTCTACAGACCTAGACTTTAACCCTTTCGGATACTTATGGGCAGAGTTGAAGAAAAAGCTGTATACATATCTAAGTGCATCAACCAGTAGACCTAGTGTATGATTTCGGTCAAGACTGATCAAGAGCATTCCAAGAAGGATTCAGGCAGTGTTGAAATGTAAAGTTGGATTTACAACATACCAACAAAATAATTAAAAATGTAATATACATTTTTAGGAGTAAAACAGTAACAATGCAGTCACATGTCAACAATCTGCATAATTAATAGAATATTATATAAAGTGGGTATGGAAAGTATTCAAACCCCTTTAAATTTTTCACTTTTTGTTTCATTGCAGCCATTTGGTAAATTCAAAAACGTTCATCTTTTTTCTTATTAATGTACACTCTGCACCGCATCTTGACTGAAAAAACAAATGTAGAAATTTTTGCAAATTTATGAAAAAAGAAAAACTGAAATATCACATGATCATAAGTATTCAGACCCTTTGCTCAGACAATCATATTTAAGTCACATGCTGTCGATTTCCTTGTGATTTTCCTTGAGATGATTCTACTCCTTCATTGGAGTCCAGCTGTGTTTAATTAAACTGATAGGACTTGATTTGGGAAGGCACACACCTGTCTATATAAGACCTCTCAGCTCACAGTGCATGGCAGACCAAATGAGAATCATGAGGTCATAGGAACTGACAAGGAGCTCAGAGACATAATTGTGACAAAGCACAGATCTGGCCAGAGTTACAGAAGAATTTCTGCAGTACTCAAGGTTCCTAAGAGCACAGTGGCCTCCATAATCCTTAAGTAGAAGTTTGGGACCACCAGAAGTCTTCGTAGACCTAGCCATCCAGCCAAATTGAGCAATCGTAGGAGAAGAGCCTTGGTGAGAGAGGTAAAGAAGAACCCCAAGTTCACTGTGGCTGAGATCCAGAGATGCTGTAGGGAGAGGGCAGAATTTTCCACAAAGTCAACTATCACTGTAGCCCTCCACCAGTCGAGCCTTTAAGGCAGAGTAGCCTGACGAAAAGCATATGCAAGACATAGAGTTTGCAAAAAAACACATAAAGGACTCCCAAACAATGGGAAATAAGATTCTGTGGTCTGATGAGATGAAGACAGAACTTTTTGGTGATAATTCTAAGTGGTACGTGTGGAGAAAACCAGACCCTGCCCAATACAATCCCAACAGTGAAACATGGTGGTGGCAGCACCATGTTATGGGGGTGTTTTTCAGCTGCCGGGACAGGACCCTTGGTTCCAATTGAAGAGAACGTGAATGCGGCCAAGTATTATTATTATTATTATTATTATTATTATTATTATTATTTATTTATATAGCGCCATTAGGTTCCATGGCGCTTTACATGAGGATGCAGATATCCTGGATGAAAACCTCTTTCAGGGTGCTCTGACTCAGACTTGGCCAAAGGTTCACCTTCCGACAAGACAATGACCCTCGACACACAGCTAAAATAACAAAGGAGTGGTTTCAGAACAACTCTGTGACAATTCTTGACTGGCCCTGCCAGAGCCCTGACCTAAACCCAATTGAGCATCTCTGGAGGGACCTGAAAATGGCTGTCCACCAATGTTCACTTTCCCACCTGATGGAACTGGAGAGGATCTGCAAGGAAGAATGGTAGAGGATCCCCAAATCCAGGTGTGAAAAACATGTTCCATCATTCCTAAGAAGACTCATGGCTGTACTAGCTCAAAAGTGTGCTTCTACTCAATACTCAGCAAAGGGTCTGAATACTTATGACCATACGATATTTCAGTTTTTCATTAATAATACCTTTGCAAAAATTTCTACATTTCTGTTTTTTTCAGTCAATATGGGGTGCAGAGTGTACATTAATGAGAAAAAAAAATGAACTTTTGTGAATTTACCAAATGGCTGCAATGAAACAAAGAGTGAAAAATTTAAAGGGTTCTGAATATTTTCCGTACCCACTGTACAATGGCAAACATATAGACCAGAATGGTAGACATACATCAGGAAGGAGACAAATATACCAGGATGGGGGGGGGGACACATATACCCGAATGGGATCAGAATGGGAGACATATATAGCAAGATATATATGTGGCGCCCCTGCGACCAGGGTGGCCACAGGTAAGAACTGCAGCCGGGGAGGTGGAGACAGTTTTCTACAAACACCTTCATAAACACACCCACAGACACAAGACCCAACCCGGAGCCCGGGACTCTAGGCGGGCAAGGGGTGGTAGGGCCAGTCAAAGTGGGTGGGATGAAGGCAAGGTGACGGACCGGGTACATAAGGGGAAAACCAGGAAGTAGTAGTAGTAGGCCAGAGGGTGCCGAGCAGCAAAGACCAAGAGTAGGACAGAGAGACACTTCCGCGAAGGTTGCAGGCTCCCTGGAGGCGCAGAATCCTGCAAGGCACGGTCCCCTGGAGAGAAAGCCCGCTCCACAGCCTGTAACCTGAGGGAAGGGGAAAGACCAGACCAGTACAGCTGGTTCCAAGGAAAACGGCAGCGGTGACAGAAGATGACTGGCAGGGAAGAATCCCCTGATGTATGCCGTAGTTACACGAGTAGGAAAGAGCCCAGTGATCCTCTGCAACATAGGGACATGCAAGGCTAGGCTGGGACCAGAGAGTCGGCTCTGAGGTGACCGTAGCTACATGCCGGATCACAGACACACCGATGGGGAGCTCAGATTCCAAGTCTAACCTCCTAACACACGTGCAGGAGCTGCAGTGACACATAGGGCTCAGAGCTTGCTACCCGGACATAGGGAGAAGCCCAAATAGGAACCCGAGTCACCCAGCATACAGACACAAGGGAAGAACAGAGGGAGAAAGCCTGAAAGGTATGAAGAAAGAGAAGGGTCTCAGAAGGAAAACCTGGCTGCAGAAGGGTTAACTGAAAGCACGGAGTTAACTTGGTGAATGAACTGTACTTGTGAACTGTACTAAAGGAAACCAAGTAAAAGCCGGTGAACCCTGCTAAAGTCTCCCGTGTGTGATTCCCTGCACATTCCACTGATATATACATATTACACCCTGTCAGGAGCAGCCCGACCCACTGCAGGCTCATCCATCTGGCTGCAGCACCATCGATCCTCCTGGTGGAAGCAGCAGCAGCAGTGGTCCCCATGGGTGGTTTCACGACAATCCCTGTAAATAACCCCTTTTACTTGTGGGCTCGGGACACGGTCCGGACCAAGACCGCTGTGATAACCCCCCCGTAATACCCCAATCCGGGTACCCCTTCCCAGTCAGCTCCACAATTTGGCGTCATGAACAGAATAGACCCGGTCCAACAGAACCGGACCCCATGTGCCTAAAAACTCGAAATTTGGACTGTTCTACTACAATCTGTGCTTAATAGCGGCATTAGGTACCTGAGGACATGTGCAGAGGAGGCGTGCCAAGAACCCCCATCGTAGGCCGGTCCAGTCCAGAGAGGGAAAAGAAAGGCTCACCCTGGCTCCCTTTAACTCCGGGAAGCCAGCCATCAAGCCGAAGGAGGAACCTCCGCCCCAAACTGCAGTGCCCAATGATGAAATGGCGGGAGCTAGAGAGAGCGCCCTAAAAAGGCGGGGTGAGGAGCGATTGCGAGACATCCAGATGGAAGAGCAGGACGCCAGGCTAAGTGGTGATATAGGAGGACCCGAGTTGATCCTGACGGGCCCACGAGACTTAATAGTGGAGGAACCCGGAGAGGGAGAGACACCCGGTGACCGAGGTACCATTGCAAAAGGCGGCAGAAAGTTTCCGGAGATCCGAGACACCCGACGGAGTGTATTGAGGTTGCTACCCCTCCAGTCAACATGGGTTCGAGCTGAGTTCAGAACCCGAATCCAGTTAGACTGTGACCAATATCAGTAGTCCCTGACCATACAGCCCGGCTGGGCTCATTCCCCCTATGCAACCCGGAGCAGGGAGAATCAGCTGGAAGAGCTGGTAGATGTGTCTATACCCGAGACTGTGCCCCAGATGACTATCAGGGTACCTTTACACGCCGCCACTATCCCTGGCAACCGGTATCAACCACACGTGCATGCGCACATTTTTAACGGTTGCTAACGATCGCCGATATCGCATGTACACGCCACCATTGCGTTCCCCAGAAGTTCCCACAGATCCTGTGGATAACTTGCTGTTGAATACAGTCGCCGCTTCACACGCCGCTATCCACAAAGGAATATGGGTGTACATCTTTCGCGCCGCAAGTACATAGGCGTGACAGAGTTGTGTATTCCGTGACGCTAACACGCTGATTGGACAGCGCAATAGTGTCATGATTAGCCAGCCTGCGCAGGAAGGCTGGTTAATACATGACGCCATTGCAATTGTGTAGTGTGAATGGACAGCTCTTTAAATATGGCAAACTGTGAAGGGACAGCCAATGGGAACACAGTAGCCCCCACCAATCATCGCTGATGGGGCGCAGTATCCAGCACGCTGTGGCACGCCCCGGGGAAATCACTAGGTGACGCAGATTCAATCCCTGTCCCCCGTTTACATGCCACTACCATGGCAATTGTCCCTTTGTGTTGCCTTGGATTTTTGAACACGGCTCGAAAACAGCTACCCGAAGCAACTGTGAGGAACCCGATCACTTTCCCAAATTACACGCCGCCACTTCGTAGCAATTTCAACGCAACATGCACAAAATTCCCCATTGCCAGCCAGTTGCTACCACGCAGTGGCGGCGTGTAAAGGTACCTTCAATGTGTCCGACCCTCTCGGAGCCCTGCAGGAGGGATGTCTGCTGTTACCGGAGCCACTGATCCCGGCCCCTGCATCTATGGAGGTGAGAGGAGAGCAGCTCCGTTGCTGGTGGGAGCGTGGTGAACAAGAGGAAGATATGATGGGCTTCCCTGTGGACCCTGATGCTGGAATAAACCCTGTAGAAGTAGTGACCAGGGATGAATATCTGCGAAGATGCGCCAGGCAATGGGAGAAGGAGGAAATAGAAAAGCTGGCCCAGAAACGTGAGATGGTGGCTCGCACCCAATACTCTAAATGTACCTTTACAACTTTTCTAGGAATTTCACTGGCAACTTGCTGGTTGCAGTGAAATCATGGAGACATTGTTACATTTGTACACAGCAACAAGATAGAACAATGTGTCCATGATTTCACTGCAACCAGTAAGTTGCCAGTGAAATTCCTACAAAAGTTGCCGCGTGTAAAGGTACCCTAAGGGTACCTTTACACGCTGCCATTATCCCTGGCAACCGGTATCAACCGCACGTGTACGCGCACATTTTTAACGGTTGCTATTGATCGCTGATACCTCATGTACACGCCGCCATTGCGTTGTCAACTGAAGGTATCGTGGTTCCCTGGAAGTTCCCACAGATCCTGCGGATAACTTGCTGTTGAATACCGTCGCCGCTTCACATGCCGCTATCCACAAAGGACTATGGGCGTACATCTTTCGCGCCGCAAGTACATAGGCGTGACAGAGTTCTGTATTCTGTGATGCTAATACGCTGATTGGACAATGCAATAGCGTCATGATTGGCCAGCCTGCGCATTGCAATTGTGTAGTGTGAATGGACAGCTCTTTAAATATGGCGCCCTATGAAGGGACAGCCAATGGGAACACAGTAGCCCCCACCAATCATCGCTGATGGGGCGCGGTATCCAGCATGCTGTGGCACGCCCCGGGGAAATCACTAGGCGACGCAGATTCCTTCCCTGTCCCCCGTTTACACGCAATTACCATGGCAATTATCCATTAGTGTTGCCTTGGATTTTTGAACACGGCTCGGAACGGCTACCCGAAGCAACTGCGAGGAACCCAATCACTTTCCCAAATTACACACCGCCACTTCGCAGCAATTTCAACACAACAGGCACAACAATCCCCATTGCTACCTCGCAGTGGCGGCATGTAAAGGTACCTTTTGGCTGTTACCCGGGGGGATTCCACAGTTACTCAATCCCCGCGACACAAAGGGAAAATCGTTAAAATTAAGCCGGAAAGGGATATGCTTTCGCCTGAGAATGGAACCCGGATTCATCAAAGAACTCTAAGTGTGAATGTGATGTATTCCTTACTGACCCCATCCCATTCCTGAATGAGTGAATAGCCTTTTTCCCCTGTTTGACCTTTGTGTTTGCAAAGACAATTAATGCCATGAGCAGTTAATGGTATAAACATTTAATGCATATACCGTATATACTCGTGTATAAGCCGACCCGTGTATAAGCCGACCCCCCTACTTTTGCCCCAAAAATCTGGAAAAGCCTATTGACTCGTGTATAAGCCGAGGGTGGACCCCAGCACAGGTATACAGACCCCAGCAGTGTGGTATACAGGCCTCCCCAGTGGTAGTATACAGCAACCCCAGTGGTAGTATACAGATTCCCCAGCAGCCCCAGTGGTAGTATACAGATTCCCCAGCAGCCCCAGTGGTAGTATACAGGAGCCCCAGCAGCCCCAGTGGTAGTATACAGGAGCCCCAGCAGCCCCAGTGGTAGTATACAGGAGCCCCAGCAGCCCCAGTGGTAGTATACAGGAGCCCCAGCAGCCCCAGTGGTAGTATACAGGAGCCCCAGCAGCCCCAGTGGTAGTATACAGGAGCCCCAGTGGTAGTATACAGATTCCCCAGCAGCCCCAGTGGTAGTATACAGATTCCCCAGCAGCCCCAGTGGTAGTATACAGGAGCCCCAGCAGCCCCAGTGGTAGTATACAGATTCCCCAGCAGCCCCAGTGGTAGTATACAGGAGCCCCAGCAGCCCCAGTGGTAGTATACAAGAGCCCCAGCAGCCCCAGTGGTAGTATACAGGAGCCCCAGCAGCCCCAGTGGTAGTATACAGGAGCCCCAGTGGTAGTATACAGATTCCCCAGCAGCCCCAGTGGTAGTATACAGATTCCCCAGCAGCCCCAGTGGTAGTATACAGGAGCCCCAGCAGCCCCAGTGGTAGTATACAGGAGCCCCAGCAGCCCCAGTGGTAGTATACAGGAGCCCCAGCAGCCCCAGTGGTAGTATACAGGAGCCCCAGCAGCCTCAGTGGTAGTATACAGGAGCCCCAGCAGCCCCAGTGGTAGTATACAGCAGCCCCAGTGGTATACAGCAGGCCCCCAGGGGTACATATAGCAGCCCCCAGGGGGAACCCAGCAGCCCCCTGGGGGTACCAACAGCCCCCTGGGGGTACCAATAGCCCCCAGGAGGTACCAGCAGCCCCCTGGGGGTACCAACAGCCCCCAGGGGGTACCAGCAGCCCCCTGGGGGTACCAACAGCCCCCAGGGGGTACCAACAGCCCCCTGGGGGTACCAATAGCCCCCAGGGGGTACCAGCAGCCCCCTGGGGGTACCAACAGCCCCCTGGGGGTACCAACAGCCCCCAGGGGGTACCAGCAGCCCCCAGGGGGTACCAACAGCCCCCTGGGGGTACCAACAGCCCCCAGGGGGTACCAACAGCCCCCTGGGTTTACCAACAGCCCCCAGGGGGTCCCCAGCAGCCCCCAGGGGGTACCAACAGCCCCCTGGGGGTACCAACAGCCCCCAGGGGGTACCAACAGCCCCCTGGGGGTACCAATAGCCCCCAGGGGGTACCAACAGCCCCCTGGGGGTACCAACAGCCCCCAGGGGGTCCCCGGCAGGTACCCCAGCAGCCCCCAGGGGGTCCCCAGCAGCCCCCAAATGCTGTCACTCGCCCCCCCTTGCAAGGGCCCCCCCCGCTTCTCTTACCATTCCGGACTTCTGATCCGCGCCGCTCCTCGCTCCTCCTCGCTGCTCCGTCCGTCCGTCTTCTACATCCGGGATCCCCGGCCGCGCGATGACGTCACATGCCTGCGACGGCCGGAGATCCGAGATGTAGAAGACGGACAGAGCAGCGAGGAGGAGCGAGGAGCGGCGCGGATCAGAAGTCCGGAATGGTAATATAACCATCGGGGGGGGGGCCCTTACAAGGGGGGGCAGGTGCCAGCACTTGGGGGGGATTTAATTAGTTATGCACTGCTTCCCCCTGCCGGTGATTGACAGGGGAAAGCAGTGCATATTTAATGAGCGGCCCCACGTGACGGGGCCGCTCATACAGCAGCCTCCCCCCCCGCCTCCTGAAGCCTCCACAGCCCCGGACACAGCCCCGGACACAGCCCCCCCCGTATTGACTCGTGTATAAGCCGAGGGGGAGACTTTTCAGCCCAAATTTTGGGCTGAAAAACTCGGCTTATACACGAGTATATACGGTAGTTAGAGTGCTTTGTGTGCTCCCCATTGGTTTTATGACCAGCCAGAACTGAGAGACTGTTTGCACTTTGTGGACAAGGAACTTGAATAGAGACTGTTGAACGTGTTGTGCCTGCTTTTGAAGTTTTATACTTTTTAAGAAAGTAATGTAGCTTTTAAATCTAACCGTTTTAGCACTTAACTAGGTGAGCTTAGAGAGCCGGTAAGGTACAGTCATATGAAAAAGTTTGGGCACCCCTCTTAATCTTACTCTTTTTTTTGTTTTAAATTAGTTTTTTGCAACAGCTATTTCAGTGTGATATATGTAATAACTGATGGACACAGTAATATTTCAGGATTAAAATGAGGTTTATTGTGCTAACCGAAAATGTGAAATATGCATTATTTCAAAAATTGACAGGTGCAAAAGTATGGGCACCTCAACAGAAAAGTGACATTAATATTTAGTAGATCCACCTTTTGCAAAAATAACAGCCTCTAGTCGCTTCCTGTAGCTGTTAATGAGTTCCTGGATCCTGAATGAAGGTATTTTTGACCATTCCTCTTTACAAAACAATTCCAGTTCAGTTAAGTTTGATGGTCGCCGAGCATGGACAGCCCGCTTCAAAACATCCCACAGATGTTCAATGATATTCAGGTCTGGGGACTGGAATGGCCATTCCAGAACATTGTAATTGTTCCTCTGCATGAATGCCTGAGTAGATTTGGAGCGGTGTTTTGGATCATTGTCTTGCTGAAAGATCCATCCCCGGCGTAACTTCAACCTTGACACTGATTCTTGAACATTATTCTCAAGAATCTGCTGATACTGAGTGGAATCCATGCGACCCTCAACTTTAACAATATTCCCGGTGCTGTCATTGGCCACACAGCCCCAAAGCATGATGGCGCCATGCATAACGCCTTGTTGTATGACCAAACAACTCAATCTTTGTTTCATCTGTACACAGGACCTTCTTCTAAAATGAAACTGGCTTGTCCAAATGTGCTTTTGCATACCTCAGGCAACTCTGTTTGTGGCGTGCATGCAGAAACGGCTTCTTTCGCATCACTCTCCCATACAGCTTCTCCTTGTGCAGTGTGCGCTGTATTGTTGATCGATGCACAGTGACACCATCTGCAGCAAGATGATGCTGCAGGTCTTTGGAGGTGGTCTGTGGATTGTCCTTGACTGTTCTCACGATTCTTCTTCTCTGCCTTTCTGATATTTTTGTTGGCCTGCCACTTCTGGCCTTTACAAGAACTGTCCCTGTGATCTTCCATTTCCTTACTATGTTTCTCACAGTGGAAACTGACAGGTTAAATCTCTGAAACAACTTTTTGTATCCTTCACCTGAACAACTATGTTGAACAATCTTTTTTTTCAGATCATTTGAGAGCTGTTTTGAGGAGCCCATTATGCCACTCCTCAGAGAAGATGCAACTAGGAGAACAACTTGCAAGTGGACACCTGAAATAGCTTTTCTCATGATTGGATACACCAGGCTATATAGTACAAAGCTCAATGAGGTTACCAAACTAATTTAGTGCTTCAGTAAGTCAGTAAAAAGTACTTAGGAGTATTCAAATCATGAAAATCAGAAGGGTGCCCATACTTTGGCATCTGTCAAATTTTGAAATAATGCATATTTCACATTTTTGATTAGTACAATAAACCTCATTTCAAACCTGAAATTACTGTGTCCATCAGTTATTACATATATCACACTGAAATAGCTGTTGCAAAAAAACAATTTAAAACAAAAAAAAAAGAGTAAGATTAAGAGGGGTGCCCAAACTTTTTCATATGACTGTATACCACAGGACTCTTGTGACTTTAATAATTGTGTAACCCATGTCCTAAAGGGTTAAAGAAAGTGTGGTATAAGATGCCGGTACGGAGAGTAACACCGTGACCACAAGCTGGTGACCCGAGGGCCCGGAGGCCTCTGCACTTATAGCCAGTAGGAGTAAAGTGTAAACCCTGAGTTTTGATATGCATATAGTTAATTTATAGTTTATGTAACATTTAAGAACTGTGCCTCTGTAACCGGAAGAAAAGTACTGCGTAATGTTTTTGTAAAATAAAAATGTTTTCGGGGAACCATGCCGGACGGCGTGGGGGCACGCCGGTTTAACTCTGGGGGAATGTGGTGCCCCTGCGCCCAGGGTAGCCACAGGTAAGAACTGCAGCCAGGGAGGTGGAGACAGTTTTCTACAAACATCTTCATAAACACACCCACAGACACAAGACCCAACCCGGAGCCCGGGACTCTAGGCGGGCAAGGGGTGGTGGGGCCAGTCACAGTGGGTGGGACGTAGGCAAGGTGACGGACCGGGTACATAAGGGGAAAACCAGGAAGTAGTAGTAGTAGGCCAGTGGGTTCCGAGCAGCAAAGACCAAGAGTAGGACAAAGGGACACATCCCTGAAGGTTGCAGGGTCCCTGGAGGCGCATAATCCTTTGAGGCACGGTCCCCTGGGGAGAAAGTCCGCTCCACAGCCTTTAACCCGAGGGAAGGGGAAAGACCGGACCAGTACTGCTGGGTCCGAGAAAAAGGCAGCGGTGACAGAAAACGACAGGCAGGAAAGAATCCCCTGATGTACGCCGTAGTTACACGGGTGGGAAAGAGCCTGGTGATCCCCTGCAACATAGGGACACCCAAGGCTAGGCTGGGACCAGAGAGTCGGCTCTGAGGTGACCGTAACTACATGCCGGATCACAGACACACCGATGGGGAGCTCAGATTACAAGTCTGACCTCCTAACACACGTGCAGGAGCTGCAGTGACACATAGGGCTCAGAGCTTGCTACCCAGATATAGGGAGAAGCCCAAATAGGAACCCGAGTCACCCAGCATACAGACACAAGGGAAGAACAGAGGGAGAAAGCCTGAAAGGTATGAAGAAAGAGAAGGGTCTCAGAAGGAAAACCTGGCTGCAGAAGGGTTAACTGAAAGCACGGAGTTAACTTGGTGAATAAACTGTACTTGTGAACTGTACTGAAGGAAACAGCAAGTAAAAGCCGGTGAACCCTGCTAAAGTATCCCGTGTGTGATTCCCTGCACGTTGAACTGATATATACATATTACACCCTGTCAGGAGCAGCCCAACCCATGGTAGGCTCATCCATCCGGCTGCAGCACCATCCATCCTCATGGCGGAAGCAGCAGCAGCGGTGGTCCCCATTGACCACAAGCCGTGGGTGGCGTCACAACAATCCCTGTAAATAACCCCTTTTACTTGTGGTCTCGGGACACTGTCCGGACCAAGACCGCCGTGATAACCCCCTTTGATACCCCGGTCCGGTACCCCATCCCAGTGGGCTCCACATATACATACCAGGATGGGGAAAGATATACCATGATAGGGTTTATATATACCAGTACGGGCCCAGAATGGGAGACTTATGTGCCAGGATGGGAAAAATGTTTACCAGGAAAGGGTCAAGGACGAGTCATATATACCAGCATGGGGGACGTATATACCAAGTTAAGGGTATATATACCAGGATGGGCCCAGAATGGGAGACTTACAATATGTACCATGGACTGTGATTGCTGGAAACATATAAGATGTCAGCTCTGTAGTTGATTTATTCACACCAAGCTGTTTGCCTATTGCGGATTCAGTCTTCCCAGCCTGGGGCAGTGCTACAATTTTGTTTATGGTGTGCAGGGACAGCTATTTGATCTTCACCATACTGGAGTCTGGAGTGTGACTGTTTGAGGTTGTGGACAGGTGTCTTTTATTCTGATAACAAGTTCAAATATGTGCCAGTACTGCAGGTAATGAGTGGAGGACAGAGGAGCCTCTCATGGTGGGGTTACACGTCCCGATATCGGGACGATATCACATACAACGCCGCGGGAGCGCGCATTTTGGGAGCACTTTTCCCGATATCGCATCGCCGGTTTACACGCTGCGATATCGGGAAACAACGTCACTACGATGTGTACGCCCACCAACCCAGTAACGACCATTTAACATGGGAGTTAATGGGTGAGGTGCGAGTACGCATCGGAGTTGGGCTGTCACACGCAGCGATGCTGGTACAACGGCCATGCGATATCGGGGAGTTGAATAGCTTTGCTTTGCTATTCAACTCCGATATCGTTTTGGCATCGTTCCAGCATCGCGTTGTACGCTCAAACCGTACAACGCGCACACGATATCGGCTCCAACTCGCGACCCACGTGACTTTTTGTCGGAGTTGGGTCGGAGTTGGATGCCGATATCGCGGCGTGTAAACCCACCATTAAAGAAGAAGTTACAGGTCTGTGACAGACAGAAATCTCGCTTGTCTATAGGTGACCAAATACTTTTTTTCCACAAAAATTTTAAAAAACTTTCTTTCCAAATCAGACAGTGTGATTTTTAGGATTTGTTTTCTCATTTTGTCTCTCATAGTTGAGGTCTACCTATGATGTCAATTACATGTCTCTCTCATCTTTTTTAAGTGGGTGAACTTGCACAATTGGTGGCTGACTAAATCCTTTTTTCCCCACTGTATAAATAAAACCAGGTACAAGGAGAAAGGTGTTCTCCTGCACTGCCAAAATTATAGAGACAACATGAAATGTTAAAATAGAATTGATTTATATGTCAATGCGTTTCAAAGCCTCTGATTGTCCTGATGAAGAAGCCCTGAGGCTTGTAAAAGCATTGACAAATAATTAAATTCTCTGTTACCCATTGATGTCCTCTCTATGACTTGGCAGTAACAGGAGCATACCCTTTTCCTTAAAACTGATATTATTTTCTATTTTGCGAAGAAATCTATTGTATTCCTACTGCATTTTTAGTTTTGGGAAGTAAAAATAGGAGAGCAAACCCCTGTTAACATTATAATGTATGTAGCATCTTAGGTATAATAAAGATTATTGTAATACAGTCATAGGACAATGTTAGTTAAGGAGTTTTTTACCTCCATATTACGGTAATTTAATTTCCTCTGACTACTTTACCATAAGTAGTGAAATAATGGCCATCCAGAGTTACAAGCGACTGGTAGCCTGAACTAACTTGACAAAGTCTACATATAAACAATAAGGAACACAATCATTCATTCTAAATATATACTGCATGAACACTAATGATGCTGTGTAGATGTAGTTTTATATACGGTATGTATACAATGTTTGCCTGATTTAGTTAATGGGAAATAGGTTTACCTTTAAAAAAGTGATGACAAAATATAAGTAGAGCACCACATAAAAAGCATCCCAGGGATCCAACCATTCCAAGCCAACAAGACCAGCCAAACTTATACTGAATTCCAAGAAAAACATTGTTTATTATCAAGCTTGAACGCTCTACGTAAACTTCAATGGCGTACCACACGGAACCAATGATCCCCGGAACACCTGGAGGAAAAGAAGTGCCACAGATAACATAAGCATATACATAATACTAAAACATATCATCAGCTGTATACTGTAGATAAATAATATGTCTGAACAAAAATGTGCACATTAAAGAGATCATTCACTACCCTAACATGCTTAGGCCATAAATGTGTAAGAATAAAGCCTCCCATATACCTTTAATACTCTCTTTATTGGGGTATCTTCCCTCTTGTGATGAGCTCAGATGTTTCCATTCAGTGTTTCCTCTCCAAGGCTTATTTCCTACACTCCCCATAATCACTTTTGCTAGCCTGGAAGCCTGCATTTACCTGGCCCCACAAATTCTGCCTAAACCCCGCTCACTCCACTTGCCAGTTCCATTTCGCCATTCATATAGCATCTTAGTACGATGTTCTAAGTAGGAGAGTGCAGCAGACATGTCAGGTTCACAAGCTCCAGATGTACAACCCCAAGCACTATACACTTCTAGCCATGGTGACTAGAGATGAGCAAACCATTGGAAGTTCGGATTTTGTTTGGTTCATCAAATGAGCAATGTTCACTAAACAGTTCGCTGAACATCCGAAATCCATTCAAATCAGTGGTAGGCAAAATCAAGGGCCTAGAAAACACTTTAAAAGGGCCCAAAAGCTGCCAAAACAGCTCAAATGAGGTGGAGACAGAATGAAAAGTGCCCTCTATTCCCCAGAGGTGAAATTTTCAGCATTGTGCATTATGGATGCATGGGACAAGACCTGGCCCAGTATTTCAAGCTTCAGGTGTAGGCATAGAGCTCAGAGACCCTGCTAAATTCAGGAAACAGACAAGTAGAAGACCCCAAAAGAGTCTCCACATTTTCAAAGAATTAGGGCCAGATACCACCAAAGTAGTATCATTTGTGGCAGAATAAAAATTGGAGAATAGCGAAATCAATGCAGCACACTGCATTGCCTACCCTGAGCAGTCAGCCCTTTGGGTGGCAAAGTCCTTGAAGATCCATGACTTGTTCATCTTGATGAAAGCTATAGGGTCTACACTTCCAGGAGACAGCCAGATGCACTTATGCATCAGGGCACCACCAACAGTGCTTGAGATGCATTCTGAGAAAACGCTGGTTGTAGGGCATGACAAAACCTCCAAGACGTGGATGGCAGGTTCAGGCCACTTCTCCATTTTTGAAGCCCAAAATACTGAAGGGTACAAACCACCCCCTGATGGCATGGATACTGAACTCTAGATCCTCCTGACCAGTTGATCACTATGTGTCTGACTTGTACTCAGTTCTGTCAGTGGATGGGCTAGTTTAAACTGTTTGTCAAAGAACTCCAAGAAATTGCTTCTAAAAGTTACATTGCTGCTGCTGTTTCTACACCGACGATTTGATGTAACTCGGGTTGTAAGAGTAGACCTGCGATGTGCACTGTGTCCCTCACTGATGCATTGGGGAAAACCAGTCCTAAGATTGTCTACCAGCTTTTTTTGATACTCTAAAATGCGCGTGATTCTGTCCAGGCCAAGAAGTATCTGGCTAACTGTACTCTTTTACTGCAGATCCAACAGTGTGGCAACTCAGCTGTCATTGCTAATACAAATCCTAATGATATCATGTTGCAGATAGTGCAGCAAGAAGGCGCTTATGCGTTTGATACATCCATGTGGCCCAAATCCTTGTTGTGTTGCTGGCAGTGTAATAATCATACTTCCTTCCTCTGTCCTCTACTGCCATCCTTGGACAACAGAAAGGGGAATAATTTCTTCCTCATCTCTTGACTGTTCTTGACATTACCTCTTCATCTTCATCCTCCATTTGTTCTTCAGCTCCTGCATCTTCACCACCAATTTGTGTGGTACTATGAGCTCCTTTCTGTCACTCTAATCCACACTGCTATAACACATGGCTGCGTGACAAGAGTCTGGACCTTTAAGATTTTGATATACTTTCCACATTCTCCTCTTCTTCCTCCTCCTCCTCCTGTGGTACCACCAGCTCATCCTCATCCTACAGACATTTCAAAGTTTGATCCAATATGTAGATGACCAAACTAGTGATACTGATGATGGCATCATCAGCTTCAATATTTGCACCACATTCAGCTCACTTTAATTCACTGTACACATCATTGCATAGTGAGCCAGGGCTTGTCGATGCTACCACAGTTGTTGAAACTTATGGAGAAGGGAATTCCACTATATCGGCACATCCCATTTCAAATTGTTAACCGGTTGTCCAAAAGACATATTGTCACACTTAGGAGGTGAGAGAATCAGGTAACTGAAGGGTGAGAGGGGCGAGTGGATTCTGGGCGAGCTAATCTGACCCTTAAGGTACCTTTACACGCCGCCACTACAGGATGCATACAACCCGCTACAGGCTACAAATGTAGCTTGTCGCGCCAATATCGCCCGTAGTAGCGGCGTCTGAAGACGGGACGACACAGCCGGCTACAGAGACATCTGTATCCGTGCACTGCCCATAAACAGATGGCTACATCGCCGATTGTAGCGAGCTGTATCGGCGTGTAAAGAACCCACAGAAGGGAACTGTAGACACCATGCTATGTAGCTGGGGCGTGACACAGGGTCCGGGTTTCCGTGCCCCCTTCAGCGATCATTGGAGGAAGCTCCTGCGTTGCAATTGGTTGTCGCCGCACAGGGCGGCATATTTAAGGAGCTGACGAGTCACACTACACAATTGCTCGAGCGTCAAGTATTAATCTGCCTCCTGCGATGCCTGTCCAATCATGGTATTTTTGCTTTCTCCTATCAGCGTACGGACGTCTCGTAATCCACAATTGGAGCACGCCTATGTGCTGTCCCTGCTGCACCAGGTACGCCCATAGTAGCTGGTTGTAGCAGTGTGTAAATGAGCTACAGATGGCTACTTGAGACACCCGGCGATGTATCTAGCTGTAGATGTAGCGTAGCGTAGCGCACCTTGTGGCGGCGTGTAAAGAGGGTGCGTTTCCCGTTTGTAACCGTTTGGGCATGCTCGTGCACGTGAAGTAGCCGTTGGTATCCATCCTGCGGTGGCGGCGTGTAAAGGTACCTTTACACTGGGGGTCCCTGGCTCGTCCTGCTCTCGGAGGTACCTCTGATGGTGACGTGGTCAGAGTCTCCACCCTATTTTCCTGAGCTCCTGATTAGCCCTAGGCTGAGGGCCCCTACCTCCACCCATGGATCCGGAACCTCAGCTACTCCCAAAGCAAGGACATCAGCAGAGCAACAAAGCATCAGCACAGCACAAAGACCAAGAGTAAATAACACTATCAGCCTATGTCTTGTAGTCTGGCTGACAAACCCAAGCAGAACTGACTCCTGAGGGCTGGGTCGTTCCACTGGGTGTCAGTCACCCATCTCCGAAACTCCAAGCAGTACTCCTCCACTGCTTGTGTGCCCTGCTTGACTTTACAGAGATTTGTGCCCTGCTTGAGAATATGGAGATTAGACTCAGCAAATGTCAGAACAGCAAAAAACCCTTCCACTGACTGCAACAGGATTAACGGAATACAAAAAATTTGTCTCTTCCCCCAGAAAACGTATCTGGAAGAGAGACCTTGGGTTCTGGCATAGCCTGAGCATGAGCCGACGTCAGGTAACCCACGACTTGCTGCAGCTGTTGCACTGCCTGAGTTTGCAGACCAGTTACCTCCACTGAGATGGTCTGCATCAAGCGAGAAAATACATCAGCTGAGGCAGTCAGAGACATAATGACTCAAAGTTTGGGCCGCTGATAATGTCACACTTAGGAGGTGAGGGAATCTCTGGTTGCAGTGAAATCATGGACACATTGTTACATTTTGTGGCCGTGTACAAATGTAAAAATGTGTCCATGATTTCACTGCAACCAGAGATCTGCGAACAATCTCTGCACAATTATCTGTGTGTGTAACTGGGCCTTTAGAAGCAAAAGAATGCCTTTTTCAGGGAAACTGAATGATTTGAGAATCACAGGTTAGAGGCCAAACAAAGCCTTTTTAAGGGAAACTGAAGGATTTGAGAATCACAGGTTAGAGGCAATAAAATGTATTTTTAGGGAAAACTGAAGGATTTGAGAACCACAGGTTAAGGCCGCTTCACACGCTAGGATATCTGTGAACGATATCATTAGCCAT
This sequence comes from Allobates femoralis, assembly GCA_033576535.1. Taxonomy (NCBI): domain Eukaryota; kingdom Metazoa; phylum Chordata; class Amphibia; order Anura; family Aromobatidae; genus Allobates; species Allobates femoralis. Next base: position 192,862,295 of record JARQOC010000001.1, read on the forward strand.
GTCACGTGACCGCAATCCTTCCGACATCGTTAGTGCATTGTCACATGCAAGGATATCGTGAACAATCTTAAATTTGGCAATGCGCCTGCTATTTGGAGAAGATCGTTTGAACGATTTTACAAAGCGGTAGGAATAGGAGAAATATGAACGACAGGTGTCACACTGAATGATGTTGCTGCTTTACAGATTCATAATTGGACGACGAACGATAGATTTGAGGTCCTGCTCTCAAATTTAAGATGTCCAATCCAACGATTTCTCGTTCAGACATCCTGTGTTTACACTCAACGATGCACAAACGAGATCGTAAGAACGATCTCAAAAGCGTGACGTTTCACCGATATCGTTTCAGATATGGGAGCATGTGAAGTGGCCTTTTTAGGGAAAACTGAAGAATTTGAAAATCACAGGTTAGAGGCCAAAAATGTATTTTTAGGGGAACTGAAGGATTTGGGAACCACGGGTTACAGACAAACCAGAGCCTTTATAGGGGAAACTGAAGGTTTTGAGAATTACAGGTTAGAAGCCAAACAAAGACTTTTTAGGGGAGACTGAAAGATCTGAGAATCACAGGTTAGAGGCAAAAAATGTCTTTTTTGGGGAAACTGAAGGATTTGTCAATCCCTTCCTGTATGCGAAAAATGCGACTTTGCCAACACGCACACAGGTTTAGGAATCACACTTGTTCTCAGCACAAAATGCCTATGTCCGGATTGACACTGTTGGCCTCCTAGGCTATTTAAAACTAAATTGAATAGCATGATATTTGTGTAACATGGATGGAGCAGCATTGAGTGGCAGCAGCACTGTCCCTAGCAGTAACACTCTCAAAATGGCGATGGCAGCAAATAGACGCTTCTTATATCCCTAGATACATGTGATTTTGTCAGGAAATGAAACACGGCAGCTAATGACTCCAGCCTGAAAAATCCATACAGAAAGTGCGGGAAAAAAATGTAGTACAACGTTGCTCTGACCTTTCCCCACTTCTTTCGGTAATCAAAGACATCCTGCCCACTATCCTCTACTGTCAGAAGGTAGGCGAAAAGCATGACTTAAATGCAGTAAGGGTATGTGCCCACAGGACGTTTTTACAGCAGTCCTGAAAGCAGCAAAACCGGTTCTGGTTTCAAGGACCTCTAGAGTCCTTGACAGGAGATTTGCTGCGTTCAGATCCTGCAATTTCATCGTGTTTTTTGCGCGGTTTTGCTGCAGTTGGGATGCTGCATTTTTCCAGCGGTTTTGCCATTGTGTGCAGCAAAACCAGAGGAAAAATAGAACATATCAATTCTCCAATCCACAGCAAAACCGCAGGGATTTGACAGTTCTTCACACTTGCAAAACCAATGTGTGTGCACAGCGTTTTTGTGAAACACATTGGTTTTGTGGGAATCCAAACCGCAGAAACACATTAGCATACATTACCATAAAACCAATGGTAAACTGCATGCAGAAACCACAGCAAAAAGACGGTAAAAACGTCCTGTGGGCACATACCCTAATGCTTGTTTCAATCCGATCACTCACCTAACAAATCCGCATTCGCTGACTTTTTGGGAAATTGCTCGGATCTCTCAGACCCGAACCAAGCCATGTTCATGCCCAATTTGAAATTGGCGAACATGAAGGTTCACTCATAACTAATGGTAATAAATCTAATCGTTTTTACTAACTCAAACCTTACTGACACTCTTACTGACATCCAGGACAGCCACATGCCTGACCACACACGAAATAAGAGGAATCTCATCATATGATCAGGTATGAAAATGGCAAATTCCAACAACATATAGTACAGCAAGGTATCTGTTAAGTTATGCATCTGGGGCTGTAATAATATGGGGCAGAACCAAGAAATGTAGTGGAGACCTCTTTAATATCAAACTTCAAAAAACCTTAGAACTATGCCATAGTTAAGTCATTTCTTATTACACTTTGTTTTATTATCAGAGATGAAAAGGTCTGGTGCACCTTATATTCCTTTCAGTAGCGGCAGAACAATGTGAGCAATTATTTTCACAATAGAAGACTCTTTACTTATGGAGAAAAATAATGAGAGTAAATGGAATTATAGAAACTAGAGATTTAATATTGGTCTGTAATTAAATTTACAAGATAATTATCATAAAGGGTGCTCCCATAGCACCTTTGGCTGACACTACATATAAATCCTGCTTAGTGCTGATATATTGGCGAGGAAGAATAGGGGAATTGTGCTAGTGGTTTGTGGAATTTCCCTGGGAATTGATAAACATCCAAGTTTAGGATTGTATACAGTCAGGGGCGTAACTACAACAGGTGCAGGGGTTGCGACCGTCAGCTCTAGAGTTGGGCAAAACAGTGTGCAAGGCCCTGATCTATTGGCCTTATCACTACTCAGTAACAGCTGCACCTGCAAGTTTTCTACTGCATCCTGGCATCCTGGGTGCCTATTCTGATTAGCAATCCACAGGACACGATGTTTGCAGTGTTTTGAAACTATAAACAGGCTATCAAAAATAAAAGTTTAGACATTGTGTCAATTATACCAGCCAAATTAATTAGGCCCCATTAGGCATACCACTTTTCGGTTCTCTCATGGTCAGAGCTTCTGGCATGGTGCAATGCTCTCACATGCCGGGCAGGACATTTGATATGACAACCATACCAATCCAAAAGGGTATTCTGCACAGGTCTAACTCTATTTAATTGGACCAGTGCATAATACCATGCTAGTGTGGTACATTTGCCAACCACCTACACCATTCAATGTGCAGGAGCAGTACAAGATGCCAAAAGGCAACAGTAATTGCCAGAGTGCCAATGAGGTAATGATTTAATGAGAAATACTCTTCAGCTACATACATGAATCCAATACACTGATATTGTGATTTCCATTATTAACTTATATAATTTACCTCCAATAATGAGGGTAATTCCAGCCACATAGCAGATTTTTAACTTGATGTGTGATTCATCTGTAAGGAATTTGACACAGTCGAGCCCCAGGAGAAGGAATATGAAGCCAAACCCTGCCAGAATATCTGCTGTTATCATAAAACCACGTGTCGCAACTAATTTCACTGGAAGACAAAGAAAAATATGATAAAGTTCATCTAAAATTCTATGGTAAAGGCTAACTTTGAATCATATTCCAGGTAAGAGGAGAACATAAAATAATGAAAAGGTCACGTCTGTGGCTATGATTATTGTTCTTAAAAAATGCATTTGTCATAATTTACGCATCCCTGTTGATAGATTGCACTTGATCACAAAGTGATGCTTAGAGAACTAGGCAGGATCGGAGCCAAGGGTACTGGATGTAAGGAAAAGATAACAGTTATATCTTGTCGTTTTGGAGTTCCAATGCTTTATGGAATTATATAAGCGGCTCCAAGGCTCACATAAAGCTTTTAAGACAGCACTGGCAATGAGAATAAAAGAAAACAAGGTCACAGGATCAGCAGATGAAACACTTAGACACTTCAATCATATGAAAAGGCAACTTTTTAGTTGTAAAATATAATCTTCAGGTTGTTTTTCGCCTTATAAAATGCCTACTGAAAAGATTCCTGATAAGTGCCAATTATACAGTCATGGCCGGAAGTGTTAGCACCCTTGAAATTGTCCCTGAAAATGAAGTTTTTCTCCCAGAAAATAATTGCAATTACAAATGTTTTGCTATCGACATGTTTATTTTCTTTGTGTGTATTGGAACAACACAAAAAAAAACTGAAAAAAAGGCAAATTGGAAAAAATGTCACACAAAACACCCACAAATAGGCCGAACAAAACAGTTGGCAAATTTCCAAAATTGTAAGTAAACAAAAGTGTTTCAGGCATATGATGCTCATTCAAACTCAACTGTAACAAGTACCAGGTGTGGGCAATATGAAAATCACACCTGAACAAAGTTAAAACAGGGAGAAATTGGCTCAATCTTTGCATTTTGTGTCCATAGTATGCATTGAGAACAGAAAGAGAAGAGAACTGTCTGAAGACTTGAGAACCAAAATTGTTGACAAATATCAACATTCTTACAAGGAACCTGCCAGGTCGTTCTACCGCCCTAGTATACCACTACCTGTCCCTGCACCTTGCTAGCTGATCTCTAACCATCCCTGTCTCACCTAAAAGTCCCCTAAAAAGTTTGAGAAAAATGAGCTATAAACGTACAAAGAGTCTGAATCTGGAGACTGGAAAGGCGGGCTCTGGGGCCTGCTGAATGCAAGGATAGGAGAATGGAGCCCCAGAGCCCACCTTTCCAGTCTCCAGATTCAGACTCTATGTAAGTTTATAACTCATTTTTCTCAATCTTTTTAGGGCACTTTTAGGTGATGGTTAGGGATCAGCTAGCAAGGTGCAGGGGTAGCTAGTGGTAGACTAAGGCGGTAGAACGACCTGACAGGTTCCCTTTAAGGCTACAAGTCCAACTCCAGAGATGTTTTAGGCTCCTTTGTCCATGGTGCGCAGCATAATCAAGGGTTATTAACTCATGGCACAGTAGCTAATCTTTCTAGACAAATACAGCAGAGAAAAATTGCTGAAAATTTGTGATGTAGGATAGTTTGGATGGTGGATTAGTAGCCCCAATCAAGTTCCAAAGAAATTCAAGCCATCCTGCAGGCTCAATGTCAGCACAAACTATCTGTATACATTTGATTGAAATGAAATGCTATGGCAGGAGACCAAGGAGGACTCAACTACTGACACAGACAGAAAAAAGCTAAATTGCAGCTTGCCAAAGTGTACATGAGTGCACCAAAATCTGGAAAACTGTCTTGAAGAGAAATGAGACCAAGATGGAGCTAATAAACGCCAGCTCACCACATAAAAAAAATGAAACCTCACAAAGCTCTTCTGGCAAAAATAAGTCTCAAAATACATTAACAAAACTTTTTTTTTTACGACGTTTGATTTTATTTTTACTGCACAATAAAAACATAACACCAAAAATAATTGTGTAATTCCTATTTTTGCATATGTGTCCTATATAGTACAGGTGACCCACCCCAGGGCCGTGGGGTACCCGGTACCGGGCGTTGATTAACTGGGGATGTCACGTGTGGCCTGTGCCCGGTCCCGTGGCCCTGGTGATCGCGAAAAAGGGGGTTTAAAGATAAAAATGAAAGAGTTTGTGACGCCACTTATGGTATCCGGTAATGATACTGGCCCTGCTTGTAGACCTCTGGGGTGATGATTAGGCAGCTTTGTTGGTAACGCTCCCAGTAGGTGGAGCGCGGTCCCCGGAGCAGTGATGGATGATAGGGGTTTTACAAAGTAAGGCAGCTCTCCACACAGCCTTGCTCCTTGTGCTGCAGGAGAAGGCGGCTCATCCGGTGGAGATGCTGGCAGAAAGTCTTTGTTAAGGATAATAATAACAGACACACACACACTGGGAGTTGTTTCTGTAACTTTTACTGATGGTGATGGTTCAAGGTAAGATCCAGGGCACTGTCCAGGTGGTTGGGTGGCAGTTCAGGATTTCCACACCCGATAAGTTGTGGGGCCTTCTTATTTCTATGTGTGTGTGTACTTAAGTCCTGGCTTGTCTGAATCTTGCCCTGACCTCTCCTGTGTCCCTCACTTGTATAGTAGGCTGTGAGAACATTCTGTTGGGCACCGCTACTCCTCTTCAGTCCCTGTCTCTGTTAATTGCTATGCTACAAGTGTCTGCCAGGAGACTGAAGTCTCCCTGGTCCTCTGGTATTCTCTTGGGTTAACTTTGCCCTTGCAGACTCGGACTCCGGTGTCCGGGTTGCTTCGGTTGCTTTCCTGGGATGAACCGGTATGGTTCCTCTGCCCCCACTCTGTCTCTGGTACACCTTGCCTCCAACCCTCACTCCTGGGTCCCTTACACTGGCTAGGCTTCCCTCTGGCACGGGCCTAGCGTAGCACCGTTCACCAGGTGTCTTCCTCAGTACTGCTCCGAACTGTACTGCCTAACTCCTCACCTGGGCCTGAATTTATAGGGGACCTTGCCTGAAGGCAGCAAGTGGAGCTCCTCCTTCAGGTCTGGGGTGGAAGGTGTTGTATGTGCAAGTTTACCTGATGTGGAAATCACTCTGTGCACCAGGTGTTCCTGAGGCAACCAAACCGTAGGGGTGCCACACAGGTGCATCTCAATTAATTAGAATATCATCAAAAAGTTAATTTTTTCAGCAATTCAATACAAAAAGTAGAACATGTATATTACATAAATTCATTACAAACAGAGTGATTGATTTCAAGTGTTTATTTCTTTTAATGTTGATGAATATGGGTTACATCCAATAAAAATCCAAAGGTCATCATCTCAGAAAATTAAAGTCGGGAGGATGAAGGGTTAAAAACCATGCTGCCATATTCCATGAGACATCAAAGGGTGAACATAACATTGATCTATTAGTCAACGTGTTTCAGGACTCCCAGAAGCACCCTGAAACATGGCAATATGATATTGATTTGTCTTGAGGAAGGGGCAGGAAGTGCGTTGACTAATAAATCAATATTATATTTGCCCTTTGATGTCTTGTGGAATATGGCAGCACAGTTGTGATGGGGTGTGCGACAGAGCAGGAAGAGACACCCGGCCGATGATCAATCCAAGGATGTTTATTAAAGAAGAAAGCTGGAACAACACACAAGAAGGTAAATCTGCAGAGTCCGCAATGAGTCCAAACAAAGGAAACAGATCTGAGACTCCTCCCGATGATCCTTGTGCCAGAAATATGAAAGCAATAGTCCTTCCAAGAGTCCAATGGATCCAACACAATCCCACGGATGACAAGATCTGGCCTCAGCTCGAGTCTCGCTCCGGTCACTTCCACACTCGACTCACATCTGATCCTAAAACATGAATGTATTGTCTGGGCTCCTGGGATCAGCCCATGCGAAGGGGTGTAGGGGTCACACCCACTACTGAATGGTCTGCTCCATCAGAAGACTCTAGATCCAGTGTGTCTGGTAGTATGTGGATTGGACTAGCCACCTGCTGGGAGGAAGAATGGCTGATCCTTCACTAGTTGTTGACCGATGCTTAATTACATTACAGTCCAGGAATGCAATTCTTGGGGGAAAGGAGACATGTTAAATTATAGCACAATAAATTGCATAGTATACAGCTAATAGAAAATGGAGAAAGGTTACAACACATCAAATGGCATAGTATACAGAAATACAGGAAAGGGAATAAGGCATATATCATGACAACAGTTTTTAACCCTTCATCCTCCCTACTCTATATGCACCATGCTGGGGACTGAAGCAACCGTGATCTGCTTTTATAGTGGTTGTGACTCTCACAACCACACAGGGTGAAAGCTCTGATACCTATTTAGGTAATATTTTATCTCTCAGACCCTTCCACCCTCCCTACTTTCATTTTCTGAGATAATGACCTTTGGGATTTCATTGGCTATAAGCCATAATCATCAATAGTTACATATAAACATTTGAAATAGATCACTCTGTTTGTAATGACTCTATATAATATATGCTTTTCACTTTATGTATTGAATTTCTGAAATAAATTAACCTTTTGATGATATTCTAATTCATTGAGTTGCAGCTGTAGATGGTAATATGAATGGTGTCTTTCAACTCAAAGTTAGGCTAGGGTCACACTTGGAGGGTGACCCTTGTTTGCCCGATCTGCTAAACGCTTAGCCCAGTCTGCTGTAGTGCATAGCGTTAACATCGCTCGCTGCTCGGCAATGCTGCTCCATAGTAACTCATATTTTACCTTGGATGCAGCCACACACAGAGCCCCAGGAAGTGCGCTTTAGCAGAGTGCCCAAGGTAAACTAAGGGTTATTTTGAAGTAGCGTTGCTGGGCACCGATTGACGTTAACGCTAAACGCTACAGCAGACTGGGCTAAGCGTTTAGCGGATTCGGGAAATGTGAGTCACCCTCCAGGTGTGACCCTAGCCTTACTCCACAAAAATAAGTCCTCCTACATATACAGGGGTTGGACAAAATAATGGAAACACGTAACGTTTTGGCATCATAACCTCCGAACATATTATAAACATGCAAACCGTGACATATGTTAATGTTTTGTAGTTGATTATTTGTGTTAAGTGATATGTGTATGTAAATTAACTGTTTGTTTTGCCGAATTGTAAGAACATTGATGAGAACCTGATACCAATGCAGACTTTTCGGATTTTCAACAAAAGGCCAAATTGTTGGTGTTCGTATGGCAGGCGCTAGTGTAACAGAAAGTGCCCACATACTTAGCGTGTCAAGAGGTACTGTTTCCAAAGTAATGACTGCGTTTGAAAGAGAAGGAAAAACGTCCGCAGCAAAGCACAGGTCCGGCCGAAAGTCGAAGTTGACTGAGAGAGACTGTCGGACGCTAAAGCGAATTGTGAGAGAGAATCGCAAGACCACGGCTCCGAAAATCACTGCTGAGCTCAATGAACACCTACAGAACCCAGTTTCCACGAATACTGTTTGTCGGGAACTGCACAAATCTGGATTCCACGGAAGAGCTGCAATTAGAAAACCGCTGCTCTCAATGACAAATGTTTCCAAGCATTTAGAGTAGTGTAGAAACCTCCAGAACTGGTCCCTCGAGCAGAGGAAACATGTGATATTCTCAGACGAATCATCGTTTACCCCATTTTCTGACCTTCGGCCTAGTGTAAGTTTGAAGACAGCTGAAAGAAGCATTCCATCCAGACTGCCTTCTCCCAACCGTAAAACATGGCAGAGGTTCTGTGATGATCTGGGGTGCTATTTCGTGGAGATATGCCGGGCTAATGATATCACCTTGTATGAATCCATACCTCGGAGAATTGAGGCGGTAATCGACGCAAAAGGTGGACCTACACCATATTAAACTAACTTTTGTTGATTTTTCCAGGTGTTTCCATTATTTTATCCCACCCCTGTATGTCGATAACAAATGAAAACAAAAACAAATACCATCACCTATTTGACCACAATAAGTAGAGGTCACCTCCGCAAATATAATGACGCAGGAAAACCTGGTTTCTCGTTCCATATCAAGAGATGATAGAGTATGAAAATAAATTCTAATTAATGTTTCTATATGAGTCTTAGTAATAAGATGAATGACAACTTTATATTTCTACTAGCTGTGAGCCCGATTCTAAAGAATCGGGAGTCTAGAATCTGTATATAATTTTTTTAAGAGTTTTAAATAATAGACTTAAACACCAGATAAATGACTAAGTAGGCAATGTAGGCAGAACTGTGAGGGTAGCAATATAGTGAAGGTGTAGAAAGAGTTAATGTCCGACTAACAGGACTATAACATAGTAGGAACTTATAATGATATCAAAAATGTTATTGAAAGAGTTAATGTCCCACAGGCACTCCCACAACAGACTCAGCGCTGTAAATTATATCCAAAATGGTGTTCAAGGGGTTAATGTACCAGTGGCAGGAGTTATAAACACTACCAAATATGCAGTTAATGCTGAACTGGTATATAATGGGTTAATTTCGCAGTGTCATTACAACTATACACTGTGTAATAGAAATAACAACAATAATGGAATATAAGGGGTTAATGTTCCTACTGGCAGTAGTAATAGAGACTACAAAGTATGGAGTTAAGGCAGAAATGGTATATAAGGGTTAACTTCGCAGTGGCAGTACAACTACTCACTGTGTTATAGAAATTACAGATAAAACGGAATGTTAGGGGTTAATGTTGCTACTGTCATGAGTACAATGTGAGAAGCGCCTCACTGGCCATTGAGATACATGGAGGACTTTGAGTTTGACTTTGAGTAAATTTGAAACTCAAAGTCCTCCATGTATCTCAATGGGAAGTGAGGCGCTATTCTCATTGGTCGCTGTGTGCTGGCGCCGACCAATGAGAATAGCGCCTCACTTACAGCGGTAAATTTGAAACTCAAAGTTCTCCATTATATCTCAATAGGAAGTGAGGCGCTGTTGTCATTGGTCGCTGTGTGCTGGCGCCAACCAATGAGAATAGCGACTCACTTACAGCGGTAAATTTGAAACTCAAAGTTCTCCATTATATCTCAATGGGAAGTGAGGCGCTATTCTCATTGGTCGCTGTGTGCTAGCGCCGACCAATGAGAATAGCGCCTCACTTACAGCGGTAAATTTGAAACTCAAAGTCCTCCATTATATCTCAATGGGAAGTGAGGCGCTATTCTCATTGGTCGCTGTGTGCTGGCGCTGACCAATGAGAATAGCGCCTCACTTACAGTGGTAAATTTGAAACTCAAAGTCCTCCATTATATCTCAATGGGAAGTGAGGCGCTATTGTCATTGGTCGCTGTGTGCTGGCGCCGACAAATGAGAATAGCGCCTCACTTACAGCGGTAAATTTGAAACTCAAAGTCCTCCATTATATCTCAATGGGAAGTGAGGCGCTATTCTCATTGGTCGGCGCTAGCACACAGCGACCAATGAGAATAGCGCCTCACTTCCCATTGAGATATAATGGAGGACTTTGAGTTTCAAATTTACCGCTGTAAGTGAGGCGCTATTCTCATTGGTCGGCGCCAGCAGACAGCGACCAATGAGCATAGCGCCTCAGTTCCCATTGAGATATAATGGAGGACTTTGAGTTTCAAATTTACCGCTGTAAGTGAGGCGCTATGCTCATTGGTCGCTGTGGGCTGGCGCCGACCAATGAGCATAGCGCCTCACTTCCCATTGAAATACACAGCGGTCTTTAGAGCTTTGCATGGCCGGGCCCTTGGCTCTATTTTCGGCCACGGCGCACGGCTCTCGTCGGTCGTCGCCGGGGCGGGACACTCGCAATGGACCTACGTGCCAGAATGCCAGAGTTACCGCGGCTGCAATGACTCGCCACCCGGGAGATGACCGGCTAACGCCAATCGTCTCCTGGCTGGCTCGCCTCGATCCTCCCGCATAGGGCGGCCATCTTGGTCCACCCTGTGCGGGTGGAGCTGGCCGAATATCCGACCACAACACTACGGAAGTGGCTTATACACGGGTCATACGGTATGCTGTGGGGGGGGGGGCTGTGACCGGGGGCTGGAGGAGGCAGGAGGGGTCGCGGTGACCGCAGGCGGTCACGTGGGGCCGCCTCATTAGTGCAATGAATATGCACGGCATCCCCCCGTCCATCAGCGGCGGGGGGATGCCGTGCATATTGCACTACACAGCCCCCCCTCCTTAATATGGGTCCCCCAGTAGTAATAAACAGCCCCCCTCCTTATCATGTCCCCCCCAGGCTGCGGCAGCTCTCAAAATAACAAACACTTTATACATCACCTTCCGGCGCAGCTCCTCCGCTCCTCCGGTCCTCCGCTCGCCGGCTTCTTCTTCCTTGTTGTGCCGGTGTCATGTGACCGGGCGCAGGAGATGACGTCATTTCCTGCGCGCGGTCACAGAAGCCGGCACAACAAGGAAGAAGAAGCTGGCGAGCGGAGGAGCGGAGGACCGGAGGAGCGGAGGAGCTGCGCCGGAAGGTGATGTATAAAGTGTTTGTTATTTTGAGAGCTGCCACAGCCTTGGGGGGGCATGATAAGGAGGGGGGGCTGTTTATTACTACTGGGGCTGCTGGATACTACACTGGGGCTGTATACTACCACTGGGGCTGCTGGATACTACACTGGGGCTGTATATACCTCTGGGGCCCTGTATACTACCACAGGGGCTGCTGGATACTACACTGGGGTTGTATACTACCTCTGGGGATGCTGTATACTACCACTGGGGCTGTATATACTTCTGGGGCTGCTGTATACTACCACTGGGGCTGTATATACCTCTGGGGCTGCTGTATACTACCACTGGGGCTGTATATACCTCTGGGGCTGCTGTATACTACCAATGGGGCTGTATATACCTGTGGGGCTGCTGTATACTACCACTGGGGCTGTATATACCTCTGGGGCTGCTGTATACTACCACTGGGGCTGTATATACCTGTGGGGCTGCTTTATACTACCACTGGGGCTGTATATACCTCTGGGGCTGCTGGATGCTATCACTGGGGCTGTATATACCTCTGGGGCTGCTGTATACTACCAATGGGGCTGTATATACCTCTGGGGCTGCTGTATACTACCTCTGGGGCTGCTGTATACTACCACTGGGGCTGCCCCAGTGGTAGTATACAGCCCCAGTGTAGTATCCAGCAGCCCCAGTAGTAATAAACAGCCCCCCCTCCTTATCATGTCCCCCAAGGCTGTGGCAGCTCTCAAAATAACAAACACTTTATACATCACCTTCCGGCGCAGCTCCTCCGCTCCTCCGGTCCTCCGCTCTGGGGCTGCTGTATACTACCACTGGGGCTGCTGTATATAACTTTGGGGCTGCTGTATACTACCTCTGGGGCTGCTGTATACTACCTCTGGGGATGCTGTATACTACCACTGGGGCTGTATATACCTCTGGGGATTCTGTATACTACCACTGGGGCTGTATATACCTCTGGGGCTGCTGTATACTAACTACTGGAGCTGCTGCTGTATATACCACTGGGGCTGCTGCTGTATACTACCACTGGGGAGGCTGCTGTATACTACCATTGGGGGGCCTGTATACCACACTGCTGGGGGCTGTATACATGTGCTGGAGTCCACCCTCGGCTTATACACGAGTCAATAGGTTTTCCCAGGTTTTGGGGGCATAAGTAGGGGGGTCGGCTTATGCACGGGTCGGCTTATACACGAGTATATACGGTAATTATGACATCTGTAATTGATCTGACAGGGCTGAGGAGGATAAACATAGAGGGAGCAGTAAGATAAGTAATAATTGTTTCATAAAACACGTTGTACATCTTATTTTCAGTGATTAGTGTCAATAATATGGGATAAAGGTTTGAGGTCGGGTGTCTCAAAGAATTGATCAATTGTTTGCTAAATGTTTGTGTTTTACAGTACAGTTAGAAAATTAATATGTGCATATGCACTTTTTGTACTGCATGCTAACTGGCTTCTTGGCTTTTTTTTATTTGTTGGTGGTTTGTGGCTGCCCTCCACTTTTGGCCGTACACACTTGTTTTTGTATGCCATTCTGTCTTTATTGTGATTGATCAAGGCCACAGCACACACATACAGCAGCCCTACCCTCCACATATGCTCTGCTTGATTGTTGCACATGTGTCTGGGCCTGTTCCACCCTCATCCGTTGGTTGCTGGTCTGGCAGTGTGAGGGTCAGATCTGATAATGTCCGGATGTCTGTAGCATTTGCTCCACATGTCTGGACCTGGTTGGCCTTTATCTGTATTTGCCCTTCTGGCGCCGTGGGAGTGGCTCAGAAAAACTTCAGGTATGTGTTGCATTTAATGTGGTCTTGCTTTTAATGCATTCAGGAGACCGTAATGGCACAGCGTACATAATAAACGTAGAATAGGATTGCCCCATCGGAGAATGCCGTGAAGTGGTGGGGTGGTTCAAAAAATTGATCAATTGTTTGCTATATGTCTCAGTTTTAAAGTAAAGTTAGAAATGAATACAATGTATGCATATGCACTTTTTGTACTGCTGCTAACCATAGGCAGCGCTGGTTTTTTGGCTATTTTATATAGGCTTTTTTGGTACTCTTCCAATCCAGTGGTGAAATCAGTTGGGCAACTCCTACAGACAAATTTAAAGATACAACAATTTCACTAAAGACTTTATGAGATAGTTTGATAAATGTGTTGCTAACATCGCCAACGGGCCTCCAACAAAATTACTTAAAATTTTCTGCACATGATAAACTCTCCTTAATGTGTGTAACAATTTAAAGCTGCATCAGATGTAAAACTGGTATTCTGTGCTATAACTGGTAATAGACATAAAAGGAACCTGTCAGGTCATCCATACACTCAGAACCACCAGCTGTTGTGGACACATATCAAAATTCCCTGTGTTAGGTTGCTTTCACATCAGTGTTTTTCACTGATCGCGGCAGTTGCGGTGAAAAAACGCAACTGCCGCGATTACCGCATAACGGCCGTGATCGCGGCACACTTGCGGCAAACCCCATACAATGTCTATGGGGCTTGCGGTAAGTGTGCGGCACGTGTGGCAAGTGCGGTTTCGGCACTTGCTGCAGGTGCGGCGCGTTTTTTTCGCGGCCGAATCTGCCGCAAGTGCCGAGACCGCACTTGCCGCACCTGCCGCAAGCCCCATAGACATTGTATGGGGCTTGCCGCAAGTGAACCGCAAGTGCGGCCGTTATGCGGTAATCGCGGCAGTTGCGGTTTTTTCACCGCGCGCTGCCTAGATACCCGCAGTTTACCTTGGATACCAACTCCCAGCGCTTGTGAGAGGCACTGGGAGCTGGCTTATCGGTCGTCTCCCGGTGTCACATGCAGTGATGCTGCGTGTCCACCGGGCGACGAACAATTGATTTGAGGACAGGACCTTAAATCAAACGATGAACGATCAGCCGACTGATCGTTCATCGTTTGTAGTGTCACATGCAACGATGTCGTTCCGACATCATTCAATCGTCACAAAACACGTGACTTTTGAACGATATCGGCAACGATATCGTTACGTGTGACGGTAACTTAACAGTCACTTCATTTATTTTCACATAAACAGATCTTTAGAATAAGTAGCTCTAAAGGATGTTTATGATATGCAAATTAGGCCATTGACTAGTGGAGGGGTGTTTGTTCTCCAACTAGTCATCGCAATTAGCATGTTATTCCACCCTCTGTGGGCAGGATAACATCTGTTACAAAATACGGCATCCTCACCTTGGAAAAGCGGATGCCTTCTGATTTTGCACAGTGAACCTCTCTAAAGCTGGGACGCGTACACCTGTCTTCAGAAGTTCAATGATGTGAGGGGTACAAAGGCGCATGCATGTGTGAGCTTTGTAAAACACTGGCACAGATGCCGTCTTCTGTAAAGCATGTTATTATGTCTACAGGGGCGTGATAACATGCTAAGTGAGCTGACAACTTGGGGAACTAATGCCCCCTCCACTACGGAAATGCTTAATTTGCATATCATAAGTGGTCTTTAGAAATACTTTTCTAAAGATCTGTTTGTATATGAGAATAAATGAAGGGAATGTTAGGCAGGGAATTTAGATATATGCTCACAACTATTGGTGCTTCTGGTGACATGGAAGGCTCCCTCTGTAAGGAAGAGATGCATGACTAAGAATTCAAAAAACACTAAAAAAATTAGGAATATCACAAAACAAAAACAAAACAAAAGTATCACTGTGCATTGGCCTGACTAGCTGGTGCTTGCCATAAAGACCTCAACCATCCAATCCTATTCACAAATATTCAAACAGGAAAATGTCAGGAGTCTGTAAAAAACACATATTTGTTGTCTTTATTCACCCACAATGCAATATTTCAGCTTTAGCCAGAGCTTTTCCCAAGCTAAATATGTAAGTTCATAGTGATGATGTTTTTATTTATTTATTTATTTATTTATTTATTTTTAAATCTGTATTCAGTGGAGACTTTCCCAATACTGAAATAGG
Organism: Allobates femoralis; assembly: GCA_033576535.1. NCBI lineage: Eukaryota > Metazoa > Chordata > Amphibia > Anura > Aromobatidae > Allobates > Allobates femoralis. The sequence continues at coordinate 192,877,681 of JARQOC010000001.1, forward strand.
AGATGGCAGCTGTTACTGATGGGATTCTATGTAGATAGAAGAGATGGGAATGGGCAGAGCTCTAACTCTAGCTCCTCCCTCTTCCCCTAGCTCCTGCCTCTGCCTCTAGCTCCTCTCTCTTCTTCTAGATCCTCCCTCTTCTTCTAGCTCCTCCCTCTTCTTCTAGCTCCTCCCTCTGCCTCTAGGTCCTTCCTCCTCCTATTTACTTAGAATCTCATCAGTAACAACTACCGTCTGCTATCTCAGAAATTAGAAAGTAGCCGCAGTACATATATGAGACGCTGCCGTCCAATCAGACGCCAGCATCTACCAGCCTCTGATTGGCTGCAGCTTCTAGTACTTGTACTGCAGCTGAGAGACCTCAGTATGGTGCCCGGGATGCAGCGGTGGATCGATGAGACTGTTTGAGAATGTGTGAGAGTGTGTGTGTGTGAGTGTGTAGATGATAGGGCTACATATGGGGATCATGGGGATCATGGAAAAATAAGACATTCCCTGAAAATAAGACAGTGCATATTTTGGAGCAAGAATTAATATAAGGCACTTTTTTATTTTCAGGGAAACAGGGTAGAGAAATTTCTTGGTGGTCTAGTTTCCAAAACGGGGTTACTTGTGAGGGCTTTCCACTGTTTAGGCACACAGGGGTTTTCCAAACATGACATGGTTCTACAAACGATTGCAACTAATTTTCCATTCAAAAAGATAAATGTTGCTCCTTCCCTTCCGAGCCCTGCCGTGTGCCCAAACAGTGGTTTTAGACCACAAATGTTAGGGTACTTTTTGTGTTGTTACCTTTGAGAAAATGCAATAATTGAGGCTAAAAGAACATTTTTGTTGGAGAAATTGCTTCAGTTCCTGTCAAGCACCTGAAGGGTTAATAATCTTCTTGGATGTTGTTTTGAGTGAGTAGGTCGAGGGATGCTATTTTTGGAATGGTGTCATTTTTGGGTGTTTTCAGTCACATCGGCCCCTCAAAGGGGCTTCAAATGTGATGTGGTCACAAAAAAAATGTTTTTGTAAATTTTTGTGGAAAAATTAGAAATTGCTGATGAACTTTTAACCCTTCTAACTTCCTAACAAAAAAAACAATTATTTCCAAAATTGTGCTGAGGTAAAGTAGACATGTGGGTCATTCCATGTCAAGTGATCCAAAAATGAATATTTTTTTTCCCTTACGTCCTCAGATTTTTAAAAAAATGTTTCTATCTGAAGAACAACTTTATCTAATTACAAAAAAAAAGTTTTGAATTTTTTTCTTTATCTGTTAATTTTTTACAGATTTTTAAAGTTTTAAAAAAGTGCGAATTTTGGCCTGGTATGGCTTTACATTTTCTATCATATCTCGGGCTAGAAATAAGATAGAGAAACAAAATAAACACCAATCTACTCAGAACTGTCCAGGCTTTCATCAGATATGTCACAAGAGGATATTTGTTAATATTTTACCCATGTGATCGCAAGCGCAAAACTTTAAAACGCATTTCCGAAAAATCGGCGCGCTTTAAATATTTCAAAAACTGCCCATGTGTCTGCTTTGCTCTTAGCCACATCTGTACCAAATTTCAAGTTGGGATCGCAATGGGATCATATTTTAACATATTTTACCAGTAAGAGCGTCAATGGGTCATTCCATATCAAGTGATCTAAATATGAATATTTTTTTTTACCTGACGTCTTTAGATTTTTTTTTTTTTTTTCCTTTATGAAGTACTACTTTAGTTAATTACAAATTAAAAGTTTGGAATTTTTTTCTTCATCAGTTAATTTTTTACAGATTTTTAAAGTTTAAAAAAAGGGTGAATTTTGGCCTGGTACGACTTTAAATTTTTTTTATCTCAGGCTAGAAATAAGATAATGAAGTGGGAGAGGCATCATTTTACTCAGAACGGTAACAGCTTTCATTTGAGATGTTACAAGACTATGTTTCTTTATATCAAATTCAAACTATTGACGGGCAATTGTGAAAAAATGACTGATTGTGTTCTTGGTGACTTTTGAATTGACACTATAATAGTTTAATATTTTGCACTTAGGTCCAATGAATGCGTCCATGGGGTCAAGCTGGGACAGAGTCATCACAAATTAGCCTTATTTGCAAATGACCTGCTACTTTACATCTCCCAGCCCCTGGTCTCCATCCCTTCGGTCTTAATGGAGTTTGAACGGTTCGGACAATTGAGCAACTTTAAAGTGAATTGCTCCAAAACCGAAGCACTCAATATTTCTTTGCCTGGAGAATTGGTTTCTCATCTATCTAAACAGTTCCCATTTAAATGGAAAGTAGAAGCCATTAAGTACTTGGGTGTCCTTATACCAAAAGATCTTAAACAAATATTCAATTTAAATTATCAACCCCTTTTGACTAACGCGGAATCGGCATTTACCTCCTATAGACAATTAAAGCTATCCTGGTTCGGGAGAATAAACGTAGTCAAGATGGATGTCTTGCCCCGACTCTTATATACTTTTCAGACAGTTCCTGTTCTATTGGATAGAGGCTTCCTCTCCAAAATGCAATCTATGATCCTTAGATTTGTCGGGGGGGCAAGAGGTCCAGATTGCGAATGAATATCCTATCCTTGCCCGAGACCAGAGGAGGGGTTGGACTACCCAACATACGAGCGTACTTTGAGGCTTCCTCTCTTGTTAGAGCTCTAGATTGGCATTATCATGCGTCCTCCAAGAAATGGGTAGGGGTGGAGCAAGAGGGTTTGGGGATTCCGCTGAAACACCTGCTTTGGATTTCCCCTAAAGACTCCACAGACCTAGTACCTTTGACAGACATGACCAGAAACACCTTGAAGGTATGGCACCTAGTGACGAAAACCCTCCGCTTAAACGACAGACTTAGCCCTTTGACTCCCCTTTTTTCCAACCCATCTTTCCCACCCAGATTTGACAGGCAGAGATTTTTATGTTGGCGGATTGTGGATGACACCCGAGTAGGACAGACTCTGTCCAGTGGTGGTTTGCCCCCGATGGCAGAGCTACAACTCAAAGAACCTACGAGACCTCTTAAGTGATTCAAATTTCTCCAATACAGAGCATACTTATACTTGCAGGGTAAGATTGACGCCCAACGTATTGGAGAGGTTATTCCAACTGGAGGCTCCACCGAGGCGCAAAATATCATTTCTATACCAGGCCTTAGGGTCCATGAGAGAGCAGGGCACCCTTTACTTCCAACGTGCTTGGGAGAGGGAATTGGGGTGTAGCATTTCAGAAGCTAATTGGCAGAAATGCTTTATATTTACTCACTCACTAGCTAGCGCTTGTTCTGCACAAGAAAGAAGCTATAAGCTGCTCACTAGATGGTACTTGTGCCCGACGACACTCCGGAACATGTTCCCTGGAACCCCTGATACCTGCTGGCGCTGTGGGGAAGAGAAGGGTACAATGATACACATTTGGTGGAGTTGTGGGGAAATCCAGCGGTTCTGGTCTGAGGTTTTCAATGCATACGCCCGGATAACAGGTAAAGAAGCCGAATGCTGCCCAGAATCGGCAATGTTATCCATTTTTCCAGGTCCTATTGGGCTACAGAAGAGGGATATTCTCCGCTTTTGCATCTCGGCTGCTCGTGCTGTGATCCCGAGGTTCTGGAAATCAAGCCGGGCTCCACCTCTACTTGATTGGTTCAAAGAATTGATGGACACATATCGAATGGAGGAGCTCGCAGCTGATGCGTCGGGATCTCGGAACAAATTCTTAGGGATTTGGGTTGAATGGATTCTTTTTCACGACTCTGCAGAATTTAGGAGTATCTTTTCCAGCACAGATAATATGGCTCGACCTCTGGCTGATGGGGAGCCAGTGGGATGAGTACCCTTTCTCCTTCCCATACCTCACCCGTTCCCCCCCCCTCCTTTTTTTCTTTTTTTCTTACGTGGCTTTTCTTTCCCAGTATAACTTTTTCTAATGGTTTTTGTTTCTCTTCTCTCTCTCTCTTCTTTTCTATCTCTCTTTTTTTCCCCTCTGATACATTCAGTCTAGGTATTTCCTTTCTACACCTATACCTTCAGAATTCTAGTGAACATTAGACAGGTATCGGAAACTCTGAGCTGTGAGTAGATCATTAATATTTCGGCCTTCCTTTCCGGTACACCAGTCGATAGACTATTCCAACTAGGCCTCAACGGGTAATGACCCACTTACGTGGTCAACCTGTTAGAAGGGGCCAAGTAATAAAAATCATTCTGCTGGGGCTGCTTGTCCCCTTGACATCAGAACATCTCAAAACCCTGAGAAAGGTTGTATACTTGAGTGTTTGGAATTATATTTAGATTGTAGTATATATTGCACCAGAGATAAGCGCAAAAGTAAATTTGCAGCTTATCTTAAAGTTACTAATAACTTTGTGAATTCTCTTTTTGTATATTTTATATGTCTCAATATTTTGTTAAAAGATTGAATGTATGTCTTTCATATGTTTTTTCAAAATTTAATAAAAATGAGATTAACCATAGTTAAATATTTTAAAATATGATCCCATCACGATCCCAACTTGAAATTTGGTACAGATGTGGCTAAGAGCATAAAAGACACATGGGCAGTTTTGGAAAATTTTTATTAAAATGTTTTTTTCGGAAATGCGTTTCAAAATGTTGCGTTTGCATTCGCATAGGTAAAAAATTAAAATTAACAAATATACTCTTGTGACATATCTGGTGAAAGCCTGGACAGTTCTGAGTAGAATGGTGTTTATTTTGTTTCTCTATCTTATTTCTAGCCCGAGATAAAAAAATTTAAAGTCGTACCAGGCCAAAATTCACCCTTTTTTTAAACTTTAAAAATCTGTAAAAAATTAACTGATGAAGAAAAAAATTCCAAACTTTTAATTTGTAATTAACTAAAGTAGTACTTCATAAAGGAAAAAAAAAAAAAAAAAATCTAAAGACGTCAGGTAAAAAAAAATATTCATATTTAGATCACTTGATATGGAATGACCCATTGACGCTATTAATAGTAAAATATGTTAAAATATGATCCCATTGCGATCCCAACTTGAAATTTGGTACAGATGTGGCTAAGAGCAAAGCAGACACATGGGCAGTTTTTGAAATATTTAAAGCGCGCCGATTTTTCGGAAATACGTTTTAAAGTTTTGCGCTTGCGATCACATGGGTAAAATATTAACAAAGATCCTCTTGTGACATATCTGGTGAAAGCCTGTATAGTTCTGAGTAGAATGGTGTTTATTTTGTCTCTCTATCTTATTCCTAGCCTTAGTTATGAGGAGAAACGTAAAGGCAGGCAACAGCGAAATTCACACTTTTTCCGAACTTTGAAAATCATTTAAAAAAAAAATAAATTTTTTAAAAAATTTTTCTCTTCACATTTTGCATTGTCTGACATGCTATTATCAAATAACAAAATCTCAAAAGAATTAAAAATATAGAGGTAATAATCATTGGTTCACTTGACATGGAATGACCCATGTGTGAAATGTTTATTATTAACTATTTTGTGTCACATAACTCTCTGGTTTAACAGAATCAAAGTTCAAAATTTGAAAATTGGGAAATTGTCGCCAAATGTTTGATTTTTTTTTCACAAATAAATGCAAAAAGCTAAAGTTATTGACCTAAATTTACCACTAATATGAAGTCCAGAGTTATTACCTCATAAAAGGACACTGGTCAGAAGTGAAAAAAGGCCAGGTTTGTAAAGTCAAAACAGGCTAGGTGGTGAAGGGGTTAAATATATATTTTTTTTAATTTTGAGAGATAAGACTTTTATGGATGTGGTGATACCACAGGACAAAAGGGATGAGTAGGTAGCAGGCAAAGAAGACACTCTTGGGCCCAGACGTAGGTTCCGAGCTATGGTGTGGCTTTTCTGCAGAGTTGTACATTTTGTGCTCCCACCTGGGTCCTGGCACTTCAGACCCATTCTCAGGGCACATCTTGATGAGGTAGAAAGGAAAAATTCAGACCAGATTTTGGTATGAACAGTTCAAACTGTTTACTGGATGAGATAAATGGTTTACATCTTCTTCAGCATTTTCCAATGCTGTGCAAATTAATTAGGACAAAGTATTTTTTAAGTAAAATCGTAAGTTGGGGTTATCAGTCAGTGATTCAAACCAGTTTTAAATGCTTTGAACAGTTGTGAGTAAACAACCTTGCGTAACAAAATGTGTTTTGACTGGTTTTAGATATATAAGTATAAGTAGCACTATTTAGTGATTAATTATGAAAAAATAAAATTGCAGCTAAGCTAAAAAGGTTAAAGAAGACACTTAGCTTTATAAATGCCACCATCTTTGGACACCTGGGCTCAAAGGAGAGCACTCGAGGGGAGAAGAAAGCACAGGGGAGAGAGAGACAACACACAGGGGAGAGAGACAGGACAGGGGGAGAGAGAGTACAGGGGGAGAGAGAGTGCACAGGCGGAGAGACAGTATAAGGGGAGAGAGCACATGGGGGGTGAGTGCACAGAGGGAAGACAGCTCAAAGGCGAGAGCACATGACTGGACAAGACAACATAGAGGGATAGAGAGCACAGAGAAGGTAGAACTCACAGGAGAAAGAGAGCACAAGAAGATAGAGAGCACATGGGGGAAAGAGAGAGCATGCACAGAGAGGAGATACAGCGCAAAGGGGAAGAGAGCACAGTGGAAGAAGAGAGAGCACACAGGGGGAAGAGAGAGCATGCACCGAGAGAGACAGCGCAAGGGGAGAGAGAAACAGCTCAACGGGTGACAGCTCAAAGGAGAGAGTACATGAGCGGAGAAGATAGCACATTTAGCGAGAAGACAGCACACAGGGTAGAGCGCATGGGGGAGAGAGACAGAACACAGGGGAAGAAAGGTCAAAGGAGAGAGCACAGAGGGGAGAAGACTGCACAAGTGGCAAAGAATGAGTGGACAGAGGGCAGAGCGCATGAGGGAGTGACGGCTGCCATCTCCAGCGCAATAGAGCCCATCCCCATTGTAATGTCACCACCCTTCTGATGTGATAGTGTTGGGCACCTATCCAGTAGAGAATAGAGAATATTGGTCAGATGTACTCATATAGTCAGTTGCCAACACTTATATCACCACCTGCTGGTCTACAGTGGTATTACATAGAAACAACTTACGGTACATTTAATTTGACACAGTGACATCAGACAATACATTAAACCATAAATTATTCTACAGACTCCTATGAGTACACAACCTTTTGTAATAGCTCCTTCTGGGTAATTACAGATGGGAGTCAATAATGGCGGGAAACCTAGATTACAAGCCTTAAATGCTGCACTTAGGCTGGTTTCACACTGCAGTTTTTTCCCTGATCAGGTTTGATCAGGTTTGTGTACCAAAACCAGGAGAGGAACCAGGAGAGGAACTTGCAGAGAAAAACTATAAATGAAAGAATGACACCAGTTCTGAGTTTTGGAGACGCTCCTGATTTTGACACACAAACCTGATCGAACCTGATCAGGGAAAAAACTGCAGTGTGAAACCAGCCTTAGGCTGGCTTCACACTACGGCTGGGATCCGATCCGTGGCTGTCCGCTTGAGGCAGACAGCCCCAGACCGGATCAGCACACAGACCTGGAGGGCTAATTTACCCTCGGGTTCGGTGTGCAGCCGGCGCAGCTGCCGCCGCTGATACCTCGCGTCCGCAGCTCGCAGGGAGCGAGCCACGTTCCTGATCTGTCAGAGGGGACAGCTCCATGGTGCTGAAGGTCAGCGCCGACCCCTCCTGACAGTTCAGGACTGCGGCTCGCTCCCTGCGAGCAGCAGTCCTGAGTTATCAGCAGCGGCAGTTGCGAGCAGCTGTACACCGGACCGGAGGGCAAATTAGTCCTCCAGTTCTGTGTGCTGATCCAGTCTGCAGCTGTCTGCCTCAAGTGGACAGCCACGGATAGGATTCCAGCCGTAGTGTGAAGCCGGCTATTGTTTAGTGGTGTAATGGTACCTTTACACGCTGCCACAACAGGATGGATACCAACGGCAACTTCACGTGCATGAGCACGGCCAAACGGTTACAAACGGTAATCGCATCTCCTTTAGACGCCGCCACAAGGTGCGCTACGCTACGCTACATCTACAGCTAGCTACATCGCCGGGTGTCGCAAGTAGCCGTCTGTAGCTCAGCGTACCTCATTTACACACCGCAATAACAAGCTAATATGGGGGACCTGGTGCAGCAGGGACAGCACATAGGCGTGCCACAATTGTGGATTACAAGACGTCCGTATGCTGATAGGACAAAGCAATAATACCATGATTGGGCAGGCATCGCAGGAGGCTGATTAATACATGACGCCCGAGCAATTGCGTAGTGTGACTGGTCAGCTTCTTAAATATGCCGCCCTGTGCAGCGACAACCAATCGCAACGAAGGAGCTTCCTCCAATGATCGCTGAAGGGGCGTGGTATCCCGGAGCCTGGGTCACGCCTTAGCTACATTGCAGCTACATCGCCGGGTGTCCAGAGTTCCCTTCTGTAGCTTCTTTACACGCCGATACAGCTCGCTACAATCGGCGATGTTGCCATATGTTTATGGGCAGTGCACGGATACAGAGGTATCTGTAGCCGGCTGTGTCGTCCCGTCTTCAGACGCCGCTACTACGGGCGATATTGGCGCGACAAGCTACACTTGTAGCCTGTAGGTTGTATGCATCCTGTTGTGGCGGCGTGTAAAGGTACCATAATAGTGGCATTTAAGGGGTAAACAGGAACTATGAGATGTAGCCTCTGAGATCCTAAGTACTAAGTACCAGTATGTCCTTTTTCTGGAAGAGGTTAAGGTGTATTAGGATGTTTCATGATTATTCATTATATAATAATTATGTTTTTTTGGCACATGGTTGGTCTTACTCTATATGGAATAAAAAGAAACAACTATTCTGATACAAAGACATGAAAAATGTAGGTAAAAGTTTATTTAGTTAACAGTTATACAAACTGTGAATGTGTTCTGCTTTACAGTAGGAAAACCTCATCATAAATACATTAATATACATTAAGCCAGCAGTCTGTTCTACCACAAAGCAATTTTCACTTAGGTTCAGAACATCCCTGAATTCTCTGAAGAACACAAATTGGTTAGGTTAATTCATTGATCTGTCAGTCATTGGATCTGGCATTCAGTGAAATTACATGCCAGATGTAAATAAAATTTGAAGTCACCTCTGATTATGATAGAGTGGTTTTGTAATTGAGAACCTTAATACAGTCAAATCCATTACAGCAAATTGATTTGAAGAACCGCAGTTTGTGGGGATGTAAATTAGATTGTACAAGATCTTCAATTTCAATTTAAAAGTGATTTTGTTGTGCAATTAACAATTGTTGATACCTGGTCTGTTTCAAGAAGTGTCGTACGTATATATCAAGTGTGATAAGTTTAATGATAGGCTTATAATAAAATGTATCCAGTTTTACGAAAATCTAGGTAATTGCATATATAGTTAAAGGGGTTGTCCAGCCTTCAGACAAATATCTGCAGTCACTCTATGTTGAATCTTGAGAATGCAGTGCACACACTTTCATGATTTCCCATGCTAGTAATAATGGGACCACATGTATGCAATTACATATTGTGGTAACGTGCCGATTAGATTGTCATCCACTTCTCTCAATATAACAAATGCGGTCATATGACGGCCCGCTCAGGCATGAAGCACAGGGGAATCATTACAGTCTGGACATTGCCACAGTACACCACTCAGAGTAACTGCAGACTTTTCTTTTCAGCCCCCCAAACAACATTAATTCTTTCACATAGTGTATGTAAATGTAGAGTTGATATATAAATGAAGGTATACGTCACTCACCGGAATCTTGCAATGTGACGTTTATTTCAGCCTTTCAGGGTTATCTGGTGCAGGAAGGGATCAGCCAAGGGAACAATGGCACCGTTTCATGCTACATGCACTTCCACGGGAGTTCTGAACCAGTGGAAGTGCATGTAGTGTGAAACGGTACCATTGCCCCATTGGCTGATCCCTTCCTGCACCAGATAACCCTGAAAGGCTGAAATAAACGTCACATTGCAAGATTCCGGTGAATGACGCCTACCTTCATTTATATATCAACTCTTTGCACTGAAGACTGAGCACACTGGATCAGGGTTCACACACACTTAAGCTTCACCGATAGCTTCAATATTCATCGGGGCCTCATTTCCTTCTACAAGTCTGTAAATGTAGATTGTAATGATGACACGTTCAGAACATGAGTCATAGCTATAAGAAATTTACATCATAGGTAACTTTGCCATTATTGGAAGGGGAGAGAATCCATATACTTTTTTTGCACAAGGAAACTTGACAGTGTTTGCCGTCCTCAGGATTTGTCACTTATTAATGTACAGTTTTAAAGTCTCTGAAATCCATTCGCACATCATATTTACCAGCACTCTCAAAGCATAAGTAAGGCTCAAGGAAAAAGGGGGGAAACTCCCCGACTGCTAGAAGAGTTAGCAAATGTCTTGTGACACTGCACAAAGACCCCTGCGCCCCAGCATCAAATGCGAAGTCATCCATAATGTGGACAGTACTTTTTTAAAACATATCCAATCTGACAGCCCAGGCACACTGATCACATATCAGATCATTATGCTCGGGCTTTCAGATTGCTTCTCTGCAGCCCAATCTCCTTGCAGGGGGATCAGGCTGCAGAGAAGCAATGAGACAGCCGGGGCACAGTGATCACTTAGCGGATCACTGTGCCCAGGCTGTCAGATCGCTTCTCTGCAGCCTGATCTCCTTGCAGGGGAATCAGGCTGCAGAGAAGCGATCTGACAGCCCGGGCACAGTGATCACATAGAAGATCACTGTGCCCTGGCTGTCAGATCGCTTATCTGTAGCCCGATCTCTTTGCAGGGGGATCAGTCTAAAGAGCAGAGATCTGACTGACAGCCTGGGCACGGCGATCCATTATGTGATCACTGTGCCCGGGCTCTCAGATCGCTTCTCGGCAGCCTGATCCCCCAGCATGAAGATTGGGCTGCATTGAAGCGATCTGACAGCTCGGGTACAGTGATCCGCTATGTGCCAAGCCTCAGAGATCATGCGATCTCTGAGACTTGGGTTTGCACAGTGATGCTGTACTGTATGGCAATGATCTGCCAAACAGTGCATCATCACTATGACACCAGAGACTGCAACAAGAGGACACTTGATCCCTTGCTGCAGTCTCTGGATGTAGTAAAGGCAATCGAGAGTCGTGGGACCATTATTTTGGACTATGTCGGACATTAATAAACATGGAGTCCGAATTTTGTTTGTTTTTTTTCTAATAAAAAAAATTCTCTGCAGTTCGCTGCATGGGGGGCCCAGAACGCTTGGTCTTCTCCATGCTGACGATTCTAGCCCCAGCTGCTTAGTTGTACCTGGCTTGACCAAAAATATGGTGAAGCTCCACATCATTTTTTTCCCCAAAATGTTATTTAAAAAAAATTATGATGGGCTTCGCTGTATTTTTAGTTGACAGCCAAGTACTACTAGGCAGCTGGGGGTGGGTAGCAGTCCATAGCTGCCAAGTTGTATCTGGCTAGCAACCAAAAATATGGCGAAGCCCATATCTTTTTTTTTAAATTATTTCTATAACTTAAAAAGACATGGAGCTTTGCCATATTTTTGGTTGCCAGCCAAGTACAAACTGGGGGCTGCATTCTTCAGTGTGGACAGGCCCAAACATTATGGGCCTCCCATGCTGCAAATTGCAGCCCACAGCCCCTCCAGAAAATGATGCATTCATTAGAGGTGCCATTTTCTGGTGTTGTACCCAGACTCATCAGTTGCCCCCATGTTGGTGGCAAACTGGGTAAACAAAGGGATACCGTATATACTTGCGTATAAGCCGAGTTTTTCAGCCCAAAATTTGGGCTGAAAAGTCCCCCCTCGGCTTATACGCGAGTATACAGTATATACAGCAGCATCATCAATGACATCATTGCCCGCGACCACAGGAAGCCGGAAGACGCGGATTGAAGCCCGGGATCGTGTGTCGGCAAGCGGCGGGACAGCGCGACAGGACACTGATAAGTATGATTTTACTTTACAGGCTGCCGCGCAAGGGAGGGGCCCTGGAGCTTGATGGGGGGCTTGTATACCTCCGGGGCTGCTGCTGTATACAGCCCTGGGGCTGCTGCTGTATACAGCCCTGGGGCTGCTGCTGTATACAGCTTTGGGGCTGCTGCTGTATACAGCCCTGGGGCTGCTGCTGTATACACCACTGGGGCTGCTGTGTACTACCTAAGGGCTGCTGTATACTACCTTGGGGCTGCTGTATACACCACTAGGGCTGCTGTATATACCTCTGGGGCTGTATATACCTCTGGGGCTGTTGTATACTACCACTGGGGCTGCTGTATACACCTCTGAGGCTGCTGTATACTAACCACTGGGGCTGCTGCTGTATATACCACTGGGGCTGCTGCTGTATACTACCACTGGGGCTGCTGTATATACCTCTGGGGCTGCTGTATACCACACTGCTGGGGGCTGTATACCTGTGCTGGGGTCCACCCTCGGCTTATACACGAGTCAATAGGTTTTCCCAGGTTTTGGGGGCAAAAGTAGGGGGGTCGGCTTATACACGGGTCGGCTTATACACGAGTATATACGGTAATTCCTGCTTTTTTATTGGCAGCTGGCCCTAAAAACCCGAGATTCATAATGTCGGGCTAATGTTAGACCCTGCCATTAGGAATCTATAGTAAATAGTAAATAATACACAACACTCAGAGAAAAATAATTTTATTGGAACAAAAAACAAACATCTCAACTCCATCATTATTACTCCAACATAACCCTTCACGATCCTTCATCCAGAGTCTGCAGGGAGAGAACCAGCGTCCTCTCCCTGCAGAGTCTGCAATCAAATTGACCGCAGGGAAACAGGGAGCGACGTTACCCGTGGCACAGAGGAGTGGTGACACACTCGCTAAGTCACTAGGGCTCCCCATGGCAGTGAACTCAAAATGTTGTCACTTGTGGGGGGTTTCCGCTGTTTAGGCACATCAGGGGCTATCCAAAAATGACATGATACCCACAGACCATGCCATTAAAATCTGTGTTACAAAATGTAACTCCCTTACTTCAGAGCCCAGCTGTGCAACCAAACAGTGGTTTTCTGCCACAAATGAGATATCTCTGTACTCAGGAGAAATTATCGAACAAATTTTAGGATCCATTTTATCCTGTTGACCATGTGAAAATGAAAAAATTGAAGCTAAAAGAATCTTTTTTGTGAAAAAAAAGTACTTTTTCATTTTTACGGATCAAAGTGTGAAGCACTTGGGGGTTCAAAGTGCTCACTATGCATCTAGATAAGTTCCTTGGGAGTCTAGTTTCCAAAATGGATCACTTGTGGGGGAGCTCCAATGTTTAGGCTCACAGGGACTCTCCATACACGACATGATGGTGCCCGTTAACATTTGGTGCTAATTTTCCATTAAAAAGTCAAATTGCGCTCATTCCCTTCCGAGCCAAACAGTGGTTTCAGACCACATATGAGGTATCAGTGTACTCAGGAGAAATTACTCAAAAAATTGTAGGGTCCACCTTATCCTGTTGCCCATGTGAAAATGAAAAAATTGAGGCAAAAAGTGAGTTTTGGGGAAAAAAAGTACTTTTTCATGTTTACGGATAAATTTGTGAAGCACCTGGGGGTTCAAAGTGCTCACTATGTATCTAGATAAGTTCCTTCAGGGGTCTAGTTTCCAAAATGGGATCACTTGTGTGGGAGCTCCAATGTTTAGGCACACAGGGGCTCTCCATACGTGACATGACGCCCGCTAATGATTGGAACAAATTTTCCTTTCAAAAAGTCAAATTGCGCTTGTGCCCTTCCAAGCCCTGCTGTGTACACAAACAGTGGTTTATGACCATATATGAGGTATCAGTGTACTCAGGAGAAATTGCCCAAGAAATATTAGGGTCCATTTTATTCTGTTGCCCATGTGAATATGAAAAAATTGAGGCTGAAAGAAAGTGTTTGTGAAAAAGTACTTTTTCATGATTACGGATCAATTTGTGAAGCACTTGGGAGTTCAAAGTGCTCACAATGCATCTAGATAAGTTACTTGGGGGCCTGTTTCCAAAATAGGGTCACTTGTTGGGGAGTTCCAATGTTTATTCACACACGGGCTCTACATACGCGACATGGTGTCCGCTAACAATTGGAGCTAATTTTTCATTCAAAAAGTCAAATTGCAATAGTTTCCTTTTGAGCCCTGCCATGCGCCCAAACAGTGGTTTATGACCATATATGAAGTATCAGTGTACTCAAGAGAAATTGCCCAACAAATTTTAGGATCCATTTTATCCTGTTGCCCATGTGAAAATGAAAAAATTGAGGCTAAATTAAAATGTCAATTTTTTTCTTCCACGTTACTTTACTTCCTATAAAGCACCTGAAGGGTTAATAATCTTGAATGTAGTGTTGAGAGGTTCAGTTTTTGGAATGGTGTCACTTTTGGGTGTTTTCTGTCATGTAGGCCCCTCAAAGGGACTTCAAATGTGAAGCGGTCACTAAAAAAATTGTTTTCTAAATTTTGCTGGAAAAATGAAAAATTGCTGATGAACTTTGAACCCTTTTAACTTCCTAACAAAAAATTTTTTGTTTCCAAAATTGTGGTGATGTAAAGTAGACATGTGGGAAATGTATTTATTAACTATTTTGTGTGACATAACTCTCTGGTTTAGGTAAGGAGAGAGGTTGGGCTCAACCTGGTTTGGGTGCTCTGAAATAATATAATAATTGCAAAATATAATGGTTATACTTCGGCACACCAGAAAATTGACTAAGATGAAGTTGAAAGTGTTCTTTTTATTGAAAGAATCCGGCACAGTAACATACATAGACATCATGTCTTTTACGACTTTTCACTATGATGACAAATATACCACTGAACTAGTGGCGAAGATCACTGCATTAGGCGAATTCTTATCACTATCAGCCGACAATTGACCTTTTGACACTGGTCCTAGAACACAACTACTTCCTCTTTCAAGACCAGTTCTATGTTCAGTGAAGGGGGACCACAATGAGCTGGAATCTAACACCCCTCTATGCTAACATATTCATAGCCAAATTTGAGGAAGAATACGTCATCAAACATCCTCTTTTTAGAGAGCATTGTATCACATGGAAAGGCTATATAGATGACATCTTCCTCATTTGGCATGGCACATCAGTGAAACTGTTAGAATTTTTTGACAGTATAAATTCCTCTTTAACCTTCACCATCCATTGGGATCTCAATTCTATCAACTTCCTTGATACCCTGGTACAGAAAGACCCAGAATGGTTGTTATCAACAGACATATATACAAAACCAACAGATCCCAACAGTCTACTTCATTTCACCAGCTGCCACCCGAGACACATTACGAATTCTCTCCCTCACTCACAACATACAAGATTCGCAAGAATAGTCTTCGATCCAACAACTCGGCCAGCGAGACACAAAGAAATGAGTCATAAACTTCAAATCCGTGGATACCTAGAACATCTCACTACACTACGACAAACCATACAGACAAGAACACCAAGTCCACCACAAGTGGCCTGTGTCACGACATTCCATCCATTTCACACACTGATTCGGAATATTATCATTAAACATTGAACAATTCTTGGCAATTCCTATCCAGATATCCCAGAGTTTCATAATCAACCATTGTTTTGCCTTAAAAGACCTGGCAATTTGAGAGATCAACTTGTCAGAGCCGACATAGGCTCTAGTCTTAGGATACAAGAGAGACGTTTATGGCCAGTCAACATCAGGGCACATACCCTTATTTAGGCTGCATGCAGTACCCAACGTTATCAAAGGAAGCACTTTTTCACATCCACAGTCAGGCAAGACCTTTAAGATCAGGGGTTGCTACACTTGCGATTTTCCTTATGTAGTCTACTTGCTGAAGTGTCAGTGCGGTCTCGGATATGTTGGAGAAACCATCCAGCATTTCCGAGACCATATAAGCAAGCATAAGTCAACAATTCGCTGTGAACAGACCCTCTTCCCAATTCCCCACCACTTTATAACATGCAAACACTCTATTTCCCAACTCCGGTTCCAAGTCATAGAACAGGTCCCCGCCAACAGACGAGGGGGCAATAGAGTTCAACAATTGAAACTAAGAGAATCATATTGGATTCATAGACTGCAAACCTTGGAACCTTTCGGTCTAAATAGGGAATACAAAGTGAGGCTCTGATATAAGGGACTTGTTCTGTCTGTCTATGCTCATATGTGATAACCCCCCTTTTTCTTAGATCATGTAACCGATGTCACACAGAGGTGAAATTCAGAAATGAGATATTAAGTACTCCTTGTAAGTGTTTTGATTATTTTTGCCTTCCAGGCCACTGTCCTAAGAGATATTCTCCATGTTCAATATGTAAGAATTTTCTGCTATTATAAGTAATACTACAATCAATATTAATATCATGGTTTACAATTTTGTCTATGTTAATGTCATATCTAGTACTTTCCATGTCCTAAAAATTATCATTTTCTTTTTCTGACAGAGACCCTGACATTCTTCATACAAATCTACCACCTTCTGAGCCTTCACCACACTCCTGCACATCTAGATGCTAGCATTACAGTCACCGCTGTTCTCACAGCACTATTCCACAGTCTCTCCGCTCCCTTATTGCACTGCACATGCGCAGAAGTACGTGTTCCACGCATCCACACTTCTGTGCCTTCCACCGCCCGGAAACCGGAAGTAAGTCATTCTCTTACCGCAGTGCTGATGTTAAAACACTGACCAACAATTAGGTATTCCTTTGGATCTCTTAGCTAAGGTATGTCTATATATAACACCACTATATTCCATGCTTTTCCTCACTACTTGTCCTCTGGATCTCTGATATTCTTTAATCTAATCCTGATACATGTCTCTTGACACTCCTCCACCATAAATAAACTCTTTCTCTGGTTACTATCCATTACCTCATACTCTCTAATCCTACCTTTTCTATACTTGAGAGATGATAGTCATTACTCTCTATACTTTTATCCTAATTGCACAATCCATGTCAAAATACGTGTCCTCATGAAATTTTCTATAGCTTTACCGACAAATTACGGAGCACAGTCAAACGTTAACTGACAGACGGCTTCACATTATCTTGCACCGATGTGACTTGGAGAACTAGTGCATAGGTAACTTCTAGTTTTTTCATTCTATGATGTAAATATACGTGAAAAATACTGGCTGATATTACTGTTATCAAGTTTTCAGTCTATTTAGCATGATGTAATGCTCTAGGCCAGAGAATTTTCTTCCCAATAGGGATTTATGAATCTGTTGTATAGAATGTCTACATGATATATGATTTTTTGTTGTTCTGTATCATTGGAAGCTAAGTGCACTATTAATTTTTCCTTTTTGTAAATATTGTATTCTTAATGCAGATTAATCCTTGACAAAAGCCAGATTGTATGGCTGAAACATTGGATGTTTATGTATGTCACCGTGCCGGATTCTTTCAATATAAAGAACACTTTCAGTGTCATCTTAGTCAGTTTTCTGGTGTGCCGAAGTATAACCCTTATATTTTATAACTGTCTGGTTTAACAAAATAAAAATTCAAAATGTGAAAATTGCGCAATTTTCTACATTTTTGCCAAATTTCCGATTTTTTTGACAAGTAAATACAAACTTTATCGACCTAAATTTTCCACTAACATGAAGCCCAATATGTCACAAAAAACAGTCTCAGAATCACTAGGATCCTTTGAATGGTTCCAGAGTTATTACCTCATAAAGGGACACCTTTCAGAATTGAAACAAAAATGGCCATGTCATTAGGGTCAAAATAGGCTGTGTCATAAAGGGGTTAAAGTTGAGATTTCTTTAACTTTTTTCAGGCCACCATTACAGACTTTTGTAACATGCATTGGATGGTGCTTGCTTACCCTCTGTGATCTCACTATTACAAACCACATGAACCACCTCCACTGACATGTTTTTAGTGCTAGAACTGATAGATCTTGTGACTAGCAGTCTTGTTGTCTCCAGTATTTTGCCTGATGTCCACCTCTTGGCTTTGGAATTGATAGATGGACTTCAATTTGTATGGTTCCAACTGTTACGACACTCACATGATGCAGTTTAGAAAATTTCTTGGCTGAGACACTGCTGTAAATGAGCTGAATGATGCCATTTCTATTTTCTTGGGAAATGTTCTTCATAGTAAACCAAAAGGAGAATATCAAAAAACTCACCAGAAAGAGGCCAAACATAATATTGAATGTACACATAGGAGCTGCTAGCATAAGGGTACCTTTACACGTCACAACATTACATGCAATTTCTCTTCCAACTTACTGGTTGCAGTAAAATCATGGACACATTGTTCCACAAAATAGAACAATGTGTCCATGATTTCACTGCAACCAGTAAGTTGCAAGTAAAATTGCATGCAATGTTGTGACGTGGAAAGGTACCCTAATACACACACTAATAAGGATTGCAAAGGCAGCCTGTCATATAGATAAGTGAGATTCACAGTCTCTGAAAAAGACCCTATTAGTGTCCTATGAGGTGTATAGTGTTAGGCCAGCTTCACACTCTGGCGTGATCCGGTCCAGGGCTGTCCGGGATGACGCAGACAGCCGTGGACTGGATCAGCACACAGGACTGGGGGGCTAATATGCCCTCCGGTCAGGTGTGCAGCACACGCAGTTCCCGCTGCTGATAAGCCAGGACTGCGGGCGCCGCGGTCCTGACCTGTCAGCGGCTGCAGCTGCGTGTGCTGCACACCAGACCGGGGGCATAATAGCCCTCCAGTCCTGTGTGGTGATCTGGTCCGTGGCTGTCAGGGTCCTCCCGGACAACCCCGGACCGGATCACGCCGCAGTGTGAAGCGGCTCTTAACTAGCCCACCCTACCTGGCATCACTATTAGGCTCTTGTTCAGACACTGTATCTCAATTATCACTTGACAGACTCCCTGTGAAAGTCTTATTAGTATGTGTCTAATGCTAGCACTCCATCTTGGAAGGTTGTGAGTGGCTGTTCCATCAATATTGTGCACCTGGGCTGCACCAATCTCTATAATGGAGGTTCTCTACATCCTGTGTGTGCAATCATTATTAGGTTTGACCTCTTTTTGAATAAATCTTCCTCATGGCTTCTCCTCAATTGAAACCAGTGACCTTTCACTTGGGACTTAACTTGATAACACACTTAGTTATTGAGGAATGTGAGAACAGGTTGTAATTTGTAGCATGCAGGAATAAAAAGATTATTCAAACACCAGGAGCCAAACAGTACCAATACAGTGACATGACAAGAATCTGCATAACTAATCATGTGCTAAATAGTTGCAAGTGAAATTTTTGCATGAGATAGCCAAGGTGATTGTCTATAAAAATGAAGGTAGTCTCACGCTCAAAGCTTTAGTAGATGGTGGTATATGAAGACTGAAAGTCAACAGTTCAAAACATTGTTAGCTTTTTTGCTTTTCGATGTAACTATGGTAAGAGATGGAAAATTGCTATAATATATATGTGAAAAAAAAATCTGCATATTGTCCATATCTAAGCAATACGTACATGGGTGTTCTGCATATATGGAGTCATATTCATCACAGGTTGTGATTCCATCAAATACGTTGGTGACACATTCCCACCAAAGACCACGGCACTTGGTACTCACCTAAAACAAAAGTACAACACTCCTTTAAGATACTAACTTTTTCTTTTCCTAAGTCAATCAAACAAATCAATTAACAATATTATACTTGTTTATTTGTTAGCTTGATTTTCATGTGTGAAATCTAAATTGTCTAAAAACAAGGCTAACCAAAAAGAGTTTTGGGTCCTTTAGGCTAAATCCACACACGTTGTTTTTTTGTTTTGCAAAAAAGCAGCAAATCTACAGCAAATCTTATGGTGGGTTTACACGTTTCAATATCGTTGCGATATCGCAATTCAATGACGCGGGAGCGCGCATTTAGTGCACGTTTCTCCCGCATCGCATCGGAGGTTTACACGTTGCGATTTCTGAATCCAACGTCCGTGCGATGTCTACGCCCCCCAACCCAGGAACGACCATTTAACATGGGAGTGAATGGGTGACGTAGAACTTCACATCGGAGTTGAGCTGTTACACAGCACGATCCGGCTCCAATCTCCATTCAATATCGGAGCATTGAATAGCACGCTCATTCAATCCCCGATATCGCATTGACATCGTTCCTGCATCGTATTGGACGTTCACACCATACAACGCAGGAACGATATCGGGTCCAACGATCGAACCACGTGACTTTTCATTGAAATTGGACGCCGATATCGCAACGTGTAAACCCGCCATTAGGGTTTGCTTTTTTCTTGGCAGGGGGTTTGCAGCTTTTTTTCCTTCAGATTTGTTGCATTTTTGGTGTTTTAGCACATTTTTGCTGCAGATTTGGTTCCTGGCTCTTCTGGCTGCAGATTTGAAATAAAAAACACAGGAAAGAAATTAATGCTCATTCTTTCAAATGCGCTACAAAACCTGTGGTGTTTCCACTTTCTGCACCAAAAAAACCCTAATGTGTGTTGACAGCTTTTACAAAAATCACATAGATTTTGATGTTAACCAAAAATGCAGGAAAGGATTAGCATCTAATTACATAAAACTAAGGCAGATCGGGAGCACAAATTTGCAGCAAAAACGCACTGTGTGAACTAGGCCTTAGTGCACTTACTTATCCCAAGACAGTAGAGAACTAAAAAAAATGATTCAAAAGGATTTCTTGTACCATGTGGCTTGGGAGCATTAAATTAAAATGTATTATGTGAAATGATGATAGTTGTAATCATAGCACAGGGTCACGTCAACTAAGTCTGCTTTTTTACCTAAAGAATACTTGTTAGCAGATTCATGCGGGGTTAGCCACGAGGAGCATGAAATATCAATAGGCTTCATGATAACAATGAACTACCGTATTTTCTGCACTATAAGTGGCACCTAAAAGCCTAAGGCTGCCTTCACATTTGCGGACCCCTCCGCAGCGTTCTGCGGAGGGGATCCGCAATGTGACCGCAGCACCGCAAGCCCCTATCTTTATAATGGGAGCGCACGGTGCTGCGCTTGACTGCGCATGACCGCGCGCACCCATTCACACCCATATGTGATCTGTGCGCAGGCGTCCGCCTACGCACAAATCGCCCAGTCTCGTCCGCACCAGAAATGCAACATGTTGCGTTCGTGGTGCGGACGAGATTGGGTGATTTGTGCGCAGGCAGATCACATATGGGAGTGAATGGGTGCGCACGGCCATGCACAGTCAAGCGCAGTACCGTGCGCTCCCATTATAAAGATAGGGGCTTGCGGTGCTGCGGTCACATTGCGGATCCTGTCCGCAGAACGCTGGGGAGGGGTCCGCAAATGTGAAGGCAGCCTAAGATTTTCTCTGAAATCAAAAGTGCAGCTTATAGTACGGAGTTTCCCTGAAAGTAAGGCAAGCTAGGGGATGTCATGTGCCTGCAAATATAAGGCACCCCCCTGAAAATAAGGCATACAGTACCTTGTTTCTACTGCTGATCAGCATGCCACCGATTACAAGACCGGGGCATGCAGCTGTGACTCATCCCCACTGTCCCATGCTGTCCGGTGCCCGACGCTGTTTTCAGTATGCTGCATTTTCTTATTTTAAAACTGGGCCAGCAGCCGTGCAGCTCGCAGTCCAGGAACCAAGCAGCCAAACACAGCTCTGGAGCTGTGTGCCAATCTCCGCCCAGGATCCTTGCGCCAATCACAACGCAGGAACTGTGAGCCAATCCGAGGTCATCTGATGTCAGTCCATAGCTTCTGATTGGCTCGCAGTTCCTGCTCTGTGATTGGCTCAGGACTCCTGCGCTGTGATTGGCTGAGGGCTCCTGCGCTGTGATTGCCTTACAGTACCACCAGAGCAGGACCGCTGAGGAGCAGTAAGGAACCAGTAAGAAGCAGTTTATGTGTGTGTGTGTCTGACTGTGTGTGTGTATGGAGGATGATAGGGGGCTACAGAGGGATACTGGAGGATGATGGGGGGCTACAGAGGGATAGTGGAGGGTGATTGGGGGTCTACAGAGGGGTACGGAGGATGATGGGGGGCTACAGAGGGATACTGGAGGATGATGGGGGACTACAGAGGGATAGTTGAGGATGATGGGAGGCTACAGAGGGATAGTGGAGGATGATGGGGGGCTACAGAGGGATAGTGGAGGATGATTGTGGGCTACAGAGGAATAGTGCAGTATGATGGGGGGTCTGAGCTTTGTTTTATTTATGGTAATAAGCTGCGCCTTATAATCCAGTGTGCCTTATATGTGGACCAAGATGCCTTAGGAGGTGCTTTTTGATACTGCACCTTATAATCCGGTGCGCCTTATAGTGTAGAAAATATGGTATGTTTTTCTCTTAAACACTTCAACATTTTCAAGAAAACAAGAATGCAATGGTAGTTTCAGGGAAAAGTCTAGACTGGCTTGCTCTCTGCCAGCTTCATTTAAGTAGGTGAGGAACCAAGCAGAAGCTTCTCCAGTAGACCAGCACTGTATAAAACCTGTGGTTAGGGCTCCAGATTCCATGCAAGGCTAGGGTCACACTTGCGTCAGCCCTTACAGCTGATGCAAGCGCTAAAAACGTAGAAATTTTCCCTGCAGCGCAAAGCGTTAATGCTATGCGCTGCTAGAGAACTCTGCCCCATAGAAACCCTCTGTTTACCTTAGCAGCGGCCACACAGGGAGTGCGCTTTATTACAGCGCACAGGAAAATGCTGCAGAGAGCGTTTTCCTGTGCGGTGTGATAAAGCACACTCCCTGTGTGGCCACTGCTAAGGTAAACAGAGGGTTTCTATGGGGCAGCCGTCTCTGGCAGCGCATAGCATTAACGCTATGCGCTGCAGGGAAAATTTCTAAGTTTTTAACGCTTGCATGAGCCGTAAGGGTTGACGCAAGTGTGACCCTAGCCTAACTGTACAAGAAAATATAATTACAGACATACTATAGTATAGTACCAAATTGTAGGGACAATAAAATCAAAGCATAGAATCAAAAGAATTGCACTCTGTATATCATTCAATGCAGACACCCAGAAAAGTTTGTCCAAAGATATGTCGTCTGATTTCACAATGCAAACTTTGTGTTGAAAAACTCAAGTGTCATGCACACATAGATTGGGAAAACATAGTCTCCCTGTTGCCGCACCTCCACCCCACTGGTTCTTGTACATACTAGTACTCAAACTGCGCAGTCACTAATGGCACATGTGCAGATTGAAATAACCCTAAGTGCACTACTAGGTGGTGACTGCTCGGGCCTTGCTTCCTGATCATTCGTCAAGAGTATCATGTATCTCCTAAGGAACCAGGGAAGAGATTGCTAATCACATCAACCACAACAGGGCAAGCATTCAGAGAAATACTTCAAAGATGTGACAATGCCTGGACTGCCCCTCATGCTATTCAACGCAGATAGCGTCTTTCTCAAGTGATCACTTGAGAAAGACGCTATCTGCGTTGAAACGCGTTGTGACTAGAGGGATCCAATTGATGATTAAAGCTGAAAGGTAAAATATCTATTGGCCGAGTCCTTGTGTGTATCTTAGTGCTCATTTTATCACATTATCTTTTGGAGCTACATACACATTCTTCCCTGCTGGGAAGTGTGATAGCCAGCAGCTTTGAGCCACAGGACCTGGCAGACGTCAGCTTACCACTCCTTAGAGCAGTCACGTGCAGAGAGAGAGACACAGAGGGCACGTGCAGCGTCCACCTCGCCGCTCGATTTCAACTAGGAGAGCCCAGCAGCACTAGCGACTAATCCAGTTGTGCGGATCTGCACAACCTTAGAAGGTGAGCGGAGGGGTGATTAAACCGACCCCATATAATTTTTTATAGCAGTTTGGCGCAAACGATTCTGTTTCTTTTCTATTACATGCCCCTCATGCTAGGGACCCCTAGGCTAGTTCAAGTCCCCAAGATTAATACTGAAGGTGGGGACACCTGGGTCCCATACCTTACTAGGCTCATGGATGTGACTCACCTAGATGTCTCACCTCCTCCCAAGGTAGTGAAGGAGCAGGAGAACATGGGAAAAAACATGGACTATATTCAAGGCAACATGTATAAAAAAAACTCCAGGTACGTCTTCAAAAAGTAGGTTCGTTGCTTCAAAAATATGACATCACAGCTACACAGCAATCTCCACCACCAAGGGCTTAAAGGGAACCAACCAGAAGTTATATGGCTATAAAGTGAAGCCAGTGTCTTACAGGCTCTAGTATACTGAATGCAATCATACCTTTACTTCAATGATTACATGTATGATTGCAGAGAAAACTGTTATCAAACACCGGGAAATCAGTGCAGCTCATTAGCATAAGTGCAGCAAAATGTCACTATGTGTGGTTGGGTTTCTTTGTACACTTTATGTATTGAATTACTGACAAAAATGAACTTTTTGATGATATTCTAATTCATTGAGATGCACCTGTATAAAAGTAAGGGAAGTGAAAATGGTTTGAGGCTTTAGGGCCGGTGACACTGAACTTTGGTCCATTAAAAAGATCTGTTGCCCGATTTCACATTACAAAACCCATACATTAATAAGTTCTTTGAGACTTGTTTCTTTTTTTTTCGTTTTACATTTTGCTTTGTTTTCTACAAGTCATAACTTCTCATATTGAAACTCTATAATATATTATCCTCTTTCCATAGATTATTTTAACATACGTGAGTGAGGCTGGGGTCAGACTGGGTTATGAACCAGCGTTTCCAGGAATCGCTTATACCGGACAGCGTTAACAACAAGTGCTGCCTGGAAACATGGGTCCATAGAAACCCTGTGTTTACCTTAGTAGCAGCCGCACACAGAGCTGCATAACGGCCGCTTTTCAGGAGCGCACAGGAAAACGCTGCAGGCGGCATTTCCTGTGCGCGGAGGAAAAGCGTCCGCCCAGCAGCTCTGTGTGCGGCTGCTACTAAGGTAAACACAGGGATTCTATGGACTCACATTTCCAGCCAGAGCTTGCCGTTAACGCTGTCCGGTTTCAGTGCTGGCTGGAAACATAGGTCCATAACCCAGTGTGACCCTAGCCTGATATATATTTTTATATTTATGGAGCATTGGAGTCTTGCAGCGAAACATAACCCCTTTAAAATAAAAACTTAGTCCTGTTATTTTGCTATTAAAATCCCACTTGTATCAATGTATATCATAAATCGTATACCTTTTATATATCACCCAATGCTTATTTTAACCTTTTTATAACTTTTGATGCAAAACACTTCCATCTTTTACAATTATAATGTTCACAGTTTCTTTAAATATTAATCTGCTGGTATGACAGGTTTTTAATACTAATTTCTAAACAGCAGTGGCCATGATGGAAAAATATGCAACAAGCAGTGCGGGCTCCGTTTTAATATGTGTCCTGTTGCTAGATATTCTTCATAATGACTGTGCAGCCTGAATGCAACACATTTTATAAATCCCTTCATAGCAGGTGTATTAAATAATGTCTCCCCAGTGTACCATGTTACTCTATATAATCAATATTCATATTGCTTACTGCAGCAAATGAGCACATTTAGATCCTAACACCTTGATGAGATTAGCACTGTAAATATAATGGGTAACTTGAAGAATACGTTGGTGGCTGAACATTCGGCAAACTTCTTTCCGCCCTGGAGAGATGTGATGTACTGTAGTTTAATAACTCGGCAGGAGCTGCACAGCTATGGGTCATTTACTTGCATGTACATAGTAAAAAGTCTCTGAGGCCATTCAGCAGAAAAGGAAACCCACTCTATCACATATTAATGCCTGAAGGCCTGTTCTCGGAGGGTTTGGCACTGTTTCGACTCCCAGATACGTGAGAAAATTAGCTGTCATTAACTAAGAGCCCGGTAATGAGATTGTTACACCCAATACCTTCTAAAGGTGCCTTTGTCTACAGCAGAAAGGTTATTATTTCCTTCATTATCAGTGGTAACTGCTATTGTAGACTTTATTTGATCATTATTACTTTTAGCATTTGCTCGTTTTTGTATATTCCAAATATTTGCTGTTGGCTTTATTAAAATTTTAATAATTTATTCCACAAAGGTAAATTACCGTATATCTAAATTATTTGAGATTACTCTTTCGTAAACAATTTAGGACATAAAGGATAGAATTGGATTAGAAAATCATGGCAGTTTACTTCCAGAAACACACCACATGGTGCTAATTGTTGCATTGAAGTGAATGGGACTGAGCTTCAATACTATAGATAATGTACAAAGAGGTGCCGTAATGTGTTTGTAAGAAAGCCGCCATGATTTTAATGAGATCCATTACACAGTACATATAAACATGTCCAATTTTAATTACAGTACATCATCAGCTTTGCTGTTTATGATTGAACAAACAGGCAAATATCATCCGTCAAAGAAGATAGTGAAAATTCAACTAAAACAAAAAAAAGATCATTAACACATCCGACATTGAAACCCGATAGAGCAGGGGGTGGACAATTAATTGACATACATGAGAGACTGACTGATGTGAAGAGCTGAACTTAATTCTGCTCATGATTAGAGTTTTAAATTCATTTTTATCACTTAATATTGAGCAGAATTAGGTTTGCTGACATGCTGTTACTGCTAATACAGGTTATGATAGGGCTTATTGTAACATGTATTATTAACTGTAGCAGCTTATCAAAACCATATAATTCAATGCAGAAAATCATACTGCTCATGTTACTCAGCCCTTGTATTTCATAATTAAGTTTATTGACTCAGCCCTTGTATTTTGATCAACAGCCCCCAACAGAAAATGATACCTTCTAATTATGATGTCTTCACCCAGCCCCTCAAACAGTATAATATCCGATCATACAGTACAATATTCCCATACAACCCCCTACACAGTAAAACATTCTCGCACAGCTCCAGTATGCTGTTTCCACAAAGACCATTACACAGTACTATGTACCCTCACCCAGCCCCTCACCCAGTTGTTCACACAGAGCCACCCTCACTGTGTGATGTTCCTACATGGCCCCTTACACAGTGTAAGTCCCTCTATATAGTATGTCTCTACAAAACCCATCTAAACAGTATGATGTCCCTTCAAAGCTCCCTTCCAGAGTATTACTCATACTATTATACTCATATAACTGCCACTCAGAATTATCTCCCTACACAGATACTCTACACAGTATAATGTTATGTCCTCACACAGCCCCCTTGCGCAGTATTGTCCGCACACTGTCCATTTGCATGCATTTATGTCCCCTTAGTGCCCCTTACACAGTTTTATGTCCTCACACAGCCCTCTTGCCGTTTTATAACCCCCACAGAGTCCCCTTGCACATGGTTATGTCCCCACACAGCCCCCTTACATATTTTAATGCTCCTACACTGTCCTTTTGCATAGTTTTATGTCCCAATATGGCCCCCTTGCATGGCATTATGTTTCCACAGTAGCCCTCTTGCAGTTTTAAAACCCCACACAGCCCGCTTATACAGTGTTATGTGCACACACAGACCCTTTTAATGGTGTTATGTCCCAGACAGCCCCCTTTCATAGTATTATGTCCCCACGCAGCCCCCTTCCATTGTGTTATGTTCCCAAAAAGCCCCTCTACACAGTATTATGTCTTCACACAATCCCCTTCCACAGTAATCTTTCCCCATAAACAGTATTATATTCCCAAAGATTCTCACAATGTACTGTCATCAAATAAATAAAGCTAATGTAATCACCTTTTCCCTGCTATTCCAGTCTACTCTGTGTATTGAGGCATATCTGGTGCATATCTGGTGTAATGTAGTGTCGTCATTGTGCTGTCAGGTGCAGAGGCTCAATTATGGAAGAGGGCGCTGACAGCACCCTATGCCATTGTTTTTATCAGTGAACGTGAGTTGCCAGGTTGTCATGTGGTGTGGGGCATTTATGTATCTAGCTCATCATCTGTCCCATTTTGAGGGCATTACCAGAACAGCCAAAGAGTCGAATGTGGCCTGCGGTCCACTCTTTTCTCAGGTCCCAGGTTTAAATTGATGATTACAGTACCCAAAGTCATGTTAGTAAATTATAATACATCTTCATTCCCAAGTGTTGTTATTACAATATATGTATACAGTTGTTATTTATGATAAGTTTCTATTTTATTTAAAGGAGTACTCAAGAAATAAGGGTAGGTGATATCTTCCAGATCGCTGGGGGACTGGCTGCAAAAACACTAGGTCATTGCTTGGTCAAATATGTACACTGCCCCATTCTGTGTCAACTACTTTCGGCATTCGGCATAAACAGACATTACTGCACATGCTCGGCAATCCCCTGATGATTGGGGAGGATTTCAGAATAAGTAGACGTTATTACCTATCCTTTGCATAGATAATAACTTCTTATCAGAATACTATTCCTAACATTGGTGGGTGATTAAACTAGGACTTCCCACACTAAGCGCAAAGGGGTCAAGCAACTTAGGAATGCACTCAATTTTATCTAAGCTAATGTTGAATAAAAGTACTGTTTTAGACAGCTTTAGAATGTAATCATGACATGTCATATTAACTAAAGACCACCAGTGAAATATTTTTATATTACAATTTGTCTAAATATAGTCATGAATATTCTGTATGGGTTACAGAAATTCCACATCGATACCAAAGGGGGTATTAGGGTGGGTGTCCTGACCCTCAGAAACTCCACTGAGTTTATCTTGTGAAATGGATATGGAAATACTGCTAAGAAATGCCACAATATTTGATCAAAGTTATCCAGGAGGAATGTTTAGGGCAAATATTGCACAGGTGGATATTTGTTTCTCATACCCATAACATTATATTGAATGCCAAACTATGAAGTCTTCTGTAAATAGAGTTACATGGAGACACACGGATCGATGATCCCGGCACTTGTACCATTTCTATAGCAATTTGTACACAATTGCCTTTGGACTGGTTTTGAATGCTATGACATTTTCCCGTACAGTGAGACATTACACTGAAAGATCATCTTTTAAAGTAAGTTTAAATGGTCATCAAGTGCTTTCATCGTGTATCTATTTCTATCCAATGTTTCATTTTTCTTGACTTTCTAAATCTTTTAACAAAAAACTATGTCATTTCATTACAAAAAAAAATGATCTAAGGGAAAGGATTTACTAAAATATTTGAGCACATTATTTGGGAGTTATAATGTAACAGACAAGCCTTAAAAATGTGAATCCAATAATATGCTGCATTTTCAGCGAAACTCCCGGTTTCTTCCATATTGTAACAACAGCCGCAAAACCTTTTAGATTAAGTAGATAAAACCTGCATCGGGATATAACATTGTTTTGAAACTGATCTCATATTTTCTCTGGATTATGGGGCCGAGTTCCACTAAGAAAACAAGAGTTCAGCATTCTTTTATTATTATCATATCCTTTGAAAGCATTGTTGTACATTATGGATAGATAAATAAATGAAGACCAGAGGAGAGTGATATTCTGATGTTATTTAGCTTACAAAGTACTCATGCTGTTTTTCTGTTTAACCCTTGTAACATTGACAAAAAATAGCTATATTTATGCTAAAATTGTACTGTGCCACCATACAGGATCTTTATTTGTTGATGTAGGCTATAAAACAGTACAGATCACTGGCATCATCTACATAAATACAGAGATGTAGTTCCAACATTTCCAACAAAATGTTGTGTCTGTAAATGTGTGATTGTCCATATTTGATTATGCAATGGACTGGAGAACATAAATTATGCCCAGAGAAGAAAAAGTCCAACAGTTGATAAAAGAACATACAAAGAAAGAGTTCCGATAGATCCAATGTTGTAGTGTGGATGGGAAATGGCTATCGATGAGTGCCAGTTGGTAGACATCATTAGTAGAAAAGGCAGTAATCTGATCCAGCACAAACTCCGGCTAAACTTCTTATTTTTTGAAGATAGATTAAAAAGTGTGATACATAAAAAGGCGATGTGTTTCAGGTATGTGCTACCCTTTCATATACGGTAGCACATGCCCGAAACATGTCGCACTTTTTAACCTATCTTCAATAAACAAAGATTTTAGCCGGATGGATTATGCTGGATCTGATTACTGCCTTTTATATATTGTTGTCGATAAAAGAAATTGTTCTACACAGAGGCATTAATGGACTTTTGGGACACCATACCCAAAGAGGTGATGTTAAAGGGGATGTCCAGAACCAACCCAATGAACAGTGATGGATGGATAAATACAATGTAAAAAGCCAAAATAGTTGGGCTCCAGGTGCTGCACTCTATCTCCAATTCAAGTGAATGAGAAATAAGGTGCAGGGCATGAGAAGGGCAACTAAACTAAAATGTCAAGAAGAGCCACACTGTTCTGGATTTGTGCATTGTTTACATCCAGCGGCCACTGCAGACAGAAAATCGGTGGGGGTGTCGGGTACCTGACCCCCAAATATCTGATAATTTTGACTTCTCTTATGCCTAGATCATTCATATTTTAGTCCTTAACAATCAAAGGTAAACAATGACAGCATTATTTATTTAATTCATTAATTTAAAAAAAGATACAGGAACATTTTTGAGTGAGAAACATTTTTTATTTCTTATTTCTATATATATAAATATATAATATTTCTTATTTCATAAGTTTTTACAAGAGTTTATTAGATTTCTTTCTGTTGGATGTTATTGACGTGTGTTTTTTTAATGTCTTTTTCTTATGTTTGGAATAACAGGCTAAAGACACCATGCCTATGTTTTGCTTTGTTGTAATAATAACTAAAAAAAATACTAAAAATGCAAAAAATATATGAAAAAACATAAACATGCAATGTTTAGGTTGTATTTCATAGTTTCCTATTAACTTACAGTTAATATCTTTTTGCAGTGTTTTTAAACAAAAAACAAAAATAAATATTAGAGAAAGAGTTGAAAAAACATTGTATTTTTCTTAAAAATACTGACTAGGGCACCTGAGGAATAATTAAGGTACTCTAAGGGCCACTTTACACACACCAACTTATCTGTCCAACTTCTGACCAACTTGCTGGTTGCAGTGAAATCATGGACACATTGCTCCATTTTGTGGCTGTGTACAAATGTAGCAATGTGTCCATGATTTCACAGCAACCAGCAAGTTGGTCAGAAGTTGGACAGATAAGTTGGTGTATGTAAAGTGGCCCTTATGGTACCTTCATATACCACAATATCGCCTGGGAATTCTAAAGGCGATACGTCGCCCCGGGCAATCGCCGTGAAATTGCCTCACAGTTACAGTTACGGCATGTGATTAGGGAATTCCACGGCGATAAATCGCCTGTCGCCTGATTCCTGACCACTGCTCTGAAATCAGCCGCAATAATGAAGGCGATATTTCTGTGTTGTGTCGTGTGATAGGGCAATAGTGATGGAATCTACGTTGCCTATGATTTCCCGTAGGTGTGCCACAGCGTGCTGTAGTCCGCGACTCGTGTGAACTGATTGGTGTGGGCTACTGTATTCCCATTGGCTGTCAATTGACACCGCGCCATATTTGATGAGCTGTCCGTCCAGCACCACACAATGGCAATGGCGTCATGTATTAGCCAGCCTTCCAGAGCAGGCTGACCAATCAGAACGCTGTTGCGTTGTCCAATGAGCGCGTAAGGGGTGCGGTGTACACCACTGCAGCACGCCTATCTCCTCGCCGCGCTCAACATGTATGCCCACATTGCCTTTGAAATTGCGGCGGGTGAACAGCGGGGATGGGATTAGGCAGAATTGTTTCCGCTGTAAGTGAGGCGATTTCCGTAGCGACACATCGCCTTACTTTCAGGGCGCAATTGCGGCGTGTGAGGCGGCCATCAGCGATCTGAGGCGAGCATGAAAAATTTGAATGCGCACGTTAGATCGCCTCATATCGCCAGGCGATATTGCGGCGTGTGAAGGTACCATAAGAATTATTTCCTCATCAATCACTGTAGTTTTTGAGCCAAAGCCTGTAGTGCATTGAGCCTGAATTGTGTTCATTCTTTATGTCTCCAATTCCTTTTGAATGCTTTTTTGACTTTGTCTCCTAATATTAATAATAATAATAATAATAATAATATTTATTCACTTATACAGCGCTATTAATTTCATAGCACTTTACATACATCAGCAACACTGTCCCCATTGGCGCTCACAATCTAAGGTATCAGTATGTTTTTAGGAGGAAACCAGAGTGCCCGGAGTAAACCTAAGCAAACACGGGGAGAATATACAAACTTCTTGCAGATGTCGTCCTTGGTGGGATTTGAACCCAGGACCCCAGCGATGTACAGCCCATACAACTGTAGTGATTTTTTTTTTTTTAAAACAAACGCATGTGTAAAAACTATGCTAAAGGCATGTGCAGATATCGGCGGAGCTGCCGATGTTCCCTTGGGTGAAGCCAAGTCAGGAGAAAACAGCAATCTTTTTTTCTAAGAAGGCTTCAATGGCAGTCTTGCCATTGCTTTTGAGGTGGCTTTTCTGCCTTCTTCTTTTTTTTTAATACTTTAAACTTTAGCCAGCAAGCGGCTTCCTAGAGGAATCCTCCTGAAGAATGAAAATGCTGCATCTTTAAATACTTAATGGTTTCTGGACTCTCAAATGAATAAAAGAAGTACAGTAACAAAGCATTAAATAAGTGCACAGTAATGTCGTATTTACATTGCTGTTCATTATGTTCCTTTTTTGTGTCCTTTTTGCTGTGATTTTTCAGTAGGATTTCAGAAAAAATCCAAATTAAAAAGACACCATGTGCACATACCCTTAGCCAAAATTACACGTACTGCATTTTTTGGATTTTAAGACGCATTTTTGTTTCCCCAAATTGGAGGGAGAACAGGGGTGCATCTTAAAACTCTATTTAAAAAAAAATTCTAAAAAAAAATCTTACCAAGTGGAAATGTTGCGGGGGTGTATGCAGTGGCTTCATGGTTCCACGGGGTGTGGGGGCAAAGCCCAGAGCTGCAGTGGAATCGCGGCAGAACTTTGCCCTCACTCCCCCGTGGACCTGTGAAGCCATCGCCTGCACCCCCGCAACACATCCCCCTCAGTAAGACATGGAGGGCTATGTGCACAGATGAGGGAATATATGTACTAGGATGGGGTGAAATAGAGTGTATATATCCCTTATTCTGGTATATATGTTCCCATTCTGTTATGTCTGTGCCCCATTCTGCTATATACACTGTATATGTCCCATGCTGGTATATATCAGGATGGGGGACATATATATCAGGAGAGTGCACATATATATACCATGATGGGGGCATACAGTGTATATACCAGAATGGGGCATATACTTAACAGAATGGGAACATATATACCAGAATGGTGGCCATATATACCAGGATAGTAGACATATATACCAACATGAGGACATATATATCTGGACGGGGACATATGAACCAGGATGAGGGATATATATACTGATTGTAAGACGGACATTGGCATTATAAGACAGACCCCATTTAACATTACAAATTTATTTTTTTCTGTTTTCCTTCACCAAATTTGGGGGTGTGTCTTATAACCAGGTGCGTCTTATTAAGCTTCACCCGAGCATCCCCCATTCTCTGGAATTCTGTACCCCAAAACAGTGGACTGTCCCCCATATCGGAACCTTCAAGCGCAACCTGAAAACACATCTCTTTAGAACAGCCTACAGCCTGCAATGACCACAGTGCCAACTCACAAACGACCTCAACCACTGGACCCGTGCTCCACCACCACTGGACCTGGCACTCCACCACAACCAGAGCAGACCCAACCTACTGTCTCTCTCCCCATTGTCCTGTAGAATGTAAGCCCGCAAGGGCAGGGTTGTCTCTCCCCCTGTATCGGTCTGTCACTGTTAGTTTTTTCATTGTATTTTTAACTTGTTTGTATGTAACCCTTCTTCATACAGCACCATGGAATCAATAGAGCTCTATAAATAAATATTAATAATAATAATAAAGCAAAAAAGTGCAATGGTAATTGCACAGGGAGTCTTTTTTTACCATGCAGTTCAGTAAATAGGCTAAGGTTTAAGTGGGTTATATTTAAAGTGCCTTTTCTATATCGCTATAGGACATTCAATGAAAACATTTTCTTACATTAGGGAGACATTTTTAGGATTTCTGAAACCTTCATTCCCTGTATGATTTGGCAATGTAAAAAACTTTTCAGACAAAATAAAATTTTCTTTTACTTATTTCAAATAGTAAATTCAGTAGAAAATCTAATTTTGGGTAAAAAAACTTTTAAGAACTATTTGACTAAAAATGTGCTCTAATGCAAGCTGTACTTTTAAACAAATGTCAGCAAATAATTATACTGATAGACAGGATATGGGTTTTATTAGTTCTTATATTTAAGACCACATAGCTCAAGATGCAATAAAAAAAAAATGAATGGACTTTAATCTCCAATAATACAAAGAAATTGCATGCACTTTATTACTTAGGTAATTTCTTGGCAGTATTATTTAAAGAATGTTGTATTCACTGCCCGCCATGTATCAGATTTATAAAGTATTACTCTCCATTATGAAAACCTAAGTTGATTATTCCTATTTTTAGAAGAGTCTTATTATGTCTTACCTCCAGAGAGTCATCAGCATTTTCCATCCAACAATCAGTCCAAGTTGCCACAATCAGAAACCCGGCAGACACAAACGCAAGAAAAACGCCAATGTATTGTGACAGGTTCCTCACTATGCCAAAATTGGCACTTGAGGTGTCCATGTCATGAGACTTAAAAACATCAGGCGATAGATGAAAGATTAGGATACAAATTTACAGGGTATAATGGTAGCTGTGTTCTAGAAGTAGTCTCCGTAAGAGTCTCCCATGCAGTAAGAAGGCCGTGTATAGGTAGTCACCTCAGTCATGAGATTGTGTATTTGTGAAGAAATAGAATTATAGTTCACATTGAGCTGTGGATATATAGGTACAGGGGAGTAGGATGGGGGATAAGTGAAAAGAAAGACGTTAACATTACAAAGAACAGTTAATAATTGACCACTGCTTCACAACTCTACTGGCTGTTCTTGGTGTATGATAATGTGAATGCACTTGCCGTATGTCTGCTTCTAAACACAATGTAAATCTATTCAACATAAAGTATCCTAACGAAGATTGCCTTAATGTAAGGCTGGGTTCACATGACCGCATTTTCCTAGTCGTGTGAAATAAATGGATCAGATACAAATCAAAACTTGATCTGAGTGGAAGCCATTTTTGTCAGGGCTGGAGAATTTAAAAAAAATGCACTCGTGTATTCAAGGGAAATCTAATGTTTTTCATGAACCAATAGACTTCAATGGCCAAGTACCATCTGATTCTCAGAGGCAAATCAGCATGCGGCAATCAGTCTAAGGGCTCGGACACACTCACCCAAGTTTGACGGACGAGACTCGGAACAGGCTGGAGCAGTGACCCTGAACGGCCTCTCTCTCTGGACGGGAGTGTGATGCTGCATCAGAAACACAAGCAGCTGTCATTCCCCGTCCGAGAGAGAGGCCGTTCAGGGTCACTGCTCCAGCCTGTTCCGAGTCTCGTCCGTCAAACTCGGATGTTAGTAGCAGAGTGTGTCCGAGCCCTAAGAAAAAAAACTGGACATGTGCACTGCCTCATTGAGCGCCATTTGTCGGAGTGTGATCTTAGTTTTTGATGAGTAGCACTTGGACCGAAAATACCATCATCTACGTGAGACCTTAGGCCATTGTCCCAAAAAGTACATTAATTTATTAACTGGTATAATACACCAGTTTTTTTGGTTTACTGATTAACAATGATTTTTGTATAATTTAACTTTTATTTATTCAAAAAGAAGCAACTGAATTTGTGTGCGTCAACTTGTCGTGTCCAAAATTGGTTGGGGCACATAAATTCAGAGAGTTATTAATGAACAAATAAAAGTTAAATTGTGTTATGCTCTTCTAATAATTATTTTTTTAACAATTGGATTAAATAACAAAGTGTAAATGTCAAATTTTCTTTTAGGAAACCAAAGGAAAAAATAAAATTAACCAGAGAGCAGCCAAATCTAACACTGAATGCATAAAAATGATGCAGAGCACCTCCATTATAAAGATGGATGCAGCCCAGGGAAATGATGCTGATTTCTCAGCCAACTCACAACCCTACAAAGTGGAGGGGGCAGCTGATAGCATGAGACATCTTGGTTATTATCTAGGATGTAAGTAAAGCTATGGCCAACACTTGGGAGCCTGCATCCACTAACTGGATCTGTTCATGGATCCAGTTTTGTTCCTTGTCATTTTGAAAGCATTAGCCCTTGCATTAATTTAACGCATGCATTAACGCATGGTACCTATATGTACCACGCATTAACGCATGCATTTTCCATAGACCCCCATGTTACAAAATGCATTTTCAAAAATGCACCAACAAATGTTGCAGACCCTATTTAAAACGGATTTCTCAAAAACGTAATGCGTTGCACTTTTGCACACTTTTCCAAAGCGTTTTTTGCATGGGATTCTATGGGTGCATTAACGCATGCGTTTTTTAACATCTCAAAATGAAAAAACTGGATCCAGTAACTGGATTTCAGACGCAAGTGTGGCCCTGGCCTAA
This sequence comes from Allobates femoralis, assembly GCA_033576535.1. Lineage (NCBI taxonomy): Eukaryota > Metazoa > Chordata > Amphibia > Anura > Aromobatidae > Allobates > Allobates femoralis. The sequence continues at coordinate 192,914,205 of JARQOC010000001.1, forward strand.
GACTTGTAGTACCTTTTTCCGTGGTAAAATGCTGCTTAAGGCTGGGGTCACACATAGAAGTCCGTTTTTGGAAGTGATTTTCATCACCAATCCGTTTTTTATAGGGTGCTTTTTGAGCCTCCTGCACCCCTGAACGTTTTTGGACTTAGTCACTTTTTCATTAAAAACGCATGTGCGTTAACACATGCGTTAACGCAAGTGCCTATATGTGCCATGCGTTAACGCATGCGTTTCCCATAGGGCCCCATGTTAAAAAAACGCATGCGTTTTTTAACTGATGCCAAAAACGTTGCTAGCAACGTTTTTGGCTCAAAAACGGACAGAGCAATGTTTTGAGGTCTAGAAAAAAACGGACAGGGTGTTTATTACATCCAATCCGTTTTTCTGTCAGTTTTTGGACTTAGAAAAAAAAAAAGACAAAAATGAAGCCAAAAACGGACCAAGGGCTTATGTGTGACCCCAGCCTAATATGGTTTTGTCCTTCAAGAACTATTCTTAGTTCGCCTTGACTTTCATTGATTGCGGGTCTGTGACACAAAGCTGCAGGGAGTGCGCTTTATCACTGTGCACAGAAAACGCGGTCTGCAGTCTACCATGTTAACACTATGCGCTGCTGCTGAATTTCAAAGTATTTAGCGCTTGTGTCAGCCTTAAGTGTCAACCTAGCCTCTGCTGAAAGTGCATTGTTTTGGAAAAACAGTGTGATAAAATGTAAGTGAAGTAATGGTGCCGTCACACCTGCCGACGTCGCTAGCGATATCGCCGAAAAAGTGACTTATCAGCGATGTCGCTAGCAACGTCGCGCTGTGTAAACGAGCGCCGCGACCGCGTTTTATCGCTGGTCGCAGGTTGACAGGCTTACGGGAAGAACCGTAAAACTGTCAACCGGCGACCTGCGATAAGGCTGGATCGCGCCGTGTGTGATATCGCCAGAGCGATGTCGGCGGCGATCCAGCCTATACCGCAGCGTTGCTGCGGATCGCTCGCTGGGCTGAGCCCAGCCCAGCGAGCGATGTCACCGCCCGCATCGCTGCGGTGTCGCCGGCCGCAGCGATGCTGTGTGACAGCTGGCCAGCGATGTCGGAACCGAGCGGGCACCCGCGCATCGCTTCCGACATCACTGGCCAGATCGTGCTGTGTGACGGCACCATAAGAGTCCCTTTATGCCGCCCTATCCTGGCAGTTAAATAATGGCTGATCAGATACTTAAAAAGTCATTGTTGGTCATTCATTTACCGGTAGCAGTCTGTTTAGATGGGCCAGACAGGATTCTATTAGCACAGAGGAATTATTACACTTCAAGAGTGTTTTTTTATTGCACTGCTGTAGTGGATCATTAAATGTAAGTCCCCTGAGCCCTGTCTGATACTCACCTTCAGCCACCTTCATACTCTTCCATCGGCGCTCAGGTAAGTCTGTGGTGAAAAGTGATCTGCTGATAGCTCCAATGTTGCATGGAACCCACCGGAGGTCACTTTTCAATACATCTCTATGGGAGCCTCACTCTGGCTCTCATAATGATGTATTGAGTGCATGTAATGAAGATTTTGACTTCCGTGTGCTCAGAAGCCACATGCACAAGATGGCATCATGGGACCAAAGCAGCGTCGGTAGAGTATGAAAACACCAAAAGGTGAGTATATGACCGGGTGTGGGGTGCTTACATTTAAAGCACTTGTAAGAAATAAAAAAAAACACTGTACTGTTGGTTTAACCTAATAATCTATGCAAACACAATGATCATGCTATCGGCAGCACACCACCTCTTTACACAAGGCTATATATTGCCAATAGCAATGATGTTAATACATTTTGCTCTTTCTCTACATGGTTTCAAGCTCTATATGACTGTAGATTGTGGAATATGAATAGCGATCATTACGCTTACTGCCAGCAGTATGTTTTAATACCTGTATACAATTTCCATATGGTAACTTGCCAGCTAGATTCTCATCTGTTTCTTTCCATAGAACATTGAGGAAAAGCAAGGAAAATTGCTAGGTTAGTACATGACCACAACTATGTAAATTGCATACTGACAGTTAACCATGTCAATGTGAATCTCTCTTATCAGAACCCTAACTTAAAGTGAACCTGTCAGGTAATTTTTACCCCCTAACCTATCACTACCTGACATTGCACCTTCCTAGCACATCCCAACCCATCCCCGTCTGAACTAAATCTGTCCTCTATTGGCTGTGAAAAAAGACCTTGTGACTTACATTTTCGCATGCAAATGAGGCATCCAGACTACGTTATGTAGCCTGACTGGGCCATCTCCAGGGCGCCATCAACCCCCGCTGTTGTTATCATGCCTTGGTGGGTGTGATAATTCATTCTCCTGCATTCTCCCAATTTAAATTTCCTGCCTCCTCCTTCCAGGTATGATGCGCCGTCATTTCCGAGGGTGTATTGGCTGTACAGGTCAGGAAAGCTTTTAAGGTACCGTCACACGCGGCAGTTTTGCTAGCAATTTCACTGGCAATTGGCTGGTTGCAGTGAAATCATGGACACATTGTTCTATTTTGTTGCCATGTACAAATGGAACAATGTGTCCATAATTTCACTGCAACCAGCAAATTGCCAGTGAAATTGCTAGCAAAATTACCGTGTGTGACGGTACCTTTAGGGATAAAAGACTTGCTGCAGTATGTGCAGCAAAAGATGGTCCTACAAAATTCCCTCAATGCTCCTCATACAAACAGGCAACCCTAGCACACCACCCTCACTAAAGACTTGAGACAGGCTTCTAGGGCCTCTGAGAGGAGATGGAAGAAATCTCACTCCACTAAGTACTTGGTTTTATTCAACCAGTCCCTCACTGACTTCAAGGCCACACTCGCAACTGCCAAACAAGCCTTTTTGTCATTCCTTATAACCTCCCTATTCCACAATCCCAAACAGCTTTTTAAAACTTTAAATTCCTTACTCCCCCACCTGCTCCTCCTCCCTCTCCCCTTATCTCTGCTGAAGAGTTTGCCTCCTTCTTCAAGCAGAAGATCGATAAAATCAGAGACAGCTTTGACCGACTATCCTCACAGCTTCCCCTCTCACCCGCACTGCCCCCTCATTCCATCAGCTGCTTCTCCCCCATAACTGAAGATCAGCTCTCCTCGCTTCTATCAGCATCACACCTTACCACCAACGCCCATGACCCGCTCGCATCCTACCTCATTCCCAACCTCACCTCTGTCTTCATTCAAGCCCTAACCCATCTCTTCAACTTATCACCTACCACTGGCGTCTTCTCCTCAGCCTTCAAACACGCCTTGATCACTACCATCCTCAAAAAACCCTCCCTCGACACATCATCTGTGTCTAACTATCGCCCCATATCTCTTCTCCCCTTCCCTCAAAACTACTTGAACAGCACGTCCATTGAGAACTGTCCTCTCACCTCTCCTCCTGCACCCTCTTTGACCACCTACAATCTGTTTTCCGACCCCACCACTCCACCAAAACAGACCTAACCAAAATCACCAACAACCTACTGACCGCCAAAGGCAAGCGACACTACTCTGCCTTTCTCCTCGACCTATCTGCCACCTTCAACACTGTCAACCATTCCCTTCTATTTCAGATCCTGGAATCTCTTGCATCACTGACTTAGCCCTCTCCTGGATCTCCTCACCCACTCCCAGACCTCCTCTTCATCCTATCTGTTGGTGTCCCCAAGGCTCAGTTCTGGGACCACTACTCTCCTCCATCTACACTCTCAGCCTTGGAAAACTCATTGAGTCCCATCTCTATGCCGACGACACCCAGATCAACCTGTCTGGCCCCAACATCACCTATTTTCCAAAATTCCACAATGCCTGTCTGCCATCTCATACTTCTTCTCTGCTCACTTCCTTAAGTTGAACATGGACAAAATTGAGTTCTTCGTCTTACCCCCAAGCCGCTCTTCCCCATTACCCGTCCTATCCATCCTTGTCAATGACTGCTCACTCTCTCCAGTCCCCCACGTCAAGTGCCTCGGGGTAATCTTCGACTCTTCCCTCTCTTTCAAGCCCCACATCCAGACCCTCGCTACATCTTGCCAACTCCAGCTCAAAAACATTTCCCAGATATACACTTTTCTTGACCATGACACTGCTAAAACACTCATTCACGCTCTCTTCATCTCCCGCATTGACTACTGAAACCTCCTACTTAGTGGCCTCCTTTACTACCTCCCTTGCACCTCTCCAATCTATCCTAAATTTCGCTGTCCGAATAATCCATCTGTCTTCCTGCTACTCCCTCATCTCCCCACTCTGCCAAGCCCTTCACTGGCTCCCCACTCCCTAGAGATCCCAGTTTAAATCACTAACCATGACATACAAAGCCATCCACAATCTGTCCCCTCCATACATCTCTGACATGGTCTCCTGATACCTACCCTCACGCAATCCTCCTCTAATCACCTCTCATCTCCTCTTCTCACAACCACGTACCGGATTTCTCCTGTACTTCTGCTATACTCTTGAACTGTCTGCCCTAACACATTAGACACTCACCTATCCTGGGAACCTTCAAAAGAACCATGAAGACCCACTTCTTACATCAAGCCTACACTCTATGTTGAGATCAGGTCCACTGCACCATCTCACAATAGGCACCACCCCCTCCTACTGTATCCCCACCCATCCCGCGTAGACTGTGAGCACTCGCGGACAGGATACTCTCCCCTCCTCTATCTGTACGACTTGATTGTCCATATACAGTTCCTTGTGAAAGTATTTGTCCCCCTTGAACTTTTCAATATTTGGCCACATTTCAGACTTCAAACATAAAGATATGAATTCAAATTTTTTGTGAAGAATCAACAACAAGTGGGACACAATCGTGAAGTGGAACAAAATTTATTGCATATTTTAAACTTTTGTATCAAATAAAAAACTGAAAAGTGGGGCATGCAATATTATTTGGGCCCCTTGAGTTAATACGTTGTAGTGCCACCTTTTGCTGCGATTACAGCTGCAAGTCACTTGGGATATGTCTCTATCAGTTTTGCACATCAAGAGACTGAAATTCTTGCCCATTCTTCCTTGCAAAACAGCTCGAGCTCAGTGAGGTTAGATGGAGAGCATTTGTGAACAACAGTTTTCAGCTCTTTCGACAGATTCTCGATTGGATTCAGGTCTGGACTTTGACTTGGCCATTCTAACACCTGGATACGTTTATTTTTGAACCATTCCATTGTAGATTTTGCTTTATGTTTGGGATCATTGTCTTGTTGTAAGGTAAATCCCCATCCCAGTCTCAGGTCTTTTGCAGACTCCAACAGGTTTTCTGCCAGAATGGCCCTGTATTTGGCACCGTCCATCTTCCCATCAATTTTAACCATCTTCCCTGTCTCTGCTGAAGAATAGCAGGCGCAAACCATGATGCTGCCACCACCATGTTTGACAGTGGGGATGGTGTTTTGAGGGTGATTAGCTGTGTTGCTTTACGCCAAATATATAATTTTGCATTGTGGCCAAAAAGTTCGATTTTGGTTTCATCTGACCAGAGAACCTTATTCCACATGTTTGGTGTGTCTCCCAAGTGGCTTGTGGCAAACTTCAAATGAGACATTTTATGGATATCTTGGAGAAATGGCTTTCTTCTTGCCACTCTTCCATAAAGGCCAGATTTATGCAGTGTACAACTGATTGTGTCCTATGGACAGACTCTCCCACCTCAGCTGTAGAACTCTGCAGTTCATCCAGAGTGATCATGGGCCTTTTGGCTGCATCTCTGATCACTCTTCTCCTTGTTGGAGATGAAAGTTTAGAGAGACGGCCGGATTTTGGTAGATTGGCAGTGGTCTGATACTCCTTCCATATTAATATGATGGCTTGCACAGTGCTCCTTGAGATGTTTAAAACTTGGGAAATCTTTTTGTATTCAAATACAGATTTAAACTTCGCCACAACAGTATCTTGGACCTGCCTGGTGTGTTCCTTGGTCTTCATGATACTCTCTGCACTTGAAACAGAACCCTGAGACTATCACAGAGCAGGTGCATTTATATGGAGACTAGTGATGGGCGAATCCTAAATCACTCGGAATCGCTTGACTCTAGCGAGTCCGAGCCCAGGACTCGCTACTCGTTGCGAGTCTAGCAAGTCCAATGTTAATGAATGGGGAAGCGAGTAATAGCGAGTAGTGTGCGATTTACAAATCACAGATGTGTCTCGGAAGCTTCAGCCTGAAGCAATCCTAGTTTTGCCATTGATTTGCATTGGACTCGTTTAGTAATCGCTGGGAAACTCGCACAGATAAGAGTCCTGCCTGCTCTGTGTGCTGGCTGCCGCAGCTCCAGGGTCCTAGAGTCCGCCTGATGTAGCAGAGCTGAGATTGTTCTCAGTCTGCTCATTCCCTGTGCATAGACATCTATATCTATGCACAGGGATGAGCAGAGAGAACATCGCGTTTTGGACTGCGTCGGACGGAAGAGGATTTTTTTAATTAAAGATGGAGTCCCTAATGGCTTTTTTTTTTTATTTCTAATAAAAAATTTTCTCTGTGTTGTGTTTTTTTTAAAACAATTTAATAGAAATTCATGGCGGTCATGTCTAATATTGGCGTGACCGCCATAAATTTCGGGCTTAGGGCCAGCTGATAATACAAAGCTGGCCCTAACCTCTTTATTACCCAGCGTGCCACTGCCACCAGGGCCGCTGGAAGAGCGGGGTTCAGCGCCAGAGGATGGCGCTTCAATGAACGCGCCATCTTCTGGGGTGGCTGCGGGCTGCAATTTGCAGCGGGGGGTCCCCAGAAAGCTTGGGCATCCCTGCGCTGCGGATTCCAGCCCCCAGCTGCTTAGCTGTACCTGGCTAGACATAGAAATTGCGCGGAGCCCCAAGCATTTTTTTTTAATTATTTCATGAAATTCATGAAATAATAAAAAAAAAGGGCTCCCCTATATTCTTGTGTCTGGCCAGGTACAAATAGGCACCTTGGGGTTGGGGGCAGCCCGTCGCTGCCTGCTGGATCCGGCTGGTTCCAGAAATACGGCGAAGCCCATATAATTTTTTTTCTGAAAAATCAATAAAACAATCCTAAAAAAGGGACTGCATCTTTATTAACCCCTCGCCCATGGTCCAGGGGTTAATAAAGATGCAGTCCCTTTTATTTACATTGTTTTATGGATTTGTCAGAAAAAAATTTCACGTGGGCTTCGCCGTATTTCTGGAACCAGCCGGATCCAGCAGGCAGCGACGGGCTGCCCCCAACCCCAGGTGCCTATTTGTACCTGGCCGGACACAAGAATATAGGGGAGCCCTTTTTTTAATTATTTCATGAATTTCATGAAATAATAAAAAAAAATGCGTGGGGCTCCGCGCAATTTCTATGTCTAGCCAGGTACAGCTAAGCAGCTGGGGGCTGGAATCCGCAGCGCAGGGATGCCCAAGCTTTCTGGGCATCCCCCGCTGCAAATTGCAGCCCGCAGCCAGAAGATGGCGCGTTCATTGAAGCGCCATCCTCTGGCGCTGAACCCCGCTTTTCCAGCGGCCCTGGTGGCGGTGGCACGCTGGGTAATAAAGGGGTTAATACCAGCTTTGTTATACAAGCTGGTATTAAGCCCGAGATTCTTAATGTCAGGCCACGTTTGACCCAGCCACTAAGAATCTCCAATAAAGGGTTAAAAAAACACAACACAGTGAAAAATTTTTATTTGAAATAAAAAAAAAAGCCATTAGGGACTCCATCTTTAATTAAAAAAATCCTCTTCTGTCCGACGCAGTCCAAAACGCGATGTCCTCTCTGCTACATCCCCTGTGCATAGATATAGATGTCTATGCACAGGGAATGAGCAGACTGAGAACAATCTCAGCACTGCTACATCATCTCTGTGAGCAGACGGGCTCTAGGACCCTGGAGCTGCGGCAGCCAGCACACAGAGAAGACAGCTGGACTCGGCTCGCAAAGTAACAGCAGTTACTTTGCGAGTTTCCCTGCTATCACTAGCACAGTAGCCGAGTCTAATGCAAGACAATGGGAATCCTAGTTTTGTCAGCGTTTGCCATTGATTTGCATTGGACTCATGCGAGTAAACACTGGGAAACTCGCAGAGTACCGAGTCCTGCGAGTCCCTTACTACTCGCCGAGTAACGAGTCCTAGCGAGTAGATTCGCCCATCCCTAATGGAGACTTGATTACACACAGGTGGAGCCTAGTTATCATTACCAGTCATTTAGGACAACATTGGATCATTCAGAGATCCTCACTGAACTTCTGGAGTGAGTTTGCTGCACTGAAAGTAAAGGAGCCGAATAATATTGCACGTCCCACTTTTCAGTTTTTTTATTGTTAAAAAAGTTTAAAATATACAATAAATTTCGTTCCACTTCACGATTGTGTCCCACTTGTTGTTGATTCTTCACAAAAAAATTTAATTGATATCTTTATGTTTGAAGCCTTAAATGTGGCAATAGGTTGATAAGTTCAAGGGGTTAAATACTTTCACAACGCATTGTATATTGTACTTGTCCTCGTCTACCTTTTCCATTTTTCCATATGTAAAGTGCCATGGAATCTAATGGTGCTATATAAATAAATAATAATAATTCAAATGCAAGAAAGAAATTCAAGATTTATATTTTTAAAATCCTTGCTTCTTAGTGTTGATATCTACTCTATAATTGCCGTAGGCAAAATCGTGTCGGACCCCGAAAACGCCATGGCTATGTCACGCTGTGACGTCACCACGCGCGAGCAATGGCCGCGAAGCGGCCATTGCGAGTCGCTGGCCGAAAATAGAACCAGAGGCTCGGCCACAAACTTAGCGATTTACCGCTGAGGTAGCGCGAGCAATGGCCGCGAGGCCATTGCGAGTCGCTACCTCAGCTGCCGCATCTGCCGCAACTCCCCTATACTTTCAATGGGGATCTATTGCGAGTCGCTGTGTAGCGCGAGCAATGGCCGCGAGGCCATTGCGAGTCGCTACACTTGCGGCGCGGTTGCGGTAATCCCCATAGAAAGTATAGGGGGACTTGCGGCAGGTGCGGCAAGTGCGGTTTTGCAGGTGCGGCAAGTGCGGTTTTGAACTTGCAGCAGGTTTGCCCGCGAAAATTCCGTGGCTGACTCTGCTGTTGCTGGGTAGCAACCCATTTTGCCTACCAATCACCATACTCTCCTTTGTCTACCAATCACTATGCTCCCACCTGCCGCAATTTTATAGTGTTTACTTTAAGTTTTCCTCACAAATTATTCCTGCCTTGGTGATCCTGTGGGACGGACGTCGGAAAACCAGTGCTGGAACCTCATCCCTACAAGACATCTTTTTGGCCCAATATAATCGATTAGTAATTATTATTAATTATTAATATTATTATTAGTGTTAATATTAATTATTATTATTAATCGATTATGGCTTGGTGATCCTGTGGGACGGACGTCGGAAGACCAGTGCTGGAACCTCATCCCTTCAAGATCAGCTAAGATATCTTTTTGACTCAATATAATTGATTATTCATTATGATTATTTATTAATATTATTATTATTAGTGTTTATATTAATTATTATTATTAATATATTATTAATATTATTATTATATATTGATATATTCATAATTATATATCTTTTTGGCTCAATAGAATTGATTATTCATTATGATTATTTATTAATATTATTAGTATTATTGTTAATATTATTATTATTAATCCATTATTAATATTATTATTATATTGATATATTCATTATTAGATATATATATATATATATTGATATAGATATATATATTCTATATATTAATCTATATATATAAGCTAAGATATCTTTTTGGGCCAATATAATGGATTATTTATTGATATATTCATTATTATATATATATATATATTGATATAGATATATATAATAATATATATATATATATATACATTATATAGATTAATATATATATATATATATATATATATATATATATATATAGATGTCATTTTATATATATATATATATGTATATTAATCTATATATATATATATATTATTATTATTTATTTTTTTAATTTTAATTTTGATTTTTTTTTTAACTATTTTGATTATTATTAAATTGATTTATTATTTGTTATTTTAAGTGAATTTATTTGTATGAAGATTAATTTATTTTATTAAAAAACCGCATCTGCGGCGCGGTTGCAGTAATTCCCATACAAAGTATAGGGGGACTTGCGGCAGGTGCGGCAAAACCACACTTGCCGCAAGTCCCCCTATACTTTCTATGGGGATTACCGCAACCGCACCGCTACTTGCACTTGCGGAGCGGTTGCGGTAATCCTTATGGGGATTACCGCAACCGCGCCGCAAGTGCTCGCACTCAGCCAGCGATTCGCAATGCGGCGCGGTTGCGGTAATCTCTATGGGTATTACCGTAACCGCGCCGCAAGTGCTCGCACTTAGTTAGCGACTCGCAATGCGGCGCGGTTGCGGTTATCCTTACGGGGATTACCGCAACCGCGCCGCAAGTGCTCGCACTCAGCCAGCGACTCGCAATGCGGCGCGGTTGGAGTAATCTCTATGGGTATTACCGCAACCGCGCCGCAAGTGCTCGCACTCAGCCAGCGACTCGCAATGCGGCGCGGTTGCGGTTATCCTTATGGGTATTATCGCAATCGCGCCGCAAGTGCTCGCACTCAGCCAGCGACTCGCAATTGTGGCGCGGTTGCGGTAATCATTAGGGATTAATCTATATATATCAGCTAAGATATCTTTTTGGGCTAATATAATCTATTATTTATTGATATATTCATAATTATATATATAATATTGATATAGATATAGATATATACATATAGATTAATATATATATATATATATATATACATGTTATATTACATATATATGTATATGATCAGTATATATATATATATTGTATATTAATCTATATATATATATATATATATATATAATATAAACACATTGTAATAAATTGTAATATATAATATACATAATTTATTTAAGTTAGTAATATAACCGTTACACTTGCGGCGTGGTTGCGGCGCGGTTGCGTTAATCGCCATAGTAACTATAGGGGGACTTGCGGCAGGTGCAGCAAGTGCGGTTTTGCACTTGCGGCAAGTGCGGCTGCGAAACAAAACGTAGCTTTTTGACTACCAATCACTATACTCCCCCCGCCACCATTTTAGTGATTAATAATATGTTTAATCCGCCATTTTATAGTGTTTACTTTAACTTTTCATCACAAATCATTCCTGCCTTGGTGATCCTGTGGAAGGACGTCAGAAAATCAGTGCTGGAACTTCAGCCCTACAATATCAGCTAAAGATATCTTTTTGTCTGAAATTATGTCAGTGCCTGAATATTAAATCTATATTATCTGTTTATAATTCTTTTAACATCGATTGTCATCTATATGTAAATAATGCTCCTTACTTCATTAACTTCTTTGTTGAGTTTTTTTGAGCTTAATTGTTTTTTGAGACCCCTTGCCGCTGTCAGCACACAACTCCAACCCCTGTCACCATACACCCCCCATATGTCCTCCCCCCCCCCCATATGTCCGCACACCCCCGCTAATTTGCGGCAGATGCGGTCAAAAAAACGCATCTGCAACGTTTGCTGCATAAGCGTTACACTTGCCGCGCAGTTGCGGTAATCCCCATACAAACTATAGGGGGACTTGCGGCAGTTGCGGCAAGTGCGGTTTTGCACTTGCGGCAAGTGTGGCTGCGAAAAAAAACGTCGCTTTTTGACTACCAATCACTATACCCCCCCCTGCCCCCATTTTAGTGATTAATAATATGTTGAATCCGCCATTTTATAGTGTTTCCTTTAACTTTTCCTCACAAATTATTCCTGCCTTGGTGATCCTGTGGGACGGACGTTGGAAAACCAGTGCTGGAACCTCAGACCTACAATATCAGCTAAAGATATCTTTTTGGGCCAATATAATTGATTATTTATTGATATATTCATAATTATATATATATATAGATATATATATATATCTATATATATATATAGATATATAGATATATATAATATGACATATATATCTATATATATATATATATTAATCTATATGTATATGATTAGTATATATATATATATTGTATATTAATGTATATATATAATTTATATATATATATATATATATATATATATACACACATTGTAATTAATTTGTAATATATAATATACATAATTTATTTAAGTTAATAATATATATAATATATTTTTTTTTATATATTTTTATGATATAATTTATATATAAAAATATATTGTATATAATAAAAATTAACAATATAAATATTACTACTTTGACTATATTGCTATGCAGAATGTATATTGATTGCTTCCTTAAATAATATACTGTAGCTATTATTGCATACATTTTTCTGTATTGTGCTCAATATGAGCTCTGACAAACAAAAAAGCTCTGTTAGAGCTAAGAATGCTGCACGTCAGCGCAAGAAGCGTGCGCAGGAGGATCCGGAAACAAAACGTCTCCGTTTGCTTAAGCTCACTGAGGATTTCAAGAAAAGAATTGCAAAGGAGTCTGCTGAAGAAAGAAGCAGTCGGTTGGCCAAAAAAGTTGAGGCGGAATGCAAAAGACGCAAAAAGCAAAAGGTGAAGGTGCAAGGAGAACCATCTACCTCTGACATGGCGTCCATATCTGTGTCTCCAACACTTTCTGAAAGTCAACTGCCTACAACATCTGGCCGCAAACAACAAAACGTGAAGGTGCAAGGAGAACCATCTACGTCTGACATGGCGTCCATATCTGTGTCTCCAACACTTTCTGAAACTCAACTGCCTACAACATCTGGCTGCAAACAACAAAAGGTGAAGGTGCAAGGAAAACCATCTACCTCTGATATGGCGTCCATATCTGTGTCTCCAACACTTTTGGAAACTCAACTGCCTACAACATCTGGCACGGGTAAAGTGAAGGGCAAATGTTCTTCTAAAACAAGAACAGACAAGATTGCTTCTGCCTTGACAAGACACAAATTGGCTAAAGTCAAACGTTTACAAATTATGTCACCTACCTCAAAACAACGCTGTTTGGCCCATTTGGCTGCCTCACAGCGTCAACTACGCCAAAAAAAAAAACCTCCGTAAGAAGTCTCCAGTCACTACTTCTTTTGTTGGATGTCTTGACAGTTCTACACAGCAACGCCTTATTTATGTAGGCATCTACAAAAAAGGTCATCTGTTGCTCACTTCACCTACGTCATCAATCCCTATTGGCTTTACTGATGACGATACCGGTATTTTAGAACATACCTGTGGGCCCATGAATGTGTTATGTCAACATTGTGAAGCACAACATTTTGAGGCTGAAAGGCCATCTGATGGACAGTTCTCCCTTTGTTGTCACAAGGGCAAAGTTAAGGTACCATTACCTCAGTACCCTGAGCTCTTCACTACTTTACTGAAAGGAGACAGCCCATATAGTAAAAATCTCATGGAGAATATCAGGAGCATTAATAGTTCCTTTGCATTTGCTTCCATGGGTGCAAGTGTTTCTCAACCACCTGGACACGGTCCGTACTGTTTCCGGATTCACGGCCAAATTTACCATAGAACTGGAACTCTCCACCCCGCTGAAGGTCAAGTTCCAGCATATGCACAGCTGTATATTTTGGATAGTGCTACTGCTACTGAACAACGCCTACAGTCTCCAGAAAATCTCAAGTGTAATCCAGCCTTGATGAGAATTATTGCTGAGCAATTGGAAGGTATTAATCCCTTTGTTTCAGCTTATAAAATGTTACGGCAAGTGGAGGAAGAGGAAGAACAGAAAGCATTTGAACATGGCACAAATATGCCTAATATCATCATGGCAATTAAACAAGACAGAGAGCAAGACCCAAGACGGTATAACAACCCTACTGTCCATGAAGTCGCAGTCATCTTTGAAAATGCTGATGGAGAGCCACCATTTAATAGAGACATTTTAATACATCTAAAACCAGACCCAAATAATCTGTTGGCCCCCAGAACACAGCAAATAAGCATTTTACACAGTAATTTGGATGCATTACTGTATCCATTGTTTTTCCCTCATGGAGAGCAAGGGTGGCATGAAGCACTCATGCAGCAAGGCCAAAATGCTCGCAGGGTGACACAGCTGCAGTATTACTGTTATTTGCTGTCAGTACGGACAGAATTCAATCCTGTCCTTAATGGAGGTAAACTGACACAGCAGTACTTGGTGGATGCCTATGTTAAGATCGAGGCCAATCGTTTAAATTTTATACGACAACACCAGAAGGATTTGAAGGTAGAAGATTATTGTCTCCTTCAAGAACATTTGCTGAGAAAATCCGGAGAAAAAGGAATCCCCATTGGCAAGACGGTAATTTTACCATCTTCCTTTGAGGGAAGTCCCCGAAACATGCAGCAGAGGTATCAAGATGCCATGGCGATTGTAACTAAATTTGGAAGACCAGATCTTTTTATAACGATGACCTGTAATCCAAAATGGAGTGAAATTGCAACCAATTTACACCCATGGCAGCGTGCTGAACATCGCCCGGATTTAGTGGCCCGTGTATTCAGGATTAAACTTGAAGCCCTTTTGAAAGATATTAATTCTGGATTATTTGGTAAGGTTTGTGCTATGGTTCATGTGATAGAATTTCAAAAGCGAGGCCTACCACATGCTCACATTCTAATTATTCTGGATGCCAACTCAAAACTAAGAACTGAGGTGGAAGTGGACAATACTGTTTGGGCTGAAATTCCTGATCCATTACATTACCCTGTGCTCCATCAAATTGTCATGCAACACATGATCCATGGCCCCTGTGGACAACACAATCCCAATTCTCCATGTATGGAGAATGGAAAGTGTAAAAAAGCTTTTCCCAAAAAGTTTCAAACAAAAACTGTTATACCTGAGGATGCATATCCAAGTTATCAAAGAAACGAAGGACCTTCTTTTCCACACCATTCCAAGATGATTGATAATTCTTGGGTGGTTCCATATAACCCTTTCCTTCTATTAAAATATAAGTGCCATATCAATGTGGAAGTATGTGCTTCCATCCAGAGCGTAAAATACCTCTTCAAATATGTGTACAAAGGTCATGACAAAGCCAATGTGGAAATTTGTGAAACCAACATCAGACACGATGAAACTCATAAATTCATGGATTCCAGATATGTCAGTGCACCAGAGGCAGCTTGGCGAATCTTTGCTTTCCCAATGCATAGACAATCTCACAGCATTATTCGTCTTGCAGTACATCTACCTCATTCACAATCACTTTTTTTTCACGAGGGTGATTCTGCGGACAACATCAGTTATTCAATGGACAGACAATCAACACTCATGGCCTACTTTACCCTCAATGAGAATGATCCCAATGCTCGGGAGTACTTATATCGTCAAATTCCGGAGCATTATGTTTGGAAAGAAGGTGCATGGGAAGTTAGAAGGAGAGGAGGTGCTTCAGTCATTGGTAGACTCTACACTGTTAGTATTCAAGAACAAGAACGTTATTTTTTAAGGCTGTTGTTACTCCATGTTAAAGGAGCTACAAGTTTTGACAACCTTAAGACTGTTAAGGAAGTCACATACTCCACTTTTAAAGAGGCGGCATTAGCCCATGGATTGCTCTTCGATGACACTGTTTGGAGAAAAACTCTATTGGATGCCTGTGTTCTCAATATGCTTGCACAGCTCCGTGACATGTTCGCATATATATGTGTCTTTGGTCCTCCTAATCATCCCCTGGAGTTGTGGCAAGAATTTAAACAACACTTCGTTCAAGATTACTGTCATGCCTACCACCCTGACACTGATGATTGTGAGCATTGTGAAGGATACGCCATGGCTGATGTTGAACATGTTTTAAAATTTCATGCTAAACATTTTAATGAATTTAATCTGCCACACCCAAAAAGAAAACCACACATTCGTCCTCAATACAACAAAGAAGAAGAGTTAGTAAGAGCACGTGAAATGAAAGTCACCTTAAATGATCAACAACGTTTGGCCTATACTGCAATCCATAAAGCTTTAGAGGATACAAGTGATAAGGCAAAGTGCTTTTTCCTTGATGGTCCCGGTGGAAGTGGGAAAACCTATCTCTATCATCTATTGATTCATGAACTGAGAGGAGAAGGAGAAGTTGTCTCACCTGCAGCCAGTACAGGGATTGCTGCTAATCTATTGCAAGGAGGAAGAACTATCCATTCACTGTATGGCATACCAATACCAATTAATGAGACATCCGTTTCAAGAATCAAAAATGATACTGATGCGGCCCAACATTTGAAGACTACCAAACTCTTCATCATCGATGAGTCTACTATGTTGTCAAAATACGCTTTGCATGTAATTGATCAATTATTACGGGATGTCATGACAACTGATGTCTCCAAGAAAAATAAATTACCCTTTGGAGGGAAAGTCATTGTTCTGGGAGGAGACTTTCGGCAGTGTCTTCCTATCATCTCTCATGGAACAAGGACAGATGTCGTAGAGAGCTGCATTAAATATTCACGACAATGGCAGCTTTTCAATCAATTGCCGCTCATTAACAACATGCGCTCCATTGATCCTGATTATAGCAATTGGTTAATTCAATTGGGAAATGGAGAATTGTCCAATGATTACAACCTTGGTGATGATGTCATTGAGATCCCGCAAGACATGATCTGCACTGGCTCTTTAATCTTGGATATATTTGGTGAAAACATTGTCATTGATGTGAATAATGATGAAAGTATTCAGAATGCTGCATCACATGCCATTCTTTGTCCCAAAAATGACGCTGTGGATTTGATCAATTCAAAAGTTATGGATTGTATTCCTGGAGAATACATTGAATATATGAGCGACGATTCCATTGATCCAGATGAGACAGAAAATCCCGAACAATATCCCGTGGAATTTCTAAATTCTCTAACACCAACAGGAATGCCTTCTCATCTCCTGAAATTAAAAGTTGGTACAATTATAATGCTTTTGCGTAATTTTAACAGCAGAAAAGGACTTTGCAATGGGACTCGGATGATTATTATTGCTTTGTTTGACAACTTGATACAAGCAAAAGTAATTTCTGGCTCGGATGAAGGAAATGTAGTCTTCATTCCAAGAATTGATCTCTGTCCATCAGAGACTGGATTGCCTTTCAAACTAAGACGTCGGCAATTTCCCGTGAAGCCTGCCTTTGCCATGACCATAAATAAATCCCAAGGACAAACTTTGGAGAAAGTGGGGATTTATTTGCCAGAACCTGTTTTTGGTCATGGACAATTATATGTGGCTTTCTCACGTGTGAAGAGACGATGCAATGTGAAGGTGAAAGTGGTGGATTCATGCATTCAAGGCAAATTGGTGCCTAACTGTGAGAAAGTCTTCACCAAAAATATTGTCTATCGGAATATTTTGGGATGAACTTTTGCATATTTTATATTTTTACCTTTTCTATTTAAAAAAAAAAAAAAAAAAAAAAAATAGTTTAGTCTTTTCAATTTCAGTTTTTTATGTGCATAGTTTATACAATGTTTGTGGAAAAACACATTACAGATTTCATTGGAGATGTGTATCATTCTGATTTTCTCACAGGGTGATAGAAACCACTATTTAAAGCTCCAGTACTCTACGTGCTGAGAGATTTGATTCTTATTCTTTAAAGGGAGAGGTTTTTGTGAACAGCTAAGAGACGGGTGGGATGGCTGTTCACACACATCTCATTAGCAAGGTGTGTTCCACATGTTTAGATAGATAGGGACAAACATAAATTATTAATTAGATTCTACCACGACATTTTTCTTACATTTTTTCACTTTGTTGAGGAATACCGTATATACTCGCGTATAAGCCGAGTTTTTCAGCCCAAAAACTGGGCTGAAAAGTCCCCCCCTCGGCTTATACGCGAGTCATACGGTCCCCCTCAAAGTTTGGCGCCCCCACCTCAGTTTCTGGGCCCCCCCGCATGCAGCGCTGCGCATATACATTACCTGTCTAGCAGCTGTCACCCTCCGGTGGCGGATCGCGGCTCCCGGCTCCGGGCTCCATCTTCCTCGCTGACTTCCTGCTTGTCAGGTGACCGGCCGGCGTCGCGATTACGTCATCGCGCTGAGCCCCGGTCACAAAGCAGGAAGTCAGCGAGGAAGATGGAGCCCGGAGCCGGGAGCCGCGATCCGCCACCGGAGGGTGACAGCTGCTAAACAGGTAATGTATATGCGCAGCGCTGCATTCGGGGGGGCCCAGAAACTGAGGTGGGGGCGCCAAATTATGAGGGGGGCCCTGCTGGGGCCCTGTATACTACCACTGGGGCTATATACTACCACTACTGGGGCTGTCTGTATACTATCACTGGGGCTATATACTACCACTGGGGCTGTATACTACCACTACTGGGGCTGTCTGTATACTACCACTGGGGCTATATACTACCACTGGGGCTGTATACTACCACTACTGGGGCTGTCTGTATACTACCACTGGGGCTATATACTACCACTGGGGCTGTATACTACCACTGGGGCTGTATACTACCACTGGGGCTGTATACTACTACTGGGGCTGTATACTACCACTGGGGCTGTATACTACTACTGGGGCTGGTGTATACTACCACTGGGGCTATATACTACCACTGGGGCTGTATACTACTACTGGGGCTGTATGTATACTACCACTGGGGCTATATACTACCACTGGGGCTGTATACTACCACTGGGGCTGTATACTACTACTGGGGCTGTATGTATACTACCACTGGGGCTATATACTACCACTGGGGCTGTATACTACTACTGGGGCTGAATATACCACTGGGGCTGCTGTATACTACCACTGGGGCTGTATACTACCACTGGGGCTGTATACTACTACTGGGGCTGTATGTATACTACCACTGGGGCTATATACTACCACTGGGGCTGTATACTACTACTGGGGCTGAATATACCACTGGGGCTGCTGTATACTACCACTGGGGCTGTATACTACTACTGGGGCTGAATATACCACTGGGGCTGCTGTATACTACCACTGGGGCTGTATACTACCACTGGGGCTGAATATACCACTGGGGCTGCTGTATACTACCACTGGGGCTGTATACTACCACTGGGGCTGTATACTACCACTGGGGCTGTATACTACTACTGGGGCTGAATATACCACTGGGGCTGCTGTATACTACCACTGGGGCTGTATACTACCACTGGGGCTGCTGTATACTACCACTGGGGCTGTATACTACCACTGGGGCTGTATACTACTACTGGGGCTGTATGTATACTACCACTGGGGCTGTATATACTACTGGGGCTGCGTGTATACTACCACTGGGGCTGCTGTATATACCTCTGGGGCTGCTGTATACTACCACTGGGGCTGCTGCTGTATATACCACTGGGGCTGCTGCTGTAACACTGCTGGGGCCTGTATATACCACTGGGGAGGCTGCTGTATACCACACTGCTGGGGGCTGTATACCTGTGCTGGAGTCCACCCTCGGCTTATACGCGAGTCAATAAGTTTTCCCAGTTTTTGGGGGCAAAAGTAGGGGGGTCGGCTTATACACGGGTCGGCTTATACACGAGTATATACGGTATACTAAATGATAATAATTGATCATGAAGGACTCACCAACAACATACTTGCTGTAATTTTCATAATTGCATATATGTAATTTGTACTTAACTTGCGGTTTGTGCAGACAACATAGTTGCGGCAGTGTCATCCACAACAACTGCAGTCACCTGTGGTTAGTTAGTGGATGCATCTTATGCACCTGCTGAAGCTATGTTAACTCCATTTACCGTAGGTTAACTACAAGTTTTTTTGTTATTGTATGGATATTGCTGCAAGTCTGTACTTGGTAACTCCTTCTGTATCAATTTACAAAATTTTATTATTTACATCACAATCCTCAAAAAATGTAAGAAAAATCCAGCTATTCAAAATATCTAAATTATATCAATTCGGATTTAGTTAGAGTAGGTCCCACCAGGCGTAAGGGCATCTTGACGCGATTGGTGGGCTGACACAAACTGGCTGATACACACATTAGTACTGTTAATTCATCAATTCAAACAATTGACATATTAAGAAGTATTGCTACTTTGTGTTCTAAGACCCTTACAACATAATAGTTCAATTTTCCTTAAATGATATCAACCATACAAATATATGTAGTTGGTGTAAAGATGTCATTGGAATAATTGGATTATTATTTGAAAATATAAAAAAAAAAAAATAAATATGCTAGACACCCGATGCATTTGCATCGGGCTCACAGCTAGTCTAATATATAAAGCTGAATGTGTGTATGTGTGTATGTGTGTGTGTATATCCGGGATTGGCATCTACACCATCGCAGCTACAGCCGCAAAATTTTGCAGAGTCACACGTCTGGACCCCGGGAGCGTCATAGGCTATGTTGTGAGGCGAAATTTTAACCCTGCGCGTTCCAGTTCACCAAACAATTTTGCCCCTATCTACATAATGGGAAAAAAGGGAAAGGAAACGTGTGGGAGGAAAATCGACAGATGTCAGCTATAGAGACAAAATTTTGCACAGTCACACGTCTGGACCCCGGGAGCGTCATAGGCTATGTTGTGAGGCGAAATTTTAACCCCGCGCATTCCAATTCACCAAACAGTTTTGCCCCTATCTACATAATGGGGAAAAAGTGACAGTTACCAGTTGACAGTTGTGAATGAGAGGGGCTTAATGATAGCGCCAAAGACTAACAGCATATACCAGCATATAGTCACTAAGGTGGGGCCCCAACATGAGATATTCACCACACACAGGGACATGTATACACACCACACACACACAAAGAGTAACAGCAAGTGTATAGTCGCTAAAATGCAGCCCCAACATTGAATACTCACCACGCACCCGAACAAACACACACCACAAAGACACACACACACCCCCAAGGGGACACACACACACTCTATAGCGACACATGCACTCACCACACAGGGACACACACACCACAAAGAGACACACACACCACACAGACCCCCCCCCCCACAGGGACACACACGCATAGCCACCCTATAGGGACACATGCACTCACCCCACAGACACACACACACACACATACACACTCTATAGCGACACATGCACTCACCACACAGGAACACACACACACCACAAAGAGACACACACACCACACAGACCCCCCCACAGGGACACACACGCATAGCCACCCTATAGGGACACATGCACTCACCCCACAGGGACACACACACCACAAAGAGACACACACACACCACACAGACCCCCCCACAGGGACAAACACACACATACACACCCTATAGGGACACATGCACTCACCCCTCAGGGACACACACACACCACAAAGGGACACACACAACACAGAGACACACACACCCCACACAGACACCCCCCCACAGGGACACACACACACATACACACCCTATAGGGACACATGCACTCACCCCACAGGGACACACACACACACCACAAAGAGACACACACAACACAGATACACACACACACCACAGACCCCCACACAGGGGCACACACACATACACACCCTATATGGGCACATGCACTTACCCCACAGGGACACACACACCACACAGACCCCCCCACAGGGACACACACACATACACACCCTATAGGGACACATGCACTCACCCTTCAGGGACACACACACACACACCACAAAGGGACACACACAACACAGAGACACACACACCTCACACACACACCACAGACCCCCACACAGGGGCACACACACATACACACCCTATAGGGACACATGCACTTACCACACAGGGACACACACACCACAAAGAGACACACACAACAGAGACACACACCACACAGACCCCATCCCACAGGGACACACACATACACACCCCAGGGACACACACACCACACAGACAGACACAGATGTGCACAAATCACCTCACACAACTCGCCTCATACGTGTGCTATCTTTATTTTCCAAACATAAACATCTGATTAAAAACAGCCAATGTGCAACACATGTGCCATATAGGGAATTAAGGCACATGTCAGTCACATGAGCTGTCTATTATGTGTATGTGTGAGGTAACATATACTACCCGGCCAGGGGAGGGTTTACTGTTGGCTGGATATTTATTAGGCTACCTATAGCAACCAATCACAGCTCAGCTTCTATTTTCCTACAGGTCGTTAATATGACATATTCAAATTCTATTTTGTTATAGCTAACAGCAGTTATTTATTAACCCGGGCGTAGCCGGGTACTACAGCTAATATAACATAAAGTCACAATAAATACATAAAAATTTGTGGGTAAAATGCAAAATCTGGAAAAGGTCATGATGTGTGAATACATTTTTCATGCACTGTAGGTTTTGTTTTACAACAATCTGGCTCATAAATTGCTGAGATCCATTGTTACTGTAAAAAGAGGTAAAGTATAACATACATATTTCCATTATTCACATTATGATCTATGGCCTAATTTCATCATCGTTACAGTGCCTGTTTGTTTGTCTAGTTTTGTCTGTTGTGCTCCTTTTTGTTTGCACCCAGTTTATATTTCTATTTGCACCCTAATTAAGTCTATTTCATATATGCTCAAGATTTTTATGGTTTGTGGATGGAGCCTTGTGATTCCAAGTCAATTTGCCTGATTCATACAATTGCACACTTTTAACCTTTGCTGTTATCTCCCCTCGCCCAAAGTAATTTTTCACACTCAAAAGTTTCATCTCTTGTGACATTTTGAAAAGTTGCGACTTTCAACTCAAAAAGTCACAAAAATGATGTGATGGGGAAAATACCGATTATTAACTCTGTACTAAATTCATGAACAGCATACACCATTTTCATGAATTTGGTGCAATAATCATCAGTGAATACTACAAGAAAAAGAAAAGTGACAAATAATGCAAATTATGTGTCAGTGCCTTAGGCTCTTTTCACATCTAAGGCATGTGTGTGTTTTGCTAAATTTGCGGGTTTTGGCGTTTTTACCGCTAAAAACGCATAAAAACGCTAGCGTTTTTGGTCCCATAGGTTTTAATGGAAACGCATGTAAAAACGCAGGCAAAAACGGAAAACGCATGCGTTTTTGCCAACGCGGGCCAAAACGTCGGGAAATGCGTCTAGCGCGGCGTTTACAAAAACGCATGCGTTTTGCGTTTTTGCCTGCGTTTTTACATGCGTTTCCATTAAAACCTATGGGACCAAAAACGCTAGCGTTTTTATGCGTTTTTAGCGGTAAAAAATTTAGCAAAGCGCACACCATTCTTAGATGTGAAACAGGCCTTAGTGTTTAATATATGATTTTATTGATAACCGCCTCATCTGTTCTGCATCAAGGATGGAGTGCAGGACATTACATTGTGTTTCATTGGAATGACCACTAAGTGGCGATAAGACTGCTGCATATAGACATTCACATCATACCTCACCATTTTACTTTCTGACTTTAGTCAACATTGCTTTACAGTGTAAAACAATGTATATGTGTACTTATAAATAAATATATACAGTATATCACATAAGTGAGTACACTCCTCACATTTCTGTACACATTTTGTATCTTTTCATGGGACAACACTGAAGATATGACACTTTGATACAATGTAGTCAGTGTACAGATTGTATAACAGTATAAATTTGGTGTGCGCTCTAACTAACTCAGCACACAGCCAAAAATGTCTAAGGGCCATTTCACATCTGCATTTGTGCTGCGCTTTGAGAGCATTGCGTTTTCATTGCGTCTTTACTCCCGTAGGGTCCTAATGAAAAAAAAGCTTGCAAACGTGGTAAAAACGCAGCAGAAAAAGCGGTTGTGTTAAACGCATGTGTTTTTACCCAGTACACAGAAAATGTTGGGTGAAACGTTTACTGTGCGTTGGGTAAAAGCACATGCGTTTAACGCAACCGCGTTTTCTGATGCGTTTTTACCGCGTTTGCATGCGTTTTTTTCATTAGAACCCTATGAGAGTAAAAAATGCATGCGTTTGTAACACGTTTTTCACAAAAACGCAATGAAAACGCATTCGTTCACAATGCAAGGCAGTGCGTTAGATGTGAACTTAGCCTATATCTCTGGCAATAAAAGTGAGTAAACCCCTAAGTGTCAAAATTGTGCCCAATTTCATTTTACCTCCCTGATATCATGTGACTCATTAGTGTTACAAGGTCTCAGGTGTGATTAGGGAGTGGGTGTGTTAATTTTGGTGTTATCGCTCACACACTGTCTCATACTGGTCACTGGAAGCTCAACATGACACCTCATGGCAACAAATTCTTTGAGAATCTGAAAAAAATTATTATTGCTCTACATAAAGATGGTCTAGGTCAGTGATGGCGAGCCTCTGGCACAACCTGCTGGCATGCAGTGTTGCCACGGCACTGCTGAGTTGAACCAGTGCTATGGAGGGGGAGGAGAGGGCATGATGGGGCGTAACTACAAAGAGGAGGCATGATGGAGAATTACTGCAAGGAGAGGCCATGATGGGACGTAACTACAAAGAGGAGGCATGATGGAGAATTACTGCAAGGAGAGGGCATGATGGGGCGTAACTACAAAGAGGAGGCATGATGTAGAATTACTGCAAGGAGAGGGCATGATGGGGTGTAACTACAAAGAGGAGGCATGATGGAGAATTACTGCAAGGAGAGGGCATAATGGGTGTAATTACAAAGAGGAGGCATGATGGAGAATTACTGCAAGGAGAGGGCATGATGGGGTGTGACTACAAAGAGGAGGCATGATGGAGAATTACTGCAAGGAGAGGGCATGATGGGGTGTAACTACAAAGAGGAGGCATGATGGAGAATTACTGCAAGGAGAGGGCATGATGGGGTGTGACTACAAAGAGGAGGCATGATGGAGAATTACTGCAAGGAGAGGGCATGAAGGAGCATAACTGCAAAGAGGAGGCATGATGGAGAATTACTGCAAGGAAAGGGCATGCTGGGGCATTACTGCAATGAGGGGGTATGTTTGGGCATTACTAAAAGGAGGGGGCATGATGGGGCATTACTGCAAGGGGAGGGCATGATTGAGCATTAATGCAAGGAGTGTCATGTCGGTAACCCATACCCTTTCACAATGCCAGTCTACCCACCATGCTGCTCTGCATAGCTTCTGGCTTGTGTAACAAGAAACCCGGTATGCAACACTCAAACTCACAGAACGATGACACAGTAGTGATACCACACAATATTTAATACTACCCACACTAGGTATAGATGGTGATAAAGAGATAGTAAAGAAATCATATAACAGGCAAATATATTTCAACCTCAATATGCACAATAACCAGGAGACAATTGTGCACCACAGTATTATAACTCAATTCTGAACAGATTGTACTGCTTGTCTGGAGGTCATTCTCTTGTACAATGGGGAGACCTCTCCCTCTAACATCCCTGCAGTCACCCAGTGGTTGTGAATACAGGATTTGGGCACTGTTGCCTTGCAAGCGGTACTCGAAATCAGCTTGCTGGGATCACACGCTCTCACTCTCTCTCTCTGGGGAGGGTCAGGAGTGGTAACACTATACTTAAGTCTGCTACTTCATGACAATACTATGAGGGATACCACTGTCTTAACCATTAACCTTAACTGCTATACCTATTAAGATAATGACATGACCACTTCTTTGGATGAATGGCCACAGCTTTATTAAACATCAAGTATATATATATGTATATATATATATATATATATATATATATATATATATATATACTTCCCGCAGCTCAACATGCAACCCTTTCAGGCTGGCTTCACATCACGTTTTTTATTCTGCTGTCAGGCTGTGTCCGGTGTTTTGCTGGATGCACTGGACACAGCCTGACAGCTCCGGACAGAACAGAACCGGAGGTTTAATATGCCCTCCGGACCTGTTTTCTGCTGGAATAGGCAGTGTGAGGCTGATGCCGCTGTCTAGTCCTGAAATTTCAGAATCGTGTCTAGCGGGGAGCTAGCCGCGATTCTGACATTTCAGATGGGAACTCTCCAGGTGCTGAAGTTCAGCGTCGGCTGCCGCTGAACTTCGGCACCTGGTGTCCGGCAGCTGGATCCGATTTTCTGTCGGCGCCCCCTAACATGGGAGGCTATGGGCGCCGGATCGCATCGGATCCAGGAGGATCCGTCAGGATCTGGTTTTGTCAAATTTTTGCCCCGGACACAAAAATCCTGCAAGCTGCAATTTCATGTCCAGGACAAAAATCGAATGCAGCCTGATGCTGCCAGACAGCGACAAAACCGGATGGCAAATCATTGCCATCCATCCCCATCCGGCACTATATTCATACATTAGTACAAAATCAGGTCTGGAGATGTCAGGTTCACACCAGACAGACCCGGACCTGAAAAAACCGTGGTGTGAAGCCGGCCTAATTCAAACATAACCGATGTATATATATATTCCAATAACCATAACTCAAACACTCATATGTCCATCCCAGAAGTCACCAAACATCCTATCCCCGGCCATATCCTAAAACCGTCCCCGAGGACCACCTCGACCGTTATCAAGCAGACTCGAAGTGTGGGCATTAAAATACCCCCCGAACTTGCAGGACTTACACCCACAAGTTCCCAAATTCCTTTTACGAAGCCAATACCCCATAAGTGACTTCGTACCACAAAACAAAATTGGTACTCCCAGCCTCTGGAATCAAACCTATCCCTCTGCCACAGACCAGCCACATGACCCCTCATGTGGCCCGGGCCCTACACACCCCCATGACTTGCTCAAGGCCCTCCCTCAAGCTCAACATCCATAAGTCTATCCCAATATCAGTGAGATGAAACCCATCTCGCTGCAGATACTGTCTCACTGACTCCTCCAATTCTCTGTGCCGTACCACCCGGCCCCAATTCCGCGCCACGAACCGGCCAATGGTCCTATTCAACTTGATCCTCACCTTATTAATTCGATTGACTGACCTGGCAAACCTCCAACTAGTCCAAGCCACTATATCTGACCAAACAATGATCAGACCCAGGAACGCCCTCCAAAGTTGCAACAAATCCGACTTGATGTCCCTCGTCAAGTCTCTGGCCGCCCGCAGTCCCAAATTGTTCCCTCCCATGTGTAAAAGTATAACATTGGGATCCTGGTCAATCCTGGTATAATACCCTCCGCCAAGTCATACCCCAGGTCCCAATCCATTTCACCCGTGCATCCGCTCTCACCAGTCCATGCTGCCGGCCATTCGGGCGCACGTCCGCATGCACTGCTCCCCAATACACATAGGAGTGCCCAAGTATCCCTACCAGACACGTGCCTATAAAAAATAAACATAATTAACAAATACATGCAAACCTCAACACATACTGTTAACCAACCAACATTAGTAACTGAGCTAGATTCTCACCTCATTCCCACACCCCTTTCTCCCACGAGATGTGGCCGTACATACAAATGGAAACAGGAGTACTCCCATCTCTCAATCCTCCGAATCATCTCAACACTCAGCCAACCAGCTGGAGGCTTCTGTCGCTGCTCCTATATGGAAAGAATGTGACCCATAATCACCTGGCACCTATCCCACCTGTGCCAAAGAAAACTTCAAAACTTCTATGAATTGAAATCTAGACAAAGATGACCCATCTAAATACCTCAACAAGGACCCAGGGTAACTTCCATGCATCCTTAAAAAAAATTGCCACAAGTGGTGTCCCCTTATGCCATACATAAGTACCAACTGTCCTTGACCCATTTGATATGTCTTCGAACGGCGCAATGTACATTCCACCCGATCTCCAGCAAGGACCACATCCCCCATCAAAATACCTCCTGCCACACACGTCGCAGGGCTCACCAGTTCGCCAATGCGAAAGGCACCGAAAAATGCCAATACAAATGCCACCACAAACAGTGACTGTTCGTACTGCGATGAACACACCTCCTCCAAACTGCGCACCACCCGCTTCAACAATTGGAACGAAATAGGCCTCCTTGTATCCTGGGCCCTCACCCCTTTCTTGAAACCCTTCATCACCTGATGTACTAAAAAATCCTTTGTGATGTCCCTCACCCTGATTAACTGATGAACGCTAAGGCAGCCAACCTGTGCCCCATCACCGACCCCGACCGACCTGCCACTAACAAACATTAACACCCCCAACACCCTACCCTGATAACTGGGCCCCATTACTCCACTACATTTCAAGTCATCCCACTCAGTCCAAAACGCCTGATATTGGCACCAAGTGGCCTCAGTCACTGACCTAATCCCTTCATAAGATAAACCAATGCCAGCTTCCACAGCCAGTCTGAACACTGCTCTCCATCCTTGTCCACTCCTGGCACCAGGCTCCGGAATCTGCGAAACTGAAAACTGGACAGGGCATCAGCTACCTCATTTTCTACCCCCAGCACATGCCGAGCCAAAACGCAGATACTGAATTCCAAACATTGCAGCACCAAGTGCCGCAAGTACCCCTCCACCGGGGGTGATTTCACAGACAATGTATTAATTCAATGTACGACTACCATATTGTCACAATGCAAGCAAACCTTCCTGCCCGAAAGTCCAGAACCCCACTGAAGTGCTTAGGCCTGGGGTTATGGCCTGCCAATTGGATCCGTAGATCTTAGATTAGCTGCATGTAACCAGTCCTGTGCACCTCTAGTTGGGGCCGAAGTCCCTAGACCGAGGTCAGTAGACAAAATCTCCCTGGTTAATGAACAGGTCTGCTTATATCCCTCTGACCACTCATTGCAGGATATTGGGGACGTCACGATTGGTGGAATAAGACTGTGCTCTCATTGGCTAGATTTCAAGCTGCCTGGAAAATGTTCATTTAAATGATGTGGGCAGGGGGGGACATTTAGTATGCCATCCTGACCACAAACAATGGTGGCTGAAGTAGTTTACATATAATCAGCAATACACATAGTAATACAAAGGACTTTTAGGAGGATTAAGTTGTCTGGCCTTCTATGACAAAGAGGTGAGATAATTACATTACACACGTTAAACACTACCAGGCATCTACAAGACTTGTAGGAACAATGATTGGCCATCACAAGGTAGAAAACAAAATACAAATACTGCCTGGCTACATAAGAAACCATCCAATGTTGTACATTAAAGAAGTCCATTTCGTCACAGAGGTGCATAAAACGGACCTGCCATCCTGCCTAACTCCACCTCCTTGTATAGCTTGTACCTCACCGCCTCCGGATGCTCCCTTGCGGACTTCAAGTTACCAAAAAACAGGGGCCTCAAGATCAAACTGGATCCTAAAGCCCTCAACAAAGCCCCACCGCAACAACTCCACCACCCTCACATCCGGGAGAAGCATCGCCTCTACCTTGACCAGCGTCGTCACTCTTTACATCACCCTCTCCTGCCTTCCCCTTTCCTCTCTTAAAGCACCTGGCCAAAAAGTGGGTACCGCCACAATCGGAGCACTCGTGCTTGAACTGGCACAAAGCCCTGAACTTGCAGTGTTCCTCATTAAACTGCCAACATGCTCCCTTTCTTTGCTCAGCCGGTGAGCATAAGGCCCTCAAAAGGGATGAGCCAGAGCCGTCATGAGATGCATCCACAAGGAAGTATCCTTGTTGTCCCATCTGATCTCAGGCCGCAGAGCTTTCCATTGCCGGAACTGCTCATCTTACCTCACTCACCCTAATCCTCCATACACTCCATATACGCCTCCCCAATTGAATCCATGTAACCGAAAAGGGCGGAGCAATGCTCCTTCTGCCCGATTACAATAGTCAATGTGGCAAAGACCTGCAGCCACTTAGTAAAGGTCCTCCTTCTCCTTCTTAAAGTCGCTTTGTTTCACTTTATCTGAATTAAACCTCTCTAGCGGAAGCAGTGAAAATATTTCCACATACTCCCCCTTCCAGATTTTTTCCTTCACCTCCTCTTTCAAGTGTGCCCCCAGCGGACCATCGAAGCAGACATACACTTCACTCCACGCCCTATCATCTAACTCATTTTCCTTCTCTTTTTCCTTTTCCTATCCTTCACCCTGTCAAATACAGCTGCAACCCCAGTTGCCTGCGCCTTGTCTTCCCGTACCACAGCCACCTGCGGTCCAGCCCCAGTGGGGCCCATTCACACCTCCTCTGGTGACCCTACACTGCTCGATGCAGGACGCTTAGACACCAGGCCGCGCAACACACCCAACTACTGACCCCAAAACTTTGACCCAGGTAATCCCACTAACTGATCGCCGATCCCCACAACCTGCCTACTCGTTCCTGCGACAACCCCATCACTCCCACAACCCACAACATTATCAACAATCGTCGATCGCTCACCAGGCTGTCTCAGAGACGATCCTGGAACAGCTGTGCCACAATGTTCCTGCTGGCGCTCTTCTCCACACGAGGCCTCCGACAGCTGTCTGTCCTCATTGGTCTACCCGGTGCTGCTGGCATCCTCAGGGGGACCAGCAGAGTAACAGTCTGCTCCTGGCGGCCATCAACACCCACGGTGACCGCACCCTGTGCTGCCACACTCCTCTTGCTGGGCTGTCTCATCTTCGCTTGGCACAGCGCCCTGCTGCCACCGGACCTCTGATCGCCTGCTGTAATGCAGCACCCCTGGATTGCTGCACCAGTCTACCTCCCTGCCAACCGCCGTCCCCTGGCCCACTCATCACTGGGGCCACCGTATTGCTGGTCCTCCGGGGCTTCGCAAGCCGCAGACCGAAAGTAGGCCTCCGTCCAGCTCAGCCCACTTCCGGTACACGGGATCTCCATCAAAGATCCCTCCTGGTGACCGGAAAGGGCCCTGAAGGCATCAGGCGGCTGCCCCATCTCGAAGGGTCCCCCAGGAGGCTCCTAGATCTCTCCTTCCCTCTTCCAGATGAGTAGCACTCCGGTGGCCTTGACCACCAAACGCGCTGTTGAGCCTGGGTTGTAGAAGCAGGCACCACCGGGCAGGGAGCGCACACAGCTGCAAGCTGCTCCTGGAGTGCCTAGACTCCTAGGACCTCAGAGGCCCCACGCACCATCTCCAAAAGGGCAACCAGGTCAGCCATCTCACTGTGCAGAAGCTGCTGGCCAAAGGATCCACTGCAGTCACAAGAGGAGTTACCTAAATCCAACTTTCTCTATATACCCCCTGTCCAGCCAGCCCCTGGATCCTCCCCCAAACACACTACCCCCTTCCATCAATACCAGGATCCTGCCGAATGCACTCCAGTTTTTAAACCTTTAACCCCTTCAGACCCCAGTCCCCTCCCAATCGTCATGAGCTCATTCACCCCAAATTGGGACTCTCTGGCTCTTCTGACTTTCTGGAGCAAAACTCCTGCTTCCATCGTCAGCTCCTTTTTTTTATAGTGGTACATGTAACCGCGTTGCCATGACACCAGAATCTCCACTGCTGGGAGACCAGCGGTCACAGCATACTCACCCTTTTGATGGTCCTGTGGCATCTGCCTGACCTCCATCTCCTGCTTTATTCCCTCAGAGCCTGCATTTGCATCACAGGACTTTTGGAAGAGTGATTAGAATACACATGACACACACCCTTTTCTGAAAGGGCCTGTGAGCCCTGCCTGGAAGTGCTTCTCAGCCTGTGCAAGGTGCCCGAGCAATGTGATACATGCCTTAGTGACACGCTTCTAGTTGTCTGGTCCCCGTTACCTATGTTATTCACGTGTTATGTGTATTACCTACCCTGTGTATGTTCCTATTTCTGCTACATTTGCCAGTACCTTCTGTGTCAGCTAGAACTAGCCTGCTATCGTAACATCAGTGCCAGCCTGCAGCCACATCCTTTGTACTTGTCATTACCCATTCAGTGGTCCTGCTTTCTCCTCCAGCCAAACCAGTCCTACTGCCATACATGCTGAAACTATCTGATAAGCCATCAAGTTGCACCTATCTACATCAGATACTGTCTCTGTCTTCAGATGCCTGACCGCTGGATCAGCTGTTGTGGTACCAAGATCCCCTGGAGTTTCCTCCCACGGCTACCTACAAGCACAAGCTTATCCCCTCTATCTGAGGCTCTAAAGAACACTCACTAGTTGCTCACTTACGTTCCTCATTGGGGTCACTCCCAGATGCCTGCTCATATGAGCGTTACAGCTTGCTCAGGCAATGGATCCCGTTTGCTCCAATGCAACCCAGCTTGCAGGTTTGCAGCAAGAACTCATCCACCAAAAACAGATACAAATCTGAATACTGTCCTTCATGCAATCTGAGGACATCTTGTATTCTCTGCAAAATGACGCTTAATCTGCCCCTATCCAGGCTGCAGCCCAGGAATCCACTGTGAATCCAGCTCCACGTTCTGGTTCTAATCTACCTGCTCCTCCTTAGTTTGATGGTAGCTGCTCCAAGCAGTGCAGAGTTTTTTTTTAACC
Organism: Allobates femoralis; assembly: GCA_033576535.1. Taxonomy (NCBI): domain Eukaryota; kingdom Metazoa; phylum Chordata; class Amphibia; order Anura; family Aromobatidae; genus Allobates; species Allobates femoralis. The sequence continues at coordinate 192,946,463 of JARQOC010000001.1, forward strand.
AGTGCTCATTGCACTTTGTACTTTTGCTCTATCATTTTGCCTCTGATCGGTTCAAGGTGACCTTCTTGATGTCATATCTGTCCACTGAAGCTCTGGCCTAGATTAATCTGCTCTGGAGAAGAAGCATTCAGTAGTTTCCAACCTGCCAACTTTTCTTGAGGCTTTCTGTAACGTGTTTGATGAGCCAGGTCGAATCACCGAGAGGAGCTGGCTCCCTCCTTCCAGAGAACCATGTTTCAAGAAGATTCTGGCAAGGGGATTCATCTTGAACTCCTCCGGTCTGGCTGGAGCCTGTTTTCTTATTAAAAAAAAAAGACAGTTCTCTTCGGCCATGTATTGATTATGGAGGTCTAAATCAGATCATGGTAAAAAAACTAATATCCGCTGCCGCTAATTCCAGTGTTGTTTGATCATCTCCAGGGTTCCAGAACATTCTCCAAGCTTGATCTCCAAGGTGCTTACAATCTGGTTTGCATCCGCTCAGGTGATGAATGGAAATCCACCTTTACCACTCGTGATGGCCATTACTAGTACAATGTAATGTCATTCAGGCTAGGCAATGCCCCGGAAGTCTTCCAGGAATTTTTGAATAACGTCTTCCATTATCTTCTCTACTTATGTGTGGCTATGTACCTGGATGACATCCTTGTGTTGTCTACTGACCTGTCTACAGACAGGAGAAATGTTTGATTGGTTCTGCAGAGATTGAGGGAGAATGCCTCTATGCCAAGTTTGAGAAGTGCCTCTATGAACGAACTTCCCTTCCCTTCTTGGGCTAAATAATCACTGACATTGGCCTAGAAATGGATCGAGACAATGTGCTGGCCATTCTCAAGTGGCCCCATCCTGATGAAGTTAAAGCAATTAAGTGGCTCTTGGGCTTTGCCAATTACTACCGCCAATTCATCCCACACTTCTCTTCCTGGGTTCTTTCCTTCACGGCCCTAACCCACAAGTGGGCAAATCCTAATCAGTGCCCTCCTGAAGCAGAAAGTGCTTTTGTTAACCTCAAGCAAGCCTTCTCTTTGGCTTCAGTGCTGCATAGGCTAGACGCTTCTTCTTCTGGTGCCAGTGCGGTCCTCAGAAGAAGTCTGCTACTTGGACAGATGGTGACACATGGCTACTTTTCCAAAGTCTCCTTTGCATGTCAGCGCAACTACTCGATTGACAACCAAGAACTGTTGGTGATGATAATGGCTCTGGAGGAATGGCAATTCTTCCTGGAAGGAGCAGCGTTGTTATCTTCCCCAACCACAAAAATCTGGCGTATCCACATTCAGCCCAGAAGCTGACTATGCGTCAAGCATGATGGTCACTGTTCTTTAACCGATTCAACTTTGTCCTTCATTTCTAGCAAGCCGAAAAGAATGTCCAGGCATATCCATTCTCCAGGTGCGTTTAATCAGTTGACCAGGAGGACCAACCCCAGCATAGACAGTACAGTCTAAAAATCTATGTGCTTGAAAATGGAGAGGATCTTAAAGAAAACGTTAGTTTGCCAAACTACTTGTTTTTACAAGCACCTTTGAATGTTACCGTTTATGACTATAAGAAAGTCCTTTTAATTTTTAACTGTGTAAGGCTAGGGTCACATCCGCGTTTTTTTTTTTAAATCCTGATCCGGTTTGGAGCTTTCAAAAAGCTCCAAACCGGACCAGGAAACGCTCCTCATAGGAGCCTATGCAAAACACCGGATGGCTTCACAAGCCATCCGGTGGCCGTATCCGGCACTGCTGCCTGCGTTTTAAATCATGCAGGCAGCAGTTTTCGCAGCGTTTCTGGGACCGCACTGCGGTCACCGGATGGCTCAGGATGTGTAATCCCTGAGCCATCCGGTAACTGCATAGGTTGCGGATCCCGGCTATTGCCGGGATCAGCAAACCTAGTAAAGAGTTAAATTGATTACTAAAGTACTGTTTGAGGTCTGTAGGGGGGCTTAGACCCCCCCTACAGACCGGCCGCCCACTTCGGTGGCCTTCTAGTACAATATCCCCGCTGGCACGGACTCCTCCGAGCCCGTGCAAGTTCCCAACACCCCCAGCCCCCCGATTTACTATACAGGGGTGCCTGCACCCCTCTGGTATACTTATTCCTGTATGGGGGGAAAATGATATATTAAAATCATGGTTAAAGTACATATTTACGTGTATCCTGCAGGCTCCAATGTTGTGAATAATCCATGGGCGGGGCTGTTTGCGGCAGCCTCCGCCCTCTCATTTCTCATGGCCGCCCCCTCTGTGCCTCAGCCATTGATGTGACGCCGGACGCGTCATGAAAGGGGCGGGGCGAACCCCGTCACACCGTGCGCCCCGCCCCTTTCATGACGCGGCCGGCCTCACATCAATGGCTGAGGCACAGAGGGGGCGGCCATGAGAAATGAGGGGGCGGAGGCTGCCGCAAACAGCCCCGCCCATGGATTATTCACAACATTGGAGCCTGCAGGATACACGTAAATATGTACTTTAACCATGACTTTAATATATCATTTTCCCCCCATACAGGAATAAGTATACCAGAGGGGTGCAGGCACCCCTGTATAGTAAATCGGGGGGCTGGGGGTGTTGGGAACTTGCACGGGCTCGGAGGAGCCCGTGCCATCGGGGATATTGTACTAGAAGGCCACCGAAGTGGGCGGCCGGTCTGTAGGGGGGTCTAAGCCCCCCTACAGACCTCAAACAGTACTTTAGTAATCAATTTAACTCTTTACTAGGTTTGCAATAGCCGGGATCCGCAACCTATGCAGTTACCGGATGGCTCAGGATTACACATCCTGAGCCATCCGGTTACCGCAGTGCGGTATTCTGCACACAGTTTTGAAAAAAACTGTGTGCGACCGGCATTGCGTTCACCGCATCCGGATCCGGATGCGGTGAATGCAATTTATGTTTTCAATGTGACCCTACCCTAAGTCTATGAAAACCAGAGAACAAGGATAGTATGGACACAGCCTAACAAAGGATACCTGGAAACAATATTGAAAAAATATAGCAATATGAGCAAATTTTTGTTACTTAACTATGTATATGCATGTTTTATAAAAGCTTATTTCCTACCGCTGCGTGCTAATTTAGCTTTTACATGTGCCACTTAGTTGATCAGTATTTACAAATCTATATCTGTCCCATTTCCAAACCAGCGGTATCCTAAATCTCTAACACTGTAAAGGAAAAAAGAAATATTTACTTTCTTGACATCAAGAAATGAGAAGTGAGAGGTTTGAGAAAATCTGGTGATCCACAGTAGTTAATATTTGTGTTACCAGTGGATTTGCATGGAATTTAGGGACCCTCTCCCACATGGTGATGAGAAATACACATACTAGACAAAGAAGAGTGGTCCTGCTGTTTTACACACCCTGGAGCTACATTGCATCTCTGGGTGTGACGATTCACCGGGAACAGCAATGGGAGCGCGAGGAACAAGTTCCAACAATCAGATTTTCCTTTGTGCCACTGGGAAATAACACATGTGGGGAATACGAAGAACAGTGACGAATACCACAGGACATGATAGATAGATAGATAGATAGATAGATAGATAGATAGATAGATAGATAGATAGATAGATAGATAGATGTAATCATTAAATCAGCCTAGGTTTAAATGAATGAAGCATGGAGGATAACTAACACAACACACCATTGTTACTGATAACGTAACTGACATCTTTTCTGTATATTAATATCCACAATTAACTAAATACTGTTACTTTGGAAACTTGATAAACAATTTCTATCAAGTTTGTTACATAAGACATGACTGTGCATGTGACTGTGAACAGTAAGCTAAAACATCTTTATACACTTCACTTCCACACCCTGTTTCTAGAGGAAAAAAAATCTGTTTTCAGCAAAACAGAGCAAGTAAGAACACATCCTGTGGGGGAACTCATACTTACAGGATCTGATTAATTCCTCTGTAACTAAGGTGAAACTTGCTAAGCAATGACAAAGTTGAGTTGTTGAAACTGAAAGCTCTCTATTTTTGGGAGTTTGTTTAATTTTGCTGTCCTTCTCAGTTATTGGTGTTCAACTACATCGAACCAATACCTGCCGAAATAAAGTGTGTTCTCTACACCAATGAGCCTCATTCCCGTCATTGAGTACTGTACACTAACCGAAGTGCAGTAAGATCTTGCAAGTCAGTGGAGTTCTGTCTCTAGTATTACTGATGAGTACACTCAATGTCTAGTAAGTGCATAGGAAAACAGAAGTTGTGGGAGGCATTAGCAGCATGATAGGTGTTTCATCTACAAGACAATTGTAAACTACAGGGTGGGCCATTTATATGGATGCACCTAAATAAAATGTGAATGGTTGGTGATATCAACTTCCTGTTTGTGGCACATTAGTATATGGGAGGGGGAAACCTTTTCCAATTGGGTGGTGACCGTGGCAGCCATTTTGAAGTTGGCCATTTTTGATCCAACTTTTTTTTTTTCAATGGGAAGATAGTCATGTGACACATCAACTTTATTGAGAATTTCATAAAGACAAACAATGGTGTGCTTAGTTTTAACGTAACTTTATTCTTTCATGAGTTATTTACAAGTTTATGACCACTTATAAAATGTGTTCAAAGTGCTGCCCATTGTGTTGGATTGTCAATGCAACCCTCTTCTCCCACTATTAACACACTGATAGCAACACCACAGAAGAAATGCTAGCACAGGCTTCCAGTATCTGTTGTTTCAGATGCTGCACATCTCGTATCTTCACAGCATAGACAACTGCCTTCAGATGAGTGATGAGGCAAACTTTTTTGTGAATGGTGAAGTTAACAAACAAAACCACCGCTATTGGTCTGACACTAACCCACAGTGGATAGATCCCTCCAAGACTGTTGGAACACAAAAATTGAAGGTATTGTGTAGTATATGGGGTACAAAGATAGTGATGCCATTCTTTATCAATGGAGACCTCAATGCCACTGGATATCTGAAATTGCTACATGATTCAGATATCTAGTGGCATTGAGAGGGGCCGCTGCATCAATAGCTGATGTGAGTGTCGAGTTGTAGAAAGCTGTGGCATTATATGTGTCGTGGAATGATGATATGGATGATAGCGGTAAAATAACGTTGGAGAGTGTGTGCGTCAAGATGTGTGAGCTTTCTCATGTGTGCGAGTTGCTGGACATGTGTGGAAGGTGAAGAGGACAAGGATGAGAAAGCGAGTAGATTGTGGTCAGAGAGGGGGAGAGGGGAGGTAGTGGGCTTAGATAGGGAGCAGAGGTAGTTGAAGATGAGGTCTAGTGTATGTCGGTCTATTTGGGTGGCTGAAGAGAGCCCAAAAGATGAAGCATGTGACAGGAGTTTGGAGGCTGTTAACCGGTGGGTGTCAATGAGAGGATAAGGGAGGGAGGAGGAGGAATTGGGTTGAAGGAGCAGTTGCTAGAAAGGAGAAGACCCACTCCTCCACCATGTTTGTTGCCAGTGCAAGGTGTGTGGGAGAAGCTTGTGCAAGGTGTGTGAGAAGATTATGGAAGGATATCCAAAACTTTGACACAAGTCATACAGTTTATGGGCAATAGTACAAATACTAATGTACTAATGAAATGTATGCAAACTTGTGACCAGTGGCGTAACTTGAAGCTTAGTGGCCCCGATTAAAAATCTCTAATGGGGTCCCCAATTATTGCAAATCTTTAATAGCAATAGTCTTTTCTATAGGCCAAAGGCACTTTGGGGCCCCCTAGTTCCAGTGGCTAGGTGCGAAGTCAACCCCTGCACCACTCATAGTTACACCCCTGCTTATGACTTTGCAGAAAATAATAAAATGCTTTAAAGCATTATCTCTCTGATTATTCTGGCATTTGGCACATGTAAACAACTATATTTGAGCCCTATGCTATCACATCGGGAGGTTGGGGACATCATGATTGGGCATGCCCTGTGGTGCTGGGGGAGGTGGTTGCCCCACCCTGAATATTCACTGCACTGACTGGCAACAGCCAATTACAGATGCTTACTCTCTGTGAGAGTGTCTGTGATTGACTTTTTCAACCAGACTGCATTTCCATAGTCTGGACGCTCGTTGCCAAACACAATAGTGTATGGCAACCAGCCTGCTGTCATAGTGTGTAAAATAAATAAATAATTGTAAAAAGAAAATGCATAGGACTTCACTGTATTTTTCAGCCTCAGCACAGATAAAGTGAACAGCTGTCAGCTGCCACACTCAGCTGCCTAGTTTTACCTTTGCTGACAAAAATAAATGTGTAGGCCTTCTCCATATTTTTAATTGACAGCCAAGGTAAAACGAAGTAGCTGAGGGCTTATATTTTAAGCGTGGTGAGGGCCCATAGTTATTGGGTCCCCCATGCTATAGTATGGCAGCCCGCAGGCACCCCAGAAATTGGCGCATTCATTAGATGCACAAATTCCTGGCGCTTTACCCAGCTCTCCCAATTGCCCTAGTGCTAGTGGAAAACTGGGCAATAAAGGAGTTAATGTCAGCTGATGATTGACAGCTGTCATTAAGCCCTGGATTGGTAATGTCAGACATCTTGTGATCCTCATTGAGGATGCTGTTCTGTAATGTGCTTAAGCAAATTGCGTAGTGTACTGGTCGCGATGCAGGAGCCGGCGGCTGTCAATGTTAAAATTATTAAAAAGCCGACAATAGCGGCAAAGGGGTTAATTATAGAATTAACCCCTGACATGCCGTCCTGTGTGGACAACATGTCTCTGGGGGGGGGACTCCCTAAAGACATGTTATGTGCCACATCTTTTCACAACATTAACCCTTTGCTCATCATCCCTGAACAAAGTATCCGACAACCGGATTGCACATTCAGAGCAATCCGGTTGCCAGATTACGGCTTAGGGACACAAAATGTGTCCAAATTGTGTGTGAATGCAATTGCAATTACCGCATCCGGATGTGGATGCCGTAACCTCAATTGCACTTCCAAGTGTGACCCTAGCCTAACAATTACTAAACATTCAAATAAAGAAAAAAAGCCTAAAAGGTACCCACAGAGATACGGTATATTGCTTGCAATTCACTGGTTGCAGTAAATCATGGACACATTATTCTATTTTGTTGCCGTGTACAAATGGTACCTTAATGGTAATGCACTTAGATGATACTTATTTACATACACTCATAGTCAGAGGTTACGTATTCAAATAAATAAACAATTGTGATGAATACAAAGAAAAAATGCTAACTAAGGCTAGGGTCACACATCAGGTTTTTTTTAGAAAACCTGATCCGGTTTTGAGCTTTCAAAAAGCTCAAAACCGGATCAGGAAACGCTCCTTATAGAAGCCTATGATAAAAACCGGATTGCTTCACAAGCAATCCGGTTTCCGTCTCCAACTCTGCAGCCTTCGTGAAAAATTATGCAGGCTGCAGTTTTCGAAGCGGTTTTAACATCCGCAATGTATGAACTGGATTGCTCAGGATGTGTAATCCTGAGCAATGCGGTTCCTGCATATACTTTGCTTATCCCGGTGCCGCCGGGATAAGCAAGTAAGTGTTCTGTGATTGTTTAAACTAGTTCTTTTATTAATAAATGTTCCAATAATGTCTCTAGGGGGTGCCCACTCCCCCTAGAGACCTTACACCCACTCAGGTGGGCATATAATGGTATAATCACCTCTGTACAGCAGCTTCCTCCTGACAGCTGCTGTACAGTTTTATGAATGAAAGCGCCGGGCTCCTCAGAGCAGTCGCATACTACAGCTATTGCAATAGCATGTGCGCCGCTGTCCGACGTCCTGAAGCCACTTACTGTAAGATCTATGGGCAGCGCTGCAGAGCCGGAGACGGAAACCGGATTGCTTGTGAAGCAATCCGGTTTTTATCATTGGCTCCTTAGAGGAGCATTTCCTGATCTGGTTTTGAGCTTTTTGAAAGCTCAAAACCGGATCAGGTTTTCAAAAAAAAAAAAACTGATGTGTGACCCTAGCCTAAATTAAGCTGTGCCTATCAGATCAGCTAAATCTGACACAGAGTTAAGAGGGAATACATTTCACTGAGGCTAGGGTCACATTTGCAGTTTGGCTTCCAGATCCCGATCCGGTTTTGAGTATTAAAAATGCTCAAAACCGCATCCGGATCCGCAGCCATAGGTTGCAATGTAAAAACCGGATTGCACTTAATGCATCCGCTTCTGCAGCCTGTGGTAAAAATCATGCAGCCTGCGGTAAAAATCATGGATAGCGGTATCTAGTAACCGGATTGCTCCGGATGTGTTACCGTACAGTTTGCACATCTCTGCTGCTGCATGGATGAGCAAAGTGTTATCACTGTTAAAAAAGAATAAATATTATTAATAATTGTGGCCATCATGTCTCTAGGGGGTGCCCACCCCCCCTAGATACATGCTACCCACTCAGGTGGGCATATAATGTGTTAATTACTGATGTACAGTAAGCCGGCTCCTGTCGGCTCTTACATTTTTCTGAATGAAGCCACGGCTTCACTGACAGCTGCGCACATACTATACGTAATGTACGTATAGTATGTGCGCTGTGTGAGGTCCTGAAGGCTTTTACAGTAGATCTATGGCGCTGCACAGCCCATAGATCTACTGTAAAGGAGTACAGGACCTCTGACAGTGCACATACTATACGTACATTACATACAGTATGTGCGCAGCTGTCAGTAAAGCCGTGTCTTCATTCAGAAAAATGTACAGAGCCGACACATTGTATGCCCACCTGAGTGGGTAGCATGATTCTAGGAGGGGTGGGCACCCCCTAGAGACATGATGGCCACAATTAATAATAATATTTATTCTTTTTTAATAGGTATGAGCGAGTTTGCTTGTCACTACTCGGTACTCACACGAATATTTCGGTACTCGGTGTACTTGGCGAGTACCGAGTAATCTCGCAATACTCTTGCTATGCTCGGGGTCCACCTTCCTGCATGTTGGCACTCTTTACAGAGCCAGCCTGTATGCATGTATTGGCTGACAGACACTATAATGCCACAGCCATGTTGGTTGTGGCATTACAGTGATTGGCTGGCCGCACAGCGTCATCAGGTCTTTATAAGACCTGACCACGCTGTGCTCGTCACTCTGCTCCACAGACAGTCAGTGTAGGGAGAGGTGCTGCTGATTGAGGGACAGATTTGTGGCCTTTCAGCTAGTGTAGGCGCAGGGCTGCCAGTCTAATTACCACAACAGTCCTTCTGAGGACTAATAGAGCTGTATACAGGGAGGCAGGGTATATAGCAAACTTCGTTGTGCCAGTATACCAGACTGCATCACATCTGGGGCTGGTGTACAGGCTCATCCATCCCAAAACAACTCTCTATAGGCAGGAGTAGGTTGTAGCGTAAATTAGGATATGCCAAAAGACTCGCTATTCTCGTCAACGTTTGTGTCTGACCAGTCCACCTGCAGGGCCTTAATGTCTAATCTCAGTGTCGTGCTAAAAACCAAATCTTGTCTGCATTCATTTAGCATCTTAGTGCAGCTGCAGTAGGTTGCAGCAAAAAGTAGGATATGCAAAAAGACTCGCTATTCTTGTTAAACTTCGTTGTGCCAGTATACCCGACTGCATCACATCTGGGGCTGGTGTACAGCCTCATCCATCCCAAAACAGCTCTCTATAGGCAGGAGTAGGTTGTAGCGTAAATTAGGATACGCCAAAAGACTCGCTATTCTCTTCAGCGTTTGTGTCTGACCAGTCCACCTGCAATTCCTTAATCTCTAATCTCAGTGTCGTGCTAAAAACCAAATCTTGTCTGCATTCATTTACATCTTAATGCAGCTTGAGTAGGTTTTAGCGTAAATTAGGATACGCCAAAAGATTCGCTATTCTCATCAGTGTTTGTGTCTGACCGTTCCAGCTCCCGGAATTAAACCGCTGTAATCTGTAATCTCAGTGTGCAGCTAAAAAACATTTTTTGGACGTTTTCATTTAGCTGTATACAGTCAGAACAACATTGAAAATGCGCAAGGTCGGTGGCAAGGGACAAGGAACTGGACGTGATGGTGGTGTAGGCAGAGGCCGAGGCCGTGTGCAAGCTAGAATTGCGCTACGACAAACGCCCACATCATCTCGCTCGACCTTCCTGTCTCAATTTCTAGGTGACCGCAGCAGTACACCATTATTAAACCAAGACCAGTGTCAACAGGTTGTTAGTTGGATAGCGGATAATGCTTCCAGTCAGTTTTGCACCACCACAAATTCCCTGTCTTCCACATGGTCAAGTGTCAGTAGCCGTGAGACTGGACCGCACATTCCACACCCTGATCCTCCTTCCTTCCACCATGCAAAGTGCCCGGCCCCGGACATAACTGATCCCACACTTGGACACTCTGAAGAGCTGTTCACTTACCCATTCGTAGATTCTGGCCTCTCACCAGCTCCAGTTGAAGTGGGTCATGAGGAGATCATATTTACCGATGCACAAATATTTGAGCAGCCACGGTCTCACGAAGGCAACGGTGGGAACGTGTCTCAACAAGAGGTGGACGATGATGAGACACAATTTCCAGAAAGTCTGGAGGAGGACCAGGGTGCGGAAGTGGAAGATGACATGGTGGATGATCCAGTAACTGACCCAACCTGGCAGGAGGACATGCACAGCGAGGACAGCAGTGCACAGGGGGAGTTAGGCTTAGCATCACAACAGGCCGGAAGAAGCAGGGTGGTGTCCGCAGGCAGAAGGCGGGCAACCTTCCCAGGAACAACAACATGACAAAAGTTGCCAGTACAACTGTTAGGTCTTCCCGAGTCTGGCTGTTTTTAAGGTGTCTGCAGATAATTCCAGAAAGGCCATTTGCAACACCTGCCATGCCAGCAGGGGTAGCAAAACTAGCAGTCTGACCACCACCAGCATGATCAGGCATATGGCAGCAAAGCACCCGACTTTGTGGGATGTATAGCAGAGTCCAGGAGCATTTTCTGCGGTTGAAAACGCTGCGTCTTCCACTGTTGTGCGTGCAAGCCAATCCCCTGTCCATATTGCATGCGAAAAACCCTCCTGTCCTTCACCTGTACTTACACAAGCAGAAATAGCACCATCATCAGCCACGTCCTTGTCCCAGCACAGCGTTCAGTTATCCATACACCAATCATTGGAACGCAGGCGCAAATACGCTGCCAACGCCCCACATACCACAGTTCTAAATGCACACATTTCGCGACTGCTTGCGCTTGAAATGTTGCCTTTTAGGCTGGTGGTGATGGAAGCATTCCGCAACCTGATGGCAGCGGCTGTCCCATGTTACTCGGTCCACAGCCACCACTATTTTTCCCGGTGTGCCATCCCCGCATTACATAAGTACGTGTCACAAAACACATACATGCCTTTAACAACGCAGTTTCAGGCAAAGTCCACCTAATCACGGACACGTGGACAAGTGCTTGTGGGCAGGGCTGGTACATCTCGCTGACTGCACACTGGGTTAATATTCTGTAAGTCGGGACCCAGTCTTAGCTTGGGACGGAACACGTCCTTCCGACACCAAGGGTTGCAGGCCCTAACTCAGAGTTTCACCCACAGTGTACAGCTCTGGCACGTTATGCTCCTCAGCCACCTCCTCCTCTTCCTCCACTTCACCCTCCCCACCAGTCCCAAGCTGGAAGCACTGCAGCACTGCCTCGGCTAAGCGGCAACAGGCTGTGCTGAAGCTAATATGCGTAGGTGACAAACCCCACAACGCTGAAGAGTTGTGGACAGCTCTGAAACAGTAGGCAGGTCACTGGCTCACACCGCTGAACCTACAGCCAGGCATGGTCATGTGTGACAATGGCCGGAACCTTGTGGCGGCTCTGAGGTGAGCTGACACATGTTCCATGCGTGGCCCATGTGCTGAACCTCGTGGTTCAGCGGTTTCTGAAATCCTACCCAGAGCTGTCGGATCTGCTTGTCAAAGTACACCACCTGTGTACCCATTTTAGAAAGTCACCTACTGCTTCTGCCGGCCTTGCCGGCTTTCAGCGGCGTTTGCAGCTTCGGCTCACAGACTGGTGTGTGATGTCCCGAGGCGTTGGAATTCCACACTGCACATGTTGGTCAGGATTTGTGAGCAGAAGAGGGCAGTTGTTGAGGACCAGCATCAACTAGGCCGTCGGTATACGGTTCAAACTCCACACATAAGACCTCAGGAGTGGACATGGATGTCCGACATATGTACCGTCCTCCAAAGCTTTGAGGACTCCACCAAGATGGTGAGCGGCGATGACGCCATCATTAGCGTCACCATCCCGCTTCTCTGTCTTTAAAACACTCTCTGCTCAAAATCAAAGTCGATGCATTGCAGGTGGAGCACGATGATTGCAGCAAGAAACCGTACAGGGTGATTACACACAGCCCAGCCTCATCTCATCCCAACGTGCATTAGAGGACTATGTCGAGGAGGATGAAGAAATAGAGCTACTTTCATGCGGAATTGACGGTAATACATGCACAACCGTCAGACCGTTCAGCGTGGATGGCCAGAGGACAGGCGAGAGGAGGAGGATGAGGATGAGGCCAGCATGGACAGTCATGCTGTTGGTAAGGACCCTGAAGTCTTGCCTGTTAACAGTCTGGCACACATGGCTGACTTTATGTTACGCTGCCTGTCTCGTGACCCTCGTGTTATCAACATCTTGGCGGACACTCATTACTGGTTGGTGACACTTTTAGACCACGCTACAAAGAGAACTTTATTTCTCTTATACCCGAGGCGAGAGGTCTTCAAAAATGCTGCAGTACCAGAAGGCCATAGTCGCGGAATTAGTAAAAAAATTCCCTTCTGAAAACTCTAGCGGCAGAGGTCACGATTCGGTGGACAACCAAGGCGTCCGGCTGAGAGAGGCACAAGTCCAATCCAGCAGAGGTAGGGGAACACTCTCAAAGATCTGGGACACTTTTCTCAGCACCTCCCGTACTACAGGCCCTGAGGTGCAGGGTAGTGTCACAAGCACTGCAAAGTTTGCCAAGATACTAAAGTGCTTCTAGACTCCTTTGTGCCTTATAATTATTGGGTATCCAAGCTGGACACGTGGCAGGAATTGGCTCTCTATGCCTTGGAAGTCCTGGCCTGCCCTGCCGCTAGTGTTTTGTCAGAGCGTGTTTTTAGTGCCGCAGGTGGAATCATTACAGATAAACGCACCCGCCTGTCAACTGAAAATGCTGACAGGCTGACTCTGATCAAGAAGAACAAGGGTTGGATTGGGCCTGACTTCACCACACCACCACCAAATGATAGCGGAATTTAAATTTTGTGCGGGTAGATTGCCACGCACCTCCGCAAACCCACACATCGGTACACACTTCATGTCTTTGGCTACTTGCAGTACGCTCCTTCTTCTCCTCATCTGCCACCATCATATGATCAGTGCGACCGTTGTTCATGATGCCACGAAAACATAATTTTTGTACATCATATTTATGATGATGATGATGACCCTAACCGTTCAAAAGTTAGGCAGTAGTTTCATGCATACCCCCCAGGGGTAAATGTTTTAGTCCATGCTTACAGAATAGGCATTACAAGTACAGGAGACCCGCTCCTTTGTAATGGGAACAATATTTAGAGGCTCTCCTCCATGTTTCTTTCCAGGGGCATTGAAGTGCCTTCCAATTTTTGGCAGCCCTTCCTAGGGCAATGCTACAAAAGACCCACTTTCTTACAATGGGCATATTTTTTAAAGAGGCTCTCATGCACGTCTCTATACAGGGCATCAGAGTGTCACACAATTTTTGGCTTCCCTGCCTAGGGCAATCCTACAAAAGACCACTTCCTTATAATGGGCACATTTCAGGTTACGTCTCTTCCCAAGGGCATGGGGGCAGTGCTCACACAATTTTTGCTGCCCAGCCTAGGGCAATACTACAAAAGACCCACTTACTTATAATGGGCACAATTTTAAAAGAGGCCCTCATGCACGCCTCTATCCAGGGGCATTGGGTGCCTCCCAATTTTTGGCTGCCTTGCCTAGGGCAATACTACAAAAGACCCACTTCCTTATAATGGCCACATTATGTAAAGAAGCCTTCATTTACGTCTCTTCCCAGGGGCATGAAAGTGCCACACAATTTAAAAAAAAATAAATCTTTCATATAATCCAAAAAACTAACATACACCAACTCTGTCTCACAAGTGGGTATAAGCCCTTAATATTTTTTCCATGAAGATCCATTTTGGTTTCATTTTGTAAGGTTTTCTTGACAGTCCATAAAAGTGGCGTAATAGTCTGACAACATTGTTCACAGCGGTGACCTTGGGGTCTGAAATGCTTACAGGGGTCTTCCCCATGCTGTTCCCATGTCATTTCAGCACTGTTCTGATACTTTTGTGACAGTTTTAGGGTTTTTTCATGCTGCCGGGGTCATGCCAGAAAAATACTCGGGTCTCCCATAGGATAACATTGGGCTCAGTGCTCGGGCCGAGTACACGAGTATCTTGGGATGCTTGGCCCGAGCTTCGAGCACCCGAGCATTTTAGTACTCGCTTATCTCTAATTTTTAACAGTGATAACACTTTGCTTATCCGGCGGCAGCCAGGATAAGCAAAGTATATACGGTAACCGCATTGCTCAGGATTACACATCCTGAGCAATGCGTTTACCGCATTGCGGGGCTTAGAACCGCTCCGAAAACTGCAGCCAGCATGATTTTTCACGCAGGCTGTAGAGCCGGAGCCGGTAACCGGATTGCTTGTAAAGCAATCCGGTTTTTATAATGGGATCCTATGAGGAGCGTTTCCTGCTCCGGTTTTGAGCTTTTTAAAATCTCAAAACCGGATCAGGATGTTAAAATTAAAACGTAGATGTGACCCTAGCCAAAGTGAAATGTTAGTAAAGGCACACGGCATGGCTATATACTGGATGTTATACACATGTGGCAATGAGACTGTATGAACATTCTAAGTATAACTATACAGATTTGTGTTCCAATACTTTTTTCTCTTCAGAGTATATAAATGGCTAGTGATTGAATGTTGAAAATATTTCTGACATGAGTGAATACAATCAGGTAATGTATAGTTTAAAAGAAATTGCCACAAAGATTGATGTCTTTAGGAAATCTCTTTGCTAACTTTGTCTTGGTTAATGGACTGTACTGTTTCCTAAATTCACTTTCTTAATGACAAATGTGGAAAACAGTTAAAAATCAAGACAGTTGAAACTTCACAAGTGACTCCTGTGGTATATAAGAACATTAGTTGAGGAACCTGTTATTGAAGTCATCAGTCTTGTCCCTTATCCTTGCTTTGTTTCAACAGTGATTCACGCATATTGTCAGTATATGAAAAAGCGCTCTTCACAGAAGTAGCAAATTACAGGAAAAAATGACTGTTTATGGACTATATCTACTATATAATTGTCTAAGGCGTCTGTCGGTCACAGAAATCGTGCGCCAGAGGTCTGTGCGCAGACTATGCAAATAGGCGGAAAATTCAAAGTTTGAATTCCGCGGCAATTTGCAGCGCGGCGCCGGGATACACGAGTCCGGCCGACAGTGGCCTGTCGCGCTCCATACCCCGCTCCTCTGCCCTGCCCGTGCTCTCCCTCCCGCTTCTCCTGTCCTGCCCGCGCTCCATACCCCGCTCCTCTGCCCTGCCCGCGCTCTCCCTCCCGCTCCTCCTGTCCTGCCGGCACTACATACCCCGCTCCTCTGCCCTGCCCGCGCTTCCCCCCCCCGCTGCTCCTCCTGTCCTGACCACGCTCTCGCTCCCCGCAGTCCCCTTGCTTCTTAGTGATTTGATTTCGCAGTACATTATGCACTGCAAAATCAAATATAAAATAAATACAAATGTATTAAAAATAATAAAGATTCTAATACTTACCTCTCTGCCGAGTGATCAGTGAGGGTACCTTTACACGCCGCTACAACATGGTGGAAACAACCGGGTGCTTCACGTGCACGAGCACGCAGCAACGGTTACAAACGGTACCCGCATCGCCTTTACATGCCGCTATAAGGTGCACTACAGAAGGTTGAATCTATCTCTGGATGCACCGCCGGGTGCCTAAAGTTACCTTCTGTAGAGCACCTTACCTCATTTACACGCCACTACAACAAGGTAATATGGGCGGACCTGGTGCAGCAGGGACAACACATAGGCGTGCCAGAATTGTGGATTACGAGAATTTCGTACGCTGATAGGACAAAGCAATAGCATCATGATTGGGCAGCCAGCGCAGGAGGCTGACTAATACATGACACTCAAGAAATTGTGTAGTGTGACTGGTCAGCTCCTTAAATATGCCGCCCTATGCAGCGACTACCAATCGTAACGCAGGAGCTTCCTCCAATGATCGCTGAAGGGGGGTGGTTTCCCGGAGGCTGTGTCATGCCCCGGGGAATAAACCTTACCCTACCGTATTTACACGCCGTTACCACCAGGTTGAAATCAACCTGTTTTAGAGCTCGGCTCAAGTGACGGGTGGAAACAACCGCCTTTACATGCCGCTACCTCGGGTTGATTTGGCGGTGCACGATACATTTCTCTCATCAACCCCGTTGTTTCCACCATGTTGTAGCGGCGTGTAAAGGTACCCTGACTGGTAGCAGGCCCTGTCCTGCTAGGACCTTGCATGATGTCAGAATGACATCGGTGTTTGGCACTGTGATTGGCACACTCGCGGTCATGTGATATGCGCGTCACATATCACATGACCGCGAGCAGGCCAATCACAGCACCGAATGCCGATGTCATTCTGACATCATGCAAGGTCCTAGCAGAACATTGCTACAGCTGTGCCCAGATCGCTCCATCCTGCCCCCCGGCTCCATTCGCTCCATCCTGCCCCCTGCCTCCATCCTGCGACCCCCGACTCCATCCTGTCCCTTCCCGGCTCCATCCTGGCCCCCACCGGCTCCATCCTGCCCTCCCTACCCCAGCTCCATCCTAGCTCCCCATCTTCCCCGGCTCCATCCTGCCCCCCTCCCCCAGCTCCATCCTGCCTCCCTCTCCCCTGGCTCCATCCTGCCCCCCCCTCCCCCAGCTCCATCCTGCCCCCCCTGGCTACATTCTGCCACAATTGCTCCGTCCTGCCCCGCCGGCTCCATCCTACCTCCCCATCTGGTATACATGTGCTGTAATGTACCACCATATACTATATTGCTGCTATACATGTACTGTAATGTACCGCCATATACTATAGTGCTGCTATACATGTGCTGTAATGTACCACCATATACCATAGCCTGCTATATATATATATATATATATATATATATGTATGTAGCTCACTCACGTTAACTGAACAAGTTCTGTCAGTCACAGTAAGTCAACTACATACATATTCTAGAATACCCGATGCGTTAGAATCGGGCCACCATCTAGTAACCTTAAAAGGGCATAGGGTGTGCATTTCTAATGCTGAACCTCTGCAGCTCTTTGACTCAGCTGTGTCAACTCACCTATCAAATTGTCACTCACGGTCCATCACCCGCATCACTCATGTGGTTTTCACCTGTATATACATATACTAGCTGTAGAACCCAGCGTTGTCCAGGCAATGCCTGCGCCGAACAGGAAGCCGGAAGAAGACGGACGGATGAAGCCGGGTGAGCGCGATGTCGGCAGCAGCGGGGACGGCGGCGACAGGACAGTGATAAGTATAAAGATTTTACTTTACAGGTTTCCGGAGCAAGGGGGGGGGGGCGCCCTGGATTACTGAGGCTGCTGGGGCTGCTGTATACTCATGGGGGGTGTATGACTCGCGTATAAGCCGAGGGGGGTACTTTTCAGCCCAATTTTTGGGCTGAAAAACTCGGCTTATACGCGAGTATATACGGTATATAATGTAATGTGTTTATGCATGGAGTATAAGGTAATATGTAATGTAGCACTTAAGATAGGAATAATATATATAGAATAGTGAAGTAATTTAGACAGCTTGTTCAGCTACTGATGGTAGGGCAAGAAGTAGTTAACTAGTGGCATCAGCCCACTGGGGTGGAGCTATTCTCTAGGTTTAGAGGGGAGACTCCATCTTACTTTAGTTAGTGTAGTGTGCACTGTAGTGACAGGTTGTGTGTAAGTTGTGTAAATACCTTAGGTTATAGCTATCAGGTGTTTGTGGCAACTGAGAGAAAAGAGCTCCCGGGAAAGACTCAAGATGTGGAATGAATAGAGAAACTTGCCTCGTCCCTCTGTTATGAGTTTTGGGCCTGGACTTGAAATAGGTTCCCTTGTTAGTGAACTGACTTCAGTGGTGCGTGTCTGTTTTGGGCATGTTTTTAAACACTAAGGTTCAGACGCAATTTAAAAGAAGGCAATCAAGCAATTTTATTGTAAAGTTTAATATAAAACA
Organism: Allobates femoralis; assembly: GCA_033576535.1. Classification (NCBI taxonomy): domain Eukaryota; kingdom Metazoa; phylum Chordata; class Amphibia; order Anura; family Aromobatidae; genus Allobates; species Allobates femoralis. Next base: position 192,964,688 of record JARQOC010000001.1, read on the forward strand.
CAAAAAGAAAGAAACAGTATGATATTGCATACATCTTTGTTTATTCAAGATACAAAGGTTATGTACTTACATCACCATAGAGTTTTTGCACATTATCTGTCTGGTGTATCATCAGTCGAAGAAGCATGAGAAATACAAAATTCAAATACTCTCAAGAATCACATAAGTCAATAGCAGATAATTGGGTTAAATAACTCACAAGGTTTTGCCACAATAACCACGTTGTTTGTCTGTATCAGTATGACAAAGCTGGCTTACACTGTATATCTATATCAATGTGATCAACAACACTGGTTTCTTATACGTAGTGATGGGTGAACCTGCCGATGTTTGAGTTCGGCGGACTCAAGCGGACTTTTTTTAAAGTTTGAATTTGGAGTCAAACGTGACTTGAACTTGAGTCTGAACCCCAAACTCAGACTTTAAAGTTATGAGATGGGCCTGAGGGCTGTAAAAGGAAGAAAAACACTGATTAAACATTAGCTTACCAACATCCACCCACTTGTACTTCCGGGGCAGTTTATTAACTTCCTAGGGTATTGACTGCTGATGGGAGTAACAGCCAATGACAGACACTTTCACAGAGAGTGTGCAAGTTATTGGCTGTTTGCCAGGTGATGTAGGAAAGTTCACTCGAGGAACGTTCACTGAGGCCCTACAGTCACTGTGATTGCAGACTCTGCAGGGAGAGGACACTTGTTCTCTCCCTACAGACTCTGGATAAAGGATTGTGGAGAGTATGTGGGAGTAATGTAGATGGAGTCAAGATATGTGTTTGTGTTTTTATTATAATAAAATGATTTTCTTTGTGTGTTGTGAATTATTATTTACTATTTACTAGAGACTCATAATGGCTGGGTCTAACATTGACCCGACATTATGACTCTTGGGTTTAGTGCCAGTTGCCAATACAAAGCTTAACATTTTATTACCCAGTTTGCCACCGTCACCAGTTCAAGTGAAAGAGTTGGGTACAGCACCAGACAGTGGTGCTTTTAATGAATGTGCCATTCTCTGGGGCACCTGTGGGCTGCAATTCGCAGTGGGGGGCCCCAGAATGCCTGAGACTCTCCACGCTGAGGATTTCAACCCCAACACTAGGTGTTCGTTATGAACCCCAAACTACAATTCGGGTTCTGCCCATCCTTAGTTATAGGTTAACATAATGTATGGATCCAAAGAATCAATTTTAATCTTTGCACTACAGTGCCCTTCGGAGGAAGCTTGGTGAACAGGTCAATGCAGTAACAGACATTAGAAGAGGAGCGTCTTGTCTATGGTCGTAACCATTGTGGATGGAACGTGACCTTAGGTAAAAAGATGACTAAATCACTAAAGTGTGGTAATAAGCAGAGAGAAGACCTGACTAGCAGTAGTAGTGATACCAGGAGTTATGGAGCAGTCTAAAGAAAATGTGGGCCATAAAGTCCAGTGTGTTGTCAAAAGTCCTAGTCAAGTGTTGTGTTTACAGTATCGAGGTGTTTGCAGCACTATGCAAAATATTAAGTAAATGACTGTTTAAAATGAACCCTGAATCCATGTCAGTGACTGCCCAGTGGATAAATCCTGGCCTGCAAGAAAGGCTATCAAGGGATTTCTAAATGACTTCTTAATATGTACAGTATGTGGAGCTTAACAGGGTTTTCTGGAAAGTTGAATCCCCAGGCACAGTTGCTGTTTAAAAAAAAAAAAGGTGGCGGATCTTGTGCACCATTCCCTGATCCAACACTGAGTCTTTGTCCCCTCTCCAGTGTCTGTTGTTCTATCATCACATTGACAAAGTGCCCCAATCATTGAGCTCAAATGATGGGCTGGGCACCAGAATGGTAACGCGGACACGTTATCCAGGATGCCTCATTCTTCCGAAGAAGGTGTAGATGAAGACGAATTGGTGGAAATAGAGTTGCCTGCCTTTCATCAACTAAAGGTCAGAATAACCAAATGTCAGCAAACCCGTCAAGACCCTTCGGTAAGAACAGTGAATCCATTACCCCACTTCGGCTGGAGGGAAGCACAAGACCATGACCCGGCTGTCAGTCTAATCAAACAACTGATAACCCAAGAGTCAGCCAAGCTGCCTGAAAATCCCCCATTTGAAGCCAAACATCTGTGGAATGAGCAGAGTAAGCTGTTTCAATACCAGGATAAACTATGTCGACAGTACATTAACCCAAGAACTCACAAGATGGCTTGGCAGATCATCTTGCCAAATCAGAAATTCCTGTGGTCCTGAACGCTTATCACAACCAGACTGGTCACTTCGGATGGAAGAAGCTTGAGATGCTACTGAAGGATAGGTTCTTTTGGGTCGGCATGCGGTCATCCATTGAAATATGGTGTCAGAATTGCAAATCCTGCAGCCTGAGAAGAAAAGACGTCCAGAGCCAGAAAGCCCAGCTTCATCCCATTGTAACCAAACAGCCCCTGGAATTAGTCACCTTGGATCATGTAAAACTGACTCCAAGTAGATCTGGCTATACCTACTCGTTGACCATGGTAGACCATTACTCGAGATTCTTAATGGTTGCCCCTGTAAAGGACTTGACAGCTGCAACAGCTGCTAGAACTTTCCAAAATGTCTTCTGCAGACCGTTGGGATACCCTGAACATGTCTTAATGGATCAAGGATCAGCCTTCAAAGCAGAGATCTTCAAAGAGTTTTGTCAGATGTATAGGTGTAAGAAAATAAGAACAACCCCGTATCATCCCCAAACTAACGGACTCCATGAAAATATTTAGAAGAAAAGACAGCACTCACCATTGATAGAAAGTTTCTTTAATCCATTTTTTCTTAGAAAGTGTAGGTTACATACGTTTAAGTGGTGGGGAGGGAGATGCGGGGAGGACAACTGGCGCACGTTTCGCCTGGACCCGTGGAAGCCTAACCAGGCGAAATGTGCGCCCGTCATCCTTCCGCACCTCCCTCCCCACCACGTAAACGTATGTAACCTACACTTTCTAAGAAAGAAAAATGGATTAAAGGAACCTTCTATCAATGATGAGTGCCGTCTTTTCTTCTAAATATTTGACTAAAGTTCTGCTCAGACTTGTGCAACACCTAACTGCAGGGAGCTGAGACCAGCCTAAAATTAAATCCAGCCCTTTAGTGCCCAGATTCTTCCCTTTTGATTGGACTCCATGAAAAGATGAACAACATTGTCATCGACATGCTGAAAATCCTCCCGTTGGAAGAGAGAAACCAATGGCCAGAGAAACTACATGATTTGGTTGAAATGTACAATCATATTCCAGTAAGCTCTGCTAACTGTACACCAGCATACCTGATGGGAGTTCGTACAGGAAAGTTACCCGTAGACTTGGAACTCAGAGTAGTAGATCCTGAAGCAGGTCATGCCATTTCCAACTGGAAAACTCACTGCTTAGAACAATACAAAAAGGTTCAGAACTGTGTAGAAGATCACCTGGAGAAATCCCGTGAAAAACAAGCAAGGGACTACAACAAGCATGTTCCAGCAGAACCCATAACACCTGGAAGTATTGTCCTCAAAAGAAAAAGAATCAAACATAAGTTAGATGATCGTTGGGAACAAGAACCCGATGTCCTATTAGACTCTGGAAATGACAACAACAAAGTATGTATTATCAGTAGTGATGGGCGAATCCTAAATTACTCGGAATCGCTTGACTCTAGCGAGTCCGAGCCCAGGACTCGCTACTCGTTGCGAGTCTAGCGAGTCCAATGTTAATGAATGGGGAAGCGAGTAATAGCGAGTAGTGTGAGATTTACAACTCGCAGATGTGTCTCGGAAGCTTCAGCCTGAAGCAATCCTAGTTTTGTCATTTATTTGCATTGCTCGTTTACTTTGTAAGTAATCGCTGACTCGCACAGATAAGAGTCCTGTCTCCTCTGTGTTGGCTGCCAGCTCCAGGGTCCTAGAGCCTGCCTGCTGCCTGATGTAGCAGAGCTGAAATTGTTCTCAGTCTGCTCGTTCCCTGTGTACAGACATGAATGTCTGTGCACAGAGATGATGTAGCAGAGCTGAGATTGTTCTTAGTCTGCTTATTCCCTGTGCATAGACATCTATATCTATACACAGGGGATGTAGCAGAGAGGACATCGCGTTTTGGACTGCGTCGGACGGAAGAGGATTTTTTTAATTAAAGATGGAGTCCCTAATGGCTTTTTTTTTTATTTCTAATAAAAAATTTTCTTTGTGTTGTGTTTTTTTTAAAACAATTTAATAGAAATTCATGGCGGTCATGTCTAATATTGGCGTGACCACCATAAATTTCGGGCTTAGGGCCAGCTGATAATACAAAGCTGGCCCTAACCTCTTTATTACCCAGCGTGCCACCGCTACCAGGGCCGCTGGAAGAGCGGGGTTCAGCGTCAGAGGATGGCACTTCAATGAACGCGCCATCTTCTGGGGCGGCTGCGGGCTGCAATTTGCAGCGGGGGGTGCCCAGAAAGCTTGGGCATCCCTGCGCTGCGGATTCCAGCCCCCAGCTGCTTAGCTGTACCTGGCTAGACATAGAAATTGCGCGGAGCCCCACGCATTTTTTTTAAATTATTTCATGAAATTCTGAGATTCTGACTCTGAGACTCTGACTCTGAAATTCATTAAATAATTTTAAAAAAATGCGTGGGGCTCTGCGCAATTTCTATGTCTAGCCAGGTACAGCTAAGCAGCTGAGGGCTGGAATCCGCAGCGCAGGGATGCCCAAGCTTTCTGGGCACCCCCCGCTGCAAATTGCAGCCCGCAGCCGCCCCAGAAGATGGCGCGTTCATTGAAGCGCCATCCTCTGGCGCTGAACCCCGCTCTTCCAGCGGCCCTGGTGGCGGTAGCACGCTGGGTAATAAAGGGGTTAATACCAGCTTTGTTATACAAGCTGGTATTAAGCCCGAGATTCTTAATGTCAGGCCACGTTTGACCCAGCCACTAAGAATCTCCAATAAAGGGTTAAAAAAACACAGAGAAAATTTTTTATTTGAAATAAAAAAAAAAGCCATTAGGGACTCCATCTTTAATTAAAAAAATCCTCTTCCGTCCGACGTAGTCCAAAACGCGATGTCCTCTCTGCTACATGCACAGGGAATGAGCAGACTGAGAATAATCTCAGCACTGCTACATCATCTCTGTGAGCAGGCAGGTTCTAGGACCCTGGAGCTGCACAGAGAAGACAGCTGGACTCGGCTCGCAAAGAAACAGCAGTTACTTTGCGAGTTTCCCTGCTATCACTGGCACAGTAGCCAGTGATGACTCGCACGAGTCTAATGCAAACAATGGCAATCCTAGTGTTGTCAGCGTTTCTGACAAAACTAGGATTGATATTGATTTGCATTGGACTCGTGCGAGTCATCACTGGGAAACTCGCAGAGTACCGAGTCCTGCGAGTCCCTTACTACTCGCCGAGTAACGAGTCCTAGCGAGTAGATTCGCCCATCCCTAATTATCAGCAAAGACGGTGGAAGAACCACACAAACCGTATCCAGAGATCACATAAAGAAATGTCCAACAGATTGGAAAGACCAAAATCCCTTCCTCCAATCAGTTCCAGAAACTGAATCAATCCCGGAACTAAGTCCAAGCCCAAAACCAAAGGGAAAAGTTATTCAAAAAATTCTAGGAGAATTCCCAGAAGATTGGCCTCAACAAAATGGAGCCATCATTGTGCCAGTACTAAACTTCCACCAACCCCGTGAAGAGATGCCTAGGAATCAGGAAGATATACCCATTGCTAGAGAATCTGAGGATGCTGCAATCGGTATACCTGCTAGCCCAGTAGTGAGACTAAGACCACACAGAAGCTAACCTGAACCACCTACACCAAGGTTAACACTAGACACCTCACCTGAGACAGTGACACCTGTAGTGCGGAAGTCACATAGGAGCACACGAGGTCAGTCCCCGTCTAGGTTTGGAGAGTGGGTCTAAAGTAAGGTAGAGCACATTGAAAACCATGTAAAAAGTGAACTGTACAATAGAAATGTAAATAGTAGTGTACAGAAGGGTGGAGGAACTGGGCCTGGTCCCAAGCACATTAAGTTAGGAACAGAAAGTGCCTGGGGCGGGGAGGTACCAGGTCTCCTAAGCTGAGACACCCATAGGGACCCCTGTTTGTTGTTAAAAATGTGGACTTTTCTAAAAAGACCTTTTTCTCCCCTTTTCTTATGCGGAGAGTACAGAGACTTTACTGTATAGACTCTTATGGAACTAAACCTTTTCCCCTTTTGAACTTTTAAAAATGTAAAATAGACTACGGTTGATGGACTAACGTAGCCACAAACTTTAAAAAGCCTACGGTGGATGGACTAGCACCGTATGGACTTACACGTTTTTTCTATTTTTCAATATTCTTTTCAGTGTCTTTTTGTAATTTTTCATTTTCAGACTATGTATATATGTTATCTGTTTCATTGTTATTTCTTTTGTTAACACAAAAATTGCTCAGTCCAGGAGTACTGATGTTACCTAGGGGGGTATGTGGTGCCCTGCTCACGCAGGTAACCACAGATCTCCCTAATTCACACCTGGGTTTCCACAGCAGGTACCTACTACATACAACACCTTCCACCCCCGCACAGTAGCAGGAGCCCCACTTGCTGACTTTAGGCAAGATCCCCTATAAATACTGCTGCTGGGGGCGGAGTTAGTCAGAGTGTGTCAGATGCTAGAAGAGCTGCAAGGAAGTCCTGGTGGTCGGTGCTGCATTCAGGTCCGAGCCAGTGACCCGGAGTGGCCATTCAGCGTTCCACAAGCCTAAGTGGGACTGAAGGCGAGGAGTAGAGAGAGAGAGCTAAGAGGGAGCGAGGAGCCCAGAGAAGAGTTGTACCCAGAGAATCCCCGGATATTGGGGATCCGCACCTGTGGGATACAATAGGAGCACAGAGAACCCCGTCACACCATGGAGGCTTTGGCTACCCGGTTTGTTTCCCCCCTGAAAGTCAAGAGAGGGAGCCAGACACAGCAGACAGCACCGCAGTGTTCAGAGAGGGCATCCCAGAGACTGCACAGAAGGGAAGGCAGACACTACAGCCAGGAGGAATGAAAAGGAGGCAAGTTTGGGCTACAAGCAGGCTGTGCTTCAACAATCACTACGGAGCAGAGGAAGCCTTATACCCACTTGCTGTGGGAGCTCACTGTACAACCCTGTCACCCGTCGGTGCCCTGGACAGATTTACCTGAAAACACCAGTAAAAAGGTAAAAGAGATCTCTTCTGTGTGTGTGCATCCTTCCTCTCCACCCACCGTGCCCCTCATAGACTGTTCCAACACTCCCTGTACTACCTTAGCTCCACTACGACCTGCTTCTCTCCGCTACGCTGCCCCATCACAAACTCAGCTCCACTACAACCTGTCCCTCCTAATCACACTGCCCCGGAGGTCCAGTCCTGCCTGCGGAGGACTACACCATCACTGCCGCAATACCACTGACCTCCGGAGGACTGTGGCGGCGCTGGTGACATCTTACCAGGTACTGCATGTGGCTTCACAACAAACTTGTACATAATCCTTGTAAATACCCCCTTTTCAAGAGAATAGTCCCCAGGACACGGGATCAGGCGCGGCCGCCATTCTCCGTGACAAAAGTTAACCCCTTCTGCCGCCTGGTACCTGAGTACCCCTCGCCCTGGGGCATTACATTAACATGCTTCCAGGCTCCAGCCACCCCTGGACATTCCCTGCTCTGACGGATACTTCCGCTCTAAACCCGCCCCTCCTGACACATGACAGTGACGTGATGATGACGTAGACCAGAAGGTACAGCCACAGACCTCAGCATACTGAAATGCTATGTTGACATAATATTATTCCTTATGGTGCATTTACACAACACAAGATGTTAATCATCCGATGCACAAGCAAAACTTTTTTTTGGGTGAAATAGGTTATAAGTTTGCTGCTCAAATATAATTATTCTCTGTAGCATTGTCCTGCATATACATGTGCTGCTGAGAACAATGTTATAACTTGTGCACAGAATGAGCACATTAAAGGGGTTGTCCAGGTTTGTCTTGTGATATAAGTGAAGCGCGGCTGTGTACATCTAGTCAGAATGTGGCCAGAAGTGTGCAAATTGCACAGCTGTGGTCACATGACAACCCGCTCTCATCGTCACCAGTAAACCATGATAGCACAGAGTGCGTATGTTATGAGGATTCACAGGTCTGTAGTCAAAGGCTATTAAATGACTGATGATTGGCTTCATATAACCAGCCAGTGGTTGTTTATAAGCGGTAATTGTCCATTATTAATGCTCCTTTAGATCCAAGTACCTTATTACCCTGTTTTCTCGAAAATAAAACACCGTCTTATATTCATTTTTGCGCCAAAAGTTGCACCATGTCTTATTTTCGGGGGGTGTTTTATCCCCATCATCCTCCTCTATCCCTCTGTAGCCCCCTATCATCCTCCAATATCCCTCTGTAGCCTCCATCATCCTCCACTATGGTATCCCTCTGTAGCCCCCCATCATCCTCAACTATCCCTCTGTAGCACCCATCATCCTCCACTATCCCTGTGTAGCCCACCATCATCCTCCACTATCCATCTGTAGCCCCCCATCATCCTCCACTATCACTCTGTAGCACACCATTATCCTCCAATATCCCTCTGTAGCCCCCATCATCCTACACTATCCCTCTGTAGCCCCCCATCATCCTACACTATCCCTCTGTAGCCCCCCATCATCCTCCACTATCCCTCTAGTCACACACACACACAGTCAGCTACACACACATACAGTCAGACACACCCACACAGCTACACACACACAGTCAGACACATCACTGGAGCCTGCCAGAGCTAACCGCTGCCAGTAGTCAAAATAGGGTCAAAATAGGCTGGGTCCTGAAGGGGTTAAAAATAACAGCATCATTATATTTACACCTAAATAAAAAAAATCTGCCTTATATTGTGAACCTGAATAAATATTTCAGATAGAGGAAATACAGCGAATTGATGTTCCAATTTAAAATGTCCACTTTATTGCACAAGTAAAAAACTTCACATTCACAGATGAAACCAACGTCAAAACCGACGCATTTCAACCGTTAGGTCATGGTCTCATGTGAAGTGTTTTACTTGTGCTAATAAAGTGGACATTTTAAATTGGAACATCAATTCGCTGGATTTCCTTTATCTGATTTATCTACATGTAGCTCGGGACTAAGGCTCGCCTTGGCGGATCTGTTACTGATGTTCGCAATATGTGGCCCACTATATTCCCTGCCCAAAAAGTGACCCCCCCACACTATATCTTATGATACATGCGCTCCTTACTGTCTCCTTTATATACTGTGACCACTACACCATCCCTCCTCCACGAACTATAGCTGCATCACTGTTTTTCTTTATGAAAAATATCCTTCAAACTATCCCCCCTTTGTAAACCGTGGCCTATACACTACCCAAGCTACCAATGTACCTGTGATATGGACAATGTCCTCCACACGGTCAACAACTTTCGTGCCCCTCCCCTCTCTACCCCCTCTACATACTGTTCACCCTTTTCACACCGTACCTTCTCCATAATTTGCCCTCACATTGTCCCTTTTATCCTGCTAACCCCATAGTGCGCCCTCACACTGTCCCTCATATATTGCTCACCCTATAGTGTGCTCTCATACTGTCCCTCGTATACTGCTCACCCCATAGTGTGCCCTCACACTGTCCTTCATATACTGCTCACCCCATAGTGTGCCCATAGTGTGCCTTCACATTGTCCCTCATATACTGCTCTTCCCAGTGTGCCCTCACATTGTCTCTCGTATACTGCTCACCCCATAGTGTGTCCTCACACTGTCCCTCATATACTGCTCACCCTGTAGTGTGACCTCACACTGTTCTGCATATACTGCTCTGCATATACTGCTCATCCCATAGTGTAGCCTCACATTGTCCCTTGTATACTACTCTCCCATAGTGTGCTCTCACATTGTCCCTCATTTAATGCTCACCCTATAGTGTGCCCTTACATTGTCCCTCGTATAGTGCTCATCCCAAAGTGTGCTCTCACATTGTCCCTCATATACTGCTCACCCTATAGTGTGCCCTCACATTGTCCTTCGTATAGTGCTCATCCCATAGTGTGCTCTAACATTGTCCCTCATATACTGCTCACCCTATAGTGTGCCCTCACATTGTACTTCGTATAGTGCTCATCCCATAGTGTGCCCTCACACTATCGTTCGTATATTGCTCACCCCATAGTGTGCCCACACTGTTCCTCGTATACTGCTCAACCCATAGCGTGCCGTCACACTGCCCCTAGTGTACTGTTCACCCCATAGCGTGCTCTCACATCGTCCCTCGTAAATTAATTTAATTAAAGATGTTTTCCCATGAACAAGATGCACTTTAATCAATAGATCTTGGAAGAAAAATTAGGTTCACAAGTGAATGTTTTTAAAAAAATGCAAGGGGTTTGTATGTTCTCCCTGTGTTTGCGTGGGTTTCCTCTAGGCACTCTGGTTTCCTCCTGTGCTGAGAAAATCTTATATATGTGTCTTTGCTATGTATTGGGTAAAGGTTGTTTCCCACCATGATCTGGTCATACCAATCATACTCTTTTGCTTCCTCCCCTGCGCAGCTGGTGTGTTATAGCCGACTATGTTCCTGGATGGTTGGACACATCCACAGGACAAATTTATTAGATTATCTCAGGACAGAAACACCTTCCATTATGGAACTTTTTTTAAATTTAAGATCTATTTATTAAAATTTATTTTGTTTGTGGGGCAACCCATTTAAGTGTCATAACCAAGATTGCACTGCTACACTGGCTAACATAAAGAACTTAATGCAAGTTATTTTTCTAAAGCAGCATCTTTGCACATCTGCTGCACGTCAGCTTTCGGGAGACTCATCAGCACTCAGACATTTTGGAAGAATGAACTGTTTTACTTGGGACATACAGGGACTATTTGTCTTCAACATTATGACATAGGGGATTTCAGGAAGAGAAAGGTATACAAACATGTGAGGTCCAACGTTAGAATCTAGAATAACTAAATGCACATGAACTATACAGTTTAACAGTAATGCCATCTGCTCTCTACACAAGATAGTTCTTTCAATGAATAAGTCTGCAGCTGTTATATATTCCAACAACTAGGGATGGGCGAATCTACTCGCTAGGACTCGTTACTCGGCGAGTAGTAAGGGACTCGCAGGACTCGGTACTCTGCGAGTTTCCCAGTGATTACTCGCACGAGTCCAATGCAAATCAATATCAATCCTAGTTTTGTCAGAAACGCTGACAAAACTAGGATTGCCATTGTTTGCATTAGACTCGTGCGAGTAATCACTGGCTACTGTGCCAGTGATAGCAGGGAAACTCGCAGATAACTGCTGTTTCTTTGCGAGCCGAGTCCAGCTGTCTTCTCTGTGCAGCTCCAGGGTCCTAGAGCCCGCCTGCTCATAGACATTATGTAGCAGTGCTGAGATTGTTCTCAGTCTGCTCATTCCCTGTGTACAGACATGAATGTCTGTGCACAGAGATGATGTAGTAGTGCTGAGATTGTTCTCAGTCTGCTCATTCCCTGTGTACAGACATGAATGTCTGTGCACAGAGATGATGTAGCAGAGCTGAGATTGTTCTCAGTCTGCTCATTCCCTGTGTACAGACATGAATGTCTGTGCACAGAGATGATGTAGCAGTGCTGAGATTGTTCTCAGTCTGCTCATTCCCTGTGTACAGACATGAATGTCTGTGCACAGAGATGATGTAGCAGAGCTGAGATTGTTCTCAGTCTGCTCATTCCCTGTGTACAGACATGAATGTCTGTGCACAGAGATGATGTAGCAGTGCTGAGATTGTTCTCAGTCTGCTCATTCCCTGTGTACAGACATGAATGTCTGTGCACAGAGATGATGTAGCAGAGCTGAGATTGTTCTCAGTCTGCTCATTCCCTGTGTACAGACATGAATGTCTGTGCACAGAGATGATGTAGCAGTGCTGAGATTGTTCTCAGTCTGCTCATTCCCTGTGTACAGACATGAATGTCTGTGCACAGAGATGATGTAGCAGAGCTGAGATTGTTCTCAGTCTGCTCATTCCCTGTGTACAGACATGAATGTCTGTGCACAGAGATGATGTAGCAGAGCTGAGATTGTTCTCAGTCTGCTTATTCCCTGTGCATAGACATCTATATTTATGCACAGGGGATGTAGCAGAGAGGACATCGCGTTTTGGACTGCGTCGGACGGAAGAGGATTTTTTTAATTAAAGATGGAGTCCCTAATGCCTTTTTTTTTTATTTCTAATAAAAAATTTTCCTTGTGTTGTGTTTTTTTTAAAACAATTTAATAGAAATTCATGGCGGTCATGTCTAATATTGGCGTGACCGCCATAAATTTCGGGCTTAGGGCCAGCTGATAATACAAAGCTGGCCCTAACCTCTTTATTACCTAGCGTGCCACCGCTACCAGGGCCGCTGGAAGAGCGGGGTTCAGCGCCAGAGGATGGCGCTTCAATGAACGCGCCATCTTCTGGGGCGGCTGCGGGCTGCAATTTGCAGCGGGGGGTGCCCAGAAAGCTTGGGCATCCCTGCGCTGCGGATTCCAGCCCCCAGCTGCTTAGCTGTACCTGGCTAGACATAGAAATTGCGCGGAGCCTCACGCATTTTTTTTTATTATTTCATGAATTTCAGAGTCAGAGTCTCAGAGTCAGAATCTCAGAATTTCATGAAATAATTAAAAAAAAATGCGTGGGGCTCCGCGCAATTTCTATGTCTAGCCAGGTACAGCTAAGCAGCTGGGGGCTGGAATCCGCAGCGCAGAGATGCCCAAGCTTTCTGGGCACCCCCCGCTGCAAATTGCAGCCCGCAGCCGCCCCAGAAGATGGCGCGTTCATTGAAGCGCCATCCTCTGGCGCTGAACCCCGCTCTTCCAGCGGCCCTGGTAGCGGTGGCACGCTGGGTAATAGAGGTTAGGGCCAGCTTTGTATTATCAGCTGACCCTAAGCCCGAAATTTATGGCGGTCACGCCAATATTAGACATGACCGCCATGAATTTCTATTAAATTGTTTTAAAAAAAACACAACACAAGGAAAATTTTTTATTAGAAATAAAAAAAAAAGCCATTAGGGACTCCATCTTTAATTAAAAAAATCCTCTTCCGTCCGACGCAGTCCAAAACGCGATGTCCTCTCTGCTACATCCCCTGTGCATAAATATAGATGTCTATGCACAGGGAATAAGCAGACTGAGAACAATCTCAGCTCTGCTACATCATCTCTGTGCACAGACATTCATGTCTGTACACAGGGAATGAGCAGACTGAGAACAATCTCAGCTCTGCTACATCATCTCTGTGCACAGACATTCATGTCTGTACACAGGGAATGAGCAGACTGAGAACAATCTCAGCTCTGCTACATCATCTCTGTGCACAGACATTCATGTCTGTACACAGGGAATGAGCAGACTGAGAACAATCTCAGCACTGCTACATCATCTCTGTGCACAGACATTCATGTCTGTACACAGGGAATGAGCAGACTGAGAACAATCTCAGCTCTGCTACATCATCTCTGTGCACAGACATTCATGTCTGTACACAGGGAATGAGCAGACTGAGAACAATCTCAGCTCTGCTACATCATCTCTGTGCACAGACATTCATGTCTGTATACAGGGAATGAGCAGACTGAGAACAATCTCAGCACTGCTACATCAGGCAGCAGGCGGGCTCTAGGACCCTGGAGCTGGCAGCCTGTACAGAGGAGACAGGATCTTATCTGTGCGAGTCAGCGATTACTTACAAAGTAAACAAGCAATGCAAATAAATGACAAAACTAGGATTGCTTCAGGCTGAAGCTTCCGAGACACATCTGCGATTTGTAAATCTCACACTACTCGCTATTACTCGCTTCCCCATTCATTAACATTGGACTCGCTAGACTCGCAACGAGTAGCGAGTCCTGTGCTCGGACTCGCTAGAGTCAAGCGATTCCGAGTAATTTAGGATTCGCCCATCACTACCAACAACCCTTCTCAACAGCTAAGGCTTAGTAGCAGCCTCTTCCCTGACCTAGAACATCTCTCTCTCTTTGCAGTCATTGGGGGTGATTTGTTAAAAAACAATTTACACCAGAAATCTTGCTTATATAAGTCACAGAACTTTTGCTTACCTTGGCAGTAGCGCAAAAAAAGTGAATTTATGCGCAGATCCTGACCAGCTAATATGGGATCAGCATAGGCGGGACATGGCATAGGCATACTCGCCAGTCAAAATTCCAGAAATGTATGCTAGCCCCAGACGGGCGTACTTTTCTGGATTTAAGTTGTGCCTGATTTATAAGCAGCATATGACTCATAATGAATCCAGTGTCAGTGCACTCCAGTGAATGCTTCATTAAGAGTCTACGCCAGTCTTCATGAATCGTCCCTTAATGTCTAAGTATCAGCTGTCATGTTCCCGGTTGGGCAGTGATGCAATTTCAAAAGTCCTTGTTATTGAAAATCACTTATAAGACAGACATATATCACTGTCATGCTAGAACTTAGTTTCATCCTGTGCACTCTTTATATGTTTATAGGCAAGTTTGGGTTCCATACATTGATTGTGCTCATTTGTATGGGAAACATATAGGTGGTTTACCTCTGTTTTCTCTTGTTGTATGCATTGGTTTTGAATCTTTGCTTTGTTGCATCTACTCATCTGTAGTGTTTCGCATTGTGCTGATTTCAGTCAATTGTTCAGAAATTATCTGATTACTGTCAATTTTCTCCTTAGGGAGTGGTGCCCTTGTAACATTTGATTTAATGTAGCATTAATATTCAATTGGAATTTGGACAACTGGACACTATATGATCTTTTTTCAGGTTTCATTTTATATTCCACCCTGCATTTGTATATATATGTGCCTGTCCAGAAGTTGTGTCACTATTAAGCCTGATGAAGAGGTCATAGAGTCTCGAAAGCTTGCTTTGCTTTTTCTTACCATCTTTTCAGTTAGCCATTAAATGGTATCAACAACTGAGGACTCTCAGATTCTAATATATATTTGTTTCTATTTCATTTCCTTTAGGGATTTCTTAAAGTCTATAACCAAGATACTTATGCTATATGTTGGTATAATTATGGTGTTCTTGTGTGGCTCTCACCTGTCCCTACTTTCTGCTGCTCTCAGATGGGGTGGCAAAAACCTGGTGAGAAATTCACCCACTCACCTTACTTGTGTGATCAATTCCAGCATTACTGTTATATGCTACAATATATGTCCTTTGCTCTTTTTTGCTGTTTTTCCTTAGCAGAAGAAATTTTTACTATTTAGAATGAATCTGATCATGTGAATCAGTTGATGATCCTCCACGAATAAGCTCATATTGGCTCTTACAAATCTCATTTATGTATCCATTTCTGTCCAAAGACATAGAACTTGTTGCGCAATTTCTCCTGAGTACACCGATACCTTATATGTGGTCATAAACCACTGTTTGGGCGCATGGCAGGGCTCAGAAGAGAAGGAGCGCCATTTCACTTTTTGAATAGAAACTTAGCTCCAAAATTCAAATTACGCTCCTTCCCTTCTGAGCCCTGCCGTGCGCCAAAACAGTGGTTTATAACTACATATGAGTTATCGGTGTACTCAGGAAAAATTGCACAACTAATTTTAAGATCCATTTTATCCTGTTGCCCATGTGAAAATGAAAGAATTGAGGCTAAAAGAACATTTTTGTTAGAAAAATTAAAATGGCCATTTTTTCCTTCCACATTGCTTTAGTTCCTGTGAAGCACCTGAAGGGTTAATAATCTTCTTGAATGTAGTTTTGAGTAGCTTGAGGGGTGCAGTTTTCGGAATGGTGTCACTTTTGGGTGTTTTCTGTCATGCACACCCCTCAAACAGACTTCAAATGAGATGTGGTCACTAAAAAAATGGTTTTATAAATTTTGCTGGAAAAATGAATAATTGCTGATGAACTTTGAACCCTTATAACTTCCTACCCCAAATTATTTTTTACAAAATTGTGCTGATGTAAAGTAGAAATGTGGGAAATATTATTTATTAACTATTTTGTGGCACATAACTCTCTGATTTAGCAGAATAAAAATTCAAAATTTGAAAATTGCAAAATTTTCAAAATTTTTGCCAAATTTTTGATTTTTTCACAAATAAACGCAAAAATTATCGATCTAAATTTAATACTAACATGAAGCCCAATATGCCACGAAAAAACAGTCTCAGAATTGCTAGGATCTGTTGAAGCGTTCCAGAGTTATTACCTCTTAGGGTCCCTTTACACGCCACCACTGAAAGGTAGCAACTGCTGGGCACTGGGGATAATTGTGCCTGTTGCCATGAAATTGCTACGAAATGGCATCGTGTAAATAGGGCACTTCCTCCCGGTGTCCTGCAGTTGACTCAAATACCTGTTGCTGAGCCGTGCTCAAAAACCCAAGGCAACAGAAAGGCACAATTGCCATGGTAGTGGCGTCTAAACGGGGCACAGGCATGGATGTTGCGTCGCCTAGTGATTTCACAGGGGCGTGCCACAGCATCATGGATACCACGCCCCATCAACTATCATTGGTGGGGGATACTGTGTCACCATTGGCTGACCCTTCACAGGGTGCTATATTTAAAGAGCTGTCCATTCACACTTCACAATTGCAATGGCGTCATGTATTAGCCAGCCTTCCTGTGCAGGCTGGCCAATCATGACGCTATTGCGTTGTCCAATCAGCGTATTACCATCACGGAATACACAACTCTGGCACGCCTATGTACTTGCGGCACCAAAGATGTACGCCATATATTCCTTTGTGATGAAGCGAAGGTATTCCACAGGAAGTAAGCCACAGCACCTGTCGGCATTTCTGGGGCACCACGGTGCCTTCAGTGGAGAACGCAATGGCAGCGTGTATATGCGGCATCAGCGATCGATATCCTCCGTTAAAAACGTGCGCGTGCACGTGCGGTGGATACCTGTTGCTAGGCACAGTGGCGGCGTGTAAAGGTACCTATAAAGGGACACTGGTCAGAATTGAAAAAAATGTCTTTAGGGTCAAAATAGGCTGGGTCCTCAAGGGGTTAAGGACTTCAGAACCGCAATGCGACTAACAGGATAAGCAGTTGTTGAGTGGGGGTGTTGGAATATGTTTAGTGTAACAACTCCAATCCTGTATGTGTAGGTGTTGAATTGTTAGGTTTGTGCATTGTCAGTAAAGTTAGTTTAAATGAAAAAAAGAGGAACACTCCCAGTGGCTCACACACAGGAAATACCATGTGACTGTAAGCAGTTTCCTGTGTCTGTGCATGTGAAAAGAAGCACAGCAGCTTGCTGATGCTGCAAAGGGACATTTATTTATTTAGATATATATTCCTGTTTCCACAAAGCCCTTCATATCTGTACCTGTTTGTTACTAATTAAAGCTAAGTTCTGTTGTCAACACGCTTTCAGTTAATCCTGAATGATTCGCTGCCAACAAAACTCCTTTTCAGGACTAATCCAGCTGTATACAGGCAGGGTATATAGCAGGCTGCGGTGTGTAAACTCCTTTTCAGGATTAATGTGGCTGTATATAGGCAGGTTATATAGCAGACTGCGGTGTGTAAACTTCTTATCAGGATTAATGTAGCTGTATACAGGCAGGGTATATAGGCAGTGTATATAGTCCGCTTAAAATGCGCAAGGCGTGTGGCAAGGGACAAGGAACTGGATGTGATGGTGATGGTGCATGCAGAGGCTGAGGCCATGGGCAAGCAACAATTATGCCACAACAAACACCCAGATCCTCTCGTCCGACCTTCCTATCCCAATTCTTAGTGGACCGCAGCACACCACTATTAAATCCAGACCAGTGTCAAAAGGTTGTTTGTTGGATAGTGAATAATGCTTCAAGTCAGTTTGCCACCACCACAACCACCCTGTCTTCCACACGGTTAAGTCTCAGTAGCCTTGATTTTGGACCACATATTCCTCGCCCACCCTGTGCAGGGCTGCCAAAAATTGGGAGGCACTCCGATGTCCCTTTGAAGAGATGTGGCGGAGGGCCTCTTTAAATAATGTTCCCATTACAAAGGATCGGGTCTCCTATATTTGTAGTGCCCATGTACTAAGTATGGACTGACAAACATTTACCCCTGGGGGGTATACATGAATATATTGTATATCTTATTTGTTACGGGCATCATAAACACCCTTTAAAAATGTTATGTGGGTCTTGCATCATGGACCACGGTCATTCTGGTAATATAGTGGTGGAGGATGGGGAGAAGGAGGACTAGAGCAAATAGCCAAAATCAGGAAGCGTATACCCATGTGTGGGGGTGAAGAGGTGCATGGGAATATACCTCCCCAAAAAAGACACTGGCTTTGAGTTTATATTATGCTGCTATCATTTGGTGGTGTTGAAAAGTCTGGCCCAATCCAGCCTTTGTTCATTTTGATAAGAGTCAACCTGTCAGCATTTACAGTTGACAGGTTGGTGCAGTTATCAGTGACAAAACGCTAGCAGCGGGCCGGACAGGACTTCCAGTAGAGAGCCAGTTCATTCCACGTGTCCAGCTTGGATACCCAATAATTATAAGGCACAGAGGAATCACAGAGGACATTTGTACAGTCGGCAAGGTACTTCTTCAGCATCTTCCCAAACGTTGCACTCCTTGTGAGAGTACCCCGCGCTTCAGGGCCTGTGCCATGGGAGGGGCTAAAAAAACTCTCCCAGAACTTTGACAGTGTTGCCCTGCCTCTGGTGGATTGGAGTGGTGACTCTCTCACATGTACTCCTTGGTTGTCCACCAAACTGTGACCTCTGCCGGCAGCGTTTTCAGAAGGGAATTTTAATAATTCCGCAACATGGGCCTACTGGTAATGCCCCATTTTTGTAGACCTCTCCACCTCAGAAATAAGAGATATAAAGTTCTTCTTGTAGCGTGGGTCTAAAAGTGTCACCAACCAGTAATGAGTATCACCCCAAATTTTGATAACGCAAAGGTCATGGGACAGGCAGCGTAACATAAAGTCAGCCATGCGCGCCAGACTGGTAACAGGCAAGACTTCCGTGTCCTCACCAAGAGGACGACTGACTCTCTTCCTCCTCCTCATCCTCCCTGTCCTCTGGCCATCCACGCTGAACAGACGGTATGACAGTTGTGCAGGTAGTACTGTCTATAGTGCATGTTCATTTTCCTCCTTCTCCTCCTCCTCCTCATTGTCCCCCAATCCACGTTGGGGTGAGATGAGGCTGAGCTGTGTGTAATCACCCTGTATGGTTACTTGCTCCAACTCACCGTGCTTTGCCTGCAATGCATCCTCTTTGATTTTGAGCAGAGAACGTTTCAGAAGACAGAGTAGTGGGATGGTGATGCTAATGATGACATCATTGCTAGGGATGGGCGAATCTACTCGCTAGGACTCGTTACTCGGCGAGTAGTAAGGGACTCGCAGGACTCGGTACTCTGCGAGTTTCCCAGTGATTACTCGCACGAGTCCAATGCAAATCAATATCAATCCTAGTTTTGTCAGAAACGCTGACAAAACTAGGATTGCCATTGTTTGCATTAGACTCGTGCGAGTAATCACTGGCTACTGTGCCAGTGATAGCAGGGAAACTCGCAATGTAACTGCTGTTTCTTTGCGAGCCGAGTCCAGCTGTCTTCTCTGTGCAGCTCCAGGGTCCTAGAGCCCGCCTGCTGCCTGATGTAGCAGTGCTGAGATTGTTCTCAGTCTGCTCATTCCCTGTGTACAGACATGAATGTCTGTGCACAGAGATGATGTAGCAGTGCTGAGATTGTTCTCAGTCTGCTCATTCCCTGTGTACAGACATGAATGTCTGTGCACAGAGATGATGTAGCAGTGCTGAGATTGTTCTCAGTCTGCTCATTCCCTGTGTACAGACATGAATGTCTGTGCACAGAGATGATGTAGCAGAGCTGAGATTGTTTTCAGTCTGCTCATTCCCTGTGTACAGACATGAATGTCTGTGCACAGAGATGATGTAGCAGAGCTGAGACTGTTCTCAGTCTGCTTATTCCCTGTGCATAGACATCTATATTTATGCACAGGAGATGTAGCAGAGAGGACATCGCGTTTTGGACTGCGTCGGACGGAAGAGGATTTTTTTAATTAAAGATGGAGTCCCTAATGGCTTTTTTTTTTATTTCTAATAAAAAATTTTCCTTGTGTTGTGTTTTTTTTAAAACAATTTAATAGAAATTCATGGCGGTCATGTCTAATATTGGCGTGACCGCCATAAATTTCGGGCTTAGGGCCAGCTGATAATACAAAGCTGGCCCTAACCTCTTTATTACCCAGCGTGCCACCTCTACCAGGGCCGCTGGAAGAGCGGGGTTCAGCGCCAGAGGATGGCGCTTCAATGAACGCGCCATCTTCTGGGGCGGCTGCGGGCTGCAATTTGCAGCGGGGGGTGCCCAGAAAGCTTGGGCATCCCTGCGCTGCGGATTCCAGCCCCCAGCTGCTTAGCTGTACCTGGCTAGACATAGAAATTGCGCGGAGCCCCACGCATTTTTTTATTATTATTTCATGAATTTCAGAGTCAAAGTCTCAGAGTCAGAGTCTCAGAGTCAGAATCTCAGAATTTCATGAAATAATTAAAAAAAAATGCGTGGGGCTCCGCGCAATTTCTATGTCTAGCCAGGTACAGCTAAGCAGCTAGGGGCTGGAATCCGCAGCGCAGGGATGTCCAAGCTTTCTGGGCACCCCCCGCTGCAAACTGCAGCCCGCAGCCGCCCCAGAAGATGGCGCGTTCATTGAAGCGCCATCCTCTGGCGCTGAACCCCGCTCTTCCAGCGGCCCTGGTAGTGATGGCACGCTGGGTAATAAAGAGGTTAGGGCCAGCTTTGTATTATCAGCTGGCCCTAAGCCCGAAATTTATGGCGGTCACGCCAATATTAGACATGACCGCCATGAATTTCTATTAAATTGTTTTAAAAAAAACACAACACAAGGAAAATTTTTTATTAGAAATAAAAAAAAAAGCCATTAGGGACTCCATCTTTAATTAAAAAAATCCTCTTCCGTCCGACGCAGTCCAAAACGCGATGTCCTCTCTGCTACATCCCCTGTGCATAAATATAGATGTCTATGCACAGGAAATAAGCAGACTGAGAACAATCTCAGCTCTGCTACATCATCTCTGTGCACAGACATTCATGTCTGTACACAGGGAATGAGCAGACTGAGAACAATCTTAGCACTGCTACATCAGGCAGCAGGCGGGCTCTAGGACCCTGGAGCTGGCAGCCAGCAGAGAGGAGAAAGCAGGACTCTTATCTGTGCGAGTTTCCCAGCCAGCGATTACAGTTGCAAAGTAAACGAGTCCAATGCAAATAAATGGCAAAACTAGGATTGCTTCAGGCTGAAGCTTCCGAGACACATCTGCGATTTGTAAATCTCACACTACTCGCTATTACTCGCTTCCCCATTCATTAACATTGGACTCGCTAGACTCGCAACAAGTAGCGAGTCCTGTGCTCGGACTCGCTAGAGTCAAGCGATTCCGAGTAATTTAGGATTCGCCCATCACTAATCATTGCCGCTCACCATCTTGGTGGAGTCCTCAAAGTTTTGGGGGACGGTACATATGTATGGAGTCTGAATCTAATACCGACGACCTTGTTGATGCTGGTAGTCAACAACTGCCTTCTTTTGCTTACAAATCCTGACCAACATCTGCAGTGACAAATTTCAATGCTTGGGGACATCACACACCAGTCTGTGAGACAGAAGCTGCAAACGCTGCCGAAACCCGGGAGGGGCGACTGAAGCAGTAGGTGAATTTCTAAAATGGGCAAACAGGTGGCGTACTTTGATGAGCAGAGCCGACAGCTCCAGGTAGGATTTAAGAAATCGCTGAGCCGTGAGGTTGAGCACATGGGCTACGCATGGGACATGTGTGAGCTCGCGTCGCCTCAGAGCTGCCACCGGGTTCTGGCCATTGTCACACATGAGCATGTCTGGCTGTAGGTTCAGCAGTGTGAGCCACAGATCTGCCTGCTCTTTCAGAGCTGTTCACAACTCTTCAGCATTGTGCGGTTTGTCACCTACGCATATTAGCTTCAGCACAGCCTGTTGCCGCTTGGCCAAGGCAAGGAGGAGGAGGAGGCTGAGGAGGATGACATGCAGGAGCTGTAGACTGTGGAAACAAGCCAGATTGACTTAGGGCCCGCAATTCTTGGCATCAGGAGGACATGTTCCGTCCCAAGGTCCAACTGCGTCCCGGTGTACACTATGTTAACCCAGTGTGCCATCAACGAGATGTACTGTCCCCGCCCACAAGCACTTGTCCATGTGTCTGTGATTAGGTGGACTTTCACAAAAACTGTGTTGTTAAGGGCACGGGTAATGTTTTGGGACACGTACTTGTGTAATACAGGGATGGCACACCAGGAGAAATAGTGGTGGCTGGGGACAGAGTAAGGAGGGACGGCAACCTCCATCAGGTTGCAGAATGATTCTGTCTCCACTAGCCTAAAAGGCAACATTTAGAGCACAAGCAGTCGCGAAATGTGCAAATTGAGTAGTGTGTCCTGTGGGGCATTGAATGTGTATTTGCACTTGCAAACAAAGAACTGGAGTATGGCCAACTGAACGCTGCGCTGGGACAAGGACGTGGACGTGGTTGCTGATGGTGGTATTTCTGATTGTGCAATGACAGGTGCAAGACAGGAGGCATCTTCGCATGCACTATGGACAGGGGATTGTCTTGCACGCACAACAGTGGAAGAAGCAGTGGTGTCACCTGCAGACACTGTTTTTGGACCCTGGAGTTCGGCCCACAAAGTCAGGTGCTTTGTTGCCATGTGCCTGATCATGCTGGTGGTGGTCAGGCAGGTAGTTTTGCTACCTCTGCTAATGCTGGCATGGCAGGTCGTGCAAATGGCCTTTTTGGAATTATCGGCAGAGTCCTTAAAAAACTGCCAGACTCAGGAAGACTAACAATTGTACTGGCAAATTCCGTCGTGTTGGTGTTACGGGGAACCGTTGCCCGCCTTCTGTCTGCGGCCACCACACTTCTTCTTCCTGCCTGTTGGGGTCTTATGCCTTTCCCTGTGCACAGCTGTCCTCATTCTGCATGTCCTCCTCCAGGTTGGGTCAGTGATTATATTATCCACCACGTCATTTTCCATTTTCACCCTGGTCCTCCTCTTCACTTTCTGGCAATTGTGTGTCATCATCGTTCTCCTCTTGTGAAACTTTTCCCACCGTCATCTTCATGTGACCATGGCTGCTCAAATATTGGGGCATTGCTACATACGATCTCCTCTTGCCCCACTTCAAGTGCAGCGGGCGAGAGGCCTGAATCTATAAATGGAAAAGTGAACAGCTCTTCAGGGTGTCCAAGTGTGGGAAGAGTTTTGTCCAGGCACTCAGCATGGTAGGAGGAAGGAGGATCAAGCACTATGGGAGAACCACTTCTTTAAAATGGGAACATAGATTATTTAAAGAGGCCCTCCTCCACATGTCTTCAAAGGGGCATCGGCGTGCCTCCCAATTTTTGGTAGCCCTGCATAGGGCAAGACTATGGGGGCCCACTTCCTAATAATGGGAACATACAATATTTAAAGAGGCCCTTCTCCACGTCTCTTCAGAGGGGCATCGGAGTGCCTCCCAATTTTTGGCAGCCCTGCATAGGGAAAGCCTATGGGAGACCGACGTCCTAATAAAGGAAACATACAATATTTAAAGAGGCCCTCCTCCACGTCTCTTCAATGGAGCATCGGAGTGCCTCCCAATTTTTGGCAGCCCTGCATAGGCCAAGACTATGGGAGACCCACTTCCTAATAATGGGAACATACAATATTTAATGAGGCCCTCCACCACATCTCTTAAAAGGGGCATCAGAGTGCCTCCCAAATTAAAAATAAAATCTTTAATGCAATAAAAAATATATACTATACCAACACTGTCTTACAAGTATGAGCCCTTAACATTTTCCCCAGGAAAATGCATTTTGGTTTCATTTTTGGATGTTCTATTGTGAGTCCGTAAAAGTGTCGTAATACTCAGACAACATTGTTCACAGCAGTGACCTGGGAGTCAGAAATGCTTAAAGGGGTCTTCCCCATGCTGTTCCCATGTCATTGGAGCACTGTTCTTATATATTTGTGACCTTTCTAGGATTTATCCAGGCTGCTGGGGGTGCCGCCAGAAAAATGCTCTGGTTTCCCTTAGGTCAACATTGGGCTCGGGGCTCGGGTCGAGCACCTGAGCATCTCGATATGCTCAACCCGAGCATTAAGCTCCTGAGCATTTTACTCCTCATCACTAGTGTTATGTTAAAACTGAAATAAAAAAAAAGTCACTTGCCTTTCCAAAATAGGATGGGACAAGAAATCAAGAATTACATTCCTAGAGCAACCTACTCCAAAGGGTTGATGTATTCAGGTGTCATCTGTATGTGTCTAATATTATATTAATAGAATAATGAAGTGGGCAAAAAAAAATATTTTAAGAAATGCGTAAGTCAACAGTAGTTTTAAGGGTAAGTATTATGAAAATGTTTCTTTAAAAATAATTGGTTTACCCATATCAAAAGACAGGAATCATACCTTCAGTTTCTCATAAAATGTGGTCTTAGTTGTAAATGAGGGGTTTAATACTGCGTCTTTGTTTGCACTGTGTGAAATATATATAAAAAGTGCAGCTATAAAAATGCCGTTCATGCAGTATATCCCAGATTTATTAATGTACAATCACACTGATTGACTATACAGATACAGCAGTTCCCTATACATCACTTGAATCTTTGATTTGATGCGCCCTCAGGCTATGGGGTACTCAGGAACCGTGCCGCTGCTTTGTCTTTGGGGTATCACGGTAGTCGTAACCCGATCCCGTGGCCTGGGGTCAGTCCAAAAAGGGGTATTTACAGGGATTTGTCGTGACGCCACCCGGGGTATGTGGTTAATAGAACCACCGCTGCCATATTCCTGCTGGGGACGGTGACTTGGGGCAGCGTGGATGGTAAACCCTCCTCAGGTAGGGCTGAGGGTCCCCAGGGCAGGAGTAGTTGTGGTGGATGCGCTTGGTGAGGTATTGTGTGCAGTGCAGTTCACTTACTTCAAAGCTGCAGCTCTCCAACCAGTGAGCAGGAATGACAGTCTGTGACTCCTCAGGTGGGACTTTTCTGCGACTCTGGAAGTAAACAGTCTGAAGTAGTCATGAGCTTACGGGGTACTTTACTTTAGGTCTTTCCAGGACAACAGTTCACAGTTTACAGTTCTTTCAGTACAGTTCACACAATTTACACTTCAGCACTGCTCCGGGTTACTCAAACTGTGCAGCTCAGGTAGTGTTTCTGTGTTGCTCCCTCAAAGTCCTTTCAGGCCCTTCTCTCAGTATTAACGTAGTACCTCACCCACGGGTTCAGTCTGGTTGTTGCGGACTCACGAGTGAATATATTTCCCTTACAGTCAGGATCACCAGGCCTAGTATGACAACTGTGTTCCTAGTCCGTGGTGGAAAGTTAGGCTGAAGCACATAAAGTGTCTGCCCCCCACCGGTGTGTCTCATGATTAGGGTCTGGAGTCCCCGGTCACTTCTTCAGAGCCGGTTCTCTGGTGTTGGCCTAGCCCTCCAGTGTCCCTGTTTCAGGTATTTGGGCACACCAGGCTCCTTCTGTCAGTCACTGTTTAGCTCAGGGTTCCTCCGGTCAGCTAAGATGTGCCCGGCTGCCGAGCCCTTGTCCTCCCACTCTTCCTTCTGCTGTGGGGTCTCTCTCAGTCTCTTTCCCCTTCCCGTCGCCTCCAGGCTATGGAGCGGGCTTTCTCTCCTAGGGTCTGTGCCTCTTGGGATTCTGCGCCTCCACGGAACCCGAAACTGTCTGGGAAGTCTCTCTCAACTCTGTTGTTCTAACTTGTTCTGCTCCACTTCTGCTCTCTTCTGCTCTCCTCCCCTTGGTGCTCCCGTGTTTTATTTACGGTGCCACCCACTGGATCAGTGCTACTCTACACTCCACCCACTTTGCTACACTTGCCACCCCTTGCCCAACCTAGAGTCCTAGATGTAGGGTCGGTGTTTGTGCGGTGTGGGTGTGTTTTCAACCACCTTGCTTATCAGGCTGCACTTTCCTCTTGTGGCCACCTGGTCACAGTGGCGCCACAGATTAGTATTCACAGATTCAGATTATCACTTTCCTTCTCAATCTGGTTCATGAGCACTGTGGTAGTATAGAACAATTAAGCTTTTTTTCTGTCCCTACACACACAATGAAGTGCTCTGAGCTTCAATACCTGCACACTACAAACTTACAAAGGTGTTTCTTGGCAGATCCCAATATTTTATACCAACTGTGATGGTACCTCTAATAATTACCTAGGCTGGTCCATCCAATCTAATTGCGACAGGGCATTATGTGAAAATCCACGCAGCCGTGCCTGACTCTATTAGCCCACTCTCTGAGTCTTTGACGTGTATGAAATGGTGCCCGTTGTTTTTAATATGCCCATGCTCTATAATCGAATTACAATTTTCTAATTAAAATTTCAGTATGAAATCTAAATACCGATGCTATCACTCTCCGAGGAATAATGAATAATGATGGTGTGTTAAAAAAGGGGAATCATTTCTCCATGACTTTCCTCTCACTCATTCATTATTCTTCGGAAAGTGCTATCAACTATATCAGCATTTTATTTTGTATTTGTTGGGAGCCCTAGGGGAGGATACTTCTACAACACTTTGTAGGAGCACGATTCCATTTTTGCATGATCAATATATGACTCTTGAAGGTCTGAACTTCCCTTTTCTCAGTTAAGGCTAGGGTCAAAACTGCATCATGGAAGCGTTAAAACATAGCTTTTTTTCATGTTTAAATGTTAGAAACGCTAGCATTAACGCTTCCATAGGCTTACATGCAAAAAAACGCATTGTCAAAGTGCAGTCTAGATAGGGTGCAGAGAGAGATAGTAGTAGGGGGAGAGGTGAGATGGTGCAGCAGATTAGGTCTCAGTGTGTGCTATAGGCTTGTAAGAAGAGGTGGCCTAGGTCAGTAAGGCCAAGAGATTCAAGGATTTGAAGTAAGAGGGACTGGTCAACAGTGTCGAAGGCAGCAGAGAGGTCGAGAAGGATGAGGACAGAGTAGTGTCGTTTGCTCTTGGCGATCAGTAGGTCGTTAGTGACTTTGGTTAGGGCTGTTTTGGTGGAATGGTGAGGTCAGAAGCCAGATTGTAGGTGATCAAAGAGAGCACAGGAAGAGAGGTGGGAGGATAGTTCGGAATAGACGTGTTGTTCAAGAAGTTTAGAGGCGAACGAGAGGAGAGATATGGGGCGATAGTTGGAGACTGTTGTAGCGTCGAGGGATGGTTTTTTAAGAATGGGCGTGATTAGGGTGTGTTTGAAGGGTGAGGGGAATGTTCCGGATTGGAGTGATATGTTGAAGAGATGTGTTAGGGCAGGGATGAGGACTGTGGTGAGGTTAGGGATGAGGTGGGAGGGGAGTGGATCAAGGGCGCAGGTGGTGAGGTGTGATCGTGCTAGAAGGAAGGAGAGGTTATTCTCTGTCATGGGGGTGAAACTGCATTTGGGCATGGAGGGATGGGCTGGAGGTGGGTTGGGGCGAGGGGAGTGTGGGTCGAAGCTTTGTCTGAGTTTGTCAATTTTGTCTTTGAAGAAGGTGGTGAAGTCGTCGTCGGAGATGAGAGGTGAGGGAGGAGATGCAGGGGGACGAAGTAAAGAGTTGAAGGTTTTGAAGAGTTGTTTGGGGTTGTCAGACGGGGCGGTTATTAGGGAGGAGAAGTAGACTTGTTTTACGGAGTCAAGGGCAGCCTTGAAGGTATTGAGGGAGCCCTTGTATAGGGTAAAGTGCTCTGCGGAGTGGGATTTCTTCCATTTCCGTTCGGATGCCCTAGTCGTCCGTTGGAGTTTTTTGGTGAGGGTCGAGAGCCAGGGTTGTCGTTGTACTCGTGTTGTGTTAAATGTGAGTGGAGCAGCCTGGTCGAGCACTGTAGTGAGAGTGGTGTTGTAGAGGGAGGCGGCTGACTCCGCGTCTTGAGAAGAGGCCAAGTCTGAGAGGGGAGGAGGGATTCTGAGAGTGAGTGGAAGTCTATGAGCTTCAAGTTTCTGTGGTGGTGAGGGAGTATCCGGAGAGGGGGAGCGTGGTAGGGAGGAGAGGGATGAGAATGTCAGTAGGTTGTGGTCGGAGTGGGTGAGGGTTGAGTTTGCGAGGTCGGTGAGGGAGCAGAGGTGGGTGAAGACGAGGTCAAGTGTGTGGGCACCAGTATGCGTGGCGGAGGAGATCTATTGGGAAAGGCCGAAAGAGGAGGCGAGGGACAGGAGTCTGGAGGCAGCGGCGTTGGGGGTGTCGATGGGGATGTTGAAGTCACCCATGATGATGTTGGGGATGTGGGAGGAGAGGAGGTGGAGAAGACAGGTTGTGAAGTGGTCGAAGAAGGTGGAGGGGGATCCAGGGGGGTGGTAGACAATGGCCAGTTGGAGGTTGCAGGGGAGTAATTGTGAACAGAGTGTGCCTCGAAGGAGTGGAGGGGGGGTTGAGTAAGTGGGGAGAAGTAGCAATCGTTGGCCAGAAGTAAGCCAACACCTCCGCCGCTGGTGTTGGTGGGGCGGGGAGTGTGGGAGAGCGTGAATACACCGTAGAAGAGGGCAGCCGGGGAGGTTGTGTTAGAGGGAGTAAGCCAGGTCTCCGTGATGCCGAGGAAGGAGAGTTTTTTGGAGATGAAGAGGTCATGGATAAGTGTGAGTTTGTTACAGACCGAGCGGGCGTTCCAGGGTGCGTCAGGTAGTGGGACAGGGGAAGCCGGAGTGGGGGGAATCCCTTAGGAAGGAGCCAGGAAGGGCGCCGAAACACGTAGGAAGGAATAAAGAAGTATACTGCTACACCATCTTACATCCCAGGTGATTTTGTGGACCCAGCCGCGCGGACTGTGGTACACCTTGCTTCCCATATTTTCTGGGGTGGGGGAATGGGTCGGAGGTTAAGGGGGTTATGAGGGTTGTTGATCGGTCGTAGGAGTGGGATGGAGGAGAGTGAGGTGGTATGGTGGGGTGGGCCAGGATTAGGGGAAATGTCACCGGAGAGTAGGAGGAGCAGGGAGAGGGTTAAGAGGTGGGAGCAGGGGAGCTTGCATGGTGGGCGTGTACGTCAAGAGATGGTGCGTTGAAAGTGGGGGAATAGTTCGGAGGATTGGGTGAGGTGGGTAGGAAGGATGGAGGGTGAGAGCATTATTTCTTTGCTCAATGGGGGATGAGTGGGGGTAGTAGGAAGTGGAGAAGGATGGGAGTGAAGGTGAGAAGAAGGGGGAACATGGTGGGGTGTAGGGGAGGAGAGGTGGCTGGGGTCAGAGGTAGCCGGGGATCTGGTGTAGCGACGGTGAGTTAAAAATGATGGGTGGTTGACCGCGTTTGAGGTGCGGCCAGGTGATGAGATGCAGTCCGGGGAGGAGATGCAGTTCCGGGATGAGGTGCAGTCCGGTGAAGAGGTGATGCAGCCAAGGACGTCGCGACCAGGAAGAGTTGGTGCAGTTAGGGATGAGGTGATGTAGTTGGGGATGGGGGAAGAGCCAGGAAGAGGTGATGCAGCGGGAGGAGGTGAGGCAGCCGGGATGAGGTGAGGCAGCCGGGCTGAGGTGAAGCAGCCGGGATGAGGTGAAGCAGCCGGGATGAGGTGAAGCAGTCTAGGATGAGGTGATGCAGCCAAGGATGAGGTGCTGCAGCCAAGGATGTGGTGATGCAGCCAAGCATGAGGTGATGCATCCGAGGATGAGGTGATGCAGCCAGGAGGAGGTGATGCAGCCGGGAGGAGGTGAGGCAGCTGGGATGAGGTGAGGCAGCCGAGGATGAGGTGAGCAGCCGGATGAGGTGAAGCAGCGGGATGAGGTGAAGCAGCCGGGATGAGGTGAAGCAGCCGGTGGTGAAGGGTGAAGCAGCCGGGATGAGGTGAAGCAGCCGGGGGTGAGATGATGTCACTGCCAGTGAATAAAAATAATGTACAATTATATACATACAAGTTGGTGCAAAGTCATGACATATACATATACATACTCAATATGAGCTTACTCTGGAGAAATTACTATCTGGAAAAAATGAAAAACAGTTTAGCATGGTATATTCCCATAGTAACCAACAGCCTGACGTCAGTGTCTACGTTTACAAGGGTAACAGAGCAGCTCATCAGAACTGCCTGCGCTCACTTGTTTGCAGCACCTTAAACCAAGACGAGGAAAACTGGGTATTATACCATAGCAATTGCATCCACTCTACCAGCACATCCTTCCAAATAATGAATAAATGAAAACTATGTAACAATATTTAAACTAACATCTACTATCATAAAGATGTGTCACAATGTCTGTTAACCTCTTGTCTGCTGGATCCACACAGCTCAGGATCTCTGATCCCTTTTCACTGCTATCACATCACATTGCACTAATCCATATGAGCTGCTGGCCACTCCCACACAGACAGAAAATGCTGTTTTTCAAAAGAGCACAGAAAAATGGGAGAAAATAAGTTATATGGCAGAAAAAAACATTATCTTAGCTGCTGTGTGACCCATCATTAACAACCAGTGCAGTATTGGGTTTTGTTTTGTTTTGTTTTTTTTCTTTTCTTTTCAAAATTCTTTTTATTGTTTTTGCAAAAGTAATACAACGGTACAATGTAAATAATATATAAACATTGTGAATAGTGAAAACAGAACTAATCAGAGTAACGAGGTAAAGAAAGAGACAAAAAAAAAAAAAAAAAAGAAAGAGCGACGTTCTTAATAATATCAACGTCTAATCCAGTCTGGTATATATCATAAAATCTGTTTCACCGAGATATGTCATGTTAGGTGTCATAGAAGTATTGTATTTCAAGCAAGAGAGCTTTCGTGTGCTCTCGTCGGTGTTCCTTAAGTTACCAGAGCTCTTAGACTCTTTCTGTCATGATAGTTCCATTTGCATTAGAGTCTGAGATCGAATAATAATATGTCTCTATAAGAGTAAATCAATCAGGTAGTGAGTAGAGATATAGTCAGAAAGAAGATAGAAGGAAATTAGCGGGAAGGAGGGTAGGGAGGGGAAGGGGAGGTATCAGGCATTCTTGATCCATATGGGAATGAGTCATATGGTGAGGTCTCTATTTCTGTTTATAATAATAGGCTTTCCACGGTTGCCAAATTTTAAGATGTTTGGAGGTGGTGTTGTTCACTGAGGCCACTATTTCGGCCACCCGATATAGAGAGTGGATTTTTTCTTCCAGTTGTGATAGTGTAGGTATCTCATGGGATTTCCAGTGCAGCGGTATCAACAGCTTTGCTGCACTCAAAATGTGTTGTGCTAGTATAGAGTGTAGTTTGTGATCGGGCCAAATTGGGAAATGTAGTAAAGCTTCTTTCGGGCCCAGTTGGAGTGACGTACTTGTGATTGTTGCTATAGCTTTCTCCACCTTTTTCCAAAACAAGGTTAGCGTTGGGCAGTTCCACCACATATGTAGATAAGTGGCATCTGCAGCTCCGCATCTCCAACATTTGGAGGGATGGTTAATGTCCCATAATCGGATTTGGTCTGGGGTGTAATACCATCTTGTAACGACTTTATATGAGGATTCCTGAGCTCTTACGCACTGTGTCGGACCGTGCGAATGTGAATAGATATATCGCATCTGTGTTGGTGTAAATTTATATCCTAAGTCCTTTTCCCAGTGGGCTATGAATGCTCTCTTAGGATTAATATCTACGGATAATAATATATGATAAATTTTTGAGAATATCTGTTTCGGTTTTGTCACTGTCGCACAGAGCTTCTCGAACTCAGTTAATCCTCTATTAAGGTCTGATTTTTTCAGGAGTGGGTGGAGAATGTGTCGTATTGCGTTATATTGGATAAAGTTTAAATTAGAGAGGCCAGGCATAGTTCGTATGTCTTTAAAGGATATAATGGCTCCGTCATGATGTAACTGGTCTACAGGGTGTTTATATTGCTCTCGGTATCGCGTTGTTTCCGAGTGGGCGAGCACATCGTTGAGATTAGCTAATGGAGTAAGTGGCGGCACTAGGTGTTTCATTTCTTTTTGCCAAATCTTTAGGGTAGATCTGGTAAAAGGGTTTGGTAGGGATATAGTTTGTTTCATGTTGAAGTGAATTAAGAAGAGTGATCTAAGATTGTAAGGTGCCAGAGCATCTTCTATTTGTATCCATTGTTTATCTTTGGTGTTTCTAATTATGTCCACTATTCTAGAGATTTGTGCTGCCCTATAGTATAATTTAATGTCTGGAGCTCCCATACCACCCAGGTGTTTGGGAAGTGACAGTGTGCGCTGTGATATGCGGGGTTTCCTGTTCTTCCATATGTATCTGATAAAGAGTGAGTTCACTTTAGTAAGGAAGCTAGTCGGGATAAAAATAGGTAACATCTGAAAAAGATAATTGAATTTGGGCAGGATTAAGCTTTTCAGCATGTTTTTTCTCCCCATCCACGAGAGATATGTGTCTCTCCAATTTTGAATGAGGGCAGCCGTGGATGAAAGAAGGGGAAGAACGTTTAGTTTAAATAAATCGCGGTGGTTTCCATTTATCTTTATTCCCAGGTAGGTAATATGTTGTTTAGGCCAGGATAAAGGATATAAAGCTTTCAGTTTTTGAAGGATGTTTGGTTTTATTTGTATCCCTAGAGCTTCGGATTTTGAAACGTTTATCTTGAAGTTGGATAGTCTTCCGTATTGGTCCATCAGGTTCATGAGGGTATGGAGTCCTCTCATGGGATTCGTCAGAAACACCAAGAGGTCATCTGCAAATGCTGCCGTTTTAAATTGTTTTCCCTCTATCGTGATGCCCTCTATATTATGGTTATTTTGAATCGCCATCAGTAGAGGTTCCATTGCCATCACGAATAGCAGCGGAGACAACGGGCAGCCCTGTCTGGTACCATTACCAATAGGGAATGTCTGAGTTACAGAATCGTTAATCTTAATTCGAGCCGTGGGTTGATGGTACATGGCCATAATAGAAGAAATTAAAGCCGTGGGCAAGTTAAATTTCGAGAGAACTTCTTTGAGGAAGGTCCAATCCACTCTGTCAAACGCTTTCTCTGCGTCTGTGCCCAGAAGGACTAGGGGGATATTGTGTGTTTTAGCGTGTTGTATTAGATGTAAGACTTTGTGTGCGTTGTCCCTCCCCTCTCTGCCCCTTACAAATCCTGTTTGATTCGTTGAAATCAAGTGGGGCAAAAGTGACGCCAATCTGTGAGCAATCATTCCGGCCATCAGTTTCAAGTCTACATTTAGTAAAGATATAGGCCTGTAACTGCTACACAAAGTTGGGTCTTTACCCTCCTTGTGTATCAACGAAATCTTAGCTTCAAGCATTTGGCCAGGTAATGGTTGGCCCGTTAGTGTAGAGTTACATAATTTTAGAAGGTGAGGTAGGAGCAGAGAGGAGAAGGTCTTGTAATATAGGGCGGTGAATCCATCAGGACCAGGTGCCTTTCCCCTTGGGCAGCGTGACAGAGTGGATTGGAGTTCCTGAAGTGTAAAGGGTTTTAGAAGCGATTGTTGATCTATGTCAGATAGGGTCGGAAGCTGTAGGTTCTTTAGGAAGATCTCCGCCTCCCGGCTCCTCCGATGGATATCTTCTATGGAGTCATTAGAACGTAAGTTATATAAGTGGGTATAAAAATTAAGAAAAGCTTGTTCTATGTGAGTTTGATCTTGTGAGTCAACCCCTCTGTCATTTTTGATTGAATATATCTGTGTACGTGATTGTTGTTTACGTAGATAAGAAAGCATAAATTTTGAGGCTTTATCGCCGTGAACGAACATTTTAGTTTTCCATGTTCTATAGTGTTTCGCTGAAGATGTGTTAATTAAGTCTTTTAATCGTGTCCGCTTAGATGTTAATAAGTTAAGTATATCGGGGTCTTGATGCTTTTTATGGTGTAGCTCTAGCTCTGAAATTTCATTATAGAGTTGTTGGGTTTCTGAGTGTCGTTGTTTATTCAAGTAGGAAGCCATTGATATCAATTCCCCCCTTATCACAGATTTATGCGCCTCCCACAGGGATTGATCTGAGCAATCGGGTGTCTGATTGTCTCTAAAATATTGGTGAAGTCTCTCTAAAAGTCGTTTTTTCATATCAGGGTGTTCTAATATTGTTTCGTTTAGTTGCCATGTTCTGTATGTCGAGTGGCATTTAGTGGTAGAGATTGATGTCAGCACCGCTGAATGATCTGAGAAGATACTGGGTTTTATCTCGGACGTTTGTATATTTGGCAAAGCTCTTCTAGACATGAAGATATAGTCCAATCTATGGTAGGACTTGTGGGGATTGGAGTAGTATGTGTAGTCCCGAGATGTCGGGTTCATATACCTCCACGTATCTATCAATTGCATGGATTGTAAGCATGCACGAATCCTAGTCAAGTCTCTACCTGAGACTGAGCTCTTCTGTTTGGAAGTATCTAGTAACGGTTCTATCGCAATGTTGAAGTCGCCCCCTAAAACTACTAGTCCTTCTCTAAATCTTTCTACTTTTTTCAATGTAGCCAGTATCCATTTCAGCGTTTTCTTGTTTGGGGCATAGAGGCTACCAAGAGTTACTAGTGTGCCTTTGAGCAGGCCTTTAATTAGGATATATCTGCCTTGCGGGTCCACTAGGGATTCCCGGATTTGGAATTGTGTATTCTTCTTAAGTGCTATTGATACGCCTCTAGCCCCAGTTTGGGTGGATGTAGCGTGAAACCATCTATCAAACACTGATTTCTCAAAATTAGGGAGCCTGTTTGGTTTGAAATGGGTTTCCTGAACAAATAAAATATCGGTCCCTTGTTTTTTAAGAGTGTGCAGTGTTGGGTTCCTGGTGCCTGGGGAGTTAAAGCCATGAGCATTAAGAGATGTATAAGTTAATACGTTACCACCTGCCATTGATTCTCGTGTTGTTTGTTTGTTGATTGAGCTTTGGAGACGAGGATCATTCGTGCCTGATAGGGTGGGGGGGAGTAGGATTTGGGGGGGGGGAGGAGGGGGAAAAGCAGAGAGGGGGGTAGGAGTGTGGTGAAAATAGAAAGAGAAGGAAAAATAAAGACAAGCATTAAAGTACCAATATAAAATTCACTTTTAGGGTTAACTTTTCCCATCAATGTGGGTTATTGAGTCGTCGCTTTCCAGCTTGGGGAGGATCACTCCTCCATTATCATCTTGTTATCTATACCAAATAGAAAACATAAACAAACTTAACGTGTCTTATATATTAAAATATTTTCAGAGCATTTTCTCTTAAATTTACTGTTTAGACCTAGCAAGTACACAAGTTTCGGCTTCTATAAGTAGATTGAAGAATTCAGACAAGGGTAAAATATATCAAGCGTATGATGGCGGTTAGGGGTGTAGGGAACGGGGGTGGTATATTAGGATTGGTGGGTGGTAATGTGGGGGGGAAGGGGTAGGCGGGTTTGGAAAGGGTAGGATTGGCGTGGGTTAGGTTGTTAGGGTTGTTAGGGTGTGAGGTAAATAGGGCAGGTAAGGGTCTTTTCATGAAAAAATCTCAAGGATCTAGCCGAAATGGTAGGTCAACAGTGGTCTCTAAGATCATTTAGAATAATATTGCTCTGTAAAAACATTCAATGAACGAACAAGAACCATTAATATTAAATGTGTGGTAAAACATTAGATCTAGTGACCTAGATAGAAATAAAGATCTCCTGAAAATTAATTGCAGTTTGTATCTATTGCTGTACAAAAGGGGTGCAATTTAGGAGAAAAAGTACACCTGTCCAGAGGGGTCAAGTTGTGAGGACATATGTGTAAGGTCTCAAAAGATGTTTAGAAGAATAGATTTCTTCAGGTGACTTCCTCTGGGCCTTTTGATGATGGGATTTCGCCGTTCTTTTCTTGGTGCGCTGGGATTTCGGAGTCATTGCTTGTTGCCAAGGTTGCGGAGTTGGTAGTGCTCCGAGCTTTGATGTTGAATGAAAGGACTCCAAGTCCGGATAGGTGTCCAGAACGATATCCAGAGAGGTACAAGCCGCCTTAATGTCCATTGAGGTTCTGGCAGTTATAGATTTTTCACCAGCTGTGATATGGATGCCAAAGGGGAAAAGCCAGCGAAATTTATGCCCTTTGGTTAATACCGCTCCTGTGAAAGGTTTTAAAAGGCGTCTCTTTCTCAAAGTTATGGCCGATAGGTCTTGGAAAAGCAGGATTTTGGAGTCTGCATAGGTAAGGTCATCTGTTTCTCTAGCTCTGCGCAGCACTAAGTCTTTTAAGCGGTAGTCTAAGAACCTACACAGCACATCTCGGGGTGTGTCGCCAGGTGTTGGTTTAGGGCGGAGTGTACGATGTACTCGGACCAGTTCGATGTTGTGTGGGTCATCCGCTCTTAATACTGATCCAAATATTTCTAATGCTGCTTTACCTAGTGCTTCAAATGCTATTGACTCAGGGAGGCCTTTGATTCGGATGTTGTTGCGGCGCTCCCTGTTTTCATGATCTTCCAAGGTGTTATGTATTTGGTGGAGTTGTTGTTCGTGGGTCTCTAGGCATTCTAGTAAGGCATTAGATTGATGAGTTAACTGACTCTGTGCATTTTCTAGTGATTCAAGTCTATAGCCTTGAAGGGTAAGATCCTGTTTTATATCTGCTATATCACGTCCTATAGGTTCTAGAGTTTTAGCTAGTACCCGTTTCAGGAATGATCTCGAGAATAGAGTGTCTTTTGTTTTGGTGCTAGTATCGGAATCACATTCCATATCTGAATCTGAGTCGTCAGCGCAGGAGAGAGCGGTTTGTTTGCTTGGCTTCTGGATCCCTGTGGACTCTTTTTGATTTCGTAGAAAGTGGTCGACGTCTGCTTGTGTTATTGATTTGGTCACCTTAGATATAGTCTTAGGAGTTTTTACAGATGTTTTCCCCATGTTATGATGGAATTGTGGATATAGAAGTAGGTCTTGTTTCAGGAGGATTTTTCCTCCCCGCTGGATTTTCAACAAATCAACATACCATTTTGTATAGTAGGAAACTTAGATTCAACCCAAAGTGAGAGTCTTTGTAGATCCTACTGGGGCTTAGATGTGTAGCTCCAGGGGTCAGGAGAGGGAGATCGGAGTAGAATTATGCCCAGAATGAGAGGCTTATAGATTTTTGTGCAATGCAAAACTATATTCTCCTTGTTCTGGGTGTTGTTACTGTACAGGAGAGTTCCCTATGTGTCACAGTGTGTCTCTATGTGCCACAACAGGTTCCCAAGCAGCCTCTGAGTGAATCAAGAGTGTCTCAGATGTAGTATGTTCACTCTGATACCTTTTTCACCCTCTCTCTCAGACCATTTAGTACTGCAGTTTTCTTATTGTCCCTCTAATAGGAGGTCAAGTGTTTTTCCACTCCGGGGGGGTTATATGAGTGGGTCAGCCAGGACTGGGGGATTACTAGTGCGGCTCAACCTGATGGTGTTGTGGTGGGTACTTGTACTGCTTCTCCTCTGCCCACTGCCGTGAGTACTGTGGCCCTCCACCGCTGTGCCTCCCTTCCTCCACGCAGCTCACCTCAGTCCTAGGCACAAGGACAATCTACCTCGCTCTCCTCCAAGGCCTCCTGGATCTCCGGTCGCCCGTCTGCCGCGGGTGTTCACAGACGGGTCTCCCGCTCGCACCTCACCGCACGCTCCCGTCTCCCGTCTCTCACCTCTCCACGGCGTCCGGGCGGCCTCGCTCGGGTGCCCGTCTCTCTCTCTTGCCGGCGGAGGGGTCCGCTCGCGTGCAGGGAGTTCGCTTCAGGGGTGGTGAGACAAACAGCGAACCGGCCCTCCACGCAGGTCTTAATGTCTCAGGCGGCGAGGAGGCTCAGAAAGGGTGGCCGCGCGCCCACCTTAGGATGAACCGGGGCCCGATCGCTATTCGCGGGGTCCACGAGTCTCTGGGGGTCTCCGGCCGACTCACCGCTGCTCTCTCTCCCGGGCCTGCGTCTCGCCGTGCACCTGCGGACGTCTTCCGCTCGCTCCGGGCTGGGTGTTCTTCTGGTGCGGTGCCGGTGGGGCCTCGCGTGGGCCTCGAGGTGGGCCTCGTTATTCCCCTTCTTAGGGACCGGGTTACTTGCAGCTCTTATGTAGTCCGGGATGGGTGTTATAGGCGATCTGGGCACTCCGATCGCTTTTTGCAGCCTCTCCTGGTGCTTGATGGCCTGGATGGTGTTGGATTTTTGTGGGAGCTATTTAACACAGCCTCCTCCATCCGCGGCCATCTTGGATCTCCGTTTTGTTTTTTTTCAATTAACTATCAGACAATAAGAAGCAATGCAGCTGAAACAACAGAAC
Source organism: Allobates femoralis (assembly GCA_033576535.1). NCBI lineage: Eukaryota > Metazoa > Chordata > Amphibia > Anura > Aromobatidae > Allobates > Allobates femoralis. The sequence continues at coordinate 193,002,863 of JARQOC010000001.1, forward strand.
GATAATAGAAGATACAAGATATGGCATCTGGCTAAATATAGAAAGATATAAAATATCAATTATGATAACATTAAATAATAATAGTAGAAACTTAATTCCAGCTCACCCAGTTGCTCTATGCTCATTCACCTGGGGCTCAGACAACAGCCTCACCTTGGCCTCATACCAAGGATAATAGAAAAAATTGGAGACAGGACTGGATTTTCCTTTTCTTTTTCAAAAGAAACATTTACATGGTCGACATGACCTATTCGACGCGTTTTAAATGCAGACTGTAAGATGTAAGACTGCTTAGTCTTACTCATGACTCATGAGTCATGAGTAAGACTGCTTAGTGCAGTCGAAACGCTTTTATGCGATTATCCATTATTAAATAATGCTATCTTACACATTGGTATTGTATTTCTAGAATGTTGGACATTATCAATTTTGACACAAAAATCTTTTTTTGTTAATCCTATTGCCAAATATTTTCCCATAACACGTTTAAACCTGTCTGCATTGCTTTGAGTTGGTTTCATGACATAAGATACTCTTATTTGGGAACATTTCATGCTCGACTCTCTATACAGCCAGGAAGTGACTCACCATTTCTGCTGGGAGTAGAACTTTCAGTCATATCATGAAAGGTTAAAGTGTGCCACATTAGACTTGATTTGTCTTATACACATATAAGGATATTGTACTATAATGTGCATTTTTATAGTGTTAGAATTATAATGGCTTCTAGAATCTATTTAGTCACAGAACAGGGTAATAATGATAATTTGTAGAGACATAAAAAAGGGGTTATCTGGGACAATTTTTTTCCCTATGGGGCTAAGCACTTATTGGCAGTTAATTGGTAACTACTAGTACATCTCAATGAATTAGAATACTATCAAAAATCAATGTAATGTTGCCATGTCTCAGGGTGTTCCTGGGAGCCCTGAAATACGTTGACTAATAAATCAATATTCTATTCACCCTTTGATGTCTCATTGAATAGAACAGCGTGGTTTTTAACCTTTCATCCTCCCTACTTTAATTTTCTGAGATAATGGCTTTTCGGTTTTCATTGGCTGTAAGCCGTAATCATCAACATTAACAGAAATAAACACTTGCAATAGATCACTCTGTTTGTAATGACTTTAGATAATATATGTGTTTTACTTTTTGTATTTAATTACTGAAATAATTTAACTTTTTGATGATATTCTAAGGCTGCTTTCACATCAGCGTTTTGCTGATGTTTGCGGACGATTTGCTGATGTTTGCTAGCAGCAGTTTCTTTTCGCCACTGCAAGTGCCGGATCTTTCGAATCCGGCAGAACCGCACTTGTCGAACCCGGCGCCAAGCCCCATAGACAATGCATGTGGCTTTCCGGATACGGGCCGTAAGTCGGTTGTTAGGCGGCCAATCCAGCAGATGCAGCGCTATCTGCCGGATTGGCCGCAAACATCAGCAAAACGCTGATTTGAAAGCAACCTAATTCATTAAGATATCAAGTGGTAGAGCTTCAGGGCACTAAGTGGCAGTAGTGGCAGTGGCGTCGTCGTCCACCCTCTGTGGTCACCTCCCTGCACCCTGTCAAGAATCCTTGAACATGCTGGATTAAAGAGACCACTGCTGCACAATACTGGTGAGTCCTGCCTCTTTCTTCATATATCTAATTCATTAAGATACACTAGCATCTTTCTCTTCTTGCTTCCTGGCTCAGAGTTGTCACAGACTGGTCCCACCAGCAATCAGAGTTGCCAACTTGACTTTTTATTTTTTTCTGGACAGCTTACTAAAAAATCATGGGCAGAGAACATTTTTATGATTGAAAACCATAATAAATCATTATGATTATAGATGACATGACTACAAACCATGATTCTGATATGAAGACAATCACTGTAAACTGTAGACTGATGATAACTAATTTTTTTATGGACAGGTCAAAAAAGCAGCTTATTTTTATGGACTGTCCTGGTATATCTGGATGACTGGCAATCTTATGGCAATTCTCTGGCTTCCGTGATATAGCAGCTCTCCTACTCTGCTTTGTCGATGGGGCATCACTGCTGACGCCATGTTGATTGACAGCATGGTTTGGTTGTTTGTTAAAGCCTTCACCAGATGAAGTGGTCTTCATGTCCGGTTTCAAAAAATCAATACAAATATTAAAGGTGATGAATCAAAACAGTTTTTACAATTTAATGACCAAACATGATTGTTATTTTCAATGAACTATCCAGACTCTAAGGACAGGGTCACAGGGGTTAGTCTATGTCAAATCCTACTTCTGCACCAGAGGCAAAAAAAAGTTCAACTGTCCAGAGAAGATGATCACTCTGACTTCATATATAAATTTAATAATAGTGGAAATAGAGGAAATCTATGCTGATCAGTGTCAGCTGTATGGAGGTTATAGTTTACAAGCAGCTCATATTAAGGAGTTTTGCACACGTAGAAATGCTGTAACATAATTGTCATCAGGTTTGTCTGTACTATGGATATTGCTGCAGGACATGTGTGTTCCATCATCACACCCTCAGCTCTGTTGTTGCTCCCAGCAAGAGAAATATAGCAAAGTAGAGCACATGAGAACTCCGTCCAACCACACCCTGTCACACTCTTTTAGAACTGTAGGTAAATCCTTTGAGACAAAACCAAAAATTGATTTTTATAGTGTACACTTATAAGGCTTCATTCACTTCAATTTTGGGGTATGTTACGAGGGTTAAATGAAAAGTAATGGCTCCACCTTCATAACTTGGATATCGATGGGAATATTTTAATATAAAAACTGCAGAAATAATCCCTAGAATGTGCTCTTTAATTACAGATAGTCACTTTTCCACATAATCACTAGACAACTGGATACACTTCTGCCAACGATGAACAAGTTTTCTGAAACATTGTTCCCGCAACCAGCCTCTCACAGTTCTCTCAACTTCTTCATCAGATGCTTAGTGGTTGTTCCCACAAATCTTCTTTCTTCATTGGGAACAAATGGAAGTCAGATAGTGCCAAATCTGGACTGTTTGGAGGATGCCATTTGGTAGTGAGCTTCAGTTTTGGAAGTTCTGCTGTGGTGGAATGTGAAGTGTGTACGCTTTAATTTCAGACGTTAGCATCCCATCATGCACAGACCTTCCAATAACCAAGCAAAGCAATAATGTGACCTCCATGTTCTTGTGAAATGCCAATTTTGCTGTTGTCAAGAATTCAACGACAGCACATTGCTTAAATCGCATTGTCCTACCCTCTGTGCAGGAGTTGTAAAGAAGAGTCTACTGAACAGTTTAGTACCTGCCGCATACCAGTGCTACCATCAGCTGAGGAGTTACAGTTGTGGCCAAAAGTATTACACCCCTGCAATTCTGTCAGATAATTCTCAGTTTCTTCCTGAAAATGATTGCAATCACAAATTCTTTGGTATTATTATCTTCATTTAATTTGTCTTCAATGAAAAAACACAAAAAGACCGGGTACTGCTGGGGATATCACAGCGGTCTTGGTCCGGACCGTGTCCCAGATTCTGCAATAAATGGGGGGTATATTTACAGGGGAGTTTGTCATGACGCCACCCACGTGTTGTGGTCAGGGTGACCACCGCTGCTGCAGAACCACTGGGGATGATGTTTGGCAGCCAGTGATGTAACGGCTCTCCGCAGGTAGAGCTTGGTTCCCTGGGGCAGTGATAGTAAAAGTCTATGATTGATGCTATGGATGGTGCAAAAAGGGGTAGTAGTAGAGATGATGAGAGTTGGTGAGGGAGAGTAGGGCTTGAGTGCAAGGATCACCCAGATGCACAGTTTTGTAGTTTTGCAAGACTTTACTACAGATGTTGTTAGCAGAGTACTGTCCCACGGAGTCTGTACCGGAGCCAGGTTGCTCCCACCCTGACCGGGTCCTTGGCTTCCCACTCCTGCGCTGTGTGTATGGCCCTGCTACTGCTTTAGCTAGGCGGCTGGCCCTGTCTCTCCTCACAAGTACCCACTTGCTAGGCAACTTGAGTCTTTTCCGTGTGTTTCTGACCCCGCTGTGTTGCTTTGCAGAGGTACAGTGTACAGTAGATCTATAACCTCCACTGTTCCGGTGTTTACTGTGCTGCTTGTTTCAGTCACAGTTTTGGATCCTGGTATCCGGTCTCTGCGCTCCTTGGGGTGAGTTATGAGGTAACTCAGTCTCCAAGATGTGTTCCTCTGTTTTTGTAACTTCTCTCCTCAGACCCTGGCTAGGCCTGGAATCAAGTAGCAGACTGTGGAGAAGCTAAGGCAGCTCCTTTACACCACAGTCCCTCCTCATTCTCCCAGGAACTGAACTAACTACTTCCTCTTTACACCAGAATATATAGGGGAACTGCTTTAGCTCTCCCTTCTGGCCTAGAAGCGCTAGTGCAGTATCAGGTGTTGTGTGGGGAGTGAACCCTGGTGTTGTTGCTGTGGCATATTAACCCCTGGGGTGCCACATTGGAAAATGAAAATACTAATTCTTAAAGGTAACTTCAGATCACAGCGAGACAGAAGAGTGTGGGAATATAAACTAATGATGACCTTAGACATGCTTTAAGCAGGAATAAATGTATCACATGGATTTATGGCTGTCAACATTCACTGAGGAATTTTCAGGTCTCGACCAACCACTAATCATAGAACAATAATACAATCTGTGCCTCTTATCTTGGAACTTTAGTTACCTCCCCAGCTCCTCTCCCCCTTCCAAGACTGACTACTATTTTCTGCTTTACATCACCTGTCATATTTACTGCATCATCCCACCCAGCATATGCATATATGTGTGTGTCTTCAGAATTTGTGTCATTATTAGCCTGATGAAGAGGCCATAGTGTCTCAAAAGCTTGCTTTGCGTTTTCTTATTATCTTTTCTGTTAGCCATTAAAAGGTATCAACCACTGAGGACTCTCAGTTCTAATATTTTATAATTTTTTAGTAATTTTATTGGAAGAAAATAATCTCTCCTTTTATTCTCACTCTGGAATACAAGGTTATAGAAATACACTGCTATGTACAAAGTATCTCTATGTAACAGTATAGTTTTCCTGTGGTGTCAGAGGCTAAACTATAGCTTCAAGTATACAAAATTCTCTCACTGACATCACCAGAACTTGTAGTGGAAAGGTTTAGCTTAAGCCTGCAACTGCAAAGGTTACTGGTTTTAGGGCCACTTGAAAAATCAAGTCATTTATTTGCAATTTGAAAAAAATTGACATTTTTTAAATAATTTTTCATATTATTTTGTAGTAATTTTGTAAATTGAAAAAAAACTGCCTAATTTACTACGCCTCTAGAATACAGGTGCGTAGAAATACACTGTTAAGTACAGATGTATTTCTATGTACATGTAGATCTGCTTATGGGCTCCCTATCTGCACTACAGGTCATGTATACCAAATTTCTATCTCTCCTAGTTTAAGTAGTGGGTCATTGGTAGAGCTGCTTCCTTACAAATAAGGAGCTCATAAGTTTGGGTTACAGGGGAGACTGAAGAGAAATGTTTATGTTAATGATGTAGAGAGAAATTCCAGCCCTCCCTCCCTTGAGGAGGAAGAGCTACAGAGGTGGAGAAGGGAAGTGAGAGAAAATCAGGACCAAAGCCCCGACTGCTGGGACAGTGACACTAAGCCCTCAAATGAGGACATTGCCATTGGATCTGGGACAGTTGTGAGCTATGTTACTCCCCATGGAGCTGTATGACTAATAGCTGCATACCTCACTCTAATGTACATTTCTAAGTGTTTTTTAACAAGCACTCATTTTAATATCTTGGCATGTATTTTTACAAACCCATTATCCACAAAAAGAAAAACTAAGAGATGGATAAAACTTTCCAGTCAGGTGAATAGGCCTTTGTAGAAAGAGCAGATAGCACTCAAATACCATCTGTTTGTCATCCAAGTAATGTCAGATTTTTACTGTTTAATGAGAAGTAGGGTTTAAATTATCTATTACAGTAAGTATTATCCTATTTGTTGGTTCAGTTGATTTTTTTTTCAAGATGTATAAATAAATTGTGTAGAAAATCTGTATATTCAGATGCCGAAACCCTATGTGCAATGATTGATTGGTAGAAAAAATCTCAACTGGAAATCAGTTCTCATTCATATAATTTGATGTAGTGTGTATATAAAGCTGGCCATAGAGACGTGACAACTGTTAGGTCAGTAATTGGCTGAATACCTTTTTAATGGGAACCTGTCATGAGGATTGTGATTATATAAGGGGGTTAAAAATGGGTAGTTTTATGTCTGTGAAGCCAGTACGGGACGTACTTATTAGCCTGTCATTCATTTTGTTATTCTTAACTATTTTTCTTCTCCTGTTAAGTGCTTGGCCCCTTTTTCTATGTATGTTGCTCCATGGCACATTTGTCTTTGCTGTTTCCTAGAAATCTAATGTAAGACTGTGTGTAATATGAGGCTTGAGATATTCTAAATTGTGAAGCCAAGTAACGGTGAACCTGAGGTCAATGCTGAAAAAACAATTGTTCTCATATTTTACATATTTATTTTTGTAGCAATTTACCTGCCTGTAACTTCAAGTTATAGTTAAACCCATAATTACATAGTATAAATCCCTACAAAGGATGAATCTTCTCAAAACAACTGGACAATAATCCTCAAGTAAATTCTATTTATCCAGCAGAGACCTGTGTAGTGACGGCTGATTCATCTATTTTCCATGGTATTGTTCTGGCTGTTTATGCTTTTCTATACTCTTCTTGTCTCTGTATGGAAAACACCTGGCTTACCAAATATGTATTATGGATTAGACTCAAAACAATGACTTCAGGGCTGAGATGAGCAAAGCCATTAACCTGAGGGAACACAGAAAAAACATGTGGTATGATCAGCAGTGGGAGGTGATGGAGGAAGGATTGAGCAATGGGAGTGATTACTGTCTGGGTGAAGTTATTACAGGAACTTCCACTAGGAGAACTTCTCAAGAGACTTTAAATAAGACTGATAGATGACATTGAGCATTTAGTACTTTGCTTCTGCAGCCTCTCACCAAGTCTCTACATAGGTGATAGAGAAGTTAGACACTGTGTCCAGGACACTTTTACCTAGCTAACTGAATTATATTTAACTATAGAAAATGGCCAATTCGGGTTTACAATTGTTAGGATTTGCTTTGGCTTGTGTAGGGTGGATTGGGTTTATAGTGGCCGTAGCTATTCCTCAATGGAAAATGTCTTCTTTCGCTGGAGATGCCATCATAACAGCACAAGTAACCTACGAAGGACTATGGATGTCCTGTGTGATGCAGAGCACGGGGCAAATGCAATGCAAATCGTATGATTCTCTGCTGAAGTTGGGAAGTAAGTATGTCTCTGAAAAGTTTGTATTTGACTGTATCTATCTCTATCTATCTATCTATCTATCTACATATCTATCTACTTACCTATCCATCTATCATCTATCTATCATTATGTATTTATTTATCAACTTATCATCATCTATCATCATTTACTTATCTAATATCTATCACTACCTATCTATCTTCTCTCTTTACTATCTATTATCTATCTATCTATCATCTACCTATCTATCTACATATCTATTACTTACCTATCATCTATCATCTATCTATCATGTATTTATTTATCAACTTATCGATCATCTATCATCTATTTACTTATCTAATATCTATCACCTACCTATCTTCTCTATCTACTTATCTATTATTATCTATCTATTATCTATCATCTACCTATCTTCTTATCTATTATCTATGTATCTAGTTATCATTCCTGTTCTTTATCATCAGAATGGTCAACTAATTTATATGATGCTTATTTGCTAAGTAAATCACATGAAATGAAATAGTATTCATACCTTTGACACTGGTCTTGCACTGGTCCTAGAATTAATCATGTGAACTAGAAGCCTCAGCTTACTCACTGAATATATGTATATCAGGTATGTACCTAATAGAGTCCCTCAAGTTGACCACATATGGTTCCCAACACCTAATAGACATAGAAAAATATTATGATCTCAACTATATTTAGACCATAGGACATGATTATAGCTGATTGTTAGGTCATCTAACTATTCTTCATGAGGGTTTGAAGTTGTTTGTTACAGATATTGGGTTAAACATAACCAGTTCTATATGAAGCCAGTCTGGGTTGTATGTTGCTTTTTCTACAAGGTGATAAGAGCATCCTTACTACATGATGACTTTATCACTAGGAGAACATTTTATGATTGATCTGTACATTATGATTCAGCCACAGTTATCTGGCTATTTCAAATTGACATATCATACAGACTTTTTTCAGGATCATATTGATGTCTGCAGCAGTTCGATTTCAATGAAAAATCTTTTAGAACTTTTTTTATATAAGATCTTATCTGATAGAATTCTATTAACACTATGTTCTACACAAAGTTAAAATCCAGTGTTATCAGATATACTCGACTAAAGGAATGCTGCTTTGGTTTACAGACAAGTGAGGGCAAGTCAAGATGCAGGGTCTATTTAATAGTATGGTACAAAAGGTAATGATGTGCTTAGCTAAGAGAAAAAGTCTAGTCCAATGTTTTTCATTTGAGTGTTTCTCAATGTTCCTAAATACACCCTACTCAAAGAACACCTGACATCTGTGAAAGATATCATCACACAAAAGTGCTTTTAAAAATAGGTTCCTAAGCAAAGCTTGGCTAAGCCTAAGCAATTCCTTGTAGAGCAAGGGTGCACAACCTTTGGCCAAGGGGTCACATGAAGCCCACCATGACATTTGTGTAGCCCTCATCCTTCTGTATACAGTGGCTTCCATGTCAGAGAGAAGATGAGTACCAAACTGCTCAGAGGAAACAGTGTGCAAACACGAGGACAGCACTGAGAAACCATTTCTGGGTCCCAATACATCACTAGGTTAGGGCTTGTTAGCACTCTAGAGCAGAGGTTCCCAACTCCAGTCTCAAGGCACACCAACAGTGCAGGTTTTCAGGATTTCCTTAGAAATGGAATCATCCCCAGTGCAGGTGATTCAATTATCACCTATGCAATACTAAGGAAACCCTGAAACCTGCACTATTGGTGTGCCTTGAGGACTGGAGTTGGGAACCTCTGCTCTAGACTAACATATTTGATTGCTGGCTACTTCTCAGTGCTGTTCTCCATAGTGTAAATAAATTGTGTAATGAAGCCAACCACTAAACCCGTAGTCCTCAAACGACTGAGTTACAGGTGTGCAGGGTCTTCTCCTGTCTAGAGCACTCCCATTCACCAAATATGTGGGCATCTTAGTAGTGGAACCTTTATCTCAGTCATTTGTGGCACACACTTTTTACGTGTAATAAACCTCTCAAAAGAGAATACCTCTTTAAGTTTTATGGTGGTTCCTGGAAGTCGTTATATGACAATGTGAATTTCAGACCAACAAAGGCTGCTTTTCTGATCTAGAGACGTTGCTTACAAGTTAATAACTTAGAGTGCAGAAAGTATGTGCCAGAGATTGAATCCTATGCAATCATAAGCGGTTAGATATCATGGGAAAGCTGCATAATAACCAACATGGTGACCATTAAACATTTCACATAAACTCTCACCCAGCTCTCACCAGGATTTAGTTCACCATGGTTAAACAACAATATATGTTGTACTCACCTAAATTATTATTAACCTGGGAAATCTTTCTGACAATCACACTGGCAACTAATTTGGTCATCACTTTATTTTTCAAGAGTTTTTAACAGACATACTGTGTAATAAAGAAACAATGGATGGCTCTCTCCATTCACTTCTATGGGAATTAAAAAAAAAAAACTGAGCAGAGATGTTTTCAGAATTTACTTATCGGTAAATTGAGAAAGGTGTGCTTGCGCTGCCAATTTTCCAATCACAGGAGACTGGGGACCTTTGTCAAGATAGGAGTGAGCCTCAGAGGTTGGACCAACATTTATCGGACATTTATGGCATAGAGAAGCTCTGTGGCTCAGTGGTTAGCACTGCTGCTTTAAAGCACTGGAGTCTTGACCTCAAATCCCACCAAGGTCAACATTTGCAAGGAGTTTGTATGTTCTCCTCGTGTTTGCGTTGTTTTTTTCTGGATACACTGGTTTTGTTCTACACTCAAAATACATACTAATAGGGAATTTAGGTTGTGAGTCCCAACGGAGACAGTGAAGACAGTGTCTAAAAAGTGTTGCAGAATATGTTGGTGCTATATAAACAAGTAAGAAATATAATGTCATGTGAATTCACCACAAATGTCTGGTAAGCATACCCGTTAAGGCCTATGTCTTGGACATTTTTATAAATGTTTCCACAATGCATAAATCATCATTTGTAAAGCTTACCAGGGACTGGTGGTGATAAAGAATCATGTTAACAGGAGCCTTTGCCTTCACAGCTTTCATATATTCCTTTATTCCTTTTACCATGAGACTTGCTAAACAAGATATATTACAGCAGCCACAGAAGCTGTTGGGAAATTATAACAATCTTGACAATAAAAATGTCGGCCTAAAATGTCTCATATGTATATTCATTTTATCAAAAAGGCCATTAAACCATAACTGCAGGAAACAACTGTCAGGTGCCTTTTATCCAGAAAATAAATGACTTGTGGCCTGTGACATGAAAGGTGAGTTAATCAAGGGATACTGACTTTGTAGACTATGTTTCACACAACAAAGATGGCTGGTTCCCATCCTCCTCTATCAATTGCAGGATCTGAGCAAGGCTCTACATGTTTTCTTATATACATTCAGACAAGATTAGGCCTGTTAATATAGTCACTCAAGAGAGTTACATATTTTCTACAAAGCAACACTCCTCCCAAACATAAAAGACAAGATTTAACAGAATACCCTACTTTACTGTAGAACATTCCAGGTGCAGTACACTATGTTAACCATATCATTCCCAATCAAAGAAAAGCAGTGGACACATACAGAAGTTCTTTGTGCAAGATGAGTATATACAGATGTAGCAAAGGTTACTTCAACACAAATAACACCTCACTAGAAAACAATGGCACAAAACAAGTATTTTGACACCTAGCTTGTCATTGGTCAATGATTTTTGCAGTGTTATCTTAATCTTCTTAAGGCTGCCTTCACACTTGCGGACCTCCGCAAGCTCACCACAGCCACCGCCAGCCCCTATCTTTATAATGAGAACGCATGGTGCTGCGCAGGTCTGCGCATGACCGTGCGCTCCCATTCACTGCAATATGTGATTTGTACGCAGGCAGATGCCTGCGCACAAATCACACACTCTCGTCCGCACCAGGAACGCGACATGGTCGAGAGTGTATGATTGTGTGTGATTTGTGCGCGGGCATCCGCCTGCGTACAAATCACATATTGCAGTGAATGGGAGCGCACGGTCATGCGCAGACCTGCGCATGACCGTGCATTATCATTATAAACATAGGGGCTGCGGTCAGCTTGCGGATCCCCTCCGCAGGATGCTGCGGAGTGACCGCAAGTCTGAAGGCAACCTTAGAGAATTAGTGTCTTGTGGCAAAATGTAAAAATGGAGTGTTATTTGCTAGATTAAACTTTGCAACATCTGAATGCTCCTTGCTCTCTAATAGCCTATATGTGTTTTTAAGAGACAACCCATATTTGTAAGCAATGAAAATTAGCAATTCATTGTAATCAATGTAATTGGCTTTAAGCCCCTGTTCACACCTCATTTTAATCACTCCCTATCAGGTCTTTATTGAATGAACTCCAGGAGTGTACCTTAACAGAAGGCTTTAATGCATCCCACTGTAAAGATTTGCCAGGGAATATGTCGCCTAGAAGCCTTCTCACTTTCCTTACATCTCAGACTAGAAGACTAGGTAGCTACAATCGACCATTAAGGTCCTGTCTCACGTACCGATGCTCCAACGATCCCAGCAACGATCCTGAGTTGCTGGGATCGTTGGAGCATGTGTAATCTGGTCGCTGGGAGCTGTCACACAGACAGACTTCACCAGCGACCAGGGACCATGGAGCTCCCCCCACATCGGTGACAGCCAGCACAGAGCTGGCTGTCATCCTGCACCCCTCCCTCCCGCACTTCAGCACCGTGCACCTCTCCCTCCCGCACCCCAGCACCTTTCCTCAGTGCCGCGGGATACACAGTGTGTATCCGGCGGGCACTAGGACCGCACGCCGCGCGGCTGCATTCATGCAGCCACGTGACGCGGAAGCAAGCGCTGGCAGAAGCGTCGGCAGAGGAGCATGGAGGCAGCGGTAAGCTGGCTCCACAAGCCCCCCCAGTGGCCCCAGTAGTCCCCCCCAGTGGCCCCAGTAGTCCCCCCAGTGGGCCCCCCGCTGGTAACCATGGTTACACCAAGTATCTAAGCAGCGCGCGCTGCATTGTTACTGGTGTAACCATGGTTACCGGCCTGTGAGCTCGCTGATCGTTCTTCCCGCTGGTCACACACGCCGATGCGGGCTGACCAGCGGGATGTCCAGCGACCCAAAAATGGTCCTGGACACTTTGTAACGATCAGCGACCTCTCAGCAGGGGCCTGATCGTTGGGAGCAGTCACACATAACGATATCGGTAAGGATATCGTTCCTACGTCACAAATAGGACGATATCGTTACCGATATCGTTATGTGAGACCTAGGCTTTAGGGTAAACTCTGTCACTAGCAGGACGATCTTACCTCTACTGCCATTCCAGAAAATTTTGCCATTTCATTGAAAGATACCCCAATCCTCAATGCAGTGTGGAAAAACTCACCAGACTCTTGCCATAAGGAGGAAATAAAAATTTGTCAAACTTCTAACACAGTATTAACCCAGTCTATTAAAAGCAGCCAGTTATGCTGCTTTTGGGACCCACAACACTTATCCATATAGCTGGCAAGCTGGTAAAAGGTGCAACTGGGTAGAGTAAGGCTACAGTTATCCAAGCCCCTAAGACGCAGGCAGTAAAGCCAAGACCATAGCAATATTCCTCACCAGACTGTGTGCATTTAGGGGACGTTCCCATCATAACTGCACACAGTGGAATAACTTGAAGCTCATGGGCCCCAATTATTACATATCTTTAATAGCATTAGTCTTTCTATAGGTCAAAGGGACCTTTGGAACCCCCTAGGCTTCAGGGCCTAGGTGCGATTGCAACCCATGCACTTCTGGTAGTTACGCCCCTGACTGCACATACATTCTATGGAATGTGATATCAATGGAGCCTCAAAACGCGTGCTTAATGGATGACATACAGTGGCATCAGTCAACCATAGTGTATTAGGTTAGCAATGTACATTTTTTTAAGGAGTTTGCTTTCAATAAAAGTATAGAATAGTTTACTTGCTTTAATTATGTCTCAAATGCTAAGAGAAATGAGAGGTTAACAGGTCCTACAAAAAACTAACAGCTTCTTAGCTAAGAATACTTTACTATACTCACTGGTTCTCAGTAAAGTATCACCAAGGTCCTGATTCATCAAAGTTTTATGCCAACACTTTGGTGAAAAAAACTTTGAAAAATCAAAGTTGTGAAAAAATTTTGCAACTTTTGCCATTTTCGCACTTGTTTACCCACCAAAGCACAAAAGGGGCATGACGGCACATATCATCTTATTCTTCATGATCTGTGATGTTCCTTAAACCAGAAATATAACTGCAGTCACTGTGATCATCACCAGTCTTGATGAACTGGGGCCATAGTATTTTCACACCTTTCAAAGACACAAAGGGACTATTCTCCACACTGTACTTGTTTGAGCTTTAAGCCCCTGTCACACATAGCGAGATCACTAGCGAGATCGCTGTTGCGTCACAGGTTTTGCGATCTTGCTATGTTTGACATGTAGCAACGACCGGGCCCCCGTTGTGACATCGCCGATCGTGTTGAAATGGCCTGGACCATATTTTGATCGTCGGGTTCCTGCTGGGCAGCATGCATCGATGTGTTTGACGCCTTAACAACGACCTTGTTGGCGACTTAGAACTCAGCCACGTAGGTCTGAGTTGTCAGACTAGCTACTGTGTAACAGGGTCCCAACGACCGCCGAGTTTATTATATGGGTCGCAATATCGATGCTTCATCGTTGAGTAGATCTGACTGTTAGACATCTCACCAGCGACCACGTAGTGATGTTCCAGCAATCCTTACCAGGTCGTATCGTTTTCGGGATCGCTGGAACGTCGCCATGTGTGACGGGACCCTTAGACTTTGTTGAAGTTGGAAACAATGGTGTTGTCTAAAACAGCTAAGGTTGAAGAAACAAACAGTCCAAAGTCTGATTTTTTTTTACTTTATTTCACAATTGAAGCCTAAAGCCCCCGTCACACATAACAAGATCGTTAGCGAGATTGTTGTAATGTCACAGGTTTTGTGACGTAACAGCGATCTCGCTAACGATCTCGCTAAGTGTGACACTTAGCAGCGATCAGGCCCATGCTGTGAAATCGCTGATCGTTACAAAGTGCTCTGGGTCATTTTAAGGTCATTGGTCTCCTGCTGGTCAGCACGCATCGCTGCGTGTGACAGCGACAGATCAACGATCAGCGATCTCACAGGCTGGTAACCATGGTAAACACCGGGTATCTAGGCAGCGCGCGCTGCATAGATACCTGGTGTTTATCATGGTTACCAGCGCTAAGCAGTAGCGCTAGTAACTATTATAAACAGCGGGTATCTAGGCAGCATGCATTGCCTAGATACCCGCTGTTTATCATAGTTACCAGCGATGTAGAGGTGGCTCCCTGGTCCCTGGTCGCTGGGGAGATCTGTCTGTTTGACAGCTCCCCAGCAACTAGGTCACGACGCACCAACGATCCATACAGGATCGTTATCGTTGTCGGGATCGCTGGTGCATGGTTGTGTGTGACGGGAGCTTAAGGATTCATCAGGCAACATTTGTTATGCCATTGTTAGGCTATGTTCACACGCGGCACATTTTGCCGAGTATTTGGCAGTGGCACTTTTTTGCGCACAAATAAGCACTACTGAATGCTGACATAGCGCTTTACTCAGCGCACTTTCCCCGAGGCTATGTTAACATGTAGCCTATAGGGAAAGCGCGCCGAAAAAAAGCCAAAAATTGGCATGTCAATACTTTTTACTCTTGCGCTTTTGCAGTGAAAGCGCCCGTGCAAAAATATGCAGCAAAACCCAGCGTCTGCATGACTTCAAGCAAACGCCATAGCTTTTGCTGAAAGGTGGAACCAGCTCTGTTTGGCACTGCTTTTACGCAAGCGCTCAAAAGCGCTGCATAAAAGCAGGAATACGTTACTATTACACCACATGTGAACGTACCCTTAGGGTGTTCAGATTTTGTATGATTTTCCATATGCATGGCCTAAAGAAGTATAAAACCAATGGTTGATCATTTTTACTCATGGTATCAAGATTTTTTTAGGTCTCTGTTAGTCTAAAAGAAGGATAATCGTAAAAAACAAAGATATCACATTTGCAATAGTAGAGTTTCAATAGCACCAAAGCCCAGGAGCCTAGAGGAACCCTAATGTAGCTCGCTACTTGAAGGTATTGCTAGCAGTTTTTGAAAGTAAGTGATTGTGTTACCCATACCAGCAGTATTTACAGACAACCAGCCACCTGATAATCTGATACTGTTTTTTTTTATAAGTCTTAACTGTGGAATACCTTCAACATGAGAACAAAACAGTCATCCCAAACTTTTCTATATAGGCCACAATCAACAGTTGTTGATAATTATAAATACAGGCCAAGCATGGCAACAAAGACTGAAAGACAACATTGGCAATAATTAAAAAAAAATGGGATATATGCTAGATATGATTTAAAATAACCCCAACCGTGTCTCTCTGCTGCTCCAATATGGTCTTTGCTTGCAGTACTGCAGCGAAAACATCATGTCTACCACACATGATCACAGGACCTAACCACTGCACTCAGCAGTCTGTTGCCATCGTTCTAGACATTACTGCTGAACCTAGTGATTTGCTGTACTGGTCACATGTTGTAGATGTGACATCACTGCTGAAACCCTGTAAACAAAACATTAGCGGGAAACAGAGAACTTAATACTACTCGTTTTGTTATTACCCTTGCAAGTCTTTAAACCTAGACAACGCCCTTGTACTACAATGAAAGGGGAAACAAATAATTGCAAATCCTCAAAAGAAAAAACAATTCCAAGAGAGAAATAGTAACTCAAGAAAGAAGTCACAAAAGTTCTAGGAAGACTAGTACAAAAAATAGATGTGTTCCATATTATAACCTAAGGGTATTAATTTGGGACTCTAGGATACGAAATAGGGATGGCAAATATAATAATATTTATTCATCTATATAGTGCTATTAATTCCATAGCACTTACATATTTTTGAAACTAAACATCCTATCAGTATGTCTTTTGAAATGTGGGAGGAAACCAACACAAACACAGGGAGAACATACAAACTCCTTGCAGATGTCATCCTTGGTGGGATTGGAACCCAGTACTCCAGTGCTGCAAGGCAGCAGTGCTAACCACTGAGCCACTGTGCCAAATATGAAGTTAGAGCAAGGAATATTCTTTAGTTGTATAATTTTAAATATTAGTCGAGTAACTTATGCCAATTTATTTAAAGACAGAAATTATGATGACAGTGTTCTTTTAGGATTTTTTTTTTAATTGTTCAGCCTCTTAACATTACTATATGGATTGACACAAGTATGGCGGTACCAATTATCAATTGTATATTTTTTTTACTTACCCTATTTTTGAACTTTAATTTTATTTATTTTATTTTACTGAAGAATAACTACTAAATAGACATAGAGTACATACCATGAAAACAGATCAGCACACAACACGTGCATTGTGTGCCCTTGGGGAGAGAGATGAAATACAGTATCCTCATCTCTCTATTAAACTCTATGTATAAATTTGAAACAAAGCTAAATCAATGGTCAAGTTGAAAATCATGGGCTGTACTGAAAATTAAATATAACTGCAGGGATTCAATTCTGCAGAGCTTCAGATGCGAACGAAGCTAAGAATATGTTTTACGGTTTTTTATCTATGAGAAAATGAAATCCAGTGAAAAAACTTCCATAACCCCACAAAGAGTTGACCAGGGTTGGGCTTCCGTGCTTCAGGAGGTAGAAGAATCTTTTGGATGAACTTACAACAAAAACAGAGCCAGGTTTAAACTTGCTTACATCTTCGAAATGTTGCTACTTTTCAAGTTGGGACTTGGCAAAGAACTAAAAACAGGAAGATTTTCAAAGATGTTGTTATTATACAGTCACCTAATCTTGGATGCGTAGAGACATAATAACTTTGGTCGGCCATGAACATAATAAGACGTCTGCCAAGTATAATAAAATAGATAAAAATCAGTTGTAAAAGCTAATAAATCTAATATCCACTGCTGGTTAATGACGGACTATGGTTTTAGGTATTTACTTTGAGAACATGTTACTCATTGAATGTTTAGTGAGATTCCTTATAAGCATACGAAAGTTAGTAAATAGTGTGATTTATTAATACAAAATATATTATAATGTTTGTATATGCCAATACGGAGCTAGAGCAGGATGTGACAAGTAGAAAAGGCTCCAAGCCACCATGTGAGATGCAGCATAGCCATGAATTATGCATTTTATAGTATCATTGATCACATCACCCAAGGCAATAATCTCCATAAATATGAAATAAGAGGGTTAAGAAGAAAAAAATACTAGCCCAATCGAGACATATTTAAGGAACCTGTGTGAAGGCATATGTAGTGCATCCAGCAAATGAAGGAGGTTGTCTGATGCCCTATACAGCTCTGAATTATAAAGAGATAGAGGCATTGCCCTTGGAAGAATAGAAGTGCATTGATAGTATATAAGCCAATTTCTGCGTATATGTAGCAGGCATGGGGAGAGGGTGAAAGGCAGCTGACTCGTTAGTTGCAAAACCTGCGAATGTCAGGAAAAGATCTGCCAGGACAAGCCTTGGTTCAAAGCTATGTGGAAACAGGTCAAACAGGAGAAATCCAGCAAATCAGTGATCCAGAGTACAACGTCTACTTTATTTCATAATTATAAAACCTTCTCACCCACAGAGACAACCAATGTCACAACCAACACGTTTTGACAGCTAGGTCTTACTCATGGACCACAAATGCATATTGCTGCACTTTCAAAGATAAGTCCAGCAAACCCTTTATATGGTCAGGCTCTTCCTCCATTACTGAGAAATTAGCTTTGGAATTGATATGTATATGAGGCTTTAGAAATATTTCAATATCAGAAGCCACCAGTCCAGCTCTGTTTCCTGGCCAGAACCACCTCCTCTTTCTTTCTTGATTCCATCAGCTGAATTCACATAGCACATTGGCTGCCAGTCCAGTAGGGCAGAGAAAAGAGCTGGAGTGACAGAGGCTTCAGATCTACCATGGTCCTTCAGCCTTATTTGAAAATCAATCCAAAGATTGATTTGTCAATAACAGAGATCTGGCCATGGAAAGACTTGTCTTTGAAACAGCTACATGTAACTAGTGTAAAATCATGGTGACATTTCCTTTAGCTCCACTCAAAACCCCATCTAGTTTTGACTGGAGCCCAATTTTCCATTATCTTTCAGCTATACTAATATTTAAAAAATAGTTCTGGTTCACTTACCTTATTACTGACGGACTCTGTAGAGGTGTTAATTTAGGAATGACCATTTTATCCACTTTCTTCCCTCTATATCAGCCCTGCATTTGCAAGGGCCACGATGCTACAGTATGAGAACTACAGGTAGTTTGAGTTGTTTTACCCTAGTCGCTAATGTGAGCTATCTCTGCCTTCTGGATTGGAGCCCTGTGAACCAACTGCTACCTGACGGCATGCCTGGCCTTTCTTAGGATTAGCGACATTGCAAAAATCATCTCTGTGGCGTGATACGCATATGACATTGCACCAAGCTGACTGATCAAAAGCAGGGCCACAGATGCTGGCAGATAGTATGCAGTTTGCAGGGCTCAGATGGCAACATGTCACTGGCAAAGCTGCTAGACCTGCTCGTGCACATTGATTTGCACCATCTCTAGTGAGGTCTGCACAGTAGAGACAAGTAGAACTAAGCGTCCAAGGAAGTTTTAGTATCATTTAGGATTAGGGAAATGGAATATTGATTAACGATAATCTCACTGGTCAAAATAAAGGCTAATATTGTGATGCATTACGAATATAACTAGTAAATGTAATTTACGATTATATCTTTCTTCTTTATTCAGGCACTATGCAGGCCACACGGGCACTGATGATCTGTGGCATCCTTGTGGGCTTCTTTGCTGCTTGTATTGCTGCCGTGGGTATGAAATGTCTAACTTGTCTACAAGATGACGAGGTGAAGAAAGCCAAAGTAGGGGTTGTAGGTGGCGCTCTCTTCATTATTGCTGGTAAGCTTCATTATATTTAGGCGATTTTACAAGGCATTCCTTGCTCTAACAACTATTTAAATTTCCACCTCCTTTAGTGTTAAAGGTCACCTGTAAATTGATTTTTCTCCACCTATTGGATTCTGTCAGAAAGTGTCTGTTAAATAATCTCGGAGCATCACAATATAGAGCAAGAGAGCTAGATTCCAGGAATGTGTCACTTACTACACTGTGTGTTGTAGGTCCAATTCATCAGTTTTTTTGGAAGCAGAAGATTATGAATACAAGACTACATCTCACATGCCAAGCAGTTAGGCTATACTGTGTAACCCCACCACTTATTGGCAGCTTACTGTCAATGCACACTGTACACAAGAAACTGCCAGTCAGGGTTTGTGGATGACGTTTTACACAGCCAAGAAGTCTTATCTACATCTACATCACACATAGCTGGGATTTTATGAAAACGGCAACAATCAGTCCAGTACGTGATACATCCCTGAGCTTCATTCCAGCTCAGTAGCAGTTATAGATTTTCGAGCTTATAATGGACATTTGAGTCATGAGATTTGAGTCTGACTTTCAGGCCAGTACTTACTCTTATGTCTAAACAATGAGTCAGTCTCTGACTCTGAAATAAGATACAACTACACTAGTGATGAGCGGATAGTGAAATACTTGGCATCGGGAGATTCGTAGCGAGTAGCTTTTAATACTCGCATACTTGTCCAAATAACGAGTCTAATGTTAGTCAATGAGTGATAGGTTCAGATCACACACATCCAGCCATAAAGCAAGTCTTTCCGGGACAAGACCGGTGGGTGGGAGGCTGGGCTTATACTACATAAAACACCTTGCAGTGCCCCCCAGAGAGAGCCGAACATTCAGTCTGCTCTCACTAGGATGCAGACTCCCATTGTTTACTGAAGGGAGCTGTCAATATGTGTCAGATCGATCACGAGAACCAGCGATACTAACCGAGTAATGAGTATGACAAATACTGTACTATGCGAGTACTGAATAGTAATGATTACACTCAACCCTAATCTACACCTACCAGATCCTTTCTGGCAGCCCTCTGGCTTACCATTTATCTATACTGCGTTTGGTGAGACGCTTCTTTAAGAATCCAATGTATATTTACTTTACTATGCATCTCTTCTAAACAATGTGTTTTCTTTTCTTTAGGTCTTTGTGTCCTTATTGCAACAGCATGGTATGGAAACCAAATAGCAAGAGATTTCTATAATGCATTCACACCAAGCAACTCCAAGTAAGTTCATAGCTATATTAATTCGAACATATTGCACAAAAACCATTCAATTCATGTTCTAAGAATTACAATTGCATACTTATTTTAAATATAGGTTTTAGCAACTAGTTTTCAAATCGCGTCTTCAGAGAGAAAATGGGCAGCAGTTCTAGTATTACCTATTGGAGGTCGCAATCCTAAAAGTCAGTATTAACCCTTTAGAGGACATTGACAGATGGCTTAGAATAACAATTTAAATCAGACACCCTATTAACAGACACATGATTCAGGCTGTTTGTCTCTCATCAGTACAAGACAGGATAAGTGGTGTGGCTGGGTGATAGGATTCTGACAGAGGGTTTAAGGGATAGATAATAGTAATAATAATATTAATAATAGATTTCCCCTTCTAGAGAGTGGAAGTTCAAGCAGGAAGAGATTTATGACATGCAATTCTCCTCTAGGAATTGAAATAGCCACATAACCTTTTTGAAGTGGAAAAGGACAGAAACTTTCATGCCACCTATTGGAGGTGGCAATTGTAAAAGTTAATATCAACCAATTAGAGGACTTACCACATGACTGGATATGAAACCAAACCAGAATCTCCATTTCCAGGCACTTGTTTCACAGTGTTTGCCACTCATCTTATCTTGAGTCTCATGTCTCTTTAAATAGTTGATATTTTAGGATTGCTACTTCCAATAAATGACACCAGAGATCATGTTCTTGTCCTATCTAATGAGGTTTTATGCATATTTAAATTCCCAGAGATGCATTGCATGGCCTATAATTCTCCCTATGCTGATTTGGCACTCTTTATAATGAGAAATGTTACCAATCAGCTGCCATCACTGATAGGCTGGTTTCACATTGCGCATGTTTACCATCCGTGGCTGTCCGTTGTAAAACAGACAGCCACTGATCCGATTTGGCCCCTATGTATCCCTATGGGGATCAGATCGGATCGGATTTGGCCTAATTGCCATTCGATTTTGTCAGATCCGATTTGGTCCGATTTTTTTTCTGTACCCAAAATCGGAGACTGCTCCAATTTTGGGCACAGCGGATCAAATCGGACCAAATCGGATCCGACATGATCCATGACCCATAACATGGGGGCCTATGGAGCGCGGGTCCGAGAAAACATCGGATGGTTTCTCAGACCTGATTTTAGTGTACTGAGCATGCTCAGTACATTAAAATTGCTTCTAACCATCTAATTTCACTTCTGCAATGTATATATACATTGCAGAAATGAAATTTAAGTGAAAGCAAGTGTTAAAAATAAAAAAAATCGATTCTGACCTGTCCTGCGATCTCCGATGTGTGGCATCTCTGGATGTACAGGACCTGGCAAGACATCACAGTCACATGACCGATTACCGCGATAACCAGTCATGTGACCGATGACGCTGAGCAGGTAGCCCCGCCCAGCCAGATCCTTTCAGCATCCGGAGCTAGATGCTGCACATTGGGGGATCGCTGGACAGGTAAGGATCGATTTCTTTTATTTTTAACCTTTGCTTTCATTTAAATTTCACTTCTGCAATGTATATATACATTGCGGAAGTGAAATTACCCCACACAGCTCACTCTGTGTCCGGATGCATGATAATCACGGATCCGGGCACAGAAATAGGTCACCCCCTGTGGTGTCCGTTCCTGTCCGTGGGATCCTACAAAGAGTAGGATCTCACGGACAGGAAAAAATATGCAATGTGAAACCAGCCATAGAAAAACATGATTTATACCCAAATACCATCTGAACATTATGTTTGACTGTCTCTGTCCATCCATAAAGGGGTTGTCCAGGATTTTGCTATATTTCATATGTATATCTAAAATGTTGACAATCTGCAATATACATGTTGTCAACATTTTGCAGGGTTTCCTAGATATAACACATTTGTGGCTGGCAGGGAACGTCTAGGGGGCGGGATTATGCATGTAAATGGATAACTGGTCGTTTCCACCTACTCTAGCACAATCACGCCCCCTCCCCTATTCCCAGTATGGCCAGCCACCCCCAGGACATACAGGCCCACCCCCTCCCCACTGTACACTATTGAATGCCACCACCCCCAGGGCTCCTACTGGCCACCGCAGCCCCTAACGCAAGTGGCAACATGGTGTGACTGCAGTGGTGACATGTCTTTATAACATATCAAAGATTTTTAAAAGCACAGTTACACTTTTATTTTAAAAACTTTCCCTATATCCAGATTTCAGAACAAGTCCCATGTGCCAGGCACTTTTAAAATGAATCACATTCCTCCTCCCACTTTGGGTCAATGATGTATATGGAAAGAGCTGACTCAAGTGATAAACTAAGCCAGTCCCCATCTCTGTTATTACATATTCACAGACAAATAAGGGGCTGGTTCTGTCTCTGAACCACCCTTCTCTTACACATCTCCAACACATGGAAGGATGAGTATATTTTCTTACATTTGAAACCCAATGTGGAAGTATAGCTGATTGGACCCTTGGACTGGCACTGAAGTCTAGACATTGGGGAAGTCATCATGAATAAAATATATTAATAACTTTAATTTATTTCTACTGGAAACACATCCACATAACTTTTTACCTAACTATAAGACATCTTTAAAATAATATATATAAATACACGTATGTCAGAAAATGATTTTTTTTTCTTTTCTGTCCTAGGTATGAGTTTGGACCAGCTTTATTCATTGGTTGGGCTTGCGCTGCTCTGGCCATTTTGGGAGGTGCTCTTCTCTGTTGTAATTGCCCTAGAAGAGAAACTTCGTACCCACCATCAAGAGGCTACAATAAAAATGCACCTTCAGCACCTTCAGGAAAAGACTACGTGTAAATCAGGATGATACTGACAAAATAGTTCACTAGGACAGTCCATTTTCTTACTGGCATTAGAAAAACAGTCCCATCTGTAAATATTACTTGATACTTTTACCAGCAACACAGTCTACTACTCTAGTAATTAAAAGAAAGTGGTTCGAAACATCTTGGCCTAAAAGTAATACAATGACAGTCATTAACTTATTAATTGGCCAAAAGATTAAGAGGTCACAATGTACTTGAGAGATTAAAAAGATAAGTAAAGTCAAAAACAAAGTAGTACATTTCGATGATGTAGAAAACCCATGTACTGATAAGTAGATTGGTTTATTTATGGAAATGTAGTCATCCGTCATGCTAAAGAACGGATTGCAAATCATGCTAAATGGTCATTAAAATGCATTTATATATTAACAACATATAAAGCATCACTAATTACTGTCCGATACATACATTTATAAAAATTAAGCACTTTTACATATCAAAATCTCAAAGGTTATTTTTTGCATAATGAGGAATTACGGGATGTACCTCTCATTAGTCATAGTTAAATAGCGCTAAGAGACTATTTATTGCAATAAATGAACTACAGTACAAGCCAGCTGCATTATATCTTGGACTTGGTTAGCTGGGGCCAATAAAACAAAAAGAGATATTTTCTTTTTATGCAGTAGTATTCTTGGAAATACATTTTGTAAAAAAAAATGCTCTTTTTAGTCATATATATATAAAAGGAGCCTCAGAGCAAAGATTAAAGTGGGGTCCTTTATTGGTGCTGGTTAACACTATCACACCCCTGTCAACATGGGATAGGAGGAATTCTTACTTTGTCCCCTTGTCTTTGTTTAATATCCTTGGGTAAATCTCCCACAATCCTTTTTGCTACCATTGCAGAACCTGTGGAGTGGAAGATCAGTCAATCAGTCTGGACCCCTCTCATCAGGTCCCCAATGGCCTCATCTATAGTACATATACTTATGACTGGCAGAAAGGAATTCAAAGTATTAGACATGCTAAAAAGATAAATATCTACCAAATCCTTAATCTAATCCTTTTGCTTAATCCTATTGTGACTGATATTGAAAAAAAACTTGGAAATACTATTTTAATTTGTGTTTCAATAGATCAGCCAAATGCTTTTTCTTCCTCTTCGTTCCTGATTAGTAGGTTAGCACATACGGTAGTAACATAGCTGTATAAGACCATACAAGTGTCATGGATCTGCAGCTCTGTATCATTTTGAAAGGATATGGCTGTGTGCTCATGATCCGGAGGCGCTGCGTGTTGGACACATTGCTTCCAGATCTGCAGGAACGCAGGAGACCGCAGTCGCTCGGTACTCTCCATCTGCATTCAGTGCAGGGCAGCTTCTCCTGCGTTACTCTCCATCTGCATTCAGTGCAGGGCGGCTTCTCCCTGCGTTACTCTCCATCTGCATTCAGTGCAGGGCGGCTTCTCCCTGCATTCCCCTGATTGTGACTCCGCAGCATGAAATTAACATTCTGTGGAGATGCAAAAGCTCGACAACCTGCACCACAGCTGAAAACACGCTGCGGTCGGGAGATGCATAGTGAGAATGGGCTGCCTACAAATCCCATCCACTGTGCTTATACTGTACAATGCAGCATTTTGGACGCAGCGCTGCAATTTCTGATCGTGTGCCTGCAGACTAATAGGTTTTGTGATATAAAATGAGATGTAGAGTATTTCTCTACAGTCTTGTAAAACGTTTAATCATTTCAAAACCACTAAAGTATATTATCCTTAATGAATATGTGTATGTACATATGTATAACATTCGCTTTGCAATTGATAACAAAAATATATTTTCTTTCTTTAAAATGTAAATTCACCTTTGTTAGAATTGATCGTACTAGGAATATGTCTTGTCTAGTGTCAGCATGATAAATCTCCAGCCTCCTAAGAAGCGAAAGGGTATTCAAATATCAATGAGCTTTGGAGTTGGTGCATTCGTTAGTACATGAAACCTGATTTGATTGTTTTTGTGATATTTTTTTAAATAAATGACTTGTTTTTACAGTATCCAAAAAGTATTTTGTGTATTGACTGGTGGATTTATTTATTTTTTTTATTTTACTCACGTATATAATGCTATTAAATTGCAATGCACTTTACAGACACCATCATCTCAATCTAAATTCCCTATCAGTAAATCTTTAACGTTTGGGAGGAGACTGGAGAACCCCCACGCAAGCACATGGAAAACATACTAATTCTTGCAGATGTTGTCTTTTTTGGGACTTGAACCCAGGTTCCCACTTCTGCAAGGCTGCAGAGTGCTAAACACTGAGCCGCCATACTGCCAAACATGAAAGAACAGCAGGGAATGTTCTTTAGAACCCGGGACCCAGAGGCATAACTTGAAGCTTATTGGCCTCCAATGGGGCCCACAATTATTGCAAATCTTTAATAACAGTAGTCTTTTTCTATAGGACAAAGGGACTTTTCGGACCCGCTAGGCTTTAGGACCGAGGATTTCAACCCTGCACCTATTGTAGTTATGCTCCTGCCAGGACCTCAGCACTCTCAAAGCTACACTTCTAACATATGAATGTAAAAATAATAGCTTTACTTTATGATTTTTCTGAAGACTACACAGTAAAGATAAGAACTGACCATATGACATTTGTAAAAAGCCAAGGGAACTAGACAGAGTACTTTCCTATATCAGTGAGGAATTCATAAATAGCATATTCTACCAATATGCCATCAAAATCAGTATTCAGAAAACTCTTTAATGTACATTTTCAGTTCTAAAAGCATGAAAAATTCAAGTAGGTTTCTAACTAAAATTCTTAGTATTTTAAGTGAAATTTTTTCCCTTTGTACTTTTTACTCGTTTAACTATTTCAGTAAGTCAGTGGAAGTCAGTATTATGTGTGGATAGCAGTCTTTGCATAAGTACCATTATCTTTGAATTAAAGGGATTGTCCACTAAAAACTATGCTTAGATTTCCTATTTATGCAATTCAATACAACTTATTAAAATACCTTATAAGATAGCAAATCTTCATCAAAGCCTTATTGGTTTTCACCTTGAGTCTCAAATGCTGGCAGCTCCACTTCCGGTCCTTTGTTTAATTCTACTTTGCGGGATACAATAGCGTAGGCTACTGCAAAATAGACAGACGCTGCTGGAAAGAAGATAAAACAGAATCCAAAGGTTCATCTGGCGGATGAAACAGATGGATTCTTGCTTCACTCAACAATACCCTTAATCCAATAGTCTGCCTACTTCCATTAAGTATATAAATGATAATAAATCAATAGCATCTTTAAAAGATACTTAGCACAGACTAGTTTGATGCAAAGCTCTTTTTTCATTGTCAGGACCCAATTGGACCTGATTTTTTTTATTTTACTTGGAAATGTATAACCATATAAGTTCTCAAACACTGAATAGAAATAGGTCAACCTAAATGAAATGTACGTACATGATACTACAGATATCTATTCACATTGCTGGCAATTCACATTTCCATCATTTCTGGAAATATCAAATTTTCTTTACGTTAGTTGTGGAATTAGAGACACATTTAGATGACTGTGGCACACTGGTGAAAAGTTGCCAAAGTTTTTAAACAAAAAAATGACTTTTTTTGATTTTTCACAAGAAGCTAAGGCTAGGTTCACATTGCATGTTCGTTTAATGTATCATTGAAAGCAGCACAAACACAATTATTATTATTTATTTTTATAGTGCCATTAATTCCATGGCACTTTACATGTTGAAGTGGTATACAGAGACAAGTACAAGGTACATGGACAACAAATGGCATACAGGTACAGAAGGAGAGAGACGCTGTTTGCAAGGGCTCACAATCTACATGAGGACAGATGATGATACATTAGGAGAAGGTAGAGTTGGTCGTGCTGTGGTTTGGTGGACCGAGGCTCACAACAGATTTTAGGCTTGTCGGAAGAGGTGAGTCTTCAGGTTCATTTCAAAGGTTGCCAGAGTAGATGAGAGTCTGATATGTTGGGACAGAGAGTTCCAGAGTCTGGCGGATGCACGGGAGAAGTCTTTTATGCGGTTGTGGGAAGAAGAGATAAGGGGGAGCAGAGGAGGAGATCGTGAGTGGAGAGCAGATTCTGTGAGGGTAGGTATCGGGAGACCATGTCACAGATGTATGGAGGAGACAGATTGTGAACGACTTTGTAGGTCATAGTTAGCGTTTTAAACCGGGTCCTCTGAGAAATGGGGAGCCAGTGAAGGGCTTGACAGAGAGGAGAGACTGGGGAATAGTGGGAAAATAGGTGGATTAGTCAGGCAGCAGAGTTTAGGCTAGATTGGAGTGGTGCAAGAGTGCTAGATGGAGGCCAGTGAGCAGGAGGTTACAATTAATCGAGGAGGGAGATGATGAGGGTATGGACAAATGTTTTTGCAGTGTCACGGTCGAGGAATGAACGGATCTGGGAAATATTTTTGAGTTGGAGTCGGCAGGAAGTGCCAAGGGCTTGGATATGTGGCTTAAAGGAGAGAGCAGAGTAGAAGATTACCCCGAGGCACCGACCGTGGGGGACTGGGGAAAATTAGCAGCCGTTGACAGTGATGGATAGGTCAGGCAGGCGGGGAGAGTGGGTTGGGGGAAACATGATGACTTCTGTTTTGTCCATGTTCAGTTTCAGAAAGCGAACAGAAAAGAAAGATGAGATAGCAGACAAACATTGTGGAATTATGGATAGCAAGGAGGTGATGTCAGGTCCGGAGAGATAGATCTGAGTGTCATCAGTGTAGAGAGTTCCAGATGGACGTGGTGTTCCAGTAATTTTGAGGCAAAGGGGAGAAGTAATATTGGGCAATGGTTAGAAACAGATGATGGGTCGATTGAGGACTTTTTGAGGATGGGTGTGATCAAGGCGTGTTTGAAAGATGAGGGGAAGACACCAGTAGTTAGTGATAAGTTGAAAAGATGGGTTAGGGTTGGGATGAAGACAGAGGTGAGGCTGGAAATGAGGTGGGATGGGAGTGGGTCAAGGGCGCTGGTGGTGAGGTGTGATTTTGTTAGGAGGGAAGAGAGCTGATCTCCTGCCAAAGTGGAGAAGCAAAGAAGGAGAAGGCAGTGCAGTTGTGAGGAGAAGCTGTGGGGACAGTGGGTCAAAGCTCTGATGTTATCAATCTTCTGTTTGAAACGCAATGTAACTGTATAATGCATCCATATGCTTCCATTCATAAAAAACATACTAACACATGTTAAAATGGCCATCTATTTCCAAAGCATGCATTTCTTTGAAACGTACATGAAAACGTGCACTACAGTGTTTTCCCGTCCTGTTAGGAAAACGTACATTAAACGTTAACTTATTTCCCATTGGGCTCTATTACAAATGCAATATTACACATCGCAACAGATTTGTACATATTTGTAGCATGCATTATGTTGCGTTTGTCTCCCACTGCTTACTTCAAGAGCCGCTCATTAAACTTCATGCATATTCACTGCACTGACTAGCAATGTCCAATTACAGACGCTCACTCTGTATGAGTGATTGGCTTTTGCAATCAGACTGCACTTACTGCGCTCACTGAACCGTTGTCTGTGCTTGGTTGCCATACACCCAAGCACATTAGTGTATGGCAACCAACCTGCCGGCATAGTGTATAAAATAAGTAAATAATGGGGAAAAATATGTAGGATCCCCTGTATTTTTCATTCTCAGCACATATAAGGTGGATAGCTGTGGGCTGTAGCCCTGAGCTATGTTTTTTATCTTGACTGAGTATCAAATAAGTGAGCCCCACGCTGTTTTTGTAAATCAAATCAATAATTAAAAAAACAGTGGCATGGGGTGCCCCACAATTTGATATTCAGCCAAGATAAAGAGCATGGCTGGAGTTATTATTCTTACCCTGGGGAGGCACATAGGTATTGCCAACCAGGGTAAGAATAGCAGCATCTGCAAAATTTGGCGCATTCATTAGAAGCGCCAAATCCTTTACCTGGCTCTTCCCGATGTCCTGGTGAAGTGGCATTGAGTTGATAAGAGTGGTTAAGGACAGTTTTGTAATGACAGCTTGTCGTTAAGCCTGGATTGGTAATGTTAGTTAGTGAATAGTTAATAAACACACACACACAGAAAATTACTCTATTAGAAACAAAACATAGAGAAAGTTCCTTTTTTAGAAATAAAACACACTGACAACCCTCATTTACCCGTTTATTAAAAGTCCCAACAACATAACTTCTAACGATAATCCACCACAATTTATTTATTTTTTACATTCTGTAAAGTGGCATGTGTGCTGTGACTGCTATAACCCAACGCGTGTTTTATGCATTGCTTTAAGAACAGTTAGGCGATGTTCACACACTGTGCTTTTATGCTGCGTTTTTACCTTGGTTTTAGTCAAATCTATGCTCATCTAAACCTGCCTTTTCGTTTCCCAGCAAAATGTATGTGATTCAGAGAAAAGCTGTCCACACACATTGGTTTAATTTGTTTGTAGATACTGAAACCTGCAGGTTTTGCTGCGTTTTGAAAAAAAATGAGCATGTCAATTTCTTTTTTTGCAGTGTTCTCTATGAGAAAAAATCGCAGAAAAACGCAGGAAGAAAAAACTCAGCAAAAAATCAGTAAATATGCGGTAAAAACACACAAAATACACTGCAAACTCGCAGCAGAAAACACAGGTTTTCTCCTTCAAAGAAATCTGAATTTACTAACAAACCCTTCAGGTTTTGCTGCATTTTTGCTCTAGAAAAAATGCAGTGTGTGAATAGAGCTTTTAACTTCCTGGTACTGTAACACTTTAATGCATTTTGTTTACCAATTTGCATTTGTCACTTTATGCAAAATCACTAAGATCTTCAACTCTGTAATGATAGTGCAATATGCACATCAAATAGTGATCTGTGGTAGATGATTTTTGAAATGTTTGTTGCATTATTATTATTTTTTGCAATTGTAGAACATAAATATACTCTTGTTTATTTGCATGTCACTTCATGCAACATTGCAACGATCGGATTTGTTTGTTCCAATTATAAATATTCATTACAATGTTTTCATGTGATTTTACACACACCCTCCTATCAAGTATTTTTTATCATTCATGATTCATTTTTTCCTTCTTATGCAATTTCATAATTGCATGTCTGTATAATTAAATAAAATATATTTTTAATTGTCAGTGGAGTACATTGTACACACAGTTCTGCTACTGCTAAAGTATTCACACAGTTCTGCATCATCTAAAGTACACACAGCTCTGCTACAGCTTTAGCACAGTTCAGAGCTGTCATCCACTATCCAAATGTGACTGATACATGGTAATTATATTATCAGGTCCCTAGAGGGAATCTATCAGATCAAAGATCCATAATTAACTGATATAATTTTCTAATTCCTCTGGTGAAGCTCTTTCTATTCATATATTTCTTTTATTTATATTCCCCCTATCCTCTGTAAACTGCAAATAAAGAGATTCATTCCATCTGTCAATCACAGTAAATACTCACTTCTCTGCCGCACACTCCACAGTGATGAATATTCATGTAGTGACATCACTGCCTGCTCTGCACTCTCCTCTTCAACAAGCAAAGTTCATTGGAAATCAGTCACGCAGGGTGGGCTATATCCTCCTGTCTGCAGCAAAACAAATGTTCAAATAAAAACACAAAGAATCTTCTCACAGACAGCATGGCTTGTGCTCAGAGCAGAAGGAGACAGCCTTATCTGATAACTAGATTTGTGCCTGCCATCTCTCCCTCTCCCCCAGAAACAGGAAAGGCAAAAATGAAAATGAAAGCTACACTACACTAGCTGGAGACACAGAGCTCAGAGAGGAGGGACAGCATAACAGCTTCCATGGGTGTGGACATTTAAATAACATTTACATACCGCAGACTATTCAGCTGTGAAAGTAATGAGCCGGACTAGTGCACCACCTAACTGCGGGATGTACAGATGCTTATAGCAAGACAACTACAAAGTGTACAGTAATGATTTTTACATGTTTTTAAAGGTCTGTCCAGGCACTATTCAAGGGTTCTATTAGTACCATACTGAAAAAAGACCTGACAGTGTCCCTTTAAGCAAGACAGACCATATGGAATGTTGAATCATCATTACTGCCTGTTTCTCAGCTGCAGTAAGACAAAATGGACATATATACAGACAGTGACGGAGGAGACAGATGACATTTCTTTGAATCGTGTACACTTCCTGGCTATGTGGTGGCTATGTGTTGATTTCACATTACATTAAAACATCTATAACAGTCGGGCACTGTGACAGCTCCGTTTCAATAGTTTAATGGTAGAAATTGGAGCTAACTCTGGTCATTGCTGTTAGAGGCAGTTTTCGAGTGTATAATATATCTGGAACCTGCCATGCATTTATCAGACTAGGATCATGAGCCTAACACAGAGGCATAATAAATAAGGTCGCACCTTCTGCCCATGCATGAATGGGGTCCACCAACGCTGACGATATCCATCCTCAGATGCATATTCAGCTGAAATGTATTGCGGTGCAGATACCTACTGGCTACCTGTACTGTGACACATGTTACCAGACAATCACAAGCTAGCAGCAGACATTGGCTTCTGATTAGTTGTATTCTGATTTATTACTGGAAGGGCCCAGGATGTGAGACATTATTATTAGCAGGGGCCCACAATGTAGGACATTATTATAAGAATGGGGCCAGGATGGGGGACAATATTCCAAGAAGGGGAAATCATGGCTGGAAGGGGCTTAGAGTCAAGGACATTATTATAGGAATGGGATCAGGATGAAGTACATTTTTTTTACACCAATAGTTTTTTATTGAGGTTTAAGGGAACAATACAAAGGGAACAGATCAAGGAAAAAAGAACCTTGAAAACAGTATTTCAGGGAAGGGGAACAAAAAAGGAAAGGTAAGAAGGTCAGCATCTATAAACCAGAGATAATATGGGCAATTTCCATGAATAACATAAAAATGACATACATAGCAAGAGATAAACACCAGGTTAAATTATGGAGGTAAAAATCGTATTATAAGGCGAAGAGACCTAAGGGTCCCACCAGTTTAGGATCTTTGTTCTATGTTTTAAGTCATGTGATAACATCACCTCATAAGAGAAGTGCTGGTTCAGTCGATATAATACTTTAACTACTGTAGGGGTTATAGGAATCCGTTATAGGAGATCTCCAATGGGAAGCAGCAGTGAGGCGAGCTGCAATCAAAACATTGGTAATAATTGGTCTGAGAGTGGATGGATATGCGTTCAGATCCAATCCCAATAACACCAATGGGGGCTCCAAAGAGAGAGGGAGTCCTGTTAGTGAGGAGAGGAGGGCCTCCATTCCTAGCCAAAACTGACAAATATTTGGACAGGCCCACCACATATGGGATTCCGTGCCTGGAGCTGAGCAACCTCTCCAGCACTGAAATGAGGCAGGAGAGGGTCGCCCTCGAAGCTTAGAAATACGTGCAGGGGTTAGGTACCAGTCCAGCATTAATTTTTTGGACTGCTACAGATGGTTTATACAGGAGGTAAGGATGAAGTAAATTATTACTGGAAAGGGCGAGGGTGGGGGAAATTATTACAGGAAGAAGACAAGGGATGTTATTTCATGGGAGGTAGAGCAAACAAATCTTTATAGGATCTATGATGCTACCTGAAATCGGACCAACATGCAGGTGGAAGCCAAGTTCTAAATTTTACATCAGGGTCATCAAAATCTAGTTACACCTCTGGCCTGCCCCATACACAAGGACCTATCTTTTTTATGTTATAGTACAGCTCCAGTGACACCAGCTTCTATTGCATTCAATCTATGGGCAGTACTAGTGATGGAAGAGGCAGCATTTCCATCATCGCTAGGAGATGTAAAGATATCCAGATAAGAATACTCATGTGGATGGGACTTGTAGTACACCTCAGCCAGTGAGTAGGTGTGTGTGTTATGCAGCTGCTGCCTGCAGTCGCCTATGGGGCAATATCACACCATATTTAACATTTTAGCAGTCTACTAGGAGTTACCAGTTACTATTTGGTCTACCTAGTACATATTTGGAGTTGTTTGTACGGTATCTTAGGCTCTTGACCCACCACAACCTTGTTCACTCTATAATCACGCCTGATTTTGACACCAACTGGTCTGACTTTGCTTTTAACCAACCCCCAGGTATCTATCTCCAACTATTCCTTTGACTACAATTTTGTTTGGTTCTGTTCCTCTATATACTAACATAGCTAATTTAACTACTCTTACCTCAGGTTTGCTCTTAGGACAAGCAAGTTAAAGTGGATATCGCCAAGTTTGTCCAAGGTTGACTTTTTTAGCTGAAGGTTCCAATCAGACTTTGCAAATGTGATGAAAATATGCCACTAGTTATTAATGCATTAAACATGGAAGTCTATGAGCAGCACATTACATTAGCATACATTTCAGCTTTCCATTAGAGGTATACATTGGGAAATTCCGCCAACATAAATTTCCTACAGAAGGTCAGGTGTGTATGCAAGAATTAATGGAGTCAATGTTCAACAAGCTTATTGTACTGGCTTTTATTCAGCTTTGGCTGCAAAAAATGTAATTATCAAATCAATGACAAGAACAAACATTTGTGGTCCAGATCAATGCAAGAGTTAGAATTCAGCCTTTTATTAAGAAACCATTAAAAATAGATTGCAGCGCAGCGATTCACATAAAAGTGCTTTAAACATGATGTGCATGCTTAATCATGGTGCTAGGCCAGTGAAACAAAAACTACAATAGAACATCTAATTTCCAGATGCTTAGCACAGATACGTGTTTAATACTTCATCAACTACCAATTAAGAGATATAGATATTATCACATGCTACCAACAAGGCAGCATTAACCCATTCACTACCCAGCCTGTTTTGATCCTAATGACCTGGCCATTTTTTCCAATTCTGACTAGAGATGAGCCACCACCCTAGTATTCGATTCGATTCGATTCTTCAAATTGGCGGGTGTGTTTGTCTAATGTTTGTCAGATGTTTGTTGAACACCGTCGAACACTAATGAATGAGCTGTGCGGGGCACTTTCACTTATGCAATGTATATACATACATTGCGGAAGTGAAATTAAGTAAAATAAAGGGTAAAAATAAAAAAATCTCTATGCTCACCTGTCCGGTGATCCACCGATGCCTCCAGCACCTCTGTCCTGATGCTTGTAGGAGTTGCCGTTTTGTCACAAGCTGGCAGCGTCATTGGGTCACATGAGTGCAGTTACCGTGGTAACCAGTCATGTGACCTGATGACGCTGCCGGCTTGTGACATCATGGCAGGTCCTACAGGCATCAGGACAGAGGTGCTGGAGGCATCGGTGGATCACCGCACAGGCGAGCATAGAGATTTTTTTATTTTTAACCATTTCTTTTACTACATTTCACTTCCGCAATGTATGTATGTACATTGCGGAAGTGAAAGTGCCCGCACAGCTCATTCATTAGGCGGAAAATGTGGCAGTCGAAGAGTTATCTAACATAACCTCGTACTGCCTAATCTTAAGCTAATTGTTCGCATTCGTCGAATGACACAAACACCGCCCAAAACAGCTTGAACTTGAGATTGGCGAACAATTCGAATCAAACACCGCTCATCTTTAATTCTGACCAGTGTCACTTTATGAGGTTATAACTCTGGAACACTTAATTGGATTCCAGTGATTCCGAGTCAGTTTTTTCGTGACATATTGGACTTCATGATAGTGGTAAATTTAGGATGATATTTTTGCATTTATTTGTGAAAAAAATGGAAATTTGGAGAAAATGTAGCAATTTTCAAACTTTGAAACTTTATACTCTTAAACCAGAGAGTAATGTCACACAAAATAGTTAAAAAGCAGTATTTCACACATGTCTACTTTACATCAGCACAATTTTGGAAACAATTTTATTTTCTTAGGAAGTTCTCTCTCTTCTCTTCTCTTGTGCATCCGCCATACTTTGGAACTCTTTCCCCCACCACATCAGACACTCCCCTACCCTGGGAACCTTCAAGAAATCCCTGAAGACCCACCTCTTCCTTCATGCCTACAACCCACACTGAGACCTAATCCACTCCACCATCTCACCCTCACTGCTCCCCTTCCTCCTGTCTCCTAACCCATCCCCTATAGACTGTGAGCCCTCGTGGACAGGATCCTCTGCCCTACTGTACTTGTTTGATTCAATTGTCATCATTTTACGTTCTTGTCCTCGCCTGCCTTTACACATGCAAAGCGTCATGGAACCTAATGGCGCTATATAAATATTTAATAATAATAATAATAATAATAATAATATTAATAATAAGTTAGAAGGGTTCAAAGTTCATCAACAATTTCTCATTTTTTACAACAAAATGTACAAAATTGCTTTTAGGGACCACATCACAATTGAAGTGACTTTAAAGGGGCCTACATGACAGAAAATACCCAAAATTGACACCATTCTAAAATCTTTACCTCTTACACTTTTCAAAACCATATCCAAGAAGTCTATTTACCCCTCAGTTGCTTAATAGGAACTTAAACAATTTGGAAGAAAAAAAAATGAAAATTTGAGTTTTTATTACTTTTGCCTCAAATATTGAATTTTTACAAGAGTAACAGGAGAAATTGGACCATACAATTTGTTGTGCAATTTTTCCTGCCTTCAGCGGTACCTAATATGTGGCAGGAAACCACTGTTTGGGTGTACGTCAGGCCTCAGAAGGGAAGGCGCGCCCTTTGACGTTTAGAATGGAAAATAGGTTGCAATCATTAGCGAACTCCATGTTGCACTTGGAGAGCCCCTGATGTGCCTAAACAGTGGAAACCGCCAAAAGTGACGCCATTTAGGAAACAAGACCCCCTAACAAATTTATTTAGATTTGTGGTGTGCACTTTGAAGCCCTAGATGCTTCACTGAATATTTAAACTCTTGAGTCGTGAGAATGAAAAACTACATTTATTCCACAAAAATGTTTTTTAGCCTCTATTTTTTTCATTTTCACAGGGGTAACAGGATAAAATGGACGAAGTTTGTCGGGCAATTTCTCCTGAACACTGATACTCCATATGTGGTGGAAAACCACTGTATTGAAGTGCAGATTTTAATATAATGGTTTGTGGTAGTCATGTCGCGCTTGGAGAGCCCCAGGTGTCTGAATAGTTGAAAATACCTGAAAAGTGACCCCATTTTGGAAACAAGATCTCCTAAGGAATTTATCTAAAGTTGTGGTGAGCACTTTTAACCTCTAGGTGCTACAAAAAAATGTATAACCTTGAGTCATGGAAATGAAAAAATTGTGGCTAAAAGAGCATTTTTGGGCAAAGAAAAGTGTTTGTTTTTTTTCATTTTCACAGCTCAACATCTAAAGCACCTGGGCATTCAAAGTGCTCACCACTATTTAGATAAATTCCTGGGAAGGGGGGTCTAAAAATAGTTTTCCACCACATATGAGGCATCTGCATACTCAGAAAAAAATTGCACAACACGTTATGGGGTCCATCTTTTCCGGATATCCTGGAGAAAATAAAAAAAATCACCTGAAAAAAACATTTTTGTGGAGAAAATTTGATTTGATTATTTTCTGCTTTTCTCACACCTCAGTCAATCCGACATGGCACCCCCAAACCATTAAAGCTAAATCTGAAATCCATTATAGTGCTACTGCCCTTCGGTCCTGTTACCCTTGCGAAAATACAACATTTAGGGCTAATACAACATGTTTGTGGGAAAAGTTTTTTTTTTCCTTTCACAGCTCAATGTTCTAAGATACAATAAAGCACCTGGGGGTTCAAGGTGCTCACCCCACATCTAGAAAAGGGGTCTAGTTTCCAAAATGGGTTCACTTGTGGGGAAGCTACACTGTTTAGGCACATCAGGGCTCTCCAGACATGACATGACACCCACCGACCCTTCCATTAAAATTTGCACTCCAAAACATCACTCCTTGCCTTCTGAGTCCTGCTGTTTTCCCACACAGTGGTTTTTCCATCACATATGGAGTATCAGAGTAACGAGAATGAAATATGACTGTGCTTCCCAATACTGTAGCCACTGTCCCTTGTTGTTGTAAACATATGTTGACACATATGTCTGCATGTATGGGACCTCTTTCATGTTCACCTTCTGTTTTCCAGAAGACAACCACCTCCAGTGTTTCATCTGACTCTCCAGCCAAACGAGTAAGTGTTTTGTGTCCGGAATGCATGTTGTAAATCTTTGTGAAGGCATCCTGGCAAAGTTACACAACATTTGTGACACATGGCCCAACACATGTATGCCTCATGGCCGCATGCTAGGCACTGACATTTTCAGGTCACATATCCTCACACCACGCAGATTTCCTTATGTGTAAAAATGAACATCTCACTGTGGCCCAATCTTTGTATAAATGCATGTTTTAGAGGCCTCACGTGTGTGTATTCATCTTCCAACCAGAAACGTAACAACAAATCTTCATGACTTACAAAGGTGGGTGTGATATTGCTATTGGTGTGGATGGCTCTATATGTGTGGGTATTTCCCACATATTGATTTTTCTCTAGGAATGATTTTCATACCTTACGTGCTTTCCAGGTGTTTAATGTAATTTGTTCATTAAACTAAATTACAAACAATAGATGTTTGATGGCCAACATCATCGTGAGTATCCAAGTGTGACTGTTGGTGCACGTGAGTGGCTCCTCATGTCAAAGTGCTTTCTTTTTGCAAATAATTAACCCATGTTTCTCTCTTTTTAACCCCATAACAACAAAAGCACAAGAAGACTCACAAATAAGGCAAGAAAGTTGAGAAAAAAAAAACACAGTCATAAGGGTGGGTCATCTCACAGCCCGTCGTAAGGTATGTGATTCAGGCACATGTAGGTTTCATACATTGTGCGCCATTTTACATGTGTGTATGTTTTAACACACAACACATATGTCTGTTCCATTCCCAGGCACAGGTGAAGGGACCATCAGACACACGTTCTACAGCAACAGCTAAAGGAAACAAGGTTGCGCACAAGGCTGTTCCTGAGGTAAGGCACCTGTTCTAGTATGTACTGATGTCCCCCATATATCATGCATGTGTTGACAACTGGCCGTGGGTGACTTTGGCGAAAGAGAATGGGTACTGTGCTCTCCTGCCACTGATTATTTGAAAAATGTGGAAAAATGTTTGAAACACATGTGTGCCTTCATTGATGTTCTCTAATCCCTACCTCTTCCTTTCTTTTTTGTGTAGGCCACAGGAAAACGTGGCAGAGTAAAGTTTCCGTCTGTGTTGGGGAAACCCAAAATAGATAGCGAAACATTAATAAATTTGGTGGAGCCACGTAACTCTCTGTGGGACCACGGCCATCCCGGACACCAAAATGTCATAAATAATAGGAAGTTATGGTCTAGCATCTACAACAAACTCTTCCCAAATTGCAAGGTCATGTCTCCGGAGTAACAACAACACATTGGTATGTCCCCATGCCAAAGCAACAAAAGCCAAAACACATACTGTAGAGCTGTATTTTTCTTTGTCTGAGAAATGTATTGGTGTTGGTTTGTTGTTTTAATTATTTTTAATTTTTGGTACATGTAGTCCACATAGTCCACGTCCGTTGTCGGTCCATCTATGATTGATATGTCCGAGATGTTCGTGAGACAGAGAAATTTCGGAGTGGGGCCGCTGATGAGCCACCAACGTTGTATAAGCATTTTGATCAGCTGCAATTTCTGCAAAGAACAGTGGAAGGACAAATGTACGTGTTGTAAACCATTATTATGTGCAAATGTGTTAGACATGTCCATATCAACTACATGTCACTTACGTTTTGCCTGCTTCCCCTATACAGGACTCACAGCAGTACACCCTGTGGACCTGGATGCTGCGGAGAGTAGTGGTGAAGGGCGAACCATCCGTGAGCCAGGGGATGAGCTCCTGACATCTCTGACCACAAAACCAGACCCTAATCCACCACAGTTCGAAGCTCCGGTCACCATCGTACCCAAGGCAGCAGCGGCTCCACAACCAAGGGTCACCTGACCTAGACGGCACAATTTACAAAAGGAAGATTCAGACAT
Source organism: Allobates femoralis (assembly GCA_033576535.1). NCBI lineage: Eukaryota > Metazoa > Chordata > Amphibia > Anura > Aromobatidae > Allobates > Allobates femoralis. The sequence continues at coordinate 193,042,244 of JARQOC010000001.1, forward strand.
GCTGATCCTGGATGGGCTGCATCACCTCCAGGATACCATGCGCACCAACAACAGTGCCCTGCAAAGACAAATTGAGGACATTAGGGCCAGAGACAACAACCAGAGGATGACCAAATGGCAGTGTTTCATGTGTGTGTATGTTCCTGACCTCATGACTCTAGAGCCACAATACAAATATCAATTTCGGGCTGAAATGAACAATCTTGTGGCTAAATATTGCCATAAAATACCTTTGAATATAACTGTTGGCTGTGATGATGAATCTGCCGAGGCAGAGTAAAGGTCACTCTGTGAGATTATGTGCGTATTGGCTAATTGATGTGTGTGTTCCCTTTTCTTTGAGTTTGGATGTTGGTTTTGTTAGGTCCCATTTTTTTGTGGATCTCAGATTTGTGTACGAAATGTATTAATTTATGTGCTAAAATTTATGATTCAATAATCAAGATAGGTATGCCATTGTTTTAGTAATGTCAAGTAAAGAATAAGATATGTTAATTTTGTGTAATCAGCTGTTTGTGTTTTTCTACATCACCCACTTTGGTAATATACTGAATTGAAACCAGGGCATAAACACTCTGCCCATACAGGATGGCAGTGTTTCAAAACTGCAATCAAGACCATTATATTTTGTCACAATTCGACACCCACACCATATATGACATGCCTAACATATGGTAGGGTGCTGATGTAACTTCCCAGCACCACATTGAGTGAGCACACCATGCCTCATTTGTGTTTGGCCTACATATGCACATTCAAAATTCCATGCGGAACTTTGTGGTGGTTGACACGGTCAACATTACCCACACACATGTAGACATGAGTAATCAAGCCATGATTGCCCTTGATTTCATTTAGCTGTGTATTACCAGTCCATTAGCAGGGCAAGGTACTTGTTTTAGGGAGTATGTTTGAGAATTTGCAACATTAGCCCTTCCTTGTGTCCCAATAAGGCACAGCACGCCAATGTTATATGTTGTCACTAAGCAGATGGAAAGCACAAGAACGATGGGTTTCAAATGTTTTTAGGTCCAAAAAAAAGTTACACAACCTGTGTTTAACAAATGTACATAAACAAAAGCTACAGGATAAACGCAAAATAGGCTACTTTCAACACTGAACTCAAAACAAAACTCAAATATGTCCAGCAACACGATGTACCTGGCCAACCTGAGACATAAAATACTCAGCGTATTAGTTGGGAACCTCCATCGCTGCCACTGGAGAGCATACTTTGGCATGTTGCAGGCCAACCAAAGTGGAATCCTATTCATATGGGTCAACTATGAAGTGGGTCTTGGTGACAAACATAGTTGTGTAGGCAAACACACGCCTTCACAACGTTATCAACATTGTGAGGGTGCAACTGAATGGCAGTCAGTGGGACCCACCACTTTGAGGCCAAGATGCCAAAAGCGCACTCCACATATTGCCGTACCCGACTTAACCGCATGTTAAAGTTACACCAGGTATGGGTCAGTGTGCGACTGGCATATGGCTTCACAAGGTTGAGTTGGAGTTGGAAGGCCTCATCCGCAACCAATACATAGGGGCACTGGGCGACATTGTGCTAGGCTAAGGGCATGGTGGGGGAATATTGAACCAGCCATTATAGAGGGCTTTTCCCATGTTGCTGTCCTTAAATACTGTGGAATCACTGATGCGCCCATAGGCCCCAATGTCCACTTCGACAAATCTTCCCCGGGCATCCGCTATGGCCATTAGAACTATCAAGAAAAATTTCTTATAGTTATAAAAATTGGTCCCACTATTGGGTGGCTTGTGGTTCTTAATGTGTTTGCCGTCCAGGGCACTGATGCAATTTAGATACTGGGACACTTGCGCAAAGCGGACGGCATTTTGACGCCATATTTTAGCGATGGGTGCTGGCATTACCAAGAGCTGCAGTTTTGCCCACAGGACTTTGCAGCTCTCAGGCACGATGCCGCAGATGGTCAACTGGCAAATCCGGAACTGGTAGTGAAGGGAGTCATAACCCTAGCTTGTGGCCAAATACCTGAAATGAAAATAAACACACCATTACTACTGAACACACACAAATAACATGACGTACTGTGTCAGGCAGGGAGTGATCACATGTGTGCAGTGTGTGTGCAGGAAACAAGGCAGCAGGCCAACAACACGTACCTCAGAGTCACTACCAGTTTTCGGCAGGGGATATGGCTGGCCAGCAACATGTATCCTGGCGACATATGTCATCGGCCACCAGGGCAAGGAGTGCGTCAAATGAGGCCACGGACATCCGTATACTACATTGGAACATTAGCGCAATTGTTGGAAGAGAGCATGTAAGGACCCATATTGGGGTCTGAGCAGGTTTACTTCATGTACCCAGAGCTGGCTACCCCTGGCATGTCACAACTACCGACGACTTAACACCAGGTAGCGCAGCTCCAGGAACAGTAAATCTTCCATGATAAACACACAGCCTCCAAACAGACACAATATGTCAAAATGGCTAATGGCAACACCCTCAAATTACTTGACCTTCTTATTGGCTGAGGGGTGTGACTAGCTTTGAATCCACAAAAAAAAACCTGCAAAAAAAGGACCCTATCTGTTAATGCATGCCATATATTTACTCCATGCGTTAACGCTTGCACTTTTTCGGTGACACATAATGACACAAAATGCTTCAAAAAACATGCAAAAAAAAATTAATCTGGAAATGGATCCATCAAATAAAGCAGTCTCTCAAGTGTGACCCTAGCCAAACAATGTCTTCTGTATCTGTTATATGGCTTAGCCAATTAAAGGTTTGCATGCTCAAGTCCCCTTGTGGGGCTACTAAGTAATGTAAAAAAATAAAACTAAATATAGTTTTTAAGTTTAAAATAGAATAAAAAAAAACATAATGCCCAGTTTTAAAATGTAAACCCCCCTATGACCCTTGTAAAACATGTTTAATGTTAATGTGTTCATAACAACTCACATTATAAAACTATTTCATTATTTATTTCAGTCTGAGAGCATGGCAAAAAAATGAAAAACACTGCCAAAATTGCTTTTTTCCTCTATCCCACCTACAATATAATGAAAAAAAAGGTGATTAGTAAGTTGTATCTACCAAAAAGTAATAATGAAAACTACAGTGGTGTGTCCTAAAAAATAGTCCTGAAACAGATGTTTACAGAAAAACAAAAAAAATGTAGGTCCAGGTATATGGCGACCAACAATTATTTGTTTTAAAAAAATATTTTTTTTCTATAAAAAAGTAAAACTTAAAAAACACAAACATTTAACATTATCATAATTGTATTGTTACACAGAATACAGATTACATGTGAATCATCCAGAATGTTGGTAAATGGTAAAAAGTTTCACTTTGTCTCATCTGACCAGAGAACCTTCTTCAATATGTCACGTACAGGGGCTGGTTGGCCCAAGTGGCAGGGGGGCAAATGCCCCCAGACCAATGGTCAAGCAGCAGTTTTGGGGCCATCCAGCCATCTGTCATGTTGGCCTGGGAGGCCACTCTGCCCCTGAAGCTCACTGCTTATGGGGCTCTGCTGTATGCTTGCCCCTCAGGTGAAATTTGCCAGCCAGCCCCTGGTCACATTGAGAAAGAAGATGATCTGATCAGAAAATATCTATTTAGAACTTTCTGAGCTAAATGCAAAATGCTATGTGTGCTGGAAAACTACACATCCACCTTCTATTCAAATCAATAGGAGGCGGATGTTGAATACACGGCCATGGGCACTATCAGAAGATGGTGCAGCTCCAGAACTGAGCATCTCCAGCCAGCAGGGGTGTCGGGTGTCGGACCTGGACAATCAGACATTGACGACCTATCTGTTAAAGTAGTGGATAACCTCTTTAAGTCAGTTTGGTGTGTTGATATTTGATAAATTTGTAATATTTATTAATTTAAAAATTGAATCCAGTCATCACAAGTCATCAGCCATGACACAAGTGTGGACGCCATGATATTAGTGTGAGCAAAGCCTAAGGGCCCTTTCACATCAGCGTTTTTCGTAATTCGCGGCAGATGCGGTGAAAAAACCGCATCTGCCGCGTTTGCCGCATAACCGTTCCACTTGCGGCACGGTTGCGGTTTTTCCCATAGGAAGTATAGGGGGACTTGCGGCAGATGCGGCAAGTGCGGTATTGCACTTGCCGCAGGTGCGGCAGCGAAAAAAACCGCGGCTGACCGCGGTTTTTTTTCGCTGCCGCACCTGCCGCAAGTGCAATACCGCACTTGCCGCATCTGCCGCAAGTCCCCCTATACTTCCTATGGAAAAAACCACAACCGTGCCGCAAGTGGAACGGTTATGCGGCAAACGCGGCAGATGCGGTTTTTTCACCGCATCTGCCGTGAATTACGAAAAACGCTGATGTGAAAGCACCCTAAGATATAGTAACACTAGTGAACATAACAGTACCAAAATAGTGCCAAAATAAGCTGTATGAAAGATTATGAGCATTTATAAAGCAATTAAATAAATTACAGAATGGGTCAGACATTTTAGAAGTCTAGCAGAGCATTGTGGGAACTACATAGGAGACCAAACACAAATCGGAGGTTGTTTTTAGACATAGTAGAATAGGTATAGAGAGAGAAGCTCATATAGAAAGAGAGCGACGCTTGTTAGTATAAGGATTTTTGTATTGTATCCTCAAGGTGATTGGACACCATTTAGGAAACTGACAGTGAGGGTGTGGCGCCCCGCGAAGCAGGCGTCAGGGAGGGGTAGTGCACCCGTAAAAGAGGTACAGATGCTCCAGTTGCAGGTGGACCCTAGGATGGTGGGTGGGACCCTTTTTCAGCACTCCCACACTAGTATACACGGTGGGAGGTTACCCAGGAGGGAATAAAAGCACCTTTAGGGGGAACAAGGAGGTCTTTGGTCTTTGGTCTTGACCTCTAAGTGTTGCTGCTAGGTCACTCGGCTGAGGGACCAGGGAGGGATGGAAGAGGAGGAAAGGGTTTAAGGAGCTTTCCAGGAGAGCAGCCGGTTTGGGAAGAGGGGCCGTCATCAGGTTCTTCCAGACAGCTTACTGGGCACCGGAGCCTGCACCTGTGGGATACTTTAGGACCACAGAGAATCCGGAACCCCGTGGAGTCTTCAATTCTCCCGGGCACCAGAGCAGACCGAAAAAGGGTACCAGGCACTGCCAAAGGAACGAGCGGCTAGCCAGTAGAGGGGTACCCGACGCCAGCAAAGGTGAGAGAGGAAAGGAGGTCAGGCTGATTCTAAGTCACCAGGCTTCACACCACAAACTGGAAAGCAGGAAGGAACAGACGGGGTTAGAGAAAGAAGGCACATGAAGGGTTCCACCATACCACCTGGGATCCGCCTGCAGCCACCCAATAAGTTAACCTGTCCTCATAACATCAGGAGTGCTGAACTGTAACTTTGTATGAATGCAAGTGAACAGTAAAGTACCCAGAGGAAAAGTGACTTTGACTGTACCTGTGTTCCTTTGAATGAACTTGTTCCCCATACAGGAACGCTGCCCAGGAGGTCCAGCCATTCCTGTAGAGGACTTTGCCAACTTGCCGCATTACCATCTACCTCCGCGGACTGTGGCGGGCTGGTGACACATCACCTGCAACTACAGGTGGCGTCACGGCAAACTGTAATAGCATCCCCTGTAAATATTCCCGTTTTTTCAAAGAAGTCCCTCAGGACATGGGATCAGGCGCGACCACCACTCCCTGTGACACAGTTAACCCCTTGGAGCCTGATACCCGAGTATCCCACAGTTGGGGCTCGACAAGGGCAGCAATAAAGAACAGCACCAGGAGTGCATCACTCAAGTATCTTATTTGAGGATCACTTATATCTTTAGCAGACAGCAAATCCTAAAAACCAAAGTACATATTTAGTCATACAACATTCCAGATTGCCATGGTGTGTTTTCCTGAAAATAACTGTTTACCTTAAAACAAAATTGATACTTTGACTCGTAACCATATTCACACAAACTCATCCTAAATGATAATTTAAAAAATTACCTCATAGAGTGGAAGCCACAGAGCTCACAGCTTGTTTTCATCGAAATTCCTGGTGCTCAAAAACTTTAATTGTAAGTTAGAAACTATTGTACAATAGCAACTAAAATACATCGTCTGACACAAGAACTAAGGATATGTTAGAACAGAGCAAGTTCATGTTCCTGAGTTAGTGTGTGTGGGTTTTCTTACATTTTACAGTAAGTCTCACCTTTCTAATTATCTACAGCCAAACCTCAGTTATTACTGTTATGTGTGATTTGCCATCAGTGAGACATAAACATATAAGACTAGAATGGCAAGTAAACAAAAGGGTGCAGATGGAATGTGCTAATCAGTATCATTGTGTTTAGAAATCACATAATGGATGGATAAAGAACAATGACCTACGTACATTAATCAATGTATTGGGGTATAAGTCTATACTACTGTAAATCATAAGCAGTCCCACTGTGGAGACACAGTGAGTGCTCTCATCCGGATCCGCTACTATCCCCTACTAATTGGATCCCCTACTATCATAGGATGATGGAGGCTGGGTCCTGTTTGGTGTGGATGATGGCTGTGACAAACTTGCTGGATAGTCCTTGTCCTAGGTCATTCCCCAAAATAACTGGTGTGGGAAGGCCATCCATGAGCCCCAGTTAAAGTTCCTGCTGGGTAATCCCTGAAATTAACAGGTGTGGGGAGACTATCCACAAGTCCCACATTGACCTCTTCCTGGTCAGTCCCCAAAATAACAGCCGTGGGGACACTATCCATGAGACCCCACATGACCTCTTTCTGGTCAGTCCCTAATTTACCAGGTTTGGGGATGCTGTCCATAAGCTCCACCTGGACCTCTCCCTGGTCGGTCCCCCGTGGATTGGGCAGTGCAACTGCACATATGCCAGAGGGATTCTGAGCACTGACCCTCACCAAGGAGATGGTTACAGGTAACCTATAAACTGGAATTCTCAAAACTAATTTCAAGAACGCAAGCTCTTCTCTCTGAGGCTTTAGGCTCTAATGCGACCAACAAACCCTTGATTCTGTCAATTCCAGACTGTCACTGGATCCATGAAGTGTCACTCTGTTTAAATCCTCAGTGTCAATCTCAGTGGGGTGCTCATCATTCTTCATATCATTCTGTGTATCCCAAAGGACCAATACCTTGACCAAATCTGACCAGGTGTTAGTGTCCCTGAATTCAATCTGTCAAAGGGTGGCACAGATCCTGTAGTTGCAGGTTATTGTGCAGCTGTATATAGACTCTGGTCCTCGTCCCATAGCTGAGCTGGTGGGGTTTGACATGGTGGCATCCGAGACCTGTATGCCTCATCCATGGCCTGCTGGGTATGCTTATATGCCTCGATGGTTTTGAGCCTTGGACGGTGCCCACGAACACCAGTCAGCTGCAGCTCCCCTGGTTGAACCAGGCTGAGTAGTATCCCACCGCTGCCAAAAATTGTGGAGACACAGGTTCCAGTGGGTACTCTCTTCTGCTGGCCCAGCCACCTTTAGAAAGACTGCATTGCTCATTCCAACTAAATGCTTAAACTTCTTAATCATGTGCGGAACACTACTCAGTCAACACAGGGCAAGGGAACCACACAATGGTAAGTCTTTATTGGATCCAAACAGTCAAAGTCATAGAACACATACTCAACAAGAACACACAATGTAACAAGCAGCAGAGTCTCACTTTTCCGCTGGCTCACCAGGATTAGAATGTTCGTGCATTCGGTGCTTCCAGGGCAAACTATGCCAATCCAGCAGCACCCCGCTTTTGGTGGGCAGACACCGAGACAGGAATAGCAGCAAGCTTAGGAATCTGACTCAGCACAGCTAAGTATGTAGCCAGGTGATCGAATTGTCCCAACCTGGGTAATTTACTTAAGCAGTCTCTGATATTCCAGCCGAATTCTAGAATCCTAGGCTGAATTCCAGCAGAATATAATCCAGTTTTAGTCCTCTTCTAGTCAGACCTGAAGCTCCTAGACTGAGACCATACAAAGTATGATGACACGATGTTATCCTGGCAGCCGGAACCAAAATTCCTAGGCTGAGGTTATGTTCTTACAATGAGGACTGGAGCCCCTAGATTGGAGCCATGTAGCATATAAATTGCAGGTGACTGAAGAAAATAATTTTTATAACTCGAGCCTACACTTCAGGGTATATTGTGTTCTTCCAGGATTGGTGGGATAAGGCTGTACTCTTGTTGGTCAGCATTTCAATAATCATAATTCTCCTGCATAATTCTCCTCTGAGTAATGTAGACAGAGGGGGTAAGGTAATTTACATTCAATTAAGAATCCACAAAAAAAGACAATGCAGGCTCCCAATAGTCTTGCAAGAAACAATGACTTAACAAACATGAATAACAAACAAAAGACCAATATGTCTGGCCAAATTAAGAACATTAACACACAATAAGCATTGAGAAAAGCTGTGTCATCACATCAAACACCTCAATTCATAGACTTAAAGAGAACTTACGATTTTGTATAGTTATGGCTGTAATGGCACTGAAGAAATCCGCTGTCACGCTTGGCCTAAGGGGATGTCCAGCAATAGTGGCGCACGGACCAACGATGTCCAGTGAGCAGCAATGGAAAAACAATGCACAAGGAAACACAAAAGGGATAAATAGGATTAGTCTATTTGTATAGTAAAGGTGGTTGCCCAAGTAGCAGAATGTACCTATGGTTTTTAAGAAGTGGTAGAAAGCGGTCATTTCCTCTGGAAATACTACTTGGGTAACCACCTCTACTATACAAATAGACTAACCAACACCTGCAAGAATTTGTTTCCTGAGAAAGGCTCATGTGAGCCGAAACTTTGGAACATTGCAAGCTTTTCGATTCACAATAAGCAACCTGAAAAGGATTTTCATTTTCTGATACAATTTGTCATATAAGTGTGCTGAGGCTGTCTCAATTCAGACATGAGACTTAGGTCCAAAGCAGTCACAAATCTCCTATGAAAGGGAGACCATAGTGACAGTATCGGAGGGGGCTCTGAATCCTCGAGAGCAGATCAGTCAGGTCAACACCTACAGAAAGAATGCCGCGGACTACCAGTGATCACTTCTAGAACCCCTCGTCCCTCAAGGACACCACCTATGCAGCGAGGTAAAGGTGAAGTAAATGTAGGCACAGGAGACACAATACATCTCCTGCCATGAACATTAAAAACACGGTATGGGTACCAATACTGAGGGCAGCTCCAAACAGATGTCAGAAGGGTCAACAATGTCTGTCACCCAATAAGGACCGACAAACTCAGAGCCCAGAGTTCCCGAAGCACACGTCCATTTGATGGCATTAGTGGACACCCACACACAGTCATTCACATGCAGGTCCAGACCTGTACGTTTATTACCAGGCATGCGTTTTTGGAAACGTCAACACCCCTTGAAGGACTGACAACTGAGGCGTCAACCCAAAATCTGCCACTCCCACCCTCAGGATGAGGAATTGCCATAGAGCCAACCTCCCCCCACCACATCTCCTGAAGGAACACATAGGTCCAGAAAGAACCTGGGCAGAGGGAGAAACAGTTTCCCATCTCTCCGGTTGCTCCTTACGCACATTAACCGGAGGAGAGGGAAGTACAGAGGAAATGTATACGCCCAGGTTGCCTTCCTCAAAACGACCTAGAGAGGGCGGCTCTTCAGATGGTGTATTGGAAGCAGACACCTCTGACAGAACCAGTTTAGGAACCGTACATTCAGGAGTCAGGATCCCAGTAGGACAACCCCTCCCATGGATCCCTGAAGGGGAGACTGAGACCTGACATAACCCTGACGAGTGGGAATGGGATCCCCTCTTTGTCCCGGAGGGGTAATAGCTGGAAAAGAGGGAAAAACGGAAGGCACATACATGCCTAGGTCGCCACCCTCCACATGACCTAGGGAAGATGGCTTTTGGGATGGTCGTCTGGGGATGGATGGACAGACACTCACGAGATGACCCTTATGTCCACAGTAAAAACATGCCCCCGCCCCACAGCGAATTACAGGCGACCCCACATGAGGGGACACCCCCCCCTATCTGCATGGGCTCATCCACCTGCACCTGTGGGTCCTCCTCTGTGGGGAGAACAGGGGCTGGAGCCAAGTTGGTCTTTCCCTGAGTCACCGATCTATTCTGATGGCAAGGGACATTGCGGCCTCCAGCGACTCTGGAGTAGAGTACTGAGCCATGGAGTCCTGGAGCCTACTAGACAACCCATGACAGAAATGACTTCTAAGAGCCGGGTCATTCCATTGGGTGTCCGTGGCCCACCTCCGCAACTCCGAACAGTCCCCTGCTGGAGTATACGGAGATTCGACTCTGCCAGAGAGATGCCATCAGGGTCCCGATAGACAAGGGCCAAAGTCGCAAAAAACTCATCTACCGAGAGACGATCGGTAGAGAGAAAGCCCAGGACTGGGGATCTCCTCGCAAAACGATGTCCGGTGCGCAACAATGAAAAAACAACAGACAAGGAAACGCCAAAGGGATAAATATAATGGAAAGCCCTGCTCAAAAGGAACGAGGGAGAGGTGACCTCCTGCACTCGCCTGTGGCTGTGCCCTAATCTCCCTACTATCCCTATACAAGTTCTTTCACCTCGTCACCGAGCAGGAAAGCTAAGCCCTCCGCTGGCCTTGATGTTAACCCTCACTAGGCTGGCGGGAGCACTAGTCCCATCCACTACAATAAAGAGACATGAGGGAAGGGGAAGACAGACAAAGGACAACAGGACAGCTACCGTGTTTCCCCGAAAGTAAGGCCCCCCCGATTGTAAGGCCGCCTGGGGGTAAAGGGGGGGCCTGCCAATGTAAGGCCTCCCCCGATTATAAGGCCTTACAACCGGGGGGGCCAATGTAAGGCCGCTAGCGGAGGGGGGGGGAGCGGGAGCGGGTCGCACGTCACGTGCGCCCGCTCATTACATATGCACTGCATCCCCCTGTCAATCAGCGACAGGGGGAGCAGTGCATTATACTGTATATATGGGCCCCCTATTGCTGGCACACTCCCCCCTGTTATGAGGCCCCCACCGCTGCTGCTGCTGCTGAAGACATCTTACCCTCCAGGGTCTTCTTGCAGCAGCCAGCGCGTCCGTCCGTCCTCTGTACTCGGCGGTCTCCCGGATCATGTGACCGGCCCGTCGCAGTCGCGATGACGTCATGCGCTGCGACGGGTCACATGATCCGGGAGACCGCCGAGTACAGAGGACGGACGGACGCGCTGGCTGCTGCAAGAAGACCCTGGAGGGTAAGATGTCTTCAGCAGCAGCAGCGGTGGGGCCTCATAACAGGGGGGAGTGTGCCAGCAATAGGGGGCCCATATATACAGTATAATGCACTGCTCCCCCTGTCGCTGATTGACAGGGGGATGCAGTGCATATGTAATGAGCGGGCGCACGTGACGTGCGACCCGCTCCCGCAGTGTCCCAGCAGGAGGGGGCCTGTAGGCCACACTGCTGGGGCACCCAATGTAAGGCCCCCCCCGAAAGTAAGGCCGGGGGCCACTTTTGGCCCCCAAAAGAATGTAAGACAGGGCCTTACTTTCGGGGAAACACGGTACTTCACGTCTGCTGACACTTTACCAGTCAGCAGACGGCTTGACAGCAAGAGATTCTCCTCAGAGCTCCTTACACCTCAGGAGCTTGGCCAGGAATGAAGTTCAATCTCCAGCAAACCATGCTGGAACCCTATGATTCTATAAAGGCAGAGGTAATCACAGAGTGGCTACACCTGGACAAGGCCCAGCTAGCTTGCTGGCAACAGAGACTAATGGTAACTCCTCCAGTACCAAAGGAAAAGGACTTGTTTAATATGATGTCTCAAATCATACATGAGACTTAGGTCCAAAGCAGTCACAAGTCTCCTAGGAAAGGGAGACCATTGTGACATCAGCTTTGCTAATCTTCTTTAATTACAATTGAAATATACTACTAATTATATTTTAGTGCACAGGGTCCAGATTGTACACTGAGCCTTCTACTCCTTGTCTGTGATTCACCTGTCCTTCTTCCCTGTCTCCAGCCTGTGAATGACAGGTTACTCCTGAGATTACATACATTGGAGGCAGGTCATTTAAAAACTGCTGGCAGGCTGAGGGACAGGGGAATCACAGAGAGGGAGAGGAAAACCAAAAGTACAGTCTGGCCCCTGTGTGTCAAAATGCAGTTAGTAGAACACTTTAAATGGTGATTAAAGATGAACCACAAAGCTGTGAGCTTCACTTTCCTCTACCTCAATGCCAACAGTGATAGGAGATGCTGAGATGCGAGCATGAAAAGAGATACTGGGAGCAGATGTCTAGGATGAGATGTGTAACGGTGATGGTGATTGGTTTACGCAGCCTGTAATTAGTAGTACAATGCTAGGCTGCTGATCACCGATCCACTGCTGTCAAGTTCAGACTGCAGCAGTGTAATCACCATGCATCTGTGCTCGGAACACTCAGTCAGTTCTGCTATGTAACTGTAAACATCTATAGGAGGCTGATACTGACAAAACTGACCATATTTATATTTGCCATCTTACATGATACTCCTGATGCCCAACATCTCTGATATGTCCCAGAGACTTGTGTCTAATGCCAATGATGCATGATACTGTGGCGCCCCTGCAACCAGGGTGGCCACATAGGGAACTGCAGCCAGGCAGAAGGTAGACAGTTTGTGCAACAAGGACCCTCACAGCACACACACCCACAGGAGCACAGCACCCAACCCGGAGCCCCGGACTCTAGGCGGGCAAGGGGTGGTGGGGTTTAGAGGAAAGTGGGTGGGAAGGAAGGAAGGTCAGATGACAGATAGTACAAATAGAGGAAAAGAGGAGGAAGGAGTTAGTAGGCCGTAGTAGGCTGAGAAGTAAAGATCAAGTAGGCAGAGAGAGCCGAGCAGCCAAGACCAGACAGACAGTGACACATCCCAGTGGGATTGGGCTCCCTGGAGACGCAGAATCCACAGAGACACCGTTGCATGGAGAGAAAGCTCGTCCAAAGCCGGCATCCCAAGAGAGTGTGAGGACAGAGACCGGACCAGTATTACCGGGTCCAAGGAACACGGTAGAACCGACCAAACTACAGGCGGGATAGATTCCCTGATTGCATCTGGAAGTCACATGGGTAGGAAAGAGCCAGTGATCCCTTGAAAGACAGGGTCACCCAAGCTAGGCTAACACCAGAGTGTCGGCTCTGAGGAGGACTGAAGTTATACACCGGCTCCCCAGACAAACCGGCGAGAAACACAGATTCCAGATCCGTGTTCCCACCACAGGGTTGGAGGTTCAGCAGCATCCAGGAGGACCCGGCTTACCGCCCATGCACACAGGGGGAAGCTACACACAAGGGGCCAAGCTGCCGCCATACAATCCGCTAGAAAGAACAGAGAGAGAGAATCAGCCTGAAAGGTTAATAGAAGGAGTGAGGGTTCTCAGAGCGACAGCCTGGCTGCAAAGGGTTCAAGTGTCCAGAGTTAATGGACACTTCCTAGCACATCCCTAACCATCCCTATCTGACCTAAAACTGTCCTATAATGGTTGTAAAAAATTAGTTTGATACTTACATCTCTGTATAGTAATTAGTCACCCTGGGCATTCTTCCGACCTTGATGCTGGAATCACGCCCCAGTGGGCGCGATCATTCAGTCAGGAGCACGCATCCGATTCAAAATTCTTATTTCTCCTTCCATGAAGGATGCGCTGCCGCCTGTGCGTCATTTCTGGTCTGATACATTGTGGGGGCTTATCAAGTGTACACACGGCTTCGGAACACGAACTGTGCATGCTCCAGAGCTGACCTGTACAGCCAATACACCCCCAGACTGCACAAGACCGGAAATGCCGTGCGGGCAGCGTGTCATCACCAGGAGGAGGAACAAGAATTTTGAATTGGGAGTGCACTCCTAACTGAATGATCGCGCCCTCTGGAGCGTGATCCCAGCATCGAGGTGGGAAGAATGCAGCCATTGAGAACGCCCACGGGAGCGTGATACCAGCAGTGAGGAGGGAGAATGCTGCAGCCATGGAGAACACCCAGGGTGACTAATTACCATACGGAGATGTAAGTATCAAACTCATTCTTTACAATCATTATAGGACAATTTTAGGTCTGACAGGGATGTTTAGGGATACAGCAGATAGGTGCAGGGACAAGTAGTGACAGGTTTGGGGGTAAAAACGAGCTGACAGGTTCCCTTTAAGGAGAGAAGAATAAAAGGTTTTATTTTGCTCTGAAATATTATTCTTGTAGTTGCTCACCTAATGAAGTATCTGCCTACAAATAGTTTCATGCAATACTTCTAAAAGAATATACGTCCTGTACTGTTTGAGTAGGAAGTTTCTATATTATTCACAGGCATGGTGTAGATCAGGGGTGGGGAACTCCAGTCCTCGATGGCCGCAAACAGTGCAGGTTTTCAGGATTTCCTTAGTATTGCACAGGTGATAACATAATCACTTGCACTGGGGATGATTCCAAAGTCCTGTGCAATACTAAGGAAATCGTAAAAACCTGAACTGTTTGCGGCCCTCGAGGACTGGAGTTCCCCACCCCTGGTGTAGATCATTGATATTTAGACCTTGCCTTTCAGATTTGCTACACATACCATTTAACACCTAATATGAACTAATTGTACTAGTTAAGAAGTCTATAAAGGAAAAGCTTCTGAATTGTCCAATGTGTTATTCAGTTGCTTGCAGTATTCTTTAGTGAATGGATCACATTGTTCGCTATGTTTAATGATTATATGACCTATAAATGGGTGGTCTGCTTCCGTTCTGTTCTTCTATAACCACCTGTGTTTAAGCACTGGCTAGATCCATTACGGGTGTAATTGAATGCAGAAAGATGTCCAGACACAGCAGTGTTTCTGAGCATCTCCGAGCATCTATTTCTAGGGTTACAGTCAGGTCAGAATAAACAGATGCTAAATCCAGATATTAAGTCTACTAAAGGCACTCCTCAAATTTTAAGCTATGAAGAAAAAATATAGCAAGCCTTCGGGTGAGACCTCGGCCAACCCTATCCACAAAAGGAAAACATAAGTAGAAGGAAATAACCCCCTATGAAGCTCTAGCAATACTTTGATGTTATTATTGTAGCCAAATATGATGGAATGAAGAAGAAAAACAGTTCGGGCAGCGATCATATCACAAACCAGCTAAAGTGAATGTCTCTGTAGTTTACATTCTCCTCTTAACCCTCATGATAATAAGGAAAGCAAGTCCCAACAGAGACACTGGCTGCAGAGACTAGGGCGGAGGCAAAAACAATACATAGATTAGAAACACGCGTTGGGGTGTTTATTTTCTCATTTAGAGAATATATGCCTTCCTGCAATGCATATCAGTGACCACAATGCTTTTCTATAAATTCAGAAATTCCTTTTTATTATGATTTTCATTCTCCATTATAGCTTTGCTTAGATCATTTAATTCTTAAAAATAGGACCCATTTGTAGCTAGAGTTGCTCAAAGTTGTCATGTCCTAGTGATATACTCGGGCTATTAATAACTTACATTTTACGTCCACCTTTTCAGTAATGGTTGGTTTGTTTGTTCCTTGGAGACTTCTTAAAGAGAATATTTTACCATATTTTTCATGTTGAACTGGACAAATGATGTATTTGAAATTGTAGAGCAGAAAAAAACATATTTTTATTTTTTAATTTGGCTCTCTATTGTGAAGATATTAACATCAAAGAATCTGGCATGTAAACAGTAAAACAGTGTACTTCTTTGGCTAGGGTCACACATAAGCCCTTGGTCCATTTTTGGCATCAGAATTTGTTCTTTTTTTTCTAAATCCAAAAACGGATAGAAAAACGGATTAGATGTAATAAACACCCTATCTGTTTTTTTCTGCACCTAAAAACATTGCTAGGTACGTTTTTGAAGTCCGTTTGAAAAAAAAAAAAAAAAAAATTAACATGGGCCCTATGGAAAAACGGATCTGTTTTTGCTAGAATTTTGGTCAAAAAAAGACTAAGGCTGGTTTCACATTGCGGATTTTTCAGATCCGATGCTGTCCGATCAAAATCGGACAGCATCGGATCCGAATTTGGCCCCATGCAGCCCTATGGGCATCGGACCGAATCGGATGTGCACTAAATGCCATCCGATTTGGTCCGATCCGATTCTGTCCGATTTTATTATCGGTGCAAAGATCGGAGCTTGCACCGAAAATAAAATCTGACAGATTCGGATCGGACCAAATCGGATGGCATTTAGTGCACATCCGATTAGGTCCGATCCCTATAACATGGGGCCCTATGGAGAAGGGTCCGAGGAAACATCTGATGTCGCCTCGGATCCCGTTTTACTGTACTGAGCATGCTCAGTACAGTAAAACTGCTCCTAACTAGGAGCACAAGGGTTAAAAATAAAAAAAAGGTTATTCTCACCTCCCCCCGAGCCCCCGCCGTCTTCCGCCATCTTCTTGGAGGCTCCCGGTGGCTCCCGCAGGCTGCCCGTGTCAGCAGAGGTCTTCCTCTGCTGTATAGGACCTGCGGTGATGTCACAGTCATGTGACCGCGGGTTACCATGGTGAACCCGCGGTCACGTGACTGTGACATCACCGCAGGTCCTGAACAGCAGAGGAAGCCCTCTGCTGACACCGGCAGCCTGCGGGAGCCACCGGGAGCCTCCAAGAAGATGGCGGAAGACGGCGGGGGCTCGTGGAGAGGTGAGAATAACATTTTTTTTTTTCCTTTTTTTCACCCCGGAGGCACCGATTTTATGCCGGAATCGGGTGCCTATTTGGCACCCGATTCCAGGCATCAGAAGGGAGCCGATGCTGTCCGATTTATATCGGACAGCATTGGCTCCCTTCAAATCGTTATGTGAAAGTAACCTAAGTCCAAAAACTTTCAGAGGTACAGGAGGCTCAAAAAGCACCCAAAAAAAAAACGGATTGGTCATGGAAATCACTTCCAAAAACAGATTGCTATGTGTGACCCTAGCCTTTCTCTTTCTGATACTGGCCAAGCATAACCAGGCAGCTGAACACTGAGAAAAGAAGAACATGTCCCCACAATACCTTAGAACAAGCTGATTGTGAGATATGTATTGATAAACATTCTGCCCTCCTCATTTCAGGGGCATTATGTGTTGGAGCACAGCAGACCTGAGAGTGAGTAGCTGACAGCTTTCAGCTCTTATCTGTGGCAGTCAGTTCTCCACTCCACTCATAAGTGCTGCCAACTCTGCCAACTATAAGCAAGCATCCACATACAAGGGGTAAAAGAACACGCCCCACTATAGCTTAGTACACTTTTTTCTTGAGACATATTGATAATCTGCTCTCCTCTCTTCAGCATGATGATCTGCTGGCGCACTGTAGATCTAAGTGTGATTAGGTGACAGGTTTCAGTTCTCCAGTCATAGTGCTGTCAACTCTGCAATTCACTAGTGAACATCTACATTCAGGGGGTAAAAGAGCAACACCTCATTATAGTATAGTACTGGCTTTACTTGAGACATATTAACAGTCTATTCTCCTTACTGCAGAGTGATTACAAGGGCCAAAGCACAGCAGACCTAAGTAGGATTAACAACTTTGATCTCCAGCAGCCAGTGTGAGGAATGGACAGTTAGTAGGACTACACTTGTCTTAGGAACACTAGTGTGTATTTGGGCCTACCAATAAAGCTCATTTGACTTTGAATTTGATCAGAGAGCTACTAAAAGTATTGTAATGAGAGTCAACTTCTGCAGCGCTGCTCCTCCCATACCTGATTCAAGCATAATATGCCCACCTGAGTGGGTGCTAGGTCTCTAGGGGGAGTGGGCACCCCCTAGAGACAGTATACAAATATTTATTAATAAAATTAACTGTTTAACAAACCACAGAAGACTTTGCTTATCCCAGCAGCAGCCGGGATAAGCAAAGTATATGCGGGAACCGCATTGCTCAGGATTACACATCCTGAGCAATCCGGTTCCCGCATTGCGGATGCTAAAACTGCTCAGAAAAATGCAGCCTGCATGATTTTTCACGCAGGCTGCAGAGACGGAGATGGATGTTTTTAGCATAGGCTCCTATGAGGAGTGTTTCTTGATCTGGTTTTGAGCTTTTTAAAAGCTCAAAACCGGATCAGGTTTTCAAAAAAAAAAACTGATGTGTGACCCTAGCCTACCAGAGATGAGAGCTGACAGCTGACTGTTAATCATACTCATGTCTGCTGTTCTCCAGCATGTCACCTTTCCATAGAAAAAAAGAGTGCAGACTGTTTGTCAGTACCTTTTATACTGAGTCTGTTTTAATCTATTGTAGTGCATGTTGTTTTTTCACCAGTTGCTGCCTAATTATGATTGGTCAGAATCAGAAGAGGAAGAAATATACATCCCCAGTGTATTCTATCTGATAATATCCACTTGGACTTAAGGACCCGTTACACGGCAAGATATCGTGAACGATATCGCTCAAACGTTACGGGTTTGGAGGCGTTGAAATGAAATCGTTAGGACGTCGTTGCGTGTTACACCGGGATATGACTACGATAAATCGTTGGATCATTGATCACAGATTTGAGAACATGTTCTCAAATCAGACTATCCACGATCAGCCAACCTTCTGTATCGTTGTGTGTGACACCGCGATAACGATGGCATTCACGACTTCGCCCATTCACATCAGTGAACAAGTTTTGTTCGCTGGGTTGTGCGAACGATAGCTGCTCGCTGGATCATTGGTGCGACGTCCAAAATATCTAGACGTGTGACATCTCACCAATGATGTCAAAACGATGTCCTAACGACCACGCGCCCCCTAGATCGTTAGTGAGATCGTTTTAATATTGAGTCGTGTAACGGTACCTTTAGACATATTTAACTTATTAGGCACTGATTGCCAATATCTCTGCAACATAAAGGTGAAATAAAAATAAATGTTTTATTTCGCTCTGCAGCTTCTACTACATTTTGTGTCCAGTTCAACATGAAAAATTTGGTGAAAGTTCTTAGTTAAGTATTTATTATATAAGTTTTATTTTGTTTTGTGTAACATGAATAAATGTCTGCAAATGAGAGCGGTTTGCAGTTTCCTCTTTGCAGTCTCTCATTTTGAATTCCCTTTAATGTAGCAATTCTTCATTCACCTCAACACATATTTTATAATCAGCCACAATAAAAATAGACATAAGAGGAAAAGAGTACAAATGCTTTGCAACAAAAAGGGATTGTCACAAAGTTTATCCCAAAACATGAGTGCTGCATTTTGCAACATTAGCATAAGAAAAAGAATCTAGAAACCTAAATAGTTCAAAGAATTTTTATAGAGATTGATCCCAAAGTCAAATAAAGGAAGCATCATTTTATAACTGGCCCTTTATAAGTAGCACTTCTGCAGCACTCAGATATCATTAATGTATGTAAGTGTCACACTCTTTGTGTCATATCAGCATTTCCCTCTTGAAGAACTTAAAGCCTCAGGTAATAGTGTATGTAGGCTGCTGGATCCTGAACATCTTGATGCTTTGTTTGTGCCTAAATAATGTTCAGATTTTTAAAAACCTCTATCAATATACTCAATATCTGACTTCATACCTTTGAAGCCTCCGGCCATATATACTTAGTGTGGAATTTTATCACATTGTCAAAAGCATAAGGCGTTTTTCTTCACAAATATGTTCTTTGAGCTATTTTTTTTATTTTCACAAGAGCAGCAGTAGAAAATGTATCCTATAATTTGTTGTGAAGTGTCTCCTGAGTATGTTGATACCTTATATGTGATGAGAAAATACTGTTTGGGCGCACACCAGGATCGGAAAGGAAGGAGCGCCATTTCACTTTTCAAACTCAAAATTGGCTGGAATTATTAGTGGATGCAATGTTGCACTTGGAAAGCCCCTGGTATGCCTGAATAGTGGAAACCTCCCACAAGCCACCCCATTTTGGGAATTAGACCAGTCAAGGAATTTATCTAGATGTGTGGTGAGTGGATTGAATCCCCAGGTGTTTCACAGAATTTTTGGACTTTGAGCCATGAAAACATAAAAATCACATTTTCTCCACAAATATATTCTTTGAGCTCAAATGTATTTATTTTCACAAGAGTAGCAGTAGAAAATGGATCTCATAGTTTGTTGAGCAATTTCTTCAGCCTTATACCTTATACACTTATACCTCATATGTGGTCAAAAAATACTCTTTGGGCATACAGCAGTGCCCTGAAGGGAAGGAGCATTATTTGACTTTTCAAACTCAAAATTGTCAGGATTCATTATTATATGTCATGTTGCGTTTGAAGAACCACTGATGTTGCCGAAACAGTGGAACTCCCCACAAGTGACCCGTTTTGGAACCTAGACCCCTCACGGAACATATCTAGATGTGTGGTGCGCACCTTGAACCCCAAGGTGCTCCACAGTTTGGCCGTGAAAATAAAAAAAAATCTAATTTTCTTTACAAAAATGTTGCATGAGCTCAACATTTTCTATTTTCATAAGAGTAGTAGAAAAAAAATGGACCCTATATTATGTTGTGCAATTTCTTCTGAATATGCCAATACTGCAAACTTGGTGGAAAACTACTGTTTGGGTTCATGGCAGGGGGTCGGAAGAGGCCATTCAAACTCAAAATTGGCTGAAATAACTAGCGGATACCATATCGAGTATGGAGAGCCCCTGATGTAGGCAGGTGTTGGAGTCGGAGGCGCGTTGGATTCTTAACCTCCACACCAGGTCACCCGAGGGGTTAAATTTACGTACGGATTTATATTATTTCTACTAATTCCCCCTTTTTTTTTGCATATTGTACCCGTACACTAGTCGGGGTTGTGTGGGGCAGCGCATTCAACAGGGGTCCCCAGGAAGTACCGTATTTTTCGCATTATAAGACGCACTTTTGTTCCCCCAACTTTTGGGGGAAAGTGGGGGGTGCGTCTTATAATGGGAATATACGGTTCTTTAGTGCTGGGGAGGCTGAGTGCAGCTGTGCAGTGGTGTCCGGAGCCGGGGCGGGCTGGCTGCGGTCCTCAGGAGGCAGCAGGAGGTCACGTGCTCCCGCTCATTAACCTCCTCCAATATGCACTGCACTGCCGCTGTCCATCACCTTGGTGCTGAAATCAGCACCAAGATCTGGACAGGGGTGCAGCGCATATCAGGTGTGCCTGCACTCACTTCCCTGTGCAGGCACAACTTGCCCCCAACACCAGCAGGGGAGCTTTAAACAGTGATGGGGGCAAGTTGTGCCTGCACAGGAAAGTGAGTGCAGGCACAAGGGTAAATGTCCTGCAGTGGGGGCTGAGTGCAGGCACAGGCGTAAATGTGCCTGCAGTGGGGGCTGAGTGCAGGCACAGGGGCAAGTGTGCTTGCACTGGGGGCTGAGTGCAGGCACAGGGGCAAGTGTGCCTGCACTGGGGGCTGAGTGCAGGCACAGGGGCAAGTGTGCCTGCACTGGGGGATGAGTGTAGGCACAGGGGCAAGTGTGCCTGCAGTGGGGGTGAGTGCAGGCACTAGGGCAAGTGTGCCAGCACAGGGGGGTGAGTGCAGGCATTGAGGAAAGTGTGCCAGCACTGGGGGAGGTGTGCCATCAATAGGGGATGTGTGCCATCACTGGGGGACGTGAGCCAGCACAAGGGGGTTATATCCCAGGATGAGGAACAATGTATCAAGATGAGGGTGCTATGAGGGACATGTGTCCTATATGATTTGTAAGACGGACACTTGCATTATAACACGGACCCCATTTAACATTAAAAAATATTTTTTTCTCTTTTTCTTCACCAAATTTGGGGGTGCGTCTTATAATCAGGTGCGTCTTATAAAGCGAAAAATACGGTAGTTTAGATGTGCTTAAATGGACTCTTCGTGATTCTACTCATTGACAATATTGGAGGCATTTTAGGGGTTAAAGAATTTTTGCATGAACTCACATTATTGCTATTAAATTCCGCCTTCTTTCTCCATGTTGTGTTCGTTTCCCAACTAGGACACGCTTAGTACAACGAATGAATAGGCACAACTTACCGGTTGGTAGGTTGGTTTAATCATGCCTTGCATTATGTAATTTATATGTAGGGTGAGTCATCACATCTGCCTCGGATAACCCCAAGTTAACATAAAGCTTAGAAATATTGGGAGTGCCCATCCAAGTGGGGGAAAAGTGGCACTTCGCATGTCTGATTTGCCCTCACGGTCTACATCATATAAGGGTGAGTCATCCCAATGGTCCTGGATATTTCTGAATAACATAGAGCTTGGTTATTGAGTACATTCAGATGAGTGGGTTATCCGTGGTCACGTTGGTTGGTTTGTTCTCTCTGTGTCACACACCTTGAAGTATGCATGCAGGGTGAGTCAACATGATTGGTTTTGAGTGCTTTTAAATCACCATGAAACCTGGACACCTAGTGTACGTATCCAAGTGTAGGTGTGTTCAACTCTATTTTATGCCTTACATCTTATGGCTCATCAATAGGGTGAGTCATGTCTGTGTCACACACCTTGAGGCATGCATGCAGGGTGAGTCATCATGATGGTTTTGAGCACTTCTAAATCACCATGAAACTTGGACACCTAGTGTATGTATCCAAGTGTAGGTGTGTTCGATTCTCTTCTATGCCTTACATCTCATGGCTCATCAATAGGGTGAGTCATCTCTGTGTCACACACCTTGAAGTATGCATGCAGGGTGAGTCATCATGATGGTTTTGAGCACTTCTAATCAGCATGAAACTTGGACACCTAGTGTATGCATCCAAGTGTAGGTGTGTTTGACTCTCTTTTATGCTTTACATCTCATGGCTCATCAATAGGGTGAGTCATCATGGTTGGTCTGAGCACATATTGGGTAACGGACACATTTTTGGACATTGAATGTATGTGCCCGGTTAAATGTCCTGTTCCAGCATTATGTTTGCTTTTATTAGTAGAACATAATGTGATACACAGGGGAGGCAAGAAAAAGGAAAAGAGAGAAAAAAGATGCAAATAATAAACCACACGTTTGTCACCCATTCAGGGAGACTAAAAACTGTTTTGTTTTATAGTGTGTAATGAGGTGAACAATTCAGACAGTTTCATAGAAATGGATATGGAAATGAACTGTGCACAGTCCGCTACTGCCCCCTTGTGGACAAGTGCTGAAACAAACGCAGAGAAGTGGGAAATTCCCTTTTCAGCAAAAGTGTTTACCCAGGAAGAGAAAGAGCGGGAAGTCAGTGCAGATCCAGAGCTGAGCCAGGGGAGACCTGCGTGTGGATGTCTGTTGAAAGAGGGCTACTTTGCTACACCCTGCCAGAAAAACCATCCTGGACGAGCCCCGTGACTGATCCTGGACCACTGGACTTTGGTGCTGTGACTCTGGCCGCTCTGCAAAACCTTGCCCGCCGAGCACCCGGAGTGCGTGTGCAGGGGCCGTGACCGACATAAGGGAGCCATTTGTATTGCCGTGATCTCCCTCCTGCTGCTCGGGGTGCCCCCGAGACTGAGAGAGACTTCTGTGCTGCTGTGGGCTCCCTTCTGCTGCTCGGTGTGCCCTATGACTGGGAGAGACTAACAAAGAAAAATCCCGTTACCTGTGGAAGGAGACCAAAGAAGAAGACTGAGGAGTTCGGTTGACTGTGATATAAACATGTTTGACAGTAAAGAAATGTTATTACCGGTTAAACCTGAGTATGGGGATTCTGTTGAGAAAGATCATACACACACACCCGCGGCCTTGCCACCGGTCATTACAAGTGCATTGTCAGTTTCCATATATTACTTGTTGGAATACATTTGGCTCTACAATATACAGATTATGACAAAAATGCACAATAATGTGGTTCTAGCACTGGTACAATGTTGGGAATGAATCAATGCTATTTGTTTATTTATGTGTTCATATATTTTGAGGTTGGTCAATTTGCGTGTATATACCACTAGGTGGAGCTGTTGTCTTCAGCTCTAATTAATTTTCTATTCCACCTGTGCATTTGACTTAGTTTTTATTGTATTTAAGGAAGTGTGAGGAGGTCTTTTTTATGCTGCTGAAAAAGGATGTAATCCGAAACGCGTCCAGCGTGGGGTCATGTCTCCCTTTCAATTGTATGTTCATTTTTAATCTGCACAAATAAATGAACTATTATGAAGATCACGCCAAGTGCTGGAGTTTCCTTGTTTAGCCCCTGATGTGCCTAAACAATGGGAATACTCACATATAACTGCATTTTGGAAACTAGACTCCTCACGAAACCTATCTAGATGTGTAGTAAGCACCTTGAACCTCCAACAAGTGCTTTACAGAATTTTGCAAAGTTGAGCTGTGAAAAGAAAAAAAAGTCACACTTTTTGCACAAAAATGTTGTTTTAGCCCCAAATTTTGTATTTTCACAAGGATAACAGAAGATATTGCAAATTGTTTTGCAATTTCTCATGAGTAAACTAATACCTGACATGTGATCGAAAACTAATTTTGAAGGCACAGCACAAAGCTCAGAAGGGAAGGAGTGCCATATTAGATTTCAGATTTAGGTGGATGGTTTGGGTTTGCCATGTCATATTGCCCCTTAGGTGCTAGACTAGCAAATATTCCCCACAAGAGACCCAATTTTACAAACTGCACCCCTTATTGAATTCATGTAGGGGTGCAGTGAGAATATTAACATCACAGGTGTGACACAAAATGTTATACGTTGTGCGGTGAAGAGAATCATAAATTCTATATGGTACTCTGGGCAAATAACTGAGCCAGAGGGAAACATTTTTACACATGTAGCTCATAACAAACTCCATATCAATATAGCAATCACAAAAAGGAGGACAGTAGGAGTTTTGCTTTGCTTATACGGTAATTAAGTGAATAAACCTTTATTACAAAGTGTGACACATAAAATATGGTGCAAAATGTTTGACAAATGAGGTAGATACCAATTATCACAGCATACTTTTACAGCAGAAGCCCCCTCTACTGACCACATTTTGGACATTACACTCTTCTGGGAGTCCATCTATGGGTGTAGTCATGATTTTAACAATGGAAAATACCCATGGAGTCAAATGCAGTCAAATTTTCAGCATTAAAAATTGCAAATAAGAACTTATAGTGTTCAGTACATTGTAGTGCCTGTACATTGTGCCTAGTTTGTGCTTCTGGAGAAACACACCCAATAAATTAAGGCTGGTTTCACACTACGTTTTTGTTCCTATTTGTTGGATCCTGTTTTTTGCAGGATCCAACGAACAGGAACACCTCCATATGCCATTTCTGTTTCTGGTCTGGTATCCAGACACAGAAAGAGCAGCGGGGAGCCGAGACTGTGCTGTCAGCGCTGTGTATAATATCACTATAGCAGTGTATCTATATACACTGCTAAAGTCATATTAAATAAAGGGATGGACAAAAATAAAAAATCATAAATTCTCACCTTCCGACGTCTCCCGAGAGTCCCTCGCTGAATACATCTCTTGGCAGTTTGAGGACGTTGCATGATGTCACTGGGAGGGGTGGGGCAACCCGATCACATGACCGCATCAGCGCTCCTTAAATCGCGCTGATGCGGTCAAGTGATCGGATTGCCCTGCCCCTCCCAGTGAAATCATGCAAGGTCCTCAAACTGCCAGGAGATGTATTCAGTGTTGCCGGAAAGGTGAGTATTTATGATTTTTTGTTATTTTTTTCCATCACTTTATTTAATATCACTTTAGCAGTGTATATAGATACACTGCTAAAGTTATATTACACAGATTTACTATAGGTACAGAGCAGCGCTCCTGTTCTGTCCATGATCTGTACCCTGGAACCGGATCTGGGAAACGATTCAGTTGCCTATTAATTCTGCACAATAATACTTACCTGCACAAACATTTATCTCCTAAGAGGAATCTAATCTAAAATCTAAAAAAAAAACACTCCAACTTCCAAAAATATTAAGCTTTGATATTTATGAGTCTTTTGGGTTGATTGAGAACATAGTTGTTGATCCATAATAAAAATAATCCTCTACAATACAACTTGCCTAATAATTCTGCACACAATGTATTTCTTTAGATGACTGGAACGTTTCAGCAATGATCTTTCATGGGTAGCCGCTGTTATAGAATCTGGTAGTCAAGTCTTTGATTTCTTTCAAAAACGTTTTTTCCTTGGTACAGTTGCTCCTGATATGGAAGAACTGTCCCTTCAAGATTGCATTACAGACATGATGTGGATGAAGGTTTTTGTAGTGTGATATACTATTAGTAGATATCTCTTTCCAATGCAAGGCCGTTGGTATTGACCCTTTTGTAGATAAGATATTTAGCTCAAGAAATTCAACTTCAAAATAGGAATAGTGTGGCATTAAAATAATGGTTTAATAGTTGCAGTTCAAAGCCACAATGACCTCTAAGCACTCTAATAATGTTCCTGTCCAAATAAAGAGAATGTTGTCAATGAAATTAAACCTTTGTGGGATTTTTTTTGGAATGCTGGGAAGGTGCAGATGTAGGTCTATTCCCACCATCCTAACAATAAATTTGCACTGAATGGCACACATCTCGCACCCATTGTGGTCCCAGATGCTTGCCTGTAAAAGACATGGTTGAAGACGAAGTAGTTGTTTTCTAACACCATTTTGAGCAGATCAAGTAAAAAGGAGTCATGGAGATGAGTTCCTGTTGAATGTGTATCAAGAAAAAAAAGACACTGTAGAAATGCCCAAATCATGCCCAATGTAAGTTTACAGACCCTCCACATTCATAGTTACCAATAAGGTGTCCTTGGGAACAGTGAATCCATCCAGTTGGGAGATGTGATAAGAGCAATCACAAATGAAGGAACCTGAGGAAAAAACTACAGACTGTAAATAAAAGTCAACATAGCAACAAGAGCATTCAAAAAGACCCCAAATTCCTGAAACAGTGGGTCTACCAGGAGAATGTTATAAGGGCTTACGCACCTTCGGAGCAAGTAGAAAGTTAGAATCCTAGGATGATTAATTAGGAGAAAGATATTTTCTTTCTTGGTGACTATATTCAATTCAAAAGCCCTAATGACTAACCTTTCCCATTTCCTCTTTAAGACTTCTGTGGGATCAGAACATAGTATCTGATAACAGCTCGTGTTCTTCAACTATCTACTTGCTTCTTTTAGACACATCTCTGTTGGCCACAGCACTATATTTCCTCCTTTATCATATTCTTTGATTTCACTTTACATTTTCCAGTTCTCTCTGTTCTTCCTTTTGTAAATT
Organism: Allobates femoralis; assembly: GCA_033576535.1. Lineage (NCBI taxonomy): Eukaryota > Metazoa > Chordata > Amphibia > Anura > Aromobatidae > Allobates > Allobates femoralis. Next base: position 193,069,361 of record JARQOC010000001.1, read on the forward strand.
ATTCTGCTGGAAAGATAATTTTATTTTTAGAAAAATTGTACAGTAGGGAACAAAGAGTAAGTGGACTTGGCCTGTGAAGATGTCCACTGTGAAACAGGTGGATGGTGTAGGGGGAACTCTTGGGTTATTACCAGCACCACCATCTGGTCTGCCTGGTCTCCCTGGTCTGTTAGATATTTCAAGTCTAACTCGTCTCTCTGGTCTGCCTGGTCTACCTGATCTATGATTCATTTTTATGGGATCATCTAAATAGAAGGTTGTCTTCTAGACCTTTTTTGTCATGTAGAGTTTTTTTGTTGTTTCCCGTTTATGATGTCTCCTTCCAGGCGATTAATGATTTGAGTAGGTTTTAAAGGGTGCTACTTATTTTACTTGGTCAAAATCTTTGAGAATTGATTCATTATCCTTAATCTCACCTTTCACTTTTGTTAAAGGGATCCTGTCATCTCCAAAATGCCACATAAGCTAGCAAAACATGTCCATGCAGCATCCTTTCACTAATCTCACACTTCTTTTGCCTCCTAAAAGCATCTTGTGAAAGTGCATAAAAACGTTTTAATACTTACTCATTAGTGATTATAATTAGCAGGGGCTATATTTTTTAGCCCCTAGGGTTGGGCTGTTTTGCAGTCTGAATGATCCACCCTCTCTCTATCTGTGCTGCTGTGATGTGGAGCGGAAGGCAGGACTAATGATTTGCTTTCTGTGAGTGATAGAGAGGGGGGAGGGTAAAGCCTGCACAAGCAGAGCAAACAGACAGAGAGAGGGTGGATCCTGTAACCTGCAAAACAGCCCGCCCTGGTGACTAAAGAATATAGCCCCTGCTAATTATAATCACTAATGAATAATTATTAAAACGTTTTTATGCACTTTCACAGGATGCTTTTAGGAGACAAAAGGGGTGTGAGATTAGTGATAATATGCTGCAGGGACATGTTTTGCTAGCTTAGGAGGCGTTTTGTAGGTGACAAGATGCCTTTAATAAAGCTTTGTTGTGATCAATAACCATATTAATAATAATGACAGAGTATTTTGAAAGACCAGTTTCCCAAAATTTCCTGAAGTCTGCATCCACTTCCCATGTGGAAACAAATGTGGATCTGTAGACCTCTAGGGGCAATCCTTAGTTTGACATATTCCTCAAGACTTATTATATTCCACCATGTTTTAGTCATGGACTTGTGTAATTTAATTAGCTTAGAAATTGAATCAAAAGAGTTATCACATTACCAAAAATGCCACCACTATGTTTATTCCAAGCTGCCTCTCTGGATTACAGATCCACAGATAATAGAATAGGTACAATAACAACAAACATAATGTGCACAAACTCAGAAAATAGCAACCATGAAGGATTGCCAAAAAGGTAAGCAGGATAGCAAAAAAGAGAACAGCACTAAAACGCGATCAACCAACCACACGCTTAAACAATGTATGAAAAGACCAAGAAAAAGAGGCGAGTATGAAGAATTGGGATCTAGAGAATAGAAATTTGAAAAAATATTCAAATTTTATTAACAAAGAAGCACATGAAGGATGTACACTTAAAAACAATTAAAATAAGCACAGAAATACATTGTGAATTCTGAAAGGAATTTCACTGATCAACAGCTGTATGGCGACAAGAGGGCTAAAGAGTATCCATATCAACCATCAAGACCAATGTGTGCAAATGTACATTAAAGGCCACGTCAGACGCTTCAATATCGATCTCGATATCGCCATGGTGTCACAAGCATGGATCTCGTTAACGATGTTAAATTTGGCACCGCGCTATCGATCGTGCGCACTACTCAGCGATCGACATCATCTAGCGTCAGGAATAGGTGAAGTCAAGATTGAGATCGTTTGAGAGGTGTCACACAGCACGATGCAACAGGTTGAACACAGGTTAATTGAACGATGAACGACGGATTTCAGGTCAGGATCACAAATCTGCGACGAGCGAGCAAACGATTTTCCATCAGAAAATCGTTCAGTTACACGCAACAAAGCACAAACGATATCGCTTAAGTGATCAAAAATCCGGTTCGCTTAAGCGATATCGCTCAAGATATTGAAGCGTGTGACGTGTCCTTTACTCAAAGAAAATCTCTGAGCACTGTGGTAATATGGTATCCCAATCACAAGATGCAGTATAAGCAAATGAGCACAACGAGTTACTTGGTTATAGTGTACAACTGATAAATATACAAGAAAATGATAATGCACTGTTGTCACCATACAGCAGTTGAACAGTGAAATTCATTCAGAATTCACTATGTATTTTTGTGCTTCTTTTAGCTAGTATGAAGTGTATGTCCTTGGTGTACTTCTTTGTTAATAAAATTTGTATATTTGATCAAATTTCTATTCACTAGATTTTAACAGATCACTGCACCAGAGCTGATTGGGCAAACACTGGTAGTAGCCAAAAACTAGTGTTTGTTGGCTAGATTTTGGAAGATCTAGCAAAAAAAAGGGCCTTTCAGTATCGGATTTGTAGAGATTTTAACAGACGACTGCACGAGAGCTGACTGGGCAAACACTGGTAGTAGCCAAAAACTAGTGTTTGTTGGCTAGATGTTGGCAGATCTAGCAAAAAAGTTTTTTTCAGCACAGGATTTTGTAGATTTTAACAGACCACTGCACCAGAGCTGATTGGGCAAATACTGCTTTAAAATCCTAAAAAAGGTTGTTTTAGGAAGAAGTCACTAAATCTACCATCTATCGCTCTATCTAAAAAGGAATCCAATCGCTAACTATCTATGTCTCTAAACAGCAGCATCAGCAGTGGCAAAACTGTCACTGAAATCTAACACTGGAAATTGACCGCTTCTTATAAGCCAAGGACATGTAACTTACTCAGCCAATGACACAAGCCCTTGTGTGCTAAAAGTGCTATTTGCTTTATGGGAGCTGATTGGCTTCCAGGTTGGACCACCCATAGTATGGGTGCACTGAATGACCAACATTAAAAGGCGCATCGGAAGTTGTTTTGTGGTTTAATTTCCATTGACTTTGAAGGGTTTGTAAATGAATTAAAATATTGATGATGACACCAATCTATGTAGTACTAAAGTGCAGTCTAAGGACAATGTTCATAATTAATAAGCTGTTTTCAACAAATCGTAAGTGTGGATGATGTTCAATGTAAAAAAATGTAAAGTTATGTGTCTGGGTACTAATAATATGCAGACATCATATGTACTAGAGGGAGTAAATCTAGGAGAGTCAATTGTACAGAAGGATCTGAGTGCATGTGTAGATCATGGACTAAATAACAGCGTGCAATGTCAATCAGAGTTTCCCTAAAGCAGCAGGACATTTTTCCTGTGCAGAAGGGGCATAGACTTGTGGGACAGGGATGTAAGACTATCACTTGCATAAGTGCAATTTCATCTGGAATATACAGTTCATTTCTGGGCATCAGTTCATAGAAATAAATGCCCTGGAGTTAGAAAAAAGTACAAGGAAGAAGCACAAATCTGATAAGGGACATGTAGGATCTTCGCTATAAGGGAAGATTAAAAGAATTACATTTATTTAGTCTTGAGAAGAGATGTCTAAGGGGAAACATGAATAATTTGTGCAAGAACATAAATCTCCAATACAAAAAGTATAGTCAAAAGATATTTCATGTAAAACCTGCTCAAAGAACAAGAGGGCACTCTCTTTATCTGAAGAAAAAGGTTTAGCCTCCATAGGAAACAAGCCTTCTTTAACACGAGAACTATTAATGATTTGCACTGCCAGCCACAGGAGCTGGTCACTGTGGGAACCGTCAATTGTTTCAGAAAAGGCTTAGATGCTTTTTTAAAAGACAATAACATAAATACTTACTTAAATGTGTAAAATTCTTGTTCTAAATGTTGATTCAGTTGATCAACGCTCAAGATCTGGAAGGAAAAACCTGTTCTTTGGGGACTACTCAATCATGCATTATGGTTATACTTCCCTTCATCATTTTCCCTTTATCCCTTCTTATCATTGGCTGAACTTGATGGACAGTTGTCATTTCAAAAGGACCTTTTACTAAATGTATCATTTTCAACTGGATCTATATTGTAATTGGCTTCAGAGTGGAATAAACATTTTTTGCAGATTTGTTGCCGATATATCAAACTATTTAACTCCTAATGAGTTAGTTTTCATTGAGTCCATGTGGGTGTTATCAGAGAGTTTTCATTGGGAATGTGTATTTCTCCCTTCATCATGCTGACCAATAATAAGCAGGCAGCAAAACTCAAAGGGAAGAATAACATACCCACACTATAGCTTAGAGAAGATATATTAAAGCACCGTCACACGCTGTGATATGGCTTCCATATCGCCGTAAATTCGTGCATTTCGGCGATTTGGAAACCACATCGCCTGCGCGTAGTGGCGTGAGACAGGGAGATTTTACGGTGAGAAATTGCCGGTGGAGCGTCGCCTGATCGCTCTGTACTGCAGTGAAATCAGGCGATAACCAGCAGGCGATTTCTGCACATCTTGGCATATGACAGGGCAATAGCGACGTAGAAAGTGAGTTCAGACCATCTGGAAGCAATTCCAGAGGTATGCCTGAGCGTTCTGTTTGGCTTGCCCCGTCTGCGGCTATTGGTGGCAGCTCCTGCGTTCCCATTGGCTGGCCATGGCTAAGGCACCATATTTGAATAGCGATATAGTAGAAAGGACACATGCGTCATGTAGTGCGCAGACATCCTGACAAGGCTGACCAATGGTTACGCAGTTGTGTCAGCCAATCAGAGTGGTAGGGGCGCGGTGAAAAACACTCTGGCATGCCTGTCTCCTCGACGTACTCACACTCTATGCCCACATCGCTAATGAGATGGTGGCATGTGACGCGGCGATGTGGAAAAGGGAAATTGCTTCCCTTGTTCTGCAGGTGATTTCTGGAATGCAGGATCGCCGTAGAATGCAGGCAAGATCTCTATGTGTGACAGGGCGATGGCGATGTGAAAAAATTTTCCCGAAACGTGTGTGCTCATGTCAAATTGCTGGCGATATGGAAGCCATATTGCCGCGTGTGACAGTACCTTTAGTGTGTGAGATGTAATGATACAGTTCTGATACCCTGATGTAATTTCCAGTATGAGTCATGGCCACTTTACACACACCAATTTATCTGTCCAACTTCTGAACAACTTACTGGTTGCAGTGAAATCATGGACATATTGTTCCATTTGCACACAGCCACAAAATGGAGCAATGTGTCCATGATTTCACTGCAACCAGTAAGTTGTTTAGAAGTTGGACAGATAAGTTGGTGTGTGTAAAGTGGCCCTCAGTAAAGGTACCGTCACTCGCGGCAACATTGCCAGCAACATAGCCGGCAACTCAGGGGCGTGGCGAAGTTGAAGCAACATTGCTAGTGAGTTGCAACATGTTGCAACAGGGCAATTCAACGGCAATAAGTTGCTAGATTGAAGTTGCCAGGTTTCTCAACATGTTGGGAAGCCAGGCAATGTTGCTCAGGCAGTCTGCTAGCATTGCTCTGTGTGACACCGCAGTAGCAATGTTGAAAGCAACTTCCCCTATTCAGTTCAATGATTTGTATCGGACACTGGGTTTTGCCAGCTAAAGTTGCTTTCAACATCGTAGCTGAGTTGCCAGAGATATCTCTGCATGTGACATCTCCAAAGCAATCTTGGAAAACTGCCAAAAAAGTGCACGCTCCCCTGAGTTGCCGGTAATGTTGTTGGCAATGTTGCCGCGTGTGACGGTACCTTAAGGCTAGGGTCAGATTAACGTTATTTAGGGCTTTCGTTAAAAACATAGGTTTTGGCAGCATAAACGTGGTGCTACTGCCAATGCTGCCAATGTTAATCTATGAAGACGCGGCCCCTAGTGCATTTAAAATGCCGGCATCTGATTGAAATGTCGCGTTATTTCCTAACGCGAGAAAAGACGCTGGTGAAAGCCTCTTTTCCCGTGTTTGGAAAAAGCGCAAGAGCTCACTCATATTCCGGCGTTTGAGCCGCGATAGTGGCCACGTCTCCATAGGTTAACATTGGCAGCGTTAACGCGAAACTACCATGGTGGTAGCACCACGTTTATGCTGCCAAAACCTATGTTTTTAACGCGAGCTCTGAATAACATTAATCTGACCCTAGCCTTAAGCCCCAGTCACACATAACGAGATCGTTAGCGAGATAGTTGTAACTGTGACGTTACAGCGATCTTTCCAGCGATGTCACTATGTGTGACATATAGCAGCGATCAGGACCCTGCTGTGAGGTCGCTGATCGCTGCAAAGGGCCCAGGACCATTTTTTGGTCATTGATCTCCTGCTGGTCAGCACGCATCGCTGCGTGTGACAGCGAGAGACCAGCAATCAGTGACCTCACAGGCTGGTAACTATGGTAAACACGCTGCCTAGATACCTGGTGTTTATCATGGTTACCAGCACTAAGCAGGGAGGACGCTGGTAACTATGATAAACAGCGGGTATCTAGGCAGCGCGTGCTGCCTGGATACCCGGTGTTTATCATAATTACCAGCTTCCTCCCTGCTTAGCGCTGCCTGTAAGCAGGGAGGACGCTGTTAACTATGATTAACAGCGGGCATTTAAGCAGCGCGCGCTGCCTAGATACCCAGTGTTTATCATAGTTACCAGCGTCCTCCCTGCTTAGCTCAGCCTGTAAGCAGAAAAAAAGAAAAAAAAAAAAGCTCAGCCTGTCAGCAGGGAGGAAGCTGGTAACTATGATAAACAGCGGGTATCCAGGCAGTGCCCGCTGCTTAGATACCCGCTGTTTATCATAGTTACCAGCTTCTTCCCTGCTTACAGGCTGAGCTAAGCAGGGAAGACGCTGGTAACATTGCTTCCAGCGATGTGGGAGGTGGCTCATAGGTCTCTGATCGCCAGGGAGATCTGCCTGTTTGACAGCTCCCCAGCGACCAGGTAACGACGCTCCAGTGATCCCGGCAGGTCGTTATCGCTGTAGGGATCGCTGGAGCGTCGTTGTGTGTGACGGGACCTTTAGGGGCAGGGAGCCGTGCAGCTTGCAAACCCTTCTATCAGCTCTCTCCCTTTAATAGCACTGTTACCTCTGCTATACTACCTTTCCCCCCTGCAATGTTGGTCTAGTAATGTGACAGTAATCACACTTATGTCTGCTGACCTCAGTCAATTTAGTCCAGAACTAAAGGCCACTTTACACACACCAACTTATCTGTCCAACTTCTGACCAACTTGCTGGTTGCAGTGAAATCATGGAAACATTGCTCCATTGTACACAGTCACAAAATGGAGCAATGTTTCCATGATTTCACTGCAACCAGCAAGTTGGTCAGAAGTTGGACAGATACGTTGGTGTGTGTAAAGTGGCCCAGAGAGTTTAATCTGGTGTGAGATGTAATGAGAGACCTGATCTACTCTCACTTCACAGCAATTACAAGTAGCTCTGAGCACAGCAGACATAAGTCTGATTGCTGACAAATCTCCGGACAATGTGGGAATTCGGTATACAGCAGAGGTGGCTTTGTTATGAAAGGGGTAGGCCTTGTTCACACATACCTGGGTCTTTGGCACTTTGAGTTTTCTGCAGTTTTTAAAAAACGCAGATGCGTTAACGCATGGTACACTTAAGTGTACATACGTTTCTTAGCTAAATTCACGCTTTTTTCCCCCATTCCAACAAACGCTGCATGCAGCGTTTTTTTGGGTGCTGTAAAAAAACGCAGGGGTTGTTTAAAAAACTGATGCGTTTTTTTAACATGGGTCCCTATGGGAAATGCATGCGTTAACGCAAATGCATTTTTAATGAAAAAATGACAAAATTCAAAAACTGCCCAAAAACGTTTAGACCATCAGGGGACACTATTTGGCACCCTTAAGGTACCGTCACACGCGGCAATTTTGCAAGCAATTTCACTGGCAATTTGCTGGTTGCAGTGAAATCATGGATACATGGTTCCATTTCTACACGGCAACAAAACAGAACCATGTATCCATGATTTCACTGCAACCAGCAAATTGCCAGTGAAATTGCTTGCAAAATTGCCTCGTGTGACGGTACCTTTAGAAAAACTGATGCGTTTTTCTAACTGCTAAAAAAAGTATTGGTGTGTGTGTGTGTGAACAAGGCCGTAGAGCTAATTGAAAGGTTTGTAATATGACACAGCTAAACTCCGTTGTACTTTCTATCCTCCACAGGGACCCTATCTGAAAGCTGTTATGGTGGGGTTACACGTGCCGATATCGCCGCGATATCGGAGGCAACGCCGCGGGAGCACGCATTTTTTCAGCCCTTTTCCCGATATCGCATCGCCGGTTTACACGCTGCGATATCGGGAAACAACGTCCCTCCGATGTGTACGCCCACCAACCCAGTAACGACCATTTAACATGGGAGTTAATGGGTGAGGTGCGAGTACAGATCGGAGTTGGGCTGTCACACGCAGCGATGCTGCTACAACGGCCTTGCGATATCGGGGAGTTGAATAGCTCTGCTATTCAACTCTGATATCGTTTTGGCATCGTTCCAGCATCGCGTTGTACGCTCAAACCGTACAACGCGCACACGATATCGGCTCCAACTCGCGACCCACGTGACTTTTTGTCGGAGTTGGGTCGGAGTTGGACGCCGATATCGCGGCGTGTAAACCCACCATTAGTCATTTATGCCTTTTAATCATGCAATAGTTTAGACAAAGAGCTCAGATCTAGCTTTCATACATCGAAGGCTGGTTTCACACTGCAGGATTTTCCCTGATCAGGTTCTATCAGGTTTGTGTGCCAAAACCAGGAGAGAAACTTGCAGAGAAAAACTATAATTGAAAGATTGACACCTGTTCTGAGGTTTGGAGACACTCCTGGTTTTGGCACACAAACTGGATGGACACTGATCAGTGAAAAACTGCAGTGTGAAGCCAGCCTCATGTGCTAAGAAACTTTCTATAAGCCAGAGGTTCCCAACCCCAGGCCTCGAGGGCCGCCAACAGTGCAGGATTTAAACATTTCCTTAGTATTGCATAGGTGTTATGGCCACTTTACACACACCAACTTATCTGTCCAACTTCTAAACAACTTACTGGTTGCAGTGAAATCATGGACACATTGCTCCATTTTGTGGCTGTGTGCAAATGGAACAATATGTCCATGATTTCACTGCAGCCAGTAAGTTGGTCAGAAGTTGGACAGATAAGTTGGTGTGTGTAAAGTGGCCATAAATGTGATCATCTGCACAGGTAATGATTCCAACCCCTGTGCAATACTAAGGAGATCCTGAAAACATGCACTGTTGGCAGCCCTCGAGGCATGGATTTGGGGACCCCTGCTATAAGCTATTGTTGGGGAGTCTTCTTTCTTTTGAGTTTTGCTGTCTGCATCTGATCAGTCAACATCATGCAAGGGAAAGAAGTACATGCCCCCAGGAAAAACTAAGTGATAATACACACTTGGACTTAAAAATTAACTCATTAGGGGCCACACACTTTGATTTCTAATATTTCCGTGATAGCAACTAAATTTAAGGGAAAAAAGCTTTTAATCCGCCATGTAACCATTATTACATCGTGTTACCAGTTTAACGTAAAATAATTGGTGAAAGGTCCTCTCTAAAACTCCTATAACGTTGGTATTGCTGTAGTCGTACTAACCTGGAGAAGGCTATTCTTATCGTTTAGCGCACAATTAATACAATAACAAAAAAAACTGTTGTGAGTTTGCTCATTTTTTATCATTTTACTCCACTTTGAATGTTTTTCCCATTTTCAGGACATCATGCAAAAAAGAAGTCCTCATACAGCAGCTATGTTGATGGAAAATAGAAAAATATTTTCCCCTGGAACATGAAGAAGAAAAATCAAAATGTAAACAAGAAAGACTGGGTTATTACATCTTAGTAAAGGATTGGGGACATAAAGAATAAAGGGAGTTTAATTGCATGAATAGGCTGCATTAGGCTAATAAGTCCCGCTACCACGTAGATGCATACATCTACATAAGAACAAAATACAGTAGTAATTCTTTAATGATTGCTACTCTATTTGATATACAAAGTTTCTTAAACTTTTCAAATAAAGCAAAATCTATTACTTGCTTCTTGATCTATCATACATACTTCCAGAAATGGGGAAATTCTGAGCAAAAAAAAATCTTGCCTTCTGTAAAGCCACAGCTTTGGAAACATTAGCTCTTCAGCAGGATAATGATCTCAATCTTACCTACAAGGTCACTAAGGGCCGCTTCCCCCCTCGGCATGATCCAGTCTGGTTCTGTCCGGGAACACCCAGGCAGCTGCGGACCGGATCAGCGCACAGGACTGGGGGGCTATTATGCCCTCCGGTCCGGTGTGCAGCGCACGCAGTTCCCGCTGCTGATAAGTCAGGACTGCGTGTGCCACGGTCCTGACCTGTCAGCGGCTGCAGCTGCGTGCGCTGCACACCGGACCGGAGGGCATAATAGCCCCCCAGTCCTGTGTGCTGATCCGGTCCGCAGCTGTCTGGGTCCTCTCCTGATCATGCCGCAGTGTGAAGCGGCCCTAAGGCTGGCTTCACACTGCAGTTTTTTCACTGATCAGCGTCCATCCAGTTTGTGTGCCAAAACCAGGAGTGTCTCCAAAACTCAGAACAGGTGTCAATCTTTCAATTATAGTTTTTCTCTGCAAGTTCCTTTCCTGGTTCCTCTCCTGGTTTTAGCACACAAACTGGATGGACACTGATCAGTAAAAAAACTGCAGTGTGAAGCCAGCCTTAGGCCCCATTCACACACTGCTTTTTTTGCAGCGTATTTTTACGCACAAGCTCAAAAAAAGCCAGGAGTGGAACAATCAAAACCGGGAGTGGCACACTCAGAGGAAAGGTCTAATAGAAACAAGTGCTCAACTTATATGTTTAATCACCCACTCCTGGTTTGTGATGAGCTTGTGCTTAAAAATACACAGCAAAAAAAGCAGTGTTTGAATGGGGCCTAAGGCATGGTTTTAGGAGAAGTCCTGAAAAATTCTGCAGTCGCTGTCACAATCATCTCAAATGAATCCCATAGAAAATCTTTCAAAGGATTGAAATTGCAGGTTGCAGAACGTAAGCCCATGAATATTAGTGAGAAATGGACTAAGATTCCTTAGAAACATTGCCAGAAGCTGGTATTTGGTTATGTATCACATTTAAAGCAGATAATAACAGTCAAAAACTACTAAACATTAAACTATTAAACATCCAAGGCAGGAAGGATGTGAATAATTCTGACAGTGAAATAGTCATTAATAGGGGAATTTTGTGTTGAGTTGAGAGACCACTTGTTATTTTAGCTTTCTTGAGCTACTTAACATATTTTTGCTTTATTAGTTTATCCCAAATAGCAAAATATTTATAAATATTGTTATAGGATGAACACTAGAGTTGGGTAAACCCGTAGAGGTTGCAGGTTTGCCAGACCAGGCCGTACTTTTAAAAAAAAGTCTGGGTTCGGGACTCAACCCAAACTTGAACTCGAACACTGAATCTCATATAAGTCTATGGGGAGAAGAACTTCTGTGCTATAAAACGGTGGTAGTAAGGACTAGAGGGCTGCAAAAGGAAGCAAATTGCAGGACAATTATACTTCACCACTTCCGCACATGAACACCTTGGACAGAGTGCATGCAGTTTCAGGCCTAAATTTCACCAAAAAACAAGAAATCTATGGGAAAAACATCGCGGTTTTGTGCTTTTTTTTGGCACAGCAGATGCAGATGAACACCTTGGACACAATACATGCAGTTCGAGGCCTAACTTGTACCAAAAGATTTCATGCTTTTTGCTGCTTTTTGGTGCAATTTAGTCCTGCAACTGAATGCATTGTGTCCAAGGTGTTCATCTTCTGGGCCAAAAAGAGCACAAACACCGTGATGTTTTTATCACGGTTTTTGCCGTGGATTTAATGCTTTTTGGTGCAATTTAGGCCTGAAATTGCATGCACTGTGTCCACAGTGTTCATCTTCATCTCCTGGGCCAAAAAAAGCACAAAAACCACAATGTTTTTCCTGCGGTTTTTGCCACAGATTTCATGCTTTTTGATGCAATCTTCTGACAGCTCAGTACGTAATTGGTGTAAGGAGCGCGATCTGCGGCATTGTAACTGAGGAGACACTGGGGTCACCCGAGGACATCTTAGGTGGCATGACCTGAGCTTTTCTTGGGCGACCTGAGTTACCCCCACCTTACGATGCCGCAGTGCTCCGGGCTCTTCTTCAGGGACCAATGGGATAAAAGCTTTGTTCGTCCCCTTTGTCTCTGATGAAACAGAGCCGAGAGTGTTCAGCACAGAGATGAGGGTTGAGGGGTTAATAAAGATGCAGTCCTTAAATGTTTGTTTATTCTTTTAATTTTTTAATGAACTATTAAAAAAAAATTTGACATGCGCTTTGCCATATTTTTGTATGCCAGCCAGGTACAGCAGGCAGGTATGGGCTGACCCAACCCCAAGCTGCCTATTTGTACCTGACTGGGAACAAAAGCATAGGGAAGCCCTTTTTTTAATTATTTCATGAATTTTATTAAATAATTGAAAAAATTATGTGGGCTTTACCCTATTTTTGGGTCCAGCCAAATAAAACTAGGCAGCTGGGGGCTGGAATCCGCAGCTCAGGGTGGTTAAAGCTTTCTGCCCCCTCCCCCTGCGAATTGCAGTCCGTAGCCGCCCCAGAAAATGGCGCATTCATAGAAGCGCCATCTTCTGGCACTGTATCCAACTTTTCCAGTGGCCCTGGTGCCTGGTGGCTCACTGGGTAATAATGGAGTTAGGGCCACCTTTGTATTATCAGGTGGCTCTAAGCCTGAAATTCTTGGGGTCACGTCAATATTAGACATGACCACCATGAATTTCTAGTAAAGATTAAAAAAACACAACAAAGAAAAACATTTTTTTGTTAGAAACAAAATAAAAAAAATTTAGAGACTCAATCTTTATTATAAATAAAATCCTCCGTCCAACGTAGTCCACATGGATAGAAATGTCAGCTCTGCTCTACCGCTCTGCATAGACAAGTGTCTATGCAGAGCGAGAAGCAGGCTGACACTGATAGTGTCAATCAGAGTTCATCCGAGTTCATCGCTCAGGCCATTAACTTGGGTGAACCCTGACATCACTGCATGAACACCGCCGACGCAAGTCGAAAATTGCCGAGCGCTGAGCAGTGGAGTGAGTAAACCCAGAAGTAGATGCCGCCGGGAGACAGTGGGATGGGAGGATGCGATGCTGGTCCGGTAAGTATACCGTATATACTCATGTATAAGCCGACCCGTGTATAAGCCGACCCCCCTACTTTTGCCCCCAAAACCTGGGAAAACCTATTGACTCGTGTATAAGCCGAGGGTGGACCCCAGCACAGGTATACAGCCCCCAGCAGTGTGGTATACAGCAGCCCCAGAGGTATATACAGCAGCCCCAGTGGTAGTATACAGCAGCCCCAGAGTTATATACAGCCCCAGTGGTAGTATACAGCAGCCCCAGTGGTAGTATACAGCAGCCCCAGTGGTAGTATACAGCAGCCCCAGTGGTAGTATACAGAAGCCCCAGAGGTATATACAGCAGCCCTTAGGTAGTATACAGCAGCCCCAGTGGTGTATACAGCAGCAGCAGCAGCCCCAGGGGTGTATACAGCAGCAGCCCCAAAGCTGTATACAGCAGCAGCCCCAGGGCTGTATACAGCAGCAGCCCCAGGGCTGTATACAGCAGCAGCCCCAGGGCTGTATACAGCAACAGCCCCAGGGCTGTATACAGCAGCAGCCCCAGGGCTGTATACAGCAGCAGCCCCAAAGCTGTATACAGCAGCAGCCCCAGGGCTGTATACAGCAGCAGCCCCAGGGGCTGTATACAGCAGCAGCCCCAGGGCTGTATACAGCAGCAGCCCCGGAGGTATACAGGCCCCCCCATCAAGCTCCAGGGCCCCTCCCCCCTTGCGCGGCAGCCTGTGAAGGAAAATCATACTTATCAGTGTCCCGCGCTGTCCCGCCGCTTGCCGACACACAATCCCGGGCTTCAATCCGCGGCTTCCGGCTTCCGGCGGTCGCGGGCAATGACGTCATTCCCGCGACCACAGGAAGTGCGGAAGACGCGGATTGAAGCCCGGGATCGTTTGTCGGCAAGCGGCGGGACAGCGCGGGACACTGATGTAATGTACAATAATTAGATCTGCCTCTTTAAGAAAACTAGGCTGTTGTATGATGGGTAAGGAGAAGGAGGTGGAGAGTTAAGTTTTGGTTTCACTTTTAGAGCATGCTGCAGGAAAAGACGGTTCTGATATATGATGGAGAAAGATAGAAGACAAGAATAAAGTACAGTTAAAGTTTACCCTTGTGAATGCCTCATATCGTGTGGACATTACAACTGGCGACGAGGATGGGATGATATAACCACCGGCTGCTGTGAGTACTGATCCCTGTTTACTGCTTCACACACCAGCATCACTGAGAGACTCTATCATGGCTGAATACTTACACAGTTTCCCACAGTTTGATATGACTGATGCTACTAATCTCTCCCATAACTGGAGAAAATGGCTAAACAGATTTGAGAACTTTCTAGAAGCCGTGGACATAAAAGAGGAGAAACGAAGGAAGGCTGTACTCTTACATTGTGCAGGCTCAGGAGTCTATGATGTATACAGCACATTACCTGCAGCCGAGACAGACACATACAGGAATTGCACCAAAGCTCTCACTGACTACTTCAATCCCAAACAAAATATCAGATATGAAAGATACAAATTCAGAATTGCTAAGCAGCTCCCAGAAGAATCCATAGACACCTATGTCACCCGGCTGAGAGAGCTGGCACATGGATGTGCATTCACAGATGTAGATGATGAAATTCTAACTCAAGTAATTGTCACCTGCTCATCCACTAACATAAGGCGCAAGGCTCTGCAGCAGGATCTCTCTCTACATGATTTACTCAAAATGGCCCGCGCTATAGAAACAGCAGATCATCAGGCTACTGCAATGGAGAGTGGGGATCATTTACATGTGCATAATCTCAAGTATAAGAATGCCCAAGACAAGCAAACCCCAAAACAGAGGAAATGCTATAGATGTGGACAGGATTTCCCTCACCACCTGAACAAATGTCCAGCTATAGGACAGACATGCAGTAAATGTGGAAAAGGGAATCATTTTGCAGCTGTCTGCAGGTCAGCACAATACAAGTCTTCTCTGCCTCTGACAAAGCCCGCAAATATAAAAATGATAAATCAGGACACAGAAGAAATGTCCGGGACGGAAAACTATGTGTTCACCACTTCTGCCACTGGCTCCGTACAGTCTCCCTGCATCACACTCCCAATCTGCAACACCAATATCACCTTTACAATAGATACGGGTGCTTCAGTGGATATTATAGACAGCACTGCATATGAACAATTGAAAAATAAGCCAGTTTTACAGCAAGTGAACACAAAAATCTTCCCATATGGATCTACAACACCTCTAGCCACAAGAGGACAATTTGACACGGAAATCAGCTATAAAGAAAACAGACATAAAACCACTTTTCACACATTACAAGGATCGGGAGGCTGTCTTCTCAGCTATCACACTGCATTGAAGCTAGGTCTCATCCAGATTATTCATACCATAACTGACCCAGCAGACATGGATGTACAGGCCATGGTAAACAGTTTTCCCTCCTTATTTAGTGGTTTGGGGAAATTAAAGGACTCTCAAATACATCTTCATGTGGACGACAGCGTTCGTCCGGTAGCCCAACCACATAGACGCATTCCTTTTCACCTGAGAAAGAAGGTGGAAAAAGAACTTCAATTCCTCATGGATGAGGACGTCATTGAAACTGTTACTGGTCCCACTCCGTGGGTCTCTCCACTTGTGGTAGTTCCAAAACCAAAGACTCCTGAGCAGGTGAGACTGTGTGTTGACATGCGCCTACCCAACACCGCTATCCAGAGAGAAAGACATATCTCACCCACGATTGATGACATCATTCATTTATTAAATGGAGCGACCGTCTTTTCAAAGCTCGACCTCAATAAAGGCTATCACCAATTAGAACTGAGTCCAGAATCCAGATACTTAACAACATTTTCCACACATGTGGGCCTCAGAAGATATAAAAGATTGACTTTTGGAGTCTGCTCAGCAGCAGAAATTTTTCAGGATGCGATAAGGAGCGTCATTCAACACGTTCCAAATGCCTTTAATTACAGTGATGACATACTGGTGTTTGGTAAAACTCAAGCTGAACATAATCGTGCTCTATACAACATCTTCGAATGCCTGCTCTCTGCTGGACTCACTTTAAACAAAGAAAAGTGCGAATTTGATAGAAGTTCATTAGAGTTCTATGGTCACATCTTCTCGGAAAAAGGAGTACAACCTAACCCTAAGAAAGTAGAATCCATCAAGACAGCCTCAATTCCACAAACTGCCAGTGAAGTACGCTCTTTTCTTGGAATGGCAAGCTACTGTGCTAGATATATTCCAAATTTTTCAACTATCAGCAGTCCATTAAGAGAACTTACAAAGCAAAATTGTGTTTTTCAATGGTCCCAAGACTGTCAGACCTCTTTTGAAGCAATTAAAAATGAACTTTGCTCAACCACTACCATGGCTTATTTTGATCCGGCACTTCAAACCGAATTAATTGTGGACGCCAGTCCCGTGGGGCTGGGTGCTATCTTAGCACAATATAAGGATAATAATCAAGATCCTCACATCATTTCTTATGCAAGTAAAAGTTTAACAAGCACTGAAAAGAAATATTCACAACCTGAAAAAGAAAGCATGGCAGTTGTCTGGGGATGTGAACACTTTCACTTATTTCTCTATGGAGCTCCCTTCACCATTGTCACTGACCATCAAGCACTCCTTACAATCTTTGGAAATCCCAGAGCTAAAATGCCTGCACGCATTGAAAGATGGGGCCTACGTCTACAGGACTATAACTACAAAATTGTTCACAAACCTGGAAAATACAGCAATCCGGCTGACTATCTTTCAAGACATCCTATGAATGATGCCTCACCTGAGCGATCCTCCATTGAAGAATACATACGCTTCATTACAGCTCATGCAGTGCCTAAAGCACTCTCCATTGATCACTTTGTGAATGCAACAACAAGTGACAAGACGCTATGTGCTTTAATAGAAATCATACAAAATCGAAGGTGGCATGAAATTCAAAAAGAAAAATTTCCCGACTCTGAGATTGATCTGAAAGAATTAAAACTATTCTCAAGTGTACGGGATGAATTATCAGTCACTGAAGAACACCTCATTCTTCGAGGTACCAAACTGGTTGTACCTAAGACTTTGCGCAACTTAGTCATACAGATCGCACATGAAGGTCATCTGGGAATTGTTGGTACTAAAAAATTACTTAGAGAAAAAGTGTGGTTCCCAAACATGGATCAATTGGTGGAAGAGAAGATTAGACATTGCTCCACCTGTCAATTCATTACTCCATCATCAAACTTAGAACCACTGCAAATGTCTCCGCTACCCACTGCTGTCTGGGAGGAAGTGGCAGTCGACATATATGGACCATTACCCAATGGCCAGTACATTCTAGTAACAATTGATGAATATTCTAGATACCCTGTCATTTCTTTCATATCTTCAACCTCTGCCACTAGTGTCATACCAGAACTGGATGACATATTCTCTGCATATGGCATTCCAAGAGTGGTTAAAACAGACAATGGACCTCCGTTCAATGGACATGTGTTTACACAATTTTCTGAATACTTGGGGTTCAGTCACAGGAAAATCACACCTTGCTGGCCGCAAGCCAATGGTATAGTAGAACGTTTCATGCGCACTATGGGGAAAAGAGTCAAGGCAGCGAGTCTGGAGCACACCCCGCTGAAACAGTCATTATACAAATTCATGCGCAATTATCGCAATACACCACATTCTACTACTAATGCTGCTCCAGCTCATCTAATGTTCAACAGAACTCCACGGATACGTATCCCTGATGTGACCAGTCATCCCTTACCAAGTGACTCTTCTGTGCGATCAGCAGACTCTGCTAACAAACAAGCTATGAAACGTTATGCAGACAGAAGGCGAAGGGCACAGCCAAGTGCCATCAAAAAAGGGGATGTTGTCGTCGTGCGTCAAAAACCAACCAACAAGACGTCAGCTACTTATAATCCTGCACAATACAATGTTACTGATAAGAAAGGCAGCATGGTCACGGCTGAGCGAAATGGACACTTCATAACTCGAAATTCTTCACATTTTAAAATCATACCGCAAAATGATGGTAATGATCTTCCTCTGGTGGAAGACTTGGTGCTCGGTGGAGAGGACCACCCGGAAGTGAACAATTCTTCAATAATGGACACACTCACTGAGCCCAGACGCTATCCAACACGAGAAAGGAGGGCTCCATCGCGGCTTATTGAAGAAGTATAAAAGAGAAAAGAACAGAAAACATACAGAGTTCTTTTTGGTTGTTGTTTTTTTTTGTTGTCTTTTGTGTTTTTTTTTTTGTTTCTTTTCGGTGCCTGATTTGAATAGACTAAATAGGCCAAAACCGACATATATATTTATTGGACATTTTCACATGGTTATATTGTCAGTGTATATATTCTAAGTTGTAAAAAAAAAAAAAAAAAAAAAAAAGGGGGATGATGTAATGTACAATAATTAGATCTGCCTCTTTAAGAAAACTAGGCTGTTGTATGATGGGTAAGGAGAAGGAGGTGGAGAGTTAAGTTTTGGTTTCACTTTTAGAGCATGCTGCAGGAAAAGACGGTTCTGATATATGATGGAGAAAGATAGAAGACAAGAATAAAGTACAGTTAAAGTTTACCCTTGTGAATGCCTCATATCGTGTGGACATTACAACTGATAAGTATGATTTTCCTTTACAGGCTGCCGCGCAAAGGGGGGGGGCCCTGGAGCTTGATGGGGGGGC
The DNA here is from genome assembly GCA_033576535.1 of Allobates femoralis. Classification (NCBI taxonomy): domain Eukaryota; kingdom Metazoa; phylum Chordata; class Amphibia; order Anura; family Aromobatidae; genus Allobates; species Allobates femoralis. Next base: position 193,088,208 of record JARQOC010000001.1, read on the forward strand.
CTGTATACCTCCGGGGCTGCTGCTGTATTAATTACCGTATATACTCGCGTATGAGCCGAGGGGGGACTTTTCAGCCCAAATTTTGGGCTGAAAAACTCGGCTTATACGCGAGTATATACGGTAATTATAATGTTTATTATTAATTTCATGCTTTATTTTACACCCGCCCCATCCCATAACTGTAAAATTTAAGCTTTTGGATGCAAGTTCACGTCATCTTCGGCCCCGAGCTCGAACTTTACAAAAAGCTCAGGCAAACCCACCGATCCCGATCATTGGGGGTTTGACTATCACTAATAGAGACTGGATACTATAGTGAAAAAAATCTGCGCTGTTGTAGGACAGATGAAGGACTCAAATGGTATTTTCAATGCAGGTGGTTTTATTCTACACATTTCAAACAGTATTCCTCACTTTTTCCTCATAAAAATCTTCAATATATAAAGCTATGGATTATCCCATGCACTGCCGATCAATAGTCACAATCAGGACCTTTTCATGAAGGTTTATTTGCTTACGCGTTTCGTAGCTCTCTCACTACTTCTTCAGGACACACATCATTACATTGTCATAATGAAACTCCCACATATAATTGGATACAAGCCACAAAAATCAAACACAGCAGTGTAAAAATCAAATCAAAATAGCTCGCTGTTCATTTGGCCTCTAGTAGTGGTCAAGTTGCCATAGTAATAGCCTATACAATGACATCATTCAAAGCTCACAATAATAAAACAATGATAAAACACATTTACATATATTTAAACAAAGTAATAAAACTCATTAACCTTCTGTATATTTAAGAGACAAATATATAAATATAGAAAAATAAAAAAATGAATCAGGTTCTGCCCAGTATCGAAACTCATAAAACATACCGTATATACTCGTGTATAAGCCGAGTTTTTCAGCACAAAAAATGTGCTGAAAAGTCCCCCCTCGGCTTATACACGGGTATATACGGTAATCATCATGTATCATATATATGCCCCAGCTGTATACAGCAGCCCCAGCTGTATACAGCCCCCCCATGGTAACCAGGGCCCCCCTTGCTGCACCTGTAAAGGAAGAAGTCAGTATACTTATCGCTGCCACCGCCGCTCTGCTTCTCGGTCACCGCGCTGCTCCGGGTCTTCATGCTTCCTGTTCCTTCTCCGGCGCTCAGGAAATGACGTCATTGTTCGAGCGCCGGAGGAGGAACAGGAAGCATGAAGACCCGGAGCAGCGCGGTGACCGAGAAGCGGAGCGGCGGCGGCGGGGGCGGCGGCGGCAGCGACGGCAGCGATAAGTGTACTGACTTCTTCCTTTACAGGTGCAGCAAGGGGGGCCCTGGATACCATGGGGGGGCTGTATACAGCTGGGGCTGCTGTATACAGCTGGGGCCCCTGTATACTACCTATGGGGGGTCTGTATACCTCTGGGGCTGCTGCTGTATATACCCCCTAGGGCTGCTGCTGTATATACCCCCTGGGGCTGCTGCTGTATATACCCCCTGGGGCTGCTGTATACTACTACTGGGGCTGCTGTATACTACCACTGGGGCTTCTGTATACTACTACTGGGCTGCTGTATACTACTACTGGGGCTGCTGTATACTACCACTGGGGCTGCTGTATACTACCACTGGGGCTGCTGTATACTACCACTGGGGCTGCTGTATACTACCACTGGAGCTTCTGTATACTACTACTGGGGCTGCTGTATACTACTACTGGGGCTGCTGTATACTACTACTGGGGCTGCTGTATACTACCACTGGGGCTTCTGTATACTACTACTGGGGCTGCTGTATATACCCCTGGGGCTGCTGTATACTACTACTGGGTCTGCTGTATACTACTACTGGGGCTGCTGTATACTACTACTGGGGCTGCTGTATACTACTACTGGGGCTGCTGCTGTATATACCACTGAGGCTGCTGTATACTACTATTGGGGCTGCTGTATACTACCTCTGGGGCTTCTGTATACTACCACTGGGGCTGCTGTATATACCTCTGGGGCTGCTGTATACTACCACTGGGGCTGCTGTATATATCTCTGGGGCTGCTGTATACTACCACTGGGGTTGCTGTATATATTTCTGGGGCTGCTGCTGTATATACCACTGGGGAGGCTGCTGTAACACTGCTGGGGCCTGTATGTACCACTGGGGAGGCTGCTTTATACCACACTTCTGGGGGCTGTATACTACCACTGGGGAGGCCTGTACACCACTGCGGGGGCCTGTATACCACACTGCTGGGGGTTGTATACCTGTGCTGGGGTCCACCCTCGGCTTATACACAAGTCAATAGGTTTTCCCAGATTTTGGGGGCAAAAGTAGGGGGGTCGGCTTATACACGGGTCGGCTTATACACGAGTATATACGGTATATATTCCCCTTAGGCAGGTACTAAACCCCCTGACCGTCCATGTGCAACAGCAATATAAAGTTCCAGACAACCATATACTTAAAAAATAAAAACATATTTTATTTGAACTCATTTAAAATCTTATTGCTGCACTTATCCATACCTGCTCTCAACCATTTAAAATGTCTAAATATGGGACAATTTACAGTCTTTTCAAACTCTGTAATACATTCTCTTCATATCCTTTTTATATACTGAATCCTTTTTATTCCCAACCCCTTTCCTAGATCTTTTTATATCCAGTGAATGGAGCAAATATCAGTATTATGGGGTTAAACTGTCCGAGAGCTCCTTCTGCTTCTCTAAAGGTACCGTTACACACCTCAATGTTGAACCAATCTCACTAACGATCTTAGGGGCGCGCGGTCATTAGTACATTGTTTTGACATCATTAGTGAGATGTCACACGTCTAGATGTAGTGAACGACGCTCCAACGACCCAGCGAGCAGTTATCATTCACACAACACAGCGAACGAAACTTGTTCACTGATGTGAATGGGCGAAGTGGTGAATGACATGGTTATCGCGGTGTCACACTGACCAATGCAGCAGGTTGGCTGATCGAGAATCATCTGATTTGAGAACATGTTCTCAAATCTGCGATCACCGATCCAACGATTTATTGTAGTCATATCTCGGTGTTACACGCAACGATGTCCTAACGATGTCGTTTCAACGCCTCCAAACCTGTGACGCTTGAGCGATATCGTTCATGATATCTTATCGTGTAACTGTACCTTAAGACGGATGCCGCAGGAAGCCGTACTAAGACCAATGCCGCAATGTGTTTTATCAATGTATTATCATTGCGAGCTTTGGATGTTGTCATTGTATAGGCTATTACTATGGCAACTTGACCGTTTCTAGAGGCCAATCGAACAGCGGGCTATTTTGATTTGATTTTCGCGCCTTTGTATCCATTTTATATATGACAGTTTCATTGTGACAATGTAATGTGTGCCCTGAAGAAGTAGCGAGAGACCTACGAAATGCGTAAGCAAATAAACCTTCATGAAAAGATCCTGATTGTAACTATTGATCGGCAGAGAATATGATAATCCATAGCTTTATATATTGAAGAGTTTTATTGGAAGTGGACACGTGCAGCATCCTATTTGTAACGTATAATGTGGTTGTGATTCTCACAACTCCTTAAAGTGAGCGCAACCATTAATACAACCTATTCTTATATATGTAAGATAAGACCCTATTTTGCGCTCTTTCTGTTTTCAGTTCACTTCTTCCTTAGAAATACCACCAGTAAACAGGTTATGTCAAAGGTGGAATTATAATAGAGGCACAATACAGTGCCAAAAGGGCACATGACAAAGTCAAGATTCACAGGGTTAAAAGTAGCGTATTGCTGCATTGTGAAAACACAATTAAGCCGAAAAATAACACCAAAAATACAATTCAATGGGGACCAAAGGGAATAAAGGAATGGAGAAAAGAGAGAAAAGAATGAAAAAGGAAGAAAAAAGAGAGAATAAAGAACACTCATACAGGTGGGTGGGCTGGAACCCACTAAGAATAAAAGAGTGCATAAATATGCTAGCATGTATTATTGAGGTGTGCTATGGAGAAATGATACGTTTATAAAATGCATGTTTTAAGAATAGATGCTGAAAGATAGCATATTCGTAAAGATCATGAAAAAAGACTGAATATGACACTTCGGAAGAAAAAATACCTTTAATCCTGTGAACCTTGACTTTGCCATATGCCCTTTTGGCGCTTTTTTGTGCATCTATTTTACTGCACCATTGTCATAACCTGTTTACTGGTGGTATTCCTGAGGATGTAGTGAGGAGTACACTTTGATGTGTAGAATAAAACTACATGCATTGAAAATTTGGGTCCTTCATCTATTCTTTCTATTTTTTCACTATTGTATCCAGTGTCAATGTCCCGTAATGAGGCAGCTGGTTCAACTGAGTTCACTGAGGGCAGCAGGGGAGCCCTCGGCTTTGAACTCCTGTGACCTCAGTGATGTCACCGATTCTCACAGCTGAGGGCTTTTGCCACTGTCAGTATGTTCAATCACTGCTGCTCCTGCATGTAGCACAGAGCTGGATTCTTCATGGGACATCGTATGGTGGGCTACAAAAGGTTGATACATAAAATGAAAACAATGAATCTAGGGCAAAATAATGGGTAACTGGGCTAAGAACTGGCTCAGTGAAAGGAAACAAAGGGTGGTTATTAATGGAACACACTCTGATTGGATCACAGTTAACAGTGGGATACCTGAGGGGTCAGTATTAGGTCCTCTTCTTTTTTACATATTGATTAATGACCTTGTAGGGAGCATACAGGGTAGAATTTCAATATTTGCAGATGACACCAAATTCTACAGGGTAATCAATACAGAGGAGGACAATTTTTATTACAGTAGGATTATTGTAAGCTAGAAGCATGGGCTGATAAATGGCAATTTAAATTTAATGAGGATAAATGTAAGGTCATGCACTTGGGCAGAGGAAATAAAATGTATAATTATGTGCTTAATTGTAAAACACTGAGCAAAAGTATCACTGAAAAAGACCTTGGTGTATGGGTAGATGACAAACTCACATTTAGTGGCCAGTGTCAGGCAGCTGCTGCAAAGGCTAATAAAATAATGGGATGCATTAAAAGAGGCATAGATGCTCATGAGGAGAACATAATTTTACCTCTATTCAAGTCACTAGTGCGGCCACACTTAGAATATTGTGTACAATTCTGGACTCCAGTGTGTGAGAAAGATACAGTATAGCTGAACTAGAGCGGGTGCAGAGAAGAGCGACCAAGGTTATTAGAGGACTAAGGGTCTGCAATACCAAGGCAGGTTATTACGCTTTTGATTATTTAGTTTGGAAAAAAAGGCTTAGGGGTGATCTTATTACAATGTACAAATATATGAGGGGACAGTACAAAGGCCTTTCTAATGATTTTTTTACTCTTAGGCCTGAGACAGGAACAAGGGGGCATCCATTACGTCTGGAGGAAAGAAGGTTTAATCATAATCACAGACGTGGATTCTTTACTGTAAGAACAGTGAGACTATGGAACTCTCTGTTGTATGATGTTGTAATGAGTGACTCACTACTAACATTTAAGAAGGGCCTGCATGCCTTTCTTGAAAAATATAATATTACAGGTTACATATACTAGATTCTTTGATATGGTGTTGATCTAGGGAACTAGTTGGATTGCTGTACTTGGAGTCAAGAAGAATTTTTTTCCCCAATGCGGAGCTTAGTGTTGCCACATGGTTTTTTTTGCATTCCTCTGGATCAACATGTTAGGCTATGGGTTGAAGTAGATGGACTTAAAGTCTACCTTTCAACCTTAATAACTAATGGTACCTTTACACACCGCAACAGGATGGTGGCAACAACCGGGTACATGAGAGAAATGTATCTTGCACCGCCATATCAACCCGAGGTAGCGGCGTGTGAAGACGGTTGTTGCCACCCGCCACTGGAGGCACCTGTTTCAGAGCAGCGCCCTAAAACAGGTGGCTTTCAAGGCGATGGTTGCGGCCTGTATCTGCGTGTAAATAAGGAACAGAAAGGTTGTTTCGACACCATGCTATGTACCTGGGCGTGACACAGGCTCCGGGTTAGCGCGCCCCATCAGCGATCATTGGTGTAAGCTCCTGCGTTACGATTGGTAGTTGCTGCATGGGGTGGCATATTTAATGAGCTGACCAGTCACACTACACAATTGCTCGAGCGTCATGTATTAGTCAGCCTCCTGCGCTGGCTGCCCAATCATGATGTTATTGCTTTGTCCTATCAGCGTACGGAATTCTCATAATCCACAATTGTAGCACGCCTATGTGTTGTCCCTGCTGCCTTTGTTCCGCCCATATTACCTTGTTATTGCGGCGTGTAAATGAGGTAAGGTAAGCTACAGAGGGTATCTTGTGGCACCCGGCGGTGTATCCAAAGATAGATGTAACCTACCATAGCGCACCTTGTTGCGGCGTGTAAAGGTGGTGCGATTACCTTTGGCAACCGTTTGTGCGTGCTCGTGCACATGAAGCACCCGGTTGTTGCCACCATCCTGTTGCGGCGTGTAAAGGTACCATAAAGGCCGCTTTACACGGCACAATATCGTTGCCCAACTACGATAAAAAGTCACGCGGTTCAGGCGTTCCCGCCAATATCGTTCGTGCGTTGTGTGGTGTAAATGAGCAATGCGACACAAGAACGATGCCAAAACGATATCATTTGTGACTTGTGCAGGATCTCCAACTGTGCAATAATGGCTTGACGATCTTGAAGGATCCTGCTGTGTGACAGCGCAACTATGATTTGGAGCGCAACTTCCCTATTCACTCCCATGCTAAATGGTCGTTCCCTGGGTCGCTCGTACACAGCGCGAAGGAGGGGTGTAGACATCGCAGTTGCATTGCCTGACGATATCTCCCTGTGTAACATCTCCTATGCGATTTTGGACAAGTGCCAAAAACGTGCGCAATCCCGTGCCGTTGTATCCAATATCGTAACGATATTGCGACGTGTAAAGCGGCCTTCAGAAACTATGAAACTTTGGACCTGAAGCGGTGTTTCGGGGATTACTAAATGGTGATTCATGCTGTGTGTGTTTTCTATTTCATATAAAGGATTTACTCTGTATTTTGTGTTTGTTTATTTTGACTTACAGTTTAGTAAAGGGAGGTCTCATAGACGCCTGCCCATCACTAATCTTGGCTTGATGGCAGCTGTGATTTTTGACAAATCTCAGCTTTTATCATCCCCTTACATTACCCCGACTGTCACCACACCAAGGCAATCAGGATGAGTGCAGTAATGCGTCTAGATTTGGTGCATCTAATGGATGCATCAATTCTCGGGCAGCTTCAGTATATTTTTAGGCTGGGAAGGCGCAAAAACAATGGGTCTCCCCAGACTGAGAATACCAGTGCCTAGTTGTCTGTTTTATCTAGATAGGGTATCAAAATTGGGTGGAATCCCACATCATTTTTTATTATTTACTTAAATAATGAAAAAAATATATATCATGGTGTCCTCTGTATTTTGATACCCAGCCAAGATAAAGCACACGGCTTTGTCTGCAGCCTCCAGCCCTCAGTTTTATCTGTGCTGTGTATGAAAATACAGGGGACCCACACCATTTTTATCAATTATTTATTTATTTTTACACTGGTGTGAGAGAAAACAATCACAAATGCCGGCAGAGGGTAGGGGTGCAGTCTGACTGCAACCAAACACAGATGCTGTCAGAGTGGGTGGGCAGTGGAAGCAGAATATGCATAAGCTTTAATGAGCAGAAATATAGAAAAGTTAAAAATATTTTCAGTCTGCCATATATATGCCTACAGGGTCCACTGGTGCACGGAAATCCTTGGTAGAAATCCAGGGATGAGAAGCAGATTTAGATGATTAGAAAAATTCCAGCACTTTCTCCATATTCATTACAGAAAAATGTTAGATTAAAATATCCATTTTATTTGTCCCATTAAAAAAGACACACATAAAAACATGTGTAAGGCGAACCTTATGCGTTTCAAACCTTGCAGGGATTCTTAATCATAGGTTACATTGTTGTAGTACATACGGACTAAAGACAGATCAGAAAAAAAGAGAGGGGTAGGGAAGTGGGATGGAGACCTGCAAAAAACAGGAAATTCATTAGTGAATGAGAAACCTCCTTGTATTAATTGATTAATGGTATGCATAGATTTAAACTATATACATTACATGCTAACAATGTGTATTCACAAATAATATGGAAATAGACACTTAATAAATAAATAAATCAATAATTAAATATACAGCATAAAATGTATCAAAAGATATATCAGAAGATGTGCATTAAATCATTACAAAAATTGAGACTAGTGGGGATGATAGAGTTAAGTTTTATTATCCATAGTGCTTCTCTGGATAAGAGTAGCTTGCCTCTATCCTTGCACCTTATCTATACCAATAATCCTAATGGGAAGAAAGGTCACTGCAGTGGGATTCAACAAACTGTTTATTTAACCCTGACATGGAGCGATCCACTGTATTAGAATTCGGAGGTGCTCCAGCAACATGCTCAGACATGCGTCTTTTGAGCATTCGACTAGTACATCCTACGCAAGACTTTTTGCATGATATACAGAGTGCTTGATAGATAACATATGTACTTGAACAATTGATAAATTATAAGGCAACCCACCATAGACACTGGTAAAGATTGTGGGAGCACAGTATGTGTGCAACAGCCAATCACAGATGCTCTCACAGTCAGACTGCACTCTCACAATCAGTACTGGTGTCTTCGGTGGGCTGCCATACACATTAGTGTATGGTAACCAACCTGCCATCACAGTGTGTTAAAAAAATGAATAGATGAACAGTGGGGGTGGCATGCTGGATAATAAGGGGTTAATAACAGCTTTGCATTGCTAGCTGGTGTTAAAGCCTGAGTTTCTTAATGTCAGGCCAAATTAAACTTAGCCATTAAAAATCTAAATAAATGGTTAAAAAAGACACAACACAGAAAAAATCATTTTATTAGAAATAAAAACACAGAGACACTTAGTGACTCCATCTGTATTAACCCCTCCCCTCCCTCGTACCCTTCCATGATCATCTTTTCTCTGCTTGACACATGCAGCTCTGCTACATCAGAGATCACTGGGATGAGCAAAGCCCACCCTCTCCCCGTGGTCTCTGATCACTGAATGACAAAGCTGCGGGGGTGACTGGGAGGTCACCCGAGGACAACATTGCAGTTACTATGGCAACAGTGTCATCAGATAATGTCCCCACTTATTACCACAGGGGAGGGATTCCCACCCTGGTGTCTGCATAGAGCAGAACACCAAACAGGCCAGGATCTGGCGCCTGTGCGTAGTGTAGTCAGACGCTCTACCCGCAATAGGACAGAGCACACAACGCCTGCACAGGCAAGAGAGAGATCTGCGCAGGTGTCAGAAAAAGGACAGGGATTATATAGGAGGTGGAGGAAGACTAGCAAAGCAGAGAGGTCCAGGGACTGAGTGAAGACCCACCGGACCCATAAGTATCAATTTACATATGTGGTGCCACTGCAGATGGGATGGCCACAACAGAGCACAGCAGTTGGGATTGGTAGGTCGGTCACTTCACACCAACACCCACACAGACTCCGATCCTAAGCCAAAGTACTTCATGTCAGTCAAGGGATGGTGGGAGGAGCTAAGTGGAGGGTGGAAAGTAGAACAGAATCCGGAAAAGGGGTGGAGGAACTGGAGTAAAACCCAGGAACACTAAGTTAGACAGTCTAGTCTAGTGTGTGAGAGAGTTCATCTAGGTTGGTGAAGAGAAGTTGAGAGAACCAGACGTCTAAGCAGAGACACCGATCAGCTAACTAGTAACAGAGACCAAGCTGGGAATAGGGGGGCCTGGCGGCTGATGCCACCGATGACTAGTGTGGGACCCAAGCTGAGACCGAGGAAAGACTAAAGGAGCCAGGTGGACCCGACTATTCGGGACACTGGTGGCTGGGCCAGGACCAGAGTACCGGCTCTATAGATCTGGCCGGGTAGTATTAGGCCCCAACCACAGTAAGTCCGGCGGGTTGTGGGGTCTTTATGTCCCAAGACCCAACCTCCGGGCGGTAAAGGGAAAGCCGTCATACTAGGGCTGGTGACCCAGAGGAGTAGAACACTGAGAGCCGTGACAGCTGGACCGTAACTCACATGTGCAGTGAAAGATGAGAGGTACACAGAAAGGGAGTGATGCAGACAAGCCATCCCAGCTGCTGAGAGAGCTGAGGTCCGTTCTGAACTGTCGAGAGCTACTGTGAACTGTACAACTGGAAGTTGAGAGTAAAAGCCCAGAAAAGCCCAGTATTGTGTGGACTCTGTTTATTTGCCTGCGGGAAGGTAATTGCGACAGTGCATAGACTGTGGATGCTGCCTGAAGGTACTGGGGACTTTGTACTTATTCTTCACTCACGGTTGCCCTGGGCACCAGCCCTACCCATAGAGGGCTCATCATCTGCACCCATCATCATCCCCAGCGGTCCCGATTGCAGCGGTGGCCCCATATAGCCACACACTATGGGTGGCGTCATGATTTATCCTTTAAAAACTATTAATCCCATTTTATTGACCGTCCGGGACCACGGAGCAGGGTCACGTCAGCATGACCACCCAGCAGGCCCAGACAACGGAGAGAGAGACTGAGGGCCCAGTTCAGAGTACCCATGGCCCCAGTGGGCAACTCACATACATGGTGGGAAAGTTTATAATATCATTATTTAGGTGCACAGGGTGTATAGGGGGATTATAGCCACCTTCACAAAATGCAGCAAAGGCACTGCCGAAGGTGGCATTTTTAATTAAAAAAGCCCTAGGGAGGAGACAGGTTCACCTTAATAAAGCTAATGGTCATCTGGATCAATTTGATTATAGCTTTTGACTAGAGATGAGCGGTGTCCGACTCGAATTGTTCGCCAGTCTCAAATTCGAGCTGTTTTGGGCGATGTTCGAGTCATTCGATGAATTAGAACAATTAGCTTCAATTTCGGCAGTTCGATGTTATGTTCGATAACGCTTCGATCACCAATAGCTTAACCCTAACCCTTTTAATGAATGTTAATATCCATTTTCTGTGTATAGTGAGCGGGGGGGAGGGTTAACACATCAGTGCTGCAGAAATACAGTGGGGCGGTGCAGGCTGTAATCCAATTGCACATACAGCAAAGTGCATATTTTGCACACAAGCAAGGTCAGGCATTATTGGCTATGTAAGTCACATGTCCTAGCCCTATAAGACCCAGCCATTTTCAACATCGTCACCATTTGCTCATTGCTGTAGCTCTGTGTCAGATCGCACTGCTACTGCTGCTGTGGGCGATATAGAGTGAAATCAAGCAATTGTGTTCTGATTCAGTTAGTGAGCAAATACAAAGGTAGATAGATAAGTTAAGGGAGTAGGGGGACTGGAGGTTGGGTGCCAATTATAGGCGGCCGTCACATGCATCAATTTTGTGAGTGATATTGTTAGCGATCATGTGCACGCGATCGCTAACAATATCGCTCACATCGCTGGTGAGCTGTCACACAGGCAGACTTACCAGCGATGTGGAGCAGCGAGATCGCTGGTAACTATGGTACACATCGGGTTACTAGGCGCCGACGTTTACCATAGATACCATCTCCCAGCATAGGCTCTGCCGCTGGGAGATCGTTCATCGTGGTGTCACACACCACGATGAGGCAGATTGATCAAGCGTTTATCGCTTGATATGAGCTCCGGCTCACCAATCTGCGATGTAACGATGTAACGATCAAGCGATATTACATTGTAAAATCGCTTGATTGCACGCAGCGATGCACAAACGATATCGCTTAAGCAATCAAAAAGCAGATCGCTTAAGCGATATTGTGCATTAAATTAAAGTGTGTGACGGCCGCCTTAGGAGTATCAGCCCTTTTGAGGGCTGCTTCATAGGAGTAGGGATTAGGGACTAGTAGTCTAGCAGCCCTTTTTAAGGTCTACTTCATAGAAGCAGGGACTATTTTTAATTTCAGCCCTTTTTAGGGCTAGGTTAGAGCAGTCCATATTAGTTTTTGCCAGGCAGGTGTGTGTCAGTGCTGTGCAAGTGTTTTTCACAGCATCTGGCCACATCTAGCTCTGTGAATCCATTAGGGCAGGTAGTGTAGCACTGCTGTGAAGAAAGCTACACCACCTGTCTTAAGTAGGCATTTTTTGGCTGCAGCTAGTCCAGGCAATTTGTTCGGGCTAGTACTGTAGCAGTGTCACTTATACAGTGGTGTAGCCCACTTGTGAAAGAAGCTACACCGCCTGTGTAGTTGGTACTAATTTTTACCTGCACCTTGCCCAGACTTACTTCGGGTCAAGTAGCAGTGCCACAAAAAGACGTTGTGTAGGTCACTTCTAATATAAACAACTACACCGCCTATGCGGATCCTACAAATTTTTAACTGCACCTTGCCCAGGTCTCACTTCGGGTCAAGTAGCAGTGCCACAAAAAGAAGTAGTGTAGGCCACTTCTAATAGAACCAACTACACCGCCTGTGTAGTTAGTTACTTCTCATTTTTAACTGCACCTTGCCCAGGTCTCACTTTGAGTCAAGTAGCAATGCCACATAAAGAAGTAGTGTAGGCCACTTCTAATACAAACAACTACACCGCCTGTGTAGTTACTTCTAATTTTTAACTGCACCTTGCCCAGGTCTCACTTCGGGTCAAGTAGCAGTGCCACAAAAATAAGTAGTGTAGGCCACTTCTAATACAAACAACTACACCGCCTGTGTAGTTACTTCTAATTTTTAACTCCACCTTGCCCAGGTCTCACTTCGGGTCAAGTAGCAGTGCCACAAAAATAAGTAGTGTAGGCCACTTCTAATACAAACAACTACACCGCCTGTGTAGTTACTTCTAATTTTTAACTGCACCTTGCCCAGGTCTCACTTTGGATCAAGTAGCAGTGCCACAAAAAGAAGTAGAGTAGGCCACTTCTAATACAAACAATTACACCACCTGTGTAGTTAGACACTTCTAATTTTTAACTGCACCTTGCCCAGGTCTCACTTCAGGTCAAGTAGCAGTGTTGGTTCACTCACCTCTGCTTGATTTACATCCAGCTTTTTGTTGTCCAACAACTGTACAGTTGCCAATTTTGTCCCATTTAAAATGAGTGGCAAAAGGCCTGCTGCTGGTGGGAATAGGAGTAGGCGTGGTGGAAAGGGAAAAAAGTTTGTGTCCGTGGGGTAGATGCTAAATCTACATTAACATCTACTGAAGAAAGACAATCTTCCTGGCAAAGTAAGATGTCAACTTCTTTACGTGGCCAATCCCTTTCTTACGGACACGACCATCAATACCACTTGTAAATGAGGCACAAAAACAGCAGGGGCTTGAATGGATGGCAACTGCTCCATCAAGTGGTCTCTCCTCCACCTCAACTACTACATCACAAACCCTCCAGTCAACTGAGGTGTCAGCCCAATCGCACTTCATTCCTCCAAGATCCCAAGTCTCCAGCCGCCCTACTGAGTCTGGGGTAACACACATGGTTGAGTATGCAGAGCTGTATAATAAAGAAGGATGAACTTTTATCTTGTTTTTGATTTTTATTTTATTCAATTAAAAATCCGGTGTGGATTTGTGAGACAGTGTTAGTGAATTTCACATAGACAACCCACCCCCACTTAACAAACTAAACACACAACTATCTGCAAGTCCTTTGACAAGGTCTGTCTCAGTTAGAAGACGATATGTAATGTGTAGAAAGGTAAAGACGGTTAAAGGGATGCGAGCCCCTGGACACAATTCGTCTCCAAAGAGCTTCATGCCAATATACAGTTTCAGGTAATGTGATTGAAAGCCACTTGAGGAAAAAGCTCGGTAAATGGCTCTGAAATGCGTCGGAAAATAAACCTTTATCACCAGTACCCAGACGTCCAGTGTCTTTGGTGTTTCTACATCTTTCTGGCAGCAGCGCGGACTTAAAAGTACTTTGTCCGGAAGATTTATCTTCTGAACGTGGCCTTACATATTCTGAAGTAAAACTCACCAAATATTCAGCGTCTGAATGTGGCCTTACAGATACTGAAGTAAAACTCACCAAATACTCATCGTGTGCATGATGCCTTACAAATACTGGAGTAAAAATGGATTTTAGAGGGGCATGACATGCCTATATGTGTGTCTCCTCTTTTTACTCGTCCATCTCTTTTCTTTTCGCATTTTTATATGTACTTGTCATTTTTCCATGTGTTTGTTGTGTGTTTTGAGTAGTTTGTCACCTTTTAGACACCTTAGAACAGGGGTCTCAAACTCGCGGCCCCCGGGCCGCAAGCGGCCCGCCACGCTCCCCAGTGCGGCCCGGGGCACCATGAAAGAAAAATGCATGCCCCGGGCCATTATATATGCAGCCGCCGCGGTACCACTTTATTGTGACTGCTGTGACAGGTACCGCCGGCTCAGCTCACATAAGCGCCTTCGCGCCTGTACATTCATGGAAGCAGGCGGCCGGTGGACCAATCAGAAGCCGCCTGTGACGTCACAGGAGGCTTCTGATTGGTCCACTGGCCGCCTGCTTCCGTGAATGTACAGGCGCGAAGGCGCTTATGTGAGCTGAGCCGGCGGTACCTGTCACAGTAGTCACAATAAAACGGTACTGCGGCGGCTGCATATATAATGGCCCGGGCATCAGGTGTGTATGAGTGAGTGTTAGAGAGAGAGTGTGAGTATGTGTGAGTGTATATGTGAGTGAGTGTGTATGTGTATAATAGTGAGTGTATTTGTGTGTATATGTGAGTGTGTGTGTGTATATGTGTGTATATCTGAGTATGTGTATGTGTATAATAGTGAGTGTATTTGTGTGTATATGTGAGTGTGTGTATGTGTATATGTGTGAGTGTATATGTGTGTATATGTGAGTGTGTGTATGTGTATAATAGTGAGTGTATTTGTGTGTATATGTGAGTGTGTGTATGTGTATATGTGTGAGTGTATATGTGAGTGTGTATGTGTATAATAGTGAGTGTATATGTGTGTATATGTGAGTGTGTATGTGTATATGTGTGAGTGTATATGTGTGTATATGTGAGTGTGTGTATGTGTATAATAGTGAGTGTATATGTGTGTATATGTGAGTGTGTGTATGTGTATATGTGTGAGTGTATATGTGTGTTATGTGATGTGTGTGTATGTGTATAATAGTGAGTGTATATGTGATTGTGGTGTGATGTGTATATGTGAGTGTATATGTGTGTATATGTGAGTGTGTGTATGTGTATAATAGTGAGTGTATTTGTGTGTATATGTGAGTGTGTGTATGTGTATATGTGTGAGTGTATATGTGTGTATATGTGAGTGTGTGTATGTGTATAATAGTGAGTGTATTTGTGTGTATATGTGAGTGTGTGTATGTGTATATGTGTGAGTGTATATGTGTGTATATGTGAGTGTGTGTATGTGTATAATAGTGAGTGTATTTGTGTGTATATGTGAGTGTGTGTATGTGTATAATGTGAGTGTATTTGTGTGTATATGTGAGTGTGTATGTGTATAATAGTGAGTGTATTTGTGTGTATATTGAGTGTGTGTTATATGTGATTATTGTGAGTGTGTGATGGTGTATATAATAGTGAGTGTATTTGTGTGTATATGTGAGTGTGTGTAATGTTGTATATGTGGTGAGTGTATTTGTGTGTATATGTGAGTGGTGTTGTATGTGTGAGTGTATTGTGTGTGAATATGTGTGAGTGTGTATGTGTGTGTGAATATGTGTGAGTGTTGTGTGTAATATGTGTGGTGTGGTGCTATATTTGTATGTGAGTGTGTATATGTGTGTGCGTGTATATTTGTATGTGAGTGTGTATATGTGTGTGCGTGTATATTTGTATGTGAGTGTGTATATGTGTGTGCGTGTATATTTGTATGTGAGTGTGTATATGTGTGTGAGTGTATGTATATGTGTGAGTGTATTCCTGTGCCGCCTCAGCTGCACATCGCCGGCGGCTGGTGCCGGGTGCAGGCTGGTGCCACGTGCTGGCTGGTGCCACGTGCTGGCTGGTGCTGGCTGCCGGGTGCAGGCTGGTGCCGGCTGCCGGGTGCAGGCTGGTGCCGGCTGCTGCCAGCAAGCGGAAGACTGGGAGCCACAGAGGAAGAAGCTGCCGGAATGAGAAGAGTGGAGTCAGGTAAGGCGCTGTTACAGCCGAAGATAGCAGCCTGGGGGGGGGAGGGGAACGTGACCGCTGAAAGTGCCTAGGGCGGCAGGAACTCCAGATATGGCCCTATGTAAGTGTGTCAATGTGTGAGTGTGTATGTGTTTGTGTGAATATGTCTGAGGATGTATGTGTGTATGTATGTGAGTGTGTGTGAATGTGCGGGTGTGTATATATGGTCTTGTCCACACACCTGCGCTCTCAATATTTAGCGCTTCTGCGCTAAATACTTAGGCTTTGAAAGAGAAGCAGAGGTGCGTGTATGCGGCCGCTTTCAGCAGATGCTGTCCCTGGTTACCCGATGTATATCGTGGTAACCAGTTCATACAGCAGGCTGCCCACTGTCCGCTTATCCCGAGCGCACAGGGAAACGCTGCTTGCAGTGTTTCCCTGTGCGCTCTGGATAAGCGCACACTATGCAGGCTGCTGTATGAACTGGTTACCACAATACACATCGGGTAACCAGGGACAGCGTCTGCTGAAAGCGGCCGCATACACGCACCTCTGCTTCTCTGTCAAAGCCTAAGTATTTAGCGCAGAAGCGCTAAATACTGAGAGCGCAGGTGTGTGGACAAGCCCTATGTGAGTGTGTGAGCGAGAGAACAAAAAGAACAGAGACTAGGACATTACTACAAGATGACAAGGGAGGGAACATTACTAATAGATTGGGACATTACTACAAGAAGATCATAATTTGTACTTTACTAGATTGAGCAAAAAATTCTGGTATTGCTAAAATGTCACTTAGGGTACCGTTACACATCGCAACATTGCTTGTAATTTCACTGGCAATTTGCTGGTTGCAGTGAAATCATGGACACATTGTTCTATTTTCTTGCTGTGTACAAATGGAGCAATGTGTCCATGATTTCACTGCAACCAGCAAATTGCCTGTGACATTGCATGCAGTGTTGCGACGTGTAACGGTACCTTTAGTCCTACAAGCAATGCGGCCCCCCGATATCAATTTTATTCTACATGCGGCCCACCAACCCAACCGAGTTTGAGACCCCTGCCTTAGAAAGTGTTTTTTTCTATGTGTTTATATGTGTTTGTGTTTGCCTGCCATTGTTTTCAATGGGGTTCGACGTTGTTCGACGAACATTTGACAAACGTTCGACGAACACACATCAGATTCGACAAATCGAATTGAATTCGAACACCAGGGTGGTGGCTCATTTCTACTTTTAACCACGATAGAACTTGATTAATATAAAAAGGGGTTGAACAACAATGGAACTGTTATACTGGCAAGTACATTTACCCTAATTCTATGTATAATTGTAACATGTCTAGACAATCCATACAGAGCTAATGGACAAAGTCTTTCAGTCAAGTAGTAAATGAATTAGAATCATTTTCTCTTTTATATTGTGATTAAATATTCATCATAAAATAAATACTCACAGGAAAAAAACACTTTTAGAGAAGCAAAAATTGCAGTCAATAAACCGTGTTACTGAATCTAATTAACTCTTCATAATGAATAATGTAAGGAAGATAGAGATCTGTCTTCAGAAGCCAAATGCAATAAACATTCAGATCTTAAATGAACTCTGCTGATGTCACAAACACAGTTATAAATGCTTAAAATCAGCAGTAGTTTCTGTTCCAGAGCCTGACACATGAAAGAGAGCAACATCGTGTCTGTTTTAAAGAAACATCCATGTGACAGCAGGAAATCTGTACTTAACACCACCTGACTACTTTCAGTATAAGTGACTCACACCAGTAGAATAAATTACCAAAGCACTCATAAGGAATAACTCAAAAAGAAAACACAACAGGGAAAATAGCAATGCTGTTCCAGTCAATATGTTTATAAAGAGTAACCGAATCTAGAGGGATTGTTGTATTAATTTCTTTAAGATTGCTACCCTGAGAATACCAGGCACCAGCTTTCAGATTTTACTTGACTGGCTTTCCAAAATGGAGGGAATGGGGGACTCTACACCGTTTTTTTGTTGTTGTTTTCTTTTCCAAATTATTTATTTATAAATAAATAATTGACAAAAATAACTTTTTTGGATTACCATTCTCCAGCCTTCAGCTTTACCCTAGCTGGTGATTAAAAATAGGGGGGACTCCACGTCAATTTTTTTAATCCATTATTTATTTTTTTGTCTAAATGCAAGGTTAAGCACCCTTAAGTGAATGGCACTAAAGGGTGCAAGCTTACAACATATAGGGAGTGGGACATTTTATAGTTGCTTGACATCTGTATATCTGTCCATCTATTTAGCTATCCTAGCTTTTTAGAGTATGAAAAAGATGATGTAAAAAACACATTGCATGTGGGGTTTGTATGCTCTCAGTGTGTGGTCTGTTTGCCACAAATTTATCTTGCACCCATTTACATGTATTGGCAAGATATACAGTCACTCATAGCATGCCAAGATTTGCCCCGAATGCTGAATTTTGAACAGGAAAAAGTAGATATTCTCTGACCTGTATAGGTCAAGCACAGTGGATGGGATTTACAGAAATCCTGCATCTACTGTGCTTGTTTTCACTGCCGCGTTAAATTACCAGTGGGGCGTCTTTCCGTATCGCCACTTGCCTGCAGCATGTCAATTTAGTGCTGCAGAGTTGGAGGCAATCTTGGTGGATGAATGCAGGGAAAAGCTGCTGTGCCCCGATGCAGATCATGAGCATGGGCAACTGCATTCATCCGAAGAGATCCCTGGCATCTTTGCAGTAGAGGAGACACTGAGTCCGAGATGGAGTGTCTCTGTATTATGTGCAAAAACCCTAAAAGTTAGAAATGTAGTGTGAAAAAAGAAATGTTACGATCTAGTGTTATCAAATTCTGTATATTACCTGTGGGTTCAAAATGCTCACTATATTTCTGGATAAAATCCATGAGGGTTCTATTTTCCAAAATGGGGTCACTTGTGGGAGGGGGGTTCTGCTGTTTAGGCATCCTAGGGGCCCTGCAAATGCAACGTGGTGCCCGTAATCTATTTCAGCATTTCCAAAATTGAAATAATTCTCCTTCTGTTCTGAGCCCTACCCATTTGTCCAAAGAGAGGTTTATGATCACAAATGGGCTATCATTGTGTTTATAGGAAATTGGGTAAGTCTGGGGTCCACTTTTTTGTGTTACCTCTAGTAAAAATGAGAAATTTGGTGCTAAAGCAATATTTCTGTGAAAAAAAAGAATTTTCAATATGCAGACTGATAGTTATCAAATTCTGTGAAGTACCTGTGAGTTCAAAATGCTCACTATATCCATAGATATAATCTTTGAGGGGTCTAATTTCCAAAATGGGGCCATTTGTGGGGGGTTTCTATTGTATAGTTATCTTAGGAGCCCTGCAAATGCGACATGGTACCAACAATCTATTTCAGCTTTTCCAAAAATTCAAATATTGCTCTTTCCCTTCTAAACCCTCCTGTTTGTCCAAACAAAACTGTTTGCCTACATGTGAGGTATCATCACGCTCATCAATAAGAAGGTGGGTAACAAAGTGTATAGTCCACTTTTTGCTGTTACCTCTTGTAAAAGTGAAAATTTGGGGCTAAAAAAAACTTTTGTAATAAAAACGACATTTTCAATATGACAACCTATTATCAAATTATGTGATGTACCTGTCAGTACAAAATGCTCACTATACTCCTAAATAAAATCCTTAAGGGGTCTAGTTTCCAAAATTTGGTGACTTGTGGGGGTTTCTGCTGTTTAGGAACTTTAGGGGCAAAGGTGACATGGTGCTTGCAATCTATTTCAGCCAAATTTGTGTTCCAAATGTCAAATAGCGCTCGTTCCTTTATGAGCCCTCCCATTTTTCCAAATAGAACGATTTGTCTACATTTGGGGCATTGCCAAGCTCATCAGAACGTGGGTAACAAAGTGTTGGGTCCACATTTGGTGTTACCTCTTGTACAAGTGAGAAAGCATCAGCCAAATTTGTGTTTCAAAGGGAACCTGTCTTCCCCCAGGGCCTATTAAGCTAAAAGAGCCACCTTCAGCAGCGGCTATGCTGCATTTTGCAAAGGTGGCTCGTATTATCCTACCCCCCAGGACACCAAAATAAACACTTTATTAGATATTAGTTTAGGTCCAGGAGCTATACTCTCCTTCCTGGACCTAAACACCTGGCAACTGTTATCCCTCCATCTCTGCTGTTCGGGACCCGCTTTGTCTCTAACTTCAGAGCATTAGTGCCTGCATGTTTTCTCAGTTCTCGGGCATCTCCTTGAGCTATGACCGAGTGCTGAGGTCACATGATTTTACACAGCACCAGATCCCACCCTGTGGTGTGTTATAGTGATGATTTTGTATGTCACTTAGGAGACCTTCGCTGTTCTTGACTTTCTCCAGTGTTCCTGCACGCAGAGCCTCCAGCCAGTCCCTCAGGTCCCTCTTCAAGGGCTTTATGTAACTTCGAACCCTATTTATGACCTTTTGTGGTTACGTTAGGTGTTGGCACCGACCGCATGAACCCGGCTCGGGCCTCCGGTGTCGACAGCTTGGGGCTAAACTCTCACACTGTTCTCGGAGCCAGAAACTCCGCACCAGGACTGCTCCTCCCCCAGAAAGCAGCGGCTAACTGGAGCAACTGGACCCTCTCTTCTTAGGGCTTCCTCGGCTAGGTACTGTCACTGTCCCTCCCCAGCCTGCGCCTGCTGCCGCTCGGTCGGTGCCAGCTCCTGCTTCTGCTACTCACCTGCTGCACCGCGGGTCCCGCTCTGTGTTCCGCCGCCGTGCCGGTCTGGGTCGCGTTCCCCTGTCCTCCCCTCCAGCTGCTGCAGCTTCCAGCCCTTCTCTGTCCTCCTGTCTTCCTGGTAGTGCACATAGGGGGCGGGCGCCCACTCGTGCACTCTCTTAAAGGGCCAGTGTGTCCTTCCCAATCACCCCTCTCAGCCAATCGCTGCTGAGGGGTGGATATATAAGTTTAATCCCTGCAATCAGCCAGTGCCTGGGCGTTCTACTGTGCTCCTTGAGCTCTTGTCCAGGTCTGGCTAGCTTCAGTGGTTCCTTGCATATTGCTTACTGTGTTCTGTTTTCTTTCAGAGGGATCCAGTCCTGCCAGTTATTCTGATCTCCAGCTACAGACGTCACCAGCTGCTGCCGGAGGATCCCTGCACCACTCTTGCCTCCCTTCTCACTGTGTGCCGCCTGGCAGTCGGTTATCAGGCTCCGGGGTCATTGGTCCTCCCACGTTGCGCTGCGTCAAATCCCTGTATAGGGGTCAAGGTCGCAGGTTTTCGGTGGGAGGTTCTGGTGGCTCTGACCCTGAGGCCCTCTCCAGGGGCTCCGTGTCTCCTTTGTCATTATAAATAAAACTCCTTAACCTGCTTTCTGTCTCCAGCGTATTTCTGGCGTCGGCATCCACAGACTCTGTGGTCCAGTGGGTCTCTTTGTTCTCTCCGCCTGTGTTGGTGTGACAGATTACGCCCAGTCCATGGACCCCGCCGATCCCAGATTCGACGCTCAAAGGGAGCTGGCCAGCCTCCGCCAGAGTCAGGAGCAGGTGGTTGCGTTCATGCTCAACCTGGAGACCCGTCTGGGGTCTCTTCAGGTGGCCGATCCCTCTTTGACTTCTCATATTTCAGGTCTTCACCAGGAGCTGGATCGCCAGGGGGAGATGCAAGCCCAGATGTTACACTATGTGACGTCGGTGGAGGAACGGCTCTCGGCTATTCAGAGGGCGCCTCTCCCTCAGGTCGCAGTACCTGCACAGGATCCTGGAGCCATGGGTGGCGCTATTTCTTCTCCTCGCCTCTGCAAGCCTACAAGGTATTCTGGGGATCCTAAGTTGTGTCGGGGGTTCCTCAACCAATGCCAGCTGCATTTCAGGTTACTACCGCACCAATATCCCACGGACGTGGCAAAGGTAGCCTTTCTGGCATCACATTTGGAAGGCGAAGCCCTGGCTTGGTTCAATCCGTTATTGGAGAGGGAGGACCCGCTGGTATCCAACCTACAGGCCTTCCTGGAGACGTTCCGCAAGATCTTTGATGAACCAGGACGGATGGCATCCGCGACCGAGGCTCTCTTCAATCTACAACAAGGTACCTCGACGGTGGGTCAATACGCAATCCAGTTTCGCACTCTGGCTTCGGAGCTGCGGTGGTCTGACGAGCCACTGATCGGAGTATTCCGGCGCGGGTTGTCCGGTCGTCTTAAGGATGAACTGGCAGTTCGGGACCTGCCCGGTACCCTGGACGACTTCATTTCCCTTGCCGTTTGCATTGATCGACGTCTACAAGAGCGGACGAAAGAGAGGACCCAGGAGAGAAGACCACCCCGCTTGGCCCCCTCTTTCCAGAGACCACTCCTACCGGTTCCCTCGTCTTTTTCTGCTGGCGCTCAAGAGCCCATGGAGGTGGATCGTCTTCGGCTGAGTCCTCGAGAACGAGAGGAGCGAGTCGCTCGAAGACTGTGTCTCTACTGCGGGGGATCCAACCACTTCCGCCGGCAATGCCCCAAGAGGCCGGAAAACTCCTCCACCTAGGACAGGTAAGAGAGGCCATCCTAGGTGAGAGCGATTCCTCTCTGCCCTTAACTATCTCCATGCAGGTCAAGGTTGGCGATAGACGGTTTTCGGAATCAGCATACTTGGATTCGGGTTCAGCAGGTAATTTCATACAACGTGATGTGGCGCTGCGGTACGGCATCCCGGTACGCTCCTTGCAGCATCCCCGTATGATCACTTCTGTCGATGGAAGACCCCTGCAGGACTCCGTCGAGGGCATCACGGATGAGGTAGAACCCTCCATACGGAGAGGATCTCCTTTTACGTGTTGCCTACGCTGTCTCCCCCATTCATGCTAGGTCTGCCATGGCTACGCACGCATGAACCAGTCATCGACTGGCGAACTGGGGAGGTCCAGCGTTGGGGCCCGACCTGCCATAGCCGCTGCCTGCTGTCCGTCCGTCCTGCCCGCCTGCCTCCCTCTCCGTCATCCATGCCTGACTTGCCATCAGCCTATTGGGGCTATGCGGATGTATTCGACAAGAGGGAGGCAGAGACCCTACCACCGCACAGACCATATGACTGCCCTATCGAACTGGTTCCCGGGGCGCCGCTCCCCACAGGTCGTATTTATCCGTTGTCTCCAGCCGAGACCCAGGCTATGTCGGAATACATCACGGACAGTCTGGCTCGGGGGTTCATTCAGAAATCCTCGTCCCCAGTCGGTGCAGGGTTCTTCTTCGTCAAAAAGAAGGATGGGTCGCTACGTCCTTGCATTGACTACCGAGGTCTGAACGCCATCACGGTAAAGAATAAATATCCTCTTCCTCTTATTCCAGAGCTGTTTGACCGACTTCGTGGTTCCCGGATTTTCACCAAGTTGGATCTGCGAGGGGCATACAATCTCGTCCGCATTCGGGCTGGAGATGAATGGAAGACGGCATTCAATACCCGCGATGGCCATTATGAGTATCGAGTGATGCCCTTTGGATTGAGCAACGCACCCGCCGTGTTCCAAGAATTTGTGAATGATGTCTTCCGGGACCTCCTGTACGTCTGCGTGGTCGTGTACCTCGATGACATCCTGGTGTTCTCTCCAGATCTACCCACGCACCGAAGAGACGTCCGGCAGGTCCTTCTTCGGCTACGGGAGAACCGTCTCTATGCCAAGTACGAGAAATGCCTCTTTGAGCGGTCCTCCTTGCCATTCCTGGGATATGTCATCACCGATTCCGGCCTGGAAATGGATCCGGAGAAGGTTTCGGCTGTCATGAAGTGGCCTCGTCCCGTCGGGATTAAAGCCATCCAGAGATTCCTGGGTTTTGCCAATTACTATCGGCAGTTCATTCCACATTTCTCGGATCTGGTCAGGCCTCTTACCGCGCTCACCCGTAAAGGGTCCCCTGTGAATGGATGGACTACAGAGGCCGAGTCCTCCTTCCTGGCACTTAAGTGTGCCTTCTCCTCTGCGCCAGTCCTGCACAGACCGGTGGCGGATAAGCAATTCTTTCTGGAGGTGGACGCATCCTCCACGGGCGCTGGGGCCGTGCTCACGCAGAAGTCCTCCTCTGGTCGCATGGTATCCTGTGGGTTCTTTTCCAAAACCTTCTCATCCAGCGAGCGAAACTACTCCATCGGGGATCGTGAGCTACTCGCCATCAAAATGGCATTGGAGGAGTGGCGCTACCTCCTTGAGGGCGCAGTGCACCCGGTTGTGATTTACACAGATCACAAGAACCTGGCCTATTTGCAGTCCGCTCAGCGGCTCAACCCTCGTCAGGCACGCTGGTCTTTGTTTTTTGCACGATTTGATTATCGTCTCCATTTTCGTCCCGCAGATAAGAACGTCAAAGCTGATGCCCTGTCCCGGTCCTTCCTTGCCGATGACCAGGAGGAGGAGCTCCGCTCCATCGTCGACCCATCCAAAATGGTTGTGGTAGCTCCGCTCCGTCTGTCGCAGATTCCTCCAGGTAAGACGCTGGTGTCTGAGCCTGACCGACGACATGTACTCCACTGGGGACACTCCTCCCGGCTAGCTGGGCATGCTGGCTTGACGAAGACTCTCCAGTTGATCGGTCGTCACTACTGGTGGCCGGGGATGCGTCAAGAGGTAACCGACTTCGTCTCGGCCTGCTCGTCTTGTGCCCGCAATAAGACTCCCAAGCGGTTGCCAGCCGGACGACTACTACCCTTGCCGGTCCCTTCCGAACCATGGAGACACATTGCTATGGACTTTATCACGGACCTCCCTGCTTCTTCCGGTAACACCGTCATTTGGGTTGTGGTGGACCGTTTCTCCAAAATGGGCCATTTCGTTCCTCTGCCAGGTCTTCCTTCGGCTTCCAAGTTGGCTGAGCTGTTTGTTCTCCACATTCTCCGGTTACATGGACTTCCTTCTCACATTGTTTCCGACAGGGGAGTGCAGTTTGTGTCCCGGTTCTGGAGGTCTCTCTGCACGAAACTCGACATCTCCTTGGATTTCTCATCGGCTTATCATCCTCAATCCAACGGACAAGCCGAACGGGTCAATCAGGTACTGACTGGCTACTTACGGCACTTCGTCAACTCTCACCATGACGATTGGGTATCCTTGCTCCCGTGGGCAGAGCTGTCGTATAACAACCATACCGGTGAGTCGTCCCAGAAATCCCCCTTTTTTGTTGTATACGGACAGCATCCCAGGATCCCCACTCCCCTGGCTCTCACGACGTCCACTC
The DNA here is from genome assembly GCA_033576535.1 of Allobates femoralis. Lineage (NCBI taxonomy): Eukaryota > Metazoa > Chordata > Amphibia > Anura > Aromobatidae > Allobates > Allobates femoralis. The sequence goes on from JARQOC010000001.1 coordinate 193,113,449, forward strand.
CTGCGGCCGAGGAGGTAGCACGGGACTTTGCCAAGATTTGGGCCGAGACACGTACGGCGCTGGAGAGAGCCACCAGACGTATGAAGGATCACGCGGACAAGAGACGCCTGGATGCTCCGTTGTTTCGACCTGGAGACAAGGTATGGCTCTCCTCTAAATATGTTCGCCTGAAGGTTCCTTCGTTCAAGTTTGCTCCACGCTTCATTGGGCCCTTTGACGTCTCCGACGGTTGAATGAGGTATGCTACCAATTGAAACTACCTTCTTCCTTGCGGATTCACAATTCATTCCACCGTTCTCTCCTCAAGCCAGTGGTACTCAACCGCTTCTCCCAGGATCCCGGTATGCATCCTCCTCCTGTCTCCGACAATGATGTGTTTGAGATCAAGGCCATCCTCGACATGAAGAGGAGAGGACGCCGGACCTGGTACTTGGTCGATTGGAAGGGTTTTGGTCCTGAGGAGAGGTCGTGGGTGCCGGAGGCGGATGTCGCTGCTCCCCGTCTCCTCCGGCGTTTTCAAGCCCGTCTTGGGCAGGGGGGGCGTGAGGGGGGAGGTACTGTCACTGTCCCTCCCCAGCCTGCGCCTGCTGCCGCTCGGTCGGTGCCAGCTCCTGCTTCTGCTACTCACCTGCTGCACCGCGGGTCCCGCTCTGTGTTCCGCCGCCGTGCCGGTCTGGGTCGCGTTCCCCTGTCCTCCCCTCCAGCTGCTGCAGCTTCCAGCCCTTCTCTGTCCTCCTGTCTTCCTGGTAGTGCACATAGGGGGCGGGCGCCCACTCGTGCACTCTCTTAAAGGGCCAGTGTGTCCTTCCCAATCACCCCTCTCAGCCAATCGCTGCTGAGGGGTGGATATATAGGTTTAATCCCTGCAATCAGCCAGTGCCTGGGCGTTCTACTGTGCTCCTTGAGCTCTTGTCCAGGTCTGGCTAGCTTCAGTGGTTCCTTGCATATTGCTTACTGTGTTCTGTTTTCTTTCAGAGGGATCCAGTCCTGCCAGTTATTCTGATCTCCAGCTACAGACGTCACCAGCTGCTGCCAGAGGATCCCTGCACCACTCTTGCCTCCCTTCTCACTGTGTGCCGCCTGGCAGTCGGTTATCAGGCTCCGGGGTCATTGGTCCTCCCACGTTGCGCTGCGTCAAATCCCTGTATAGGGGTCAAGGTCGCAGGGTTTCGGTGGGAGGTTCTGGTGGCTCTGACCCTGAGGCCCTCTCCAGGGGCTCCGTGTCTCCTTTGTCATTATAAATAAAACTCCTTAACCTGCTTTCTGTCTCCAGCGTATTTCTGGCGTCGGCATCCACAGACTCTGTGGTCCAGTGGGTCTCTTTGTTCTCTCCGCCTGTGTTGGTGTGACAGGTACCCTCCCTTGTGCTCCTCATAGGGTTCCCACTCTGTTCCTCTCCAACCACCTTCTTCTCACTCTCTTGCTTTGTTCTCGCTAACTTCTTCCACCGCCCACCTATGCTCTGCACACCGGGACTGGTTCCAAACAATGGACTTTTTTATTGGTCCCCTGCTCTTAGGTGTGTGGATGAACGTTATGAGCATCCCCTTTAAGACATCCCTGACCACAGGAATCCCACACTCTCTCTTGTGGGTGAAGTACCCCTATGTGGCGTCCCGACCAATGGGGCGCCAAACAAGCATGTGTCCCAAAACATTAGCTGTGCCCTTAACAACGCAGTTTCTGTCAAAGTCCACCTAACCATGGACACGTGGACAAGTGCTTGTGGGAAGGGACGGTACTTCTCGCAGACGGCATACTGGGTTAATATAGTGGAAGCCGGGACCCAGTTGGACTTTGGGACGAAACACATCCTCCTGATGCCAAGGATTGCGGGCCCTAACTCAGTCAGGGTTGTCCCCACAGTCTACTGCTCCAGTACATCATCCTCATCAACCTCCTCTTCAGCCTCCACAACAGTCCCAAAGCTGGAAGCTCTGCAGCACTGCCTTGGCCAAGTAGCAACAGGCTGTTCTGAAGTGTGTAGGTGACAAACTCCACAATGCTGATGAGTTGTGGAGAGCTCTGAAAGAGCAGGCTGATCATTGGCTCACAACGCTGAACCTAGAGCCAGGCTTGGTCGTGTGTGACAATGGCAGGAACCTGGTGGCAGCTATGAGGCGAGGCGAGCTCACACATGTGCCATGCCTGGCCCATGTGCGCAACCTAGTGGTTTCAGTGGTTTCGTAAATCCTACCTGGAGCTGCCAGATCTGCTCGTCAAAGTACGCTGCCTGTGTGCCCATGTTAGAAAGTCACCTACTGCTGCCCTTGCAGCGTTTTAGCAGCGATTGCAGATGCCAGCTCACAGACTGGTGTGTGATGTCCCCACGTGTTGGAATTCAACCCTGCAGATGTTGGTCAGGATTTGTGAGCAGAAGAGGGCAGTTGTTGGCTACCAGCATCAACTAGGCCGTCCGTATTCGGTTCAAACTCCACACATAAGACATCTGGAGTGGACATGGATGTCTGACATATGTACAGTCCTCCAAAACTTTGAGGACTCCACCAAGGTGGTGAGCGGCGACGACGCCATCATTAGTGTCAACATCCCACTTATCATTTCTTCTAAAACGCTCTCTGCTCAAAGTCAAAGACTATGCATTGCAGGCGGAGCACGATGAGATGGAGCAAGGAACCATAGTGGGTGATTACACACAACCCAGCCTCATCTCATCCCAACGTGCATTGGGGGACAATGACGAGGAGGAGGATGAGGAGGAGTTAGAAGAACAGGAGCTAGTTTCATGCGCAATTGACGGTACAACCTCCACAACCGTCATACAGTCGGTTCAGAGTGGATGGCCAGAAGACAGGGAGGAGGAGGAGGGGGATGAGGAGAGAATGGTCAGTCATCCTGTTGTTGATGACCCTGAAGTCTTGCCTGTTACCAGTCTGCTGCGCATGGCTGACTTTATGTTACACTGCCTTTCTCGTGACCCTCGCATTATCAACATATTGGCGGACACTCATTACTTGTTGGTGACAATTTTAGACCCACGCTACAAGGAGAACTGTATTTCTCTTTTTCCCAGGCGGATAGATCTAAAAAATGCTGCAGTACCAGAAGGCCCTTGTTGCGGAATTAGTAAAAAAATTCACTTCGTAAAATGCTTGTGGCAGAGGTCACAGTTCGGTGGATAACCAAGGCGTCCGGGAGAGAGAGGCACAACTCCAATCCAGCAGAGGTAGGGGAACACTGTGAAAGATATGGGACAGTTTTCCCAGCCCCTCCGAGAGCACAGGCCCTGAGGCGCAGGGTTCTGTCACAAGGACTGCAAAGTTTGAAAGGATGGTGAAGGAGTATCTTGGCGACCGTGCAAAAGTGCTCCAGGATTCCCCTGAGCCTTATAATTATTGGGTATCCAAGCTGGTCACGTGGCATGAATTGGCTCTCTACGCCTTGGAAGTCCTGGCCTGCCCTGCCGCTAGCGTTTTATCAGAGCGTGTTTTTAGTGCTTCTGGTGGAATCATTACGCAACTGAAAATGCTGACAGGCTGACTCTGATCAAGATGAACAAGGGTTGGATTGGGCCTGACTTCAGCACACCACCAAATGATAGCAGCGTAATCTAAAGTCAAAGCCACTGTATTTTTTGGGGAGGTAGATTTCCATGCCTCTCCTCACACCCACATGGGTACATGCTTCCTGATATTGGCTATTTGCTGTACTCTTCCGCCTTCTCCTTATCTGCCACCACCATATCATCAGGGCGACCGTGGTCCACTATGCCACAAAAACATATTTTATTTAAATGGTGTTTATGATGCCCCTAACCGTTAAAAAAGTTAGACAGTAGGTTCATGTATACTTCCCCAGGTGTAAATGTTTTAGTCCATACTTAGTGCATCAGCATTACAAGTCTAGGAGACCCGCTCCTTTGTAATGGGAACAATATTTAAATTGCCCCTCATTCACGTCTCTTCCCAGGGGCATCGGAATGTAAAAAGAAATGTAAATTTAGTCAGACAACTAATGGTTTTTAGATGAATAATGGAGATCAGATATTAAAGCGTATACACCTGGTACAAATGCTGAGAACAGGTAGACAGCATCTTATGAGGTCTAGAAAATTGAGCTATATACCCCTCTTGCCTATAGAGATTTAAATTAATCCTTAATAGGACTGTTTTGGGATGGAGAGATAACAAATTAGATATTATAGGCTACACACCTGCTACAAATGCTGCGTACAGGTAGACAGCGTCTTGTGAGGTCTAGAAAATGGTGCTATATACCCCTCTTGCCTATAGAGATTTAAATTAATCCTTAACAGGACTGTTTTGGGATGGAGAGAAAACAAATTAGATATTATAGGCTACACACCTGCTACAAATGCTGCGTACAGGTAGACAGCATCTTGTGAGGTCTAGAAAATGGTGCTATATACCCCTCTTGCCTATAGAGATTTAAATTAATCCTTAACAGGACTGTTTTGGGATGGAGAGATGACAAATTAGATATTTCAGGCTACACACGTGACGTGCTACAAATGCTGCGTACAGGTAGACAGCGTCTTGAGAGGTCTGGAAAATGGAGCTATATACTTCTCTTGTCTATAGAGATTTAAATTAATCCTTACAAGGACTCTTTTGGGATGGATAGCGGAGATTTAAAGCCAGCACACCAGCACAGATTGTGATGCTGGCTGGTATACTGGCACACCTAATTTTTCTATATACCCTGCCTCCCTGCCTGCTTGTATACAGCTAATTAGTCCTCAGAAGGACTGTTGTTTGTGTCAGAATAGCAGCCCTGCACCTACACTAGCAGAAAGGCACAAAATCTGTCCCTGAATCAGCAGCAGCCTTCCCTACACTGACTGTCTATGGTGCAGAGTGACAAGCACAGCGCGGTCAGGTCTTATAAAGACCTGATGACGCTGTGCGGCCAGCCAATCATTGTAATACCACAACCAACATGACTGTGGCATTACAGTGTCTGGTAGCCAATCCCTGCATGTGGGCTGGCTCTGTAATTCTGTAAAGAGCGCCAACATGCAGGGAGGTGGACCTGAGCATGAGCATGAGTATCGCGCAATTACTCGGTGCTCGCCGAGCATCTCAAGTACCGTGATTCTTGTGCGAGTACTGAGTAGTGGCGAGCATGCTCACTCATCATTAGTGTGTTATGCTGTATGCACACTGTGGGGCCTGGAATCTGGGTACCTCCCGGACCTAAACTAATATCTAATAAAGTGTTTATTTTGGTGTTCCTCGGGGGTAGGATAATAAGAGCCACCTTCACAAAATGCAGCATAGGCACTGCTGAAGGTGACTCTTTTAGCTTAAAAGGCCCTGGGGGGGTGACAGGTTCCCTTTCAAATTTCACTTTCTACCTGTATGAGTCCTCACATTTGTCCAAACAGCAGTTTTTTACCACATGTGGTATATCGGTATGTTCAGCAAAAAACTGGGTAACATATTTTGGCATCCAATTTGTCTTTCTATCACTTGTAAAAGTCAATAAACTGAGGCTAAAGCAACATTTTTAATTAAAATGTAAATGCATTTATTTTTTTGTTCCACTTAGCATTCATTGCTTTTGAGCAGTCTGAGGGGTGCAGTTTTTAGAACGTTGTCATTTTCGTGTGTTTCCTGTAAAATTTGGTCTGGTTGTTAGGGTGAAAATTGATATCGTTACTAAGAGGTTAATTATGTCAGCCATGATGAGTCCTTTTCAGTCTCTGCTGCTAGCAGGCTGGCTAGTTCTTGTCCAGGTGTGGCCATTCTGTGATCACTCCCATTCCCTTTATATGGTCACATGGTTCCAGCATGCTTTTCTGGAGATTGAACATTGCTAGCCAAACTTCCTATGGTGAAAGAGATTTTCTGGAGAGCTGCCTACTGCTAAGCCATCTGCTGCAAACGAGTGAGGGAGCAGGAGTAAAGTTGCTGTGTTGTTTCCCTGTCTGTCTCCCCTTCCCTCTTGTCTTCTGTATTGCAGTGGTTGGGACTAGCGCTCCCTCCAGCCATCCCCTATTGCGGGCTAGCATCAGGGCCAGCGAAGAGCCTAGGTATCCTGTTCAGCGACGAGTTGAAAGAACTTGCATAGGGACAGTAAGGAGATTAGGGCACAGCAGAAGCTGAATACAGGAGGTCACCTCTCCATGATTCCCTATGTGCAGGGACTTCTGCTGTATTTGTGTCCCCTGGTGTCTCCCAGTCAGATGTTTTATTTTGTGAGCTGGACATTGTTGGTCCGGGCATCACTGTCACACACGGTAGATGGACATCCCTCTTAAGCCAAGCTTGACAACTGGCCATTTCTGGAATAATGTCCTCCATGGTGGGCCTTTTCCTTTAATAATAATGTTCCCCATCCTTGACTCCTTCCTGTAATTATGTTGCCCATCCTTACCCCTTACTGTAAAAATGTCCACCATGCTGAACCTCTTCCTTTAGTAATTATCCTGAGCATCTTCCGTTAACCCGTTCACCATCGTGGAATTTTTCATTTTTGTTTTTTGCTCCCCTGCTTCCAAGAGCCATAACTTTTTTATTTTTCCGTCAATATAGACATATGACGGCTTGTTTTTTTGCAGGACGAGTTGTACTTTCAGATGCAATCATTTATTTTACCATATAGTGTACAGGAAAATTGGAAAAAAAATTCCAAATGTGGTGAAATTGCAAAAAGATTGCAATTACACGTTTGTTTTTTGGGCAATGTTCCACGACCCATAGGGTTCTCATTTTTCGGGATCTGGGACTGTGTGATGGCTTATTTTTTGCAGCTTGAGCTGATGTTTCTAATTATACCAATTTTGGGTGGAGACTGTATGTTGTTTTGATCACCTGTTATTGCATTTTATAGCAATGTTGCGGCGACCAAAAAAAGTAGTTTTGGCGTTTGGACCTTTTTTCCGTTACGCAATTTACGGCTCTCATTAATTCATTTTATAACTTTTCTGAACGCGGCGATACCAAATATGTGTATTTTTATTTTTTTAATACTTTTATTTGGAATGGGGGAAAAGGGGAGTGATTTGAACTTGTGTTTTTTTTCATATTTTTTAAAACTTTTTTTTTAATTAATTCTTGTTTTTACTCAGCCTCATAGGGTGCCACAGTGCTGCAGCATCTGATCGCTTCTGCCATGTCCTGATGAGCTGCAGCACATCAGGACATGGCATTTGGTTTCACTTTCAGTGTTTGGCAGCGCTCGCCAACCACTGAGAGGAAGTGAACCGTGATAGCTTCCGCGTTCACTTCAGGACCCGGGGCTATCACGTGAGCACCGGAGATCCCGCAATCTTATCTCGGGATCTTCGATGCAGGTGGGGAACAGCGTGTTCCCTGCCGCGGTGGTCTTTGATCCCGCTGTCAGTAATTGACAGTGGGATCCAAGGGGTTAATGGCACTGATCGGATCACAGAGTCGATCAGTGCTGAAAGCTCGACATCTGAGCTGATGAAATCAGCTGAGACGTCAGGTGTTTGATGTGAGTACCGCGCCGGAGCTCACATCAAACACCGGGACCCTCCTACGTCATGGGTCGGGAAAGGGTTAATAATGTCCTCAATGCTGGGCATATTTCTGCAATAATGTCCCCCATCCTGGTCACTTCCAGTAATAAGGTCCTCCATCTTCGCTCCTTCATGTAGTAATGCCCCTATCCTAGTCTTTTCTTGAAATAATGCCTACCATCTTGCCCACTTTGTGTAATAGAGACCATTGTCCTTGTCCCTTTCTGTATTAATATCCTCCATGGTGAACACTTTCCTTTTATAATCCCCCCATTTTGACCCCTTCCTGTAAAAATGTCCTTCATGCTGAGCCCATTCCTGTCATAATGTCTCCATGCTGAGCTGTTTCCTTTTATAATGTCCTCCATACCGAGCCCCTTCCTGTATTAATGTCCCTCATGTTGTGCTTCAACCTTTAATAAAGTCCTTCATGCTGAGTCTCTTCCTTTAATTATGTCCTGCATTCTGGGCCTATTTCTGTAATAATGTTTCCCATCCTGGCCCTTTCTTTTAATAATATCCCCCAGTATTGACCCCTTCCTTTAATAATGTCATCTATCCTAGGCCTCTTCCTCTAATAATGTACCCATACAGGGCCCCTTTCTTTAATAAGTTCCCCCATTCTGGTCCCTTCCTCTAATAATGTTGGGGTCAGTAGAGTTGGGGTTATTTTGTTCGATAACATTTGTTGAACTTTGGGATTTGCTGTAATTTTTACTGTTAACTGCATAATAAAGATGGGCTGCTGTGATAGAGAAGACCAAGATGAATAGAGACAAAATGTTTAACTGACTTTTTTTTCTCTGGACAAGTTTAGTTGCCTTAGGTGCCAGTAATGGGACTCACAGTAACATAAGATAGTGTTAGATGTGATGTTGCTACCTCTTTTTACTATTACTGTAAATAATTTATTATCCCTGATTTAACAATATTAAACATGTCACTTTAGGAGTACTAAAGTCTTAAAAAAATTAAATAGTGAAAAAAAGGGGGGTTGGTGCTGCACAGCTCTCAAATAATAAGGGTGCAAGACTGCATATATAATCATATATCATGAGAGGGAGAAAAAAAGATTATGCAGAACAAACTTGCACACCCAAGATCAAAACATGGAGTTTATTGTAGAAAATAACTAAGGCAAACAACACATGAGACACAAAATTAAAACCACTTAAAACAAAGTAGGTCCCAGTATGCCGGTTGCAAGCAGATCAATACCAATGAAATGACAGATGAAATGTCAAGATTAACAAAAATAGCACACCATGTGAAGTCTATGAAACAACTTATACAACAAGGTCCTCCATGTGCATGGAGGAACCAATTAGACATGGTATGGATGAAAGTCAATGCACAAAATTAACAGCTCAAAGCTACATTGCTAATCAGACTGATGATTGCATTTGGCAGAGGACTTTTTGTGTTGAGACTGGAACAAAAACATTGTTGGGTTATTTTCCTATAACACCACCTGCTGGTAAAGTCGATAACATCATAACAGTATCTTATAAAGATTAGAACTAATGACAAAGAAGGGTTCATATATTCAATATTTGTTGGTCACTATATTATAATAATTTAATAAATAAATTTTATTTTTTATATATTTTTTATTTATACAGTATATTTTATAAATGTTATGATTCATAAAAATATCTTATTAGGAAGGCGAGTGTTATATAAAAATTAGTCCAAGAGTCAGCTTGCTAAAAAGTTGTTTGTACAATAATCCAAGACTAAGGACCTTTTCACATCTGCATTTGGGCTTCGTTTGCCTGCGTTTATGTTCACATGCATTTTTATTGCTAAAAATGCGTTTTTAACACACCCATAGGGAGAAATGCAAAACGCATTGCAAACGCATGCAAAACTGGGGGCTGCTGCGTCTAGGGATGCAGTTGCAAAAATGCATACGTTTTGCGTTTTTGCAAACAAACATGCATTTGCAATGCGATGCGTTAACGCTATGCTCTGCCCCTAGTTACCCGATGCTCACCTTCCCAACCAGCCACACACAAAGCTGCCGGGAGTGCACTTAAGCAGAGCACACAGGAAACAGTGCAGACAACGTTTCCTGTGCGTTGTTGTATAGCGCACTCCCAGGAGCTTTGTGTGTGGCTGGTTGGGAAGGTGAGCATCGGTTAACTAGGGGCAGCGTTCTCCCGCAGCGCATAGCGTTAACGCTATGCGCTTCTGGGAATAGTTCTAAGTTTTAAGCGCACTCCATTAGGCTAGGGTCACAATGCAAGTGTGTTCCTAGCCTAAGATTTAAATTTGTGAAATGAGAATATACTTAGTACCACTCTTTTTTTTTTTTTTATACCACTGTAGTGTAGCTTTAAATGTATGTCTCCTGCCCCCAGTGTTATACTCACCTTCCATCGCCTTTATCCTTTTCCAGTGGTGCTTCAGTCGGTTTGTTGTGAAAAGTGATCTGCCGGCAGCTTAAGTATTTCATGGAGCGCACCGTAAGTCACTTTCAATACATCTCTATGGCAGCCTTGTTTTGGCTTTCTTAGGCTGCTTTCACACTATGTTTTTTGGGGATCAGTGGCTGTCCGTTTTACAACGGACAGTCACGGATCCAATTTGGCCCCCATGTATCCCTATGGCCAACGGATCTGATCGGATTTAGCCTTAATGACATCGGATTTGTGTAGGATCTGATTCTTTCTGATTTTTTCCTGTACACAAAATCGGAGACTGCAGACCAAACCAGATCGAATCGGATCCGACACGAGGGCCTATGGTGCACGGGTCCGAGAAAAGATCGGATCATTTCCTAGACCGATTTTAGTGTACTGAGCATGCACAGTACACTAAAACTGCTCTGTTTCCCTTTAATTTCACTTCCGCAATGTATATACAGTACAGACTAAAAGTTTGGACACATATTCTCATTCAAAGGGTTTTCGTTCTTTTCATGACTATTGTGGAGCCCACTGGGACGAGTACTCGGTACCGGACCGGGGTACTGCTGGGGTTATCACGGCGGTCTTGGTCTGGACTGTGTCCTGGGTTCCGCAATAAATGGAGGGTATATTTACAGGGAGTTTGTCATGACGCCACCCACGGGTTGTGGTCAGGGTGACCACCGCTGCTGCAGAACCTCCGGGGATGATATTTGGCAGTTGGGGATGTAAAGGCTCTCCGCAGGTAGAACTTGGTTCCCCGGGGCAGAGATAGTAACAGTCTATAGATGGTGCTATGGATATTGCATGATAGGGGTAGTAGTAGAGATGATAGCTGCATGTGAGGGAACGCAGGATTTGAGCACAAGGATCACACAAACTCACGGTTTTGAAGTTTTCCAAGTCTTTACTGCAGATGATGTTAGCAGAGTACTGTCCACGGAGTCTGTACCAGGGCCGGGTTGCTCCCACCCTGTCCGGGTCCTCAGCTTCCCTCTCCTGCGCTGTGTGTGTGGCCCTGCTGCCGCTTCAGCTAGGCTGCTGGCCTGTCTCTCCTCACAGGTACCTCTTTGCTAGGCAACTTGAGTCTTTCCTCTGTATTTCTGACTCCGCCGTATTGCTTTGATGAGGTACAGTGTAGATATATAACCTCCACTAGTCCGGTGTTTACTGTGCTGCGTGTGTCAGTCACAGTTTCAGATCGGTATCCGGTCTGTGCGCTCCTCCGGGGCGAGTTATGAGGTAACTCAGTCTCCCAGATGTGTTCTTCTGTTTCTCTTACTCCTTCCCTCAGACCCTGGCTAGGCCTGGAAGTGGGTAGCAGGCTGTGGAGAGGCCTAAGACAGCCCCTTTACACCACCAGTTTCTCTTCCTCAGTCCTCCCAGGAACTGAACTAACTCCAACTGACTAACTGTCACTGCCACTCTGAGGTAAACATCATTAGCTCCTCCCACCATTCTGCTCTTCCCCACTTCCTCTCCACACCAGAATATATAGGGAAGCAGCTTTAGCTCTCCCTTCTGGCCTGCAGGTGCTAGTGTAGTGTTATGGGTTGTGTGGGGAGATAACCCTTTCTGGTGTTACTGTGGCATATTGACCCCTGGGGTGCCACATTCCCCCTTAGTTAAAGACAGTACTCCGAGACTGTGGGAAAACAAACTTTTTACATATCAATACAAATGGGCAGCACGGTGGCTCAAGTGGTTAGCACTGCAGCCTTTGCAGCGCTGCAGTCTTGAGGTCCTGGGTTCAATTCCCACCAAGGACACTAAGGACAACATCTGCAAGGAGTTTGTATGTTCTCCCTGTGTTGCATGGGTTTTCCTCCCACATTGTAAAGACATACTCATAGGATATTTAGATTGTGAGCTCCCAAGAGAGACATCATTACTAATGTATGTAAAGTGCTATGGAATCAATAGCACTATATAAATGAAAAAATATTATTATTATAATAAATAGGTCCAATGGACCTGTTGAAGCTCTGACTGAGTGAAACAGTCGATTGTCGTCCAACTCTGCACCCCCTTCCTCCCTGCATGTGTAACCCAGATATGGACTGAATAAATTATCCATATGCCTGCAACCCGGTGAGTGCCGCTCCATTTTCAGACTGTATTGATTGTACAAATATTGAAGGAACTCCGGCACCAGACTTGTTGCAGTTAAAATTCCAGATCTTTATTCAAACATCCTTAAAAGCATTAGTGTGGTACGCAGCCCCCTACATCCACGCCTGACGCGTTTCGGATACAAAATCCTTAGTCTTAGGCATGCTTGCAAATGTGAACATCACATATTTATAGAGAAAATAAAAGCATTCATACCACCCCCTATCACATGTGCCATCATTCACCATTAATTAAGATCTGGATAAGTTGCTTTTCAGCAGTCTTTTCATTTTAACTATATCAATACTGGACTAAAAACTGCTAACTTGATATAAACAGATAAATATATTGCACTAGTAGATATAATATAAATCACTTTTGTAAAAATTCATACAATATTATAAAAATATATGAATCACATTGAGTGATAAGGTTCCCCAAATAACTCGTTTTTACAGAGTATGCCAAAAAATTGGAGAAACATACCTTCTCACATGAAACACAATTTCTTTATACCCATGCAATACATCATTTTTACTCTTTGGATACAGCTTATTACATCTCAGGTAAGCTCACTGAACATGTCTCAGTTGACTCCTTTCTCACCACATCTACTATTATTATTCTGCAAAGGACAACCAAGTATAGTGTTACTATTGGTTTCTACATAGTTCTCCCTATATATTATATTCACCTTAGGAGCATGAAATTGCGTCCCTATAAACATCTAATAAAAATACATTAGATCCGTGCGGAAATTTAAACCTTCGGGGAAGCGTGCATTCAGCGCTAAAATCCAGCGCGCTTCCTGACATAACACTGCTCGCTCCCAGTCTCCGCCCCTTACTGGCTTGGGCACCCTATGTATGTATTTTAGGGACCGCGTAGTGCACCCCACGTAGTATTTCTGGCAGCTTGTACATGTTGCCATATACACTACGTGATGCGTATTGCAATTTATATACGCTCTGATTTTATAGCTCTTCCCAGTTACTGAATTAAAAACTATCAGTCTGTTATATGGAGCATAGATTGATTTATTCCTCCACATTATATGATCCTACATGCTTCACCAAGTGGGTTCTCGGCTCACTTAGAACATGCTAGGTAAAGCATGTTCCCAGTCCTAGACTCTAGGCACCCCTGTACCTTCGCTCAAGATTTAGTAACTTTTCGTCTGATATACATGGGCACTGTTTTGATAATACAATGTATATATCCTGACTAAAGTAGTAGAGAATTTCAGAATGGTATGATTTTTACTTTTTTGCTATTTGTGCGGAAATGATTATTTACAGGATCCTTCATAATATATCAAGTAGGGACTCCCTGTTTTTTCTTTACATAATGTGCGCTCGCTCAATATCCAGGTTTATATCCACGATTTTTTAGGTCGACTTATTTCGGTTTCCATATCAAAGAAAAAAGTTGAGCAGACCATCTTTGCCCAGTTCAAATACTCCTTACTGGGAGATTTCGCCACATTGATCGTGGGTGATAAGCTTTCATGCAAGAAGCGAATACCCGCAATGCTTCGTGGTATAGCTCTGTGTGTATGATAATGATGGAAAATGTCCTCAACACACATCAATATAGGCTCTGCATCCCATGTATTCATGCGTAAATTTCAGATTCAGGTATTGTTGTTAATATATGAGATAAATTGACCACATCTTCTTCCTGTGGAGTGAGAGGTCAAACCTGCACCAAGACCTTCCCAATTAATGACATCGTCAGATACCTCCCCCACCTCACACCATATTTCAAAAGGATTTAAAGTATTGAATATAAACTGTCTCCATGACCATATATATATTGCAAGAGTGGGAGAAAATGCCCATGGCCAGCCGGCATAATTGGATAGATAGCTTGTGTCAATTTGAAGACATTTGTACTCAATAGATGTTTATACAATTATTGAGAATTAGTGTCACATGTGTACAGTTTCTTTGTAGTATCTCTGATGTTATCTGTAACATAATGATCTGTACAAGTGTATAGTGCTGTAACTCACTTGGTCACCAGTAAACTCTCCCACTCTTTCCTCACCGTAGTGTAAATGCTTAGTATCTTTATAAACCTGGGACTGTTTTAACCATGGTTTGCAGTTTACATCAACCCCATTGGGATAATTATCATTAACCGGACACAATGTCCAGCAAATGGGGCGGAATTTTGGGGGAACATCTTCTTGTGTATTTTAGGAATGCTATGGAACATCTGGGACATGGATTTTACCTGATATAGGTGTTCGACAATTTCTCACTTATCCTCCAAACTACACTTCAGACAACAAACCGAAAGTATTCTGGTATTTGACACAACTGCTGACGTTCTTCCTTCGTCTTTACTTATTAGACACATTTTAGTATTGTCTAAATTGGATGGTAAGACTGTATATGGGGTGGTTTCCCACTGATATCCAATTTGTTGGTGCATCTCTTTCTCTTGAGAACTTGCTCACCAGGTTGTAATGGGTTTGCTTTTGCACGATGGTTAAAGGTTCTCTCTTGTCTCGCTCTAGCTTGCTGAAGACTTTTCTCTACGCACTCCTGTACTTGGCGATACTGCTGTTGACGTAGGGTATCCCAATTGGATTCTTCAACCTCTTGCATCTGGTTTTAAATTCCCATATCTAAATCAATTGGCAGCTTACCGGGTCTTGCACGCAAAAGGTAGGCTGGGATGCAGTTTGTAGAACTCACCGGGACATGGTTGTATAGGTCTACCAAATCGAGTAATTTCTCTGGCCATTGATTTCTCTCTGATTCTGGTAATGTTTTCAACAGGTCAATTACAATATGGTTCATCTTTTCGCATAAGCCATTGGTTTGGGATGGTACGCTGTCGTGCGGATCTTCTTACACCCGTACGTGTTGCAAAACTCCTGGAAAATCTCTGATTCAAAAGCTGGACTGGTCTGCAAGGAACTTGTTCCAGGTAGCCATGAGGTCTACAGAAATGCGTCTGAAATGCTCTTGCAGCCGTCTTCACTGTCAGGTCCTTGACAGGTACCACCACTAAGAAGCTGGTGAGTACATGGTCATAGACATAGCCTGACCGGCTTGGTGACAACTTGAAGTAGTTAATGCAACTAACTCAAGTGGTTGCTTGGTTACTATGGACTGGAGGGGGGCTCTCTGTTGATCTTTTTTTCTGAGGTTGCACGGGCCCATTTTCTACACCAATCTTCAATTGATTTCCTCATGCCAACCCAGTAGAATCTCTCTCTCAAGAGTACCTCCAACTTCTTCCATCCAAAATGACCTGCATCGTCGTGGTAGGCTTCTAAGATAATTTTGACGTCTCGCTTGGGTACGATTATCTGCCAGACTAGTTCATGCGTTTTAGGGTTGGTGTGCCTTCTGCAGAGCTTCCCTTGATACAGGAACAACTTGCATTTCTCTTTCCAGAGTTGTTGGGTCTCAGCTGGGTTGTCCCAGCCCCATCCATGGTGTGCTAATGGGTTGAGATTTGCCTGCTGTTTCTTTGGTAGATGCCGGGTTGATACTTTTCTACCTTAGAACGGTGAAAGGCCGGTAGTTCAATTTCTTCCAACTCCTCCGGTTCCTCTTCCATGTCTTTCAGGTGTGGCATCCGGGATAAGGCATTTGCGTTCCCATTCTTGCGGCCTGCCCTATATTTGATGATAAAATTGTAGTTAGACAGCCGGGCTATCATCGTTGCTCAACGCACCTAATTTTGCTGAGTCCAGGTGGGTCAACGGGTTGTTATCCGTGTAGATGGTGAATTCTGAAGCTGCCAGGTAATGTTTGAAACGTTCAGTTAGGCTGGCTCCTCACTGCAGTTTTTTCACTGATCAGTGTCCATCCGGTTTGTGTGCCAAAACCAGGAGTGTCTCCAAAACACAGATCAGGTGTCAATCTTTCAATTATACTTTTCTGCAGTTCCTCTCTGTTCCTCTCTGGGTTTGGCAACAAGCGGATGACTGATCAGGAAAAAACTGCAGTCTGAAGCCGGCCTTACAGCCCAAACTTCTGCCAGTAGTTCTAACTTGAAGGAACTGTAATTCTCAGGGTTTCTTTCCATAGGCTGGAGTTTCCTGCTTGCAAAGGCAATAACTCTCTTTGCCTCCTTGCTTCTGTGACAGTACTTCTCCCAGTCCCACATTGCTGGCATTCGTTTACAGAATGAAGGTTTAATGGTAATCTGGATATGCCAGGATCTCTTCTCCTGTCAGCCACACTTTAGCTTTTTGAAGGAGTCTTCCTTTTCTTCACTCCACTGGAAAGGGGGGTTACGGGTTGAAGACATTTTTGACTGTCCTACCAGGATGTCTTGCAGGGAGCTGCTAGCTTCTGAATCCTCTGATAAATCTTCGGCAATAGCCTACCGGGCACAGGAATTGCCTCACCTCTTTCACATTGGTGGGTCTTGGCCAATCCCTTATCACTGTGACTTTATCAGGATCCGGTGCTACTCCCTCTGAACTCATGACGTGTCCCAGGTACTGTACCTTTGGCTTGAGAAGGTGGCACTTGGATGGCTTGATTTTCATGCCATATCCGGATAAGGCCAAAAGATCACTCACAAAGATGCTTACCCATTACCCCGAATAGAGGAGTCTCTTGCTGCACTAAAGACTGCTAATTATTTCTCCACGTTAGATCTCACTAGTGGGTATTGGCAGGTCTCCACTGCAGAAGAAGACCAAGAGAAGACTGCATTACAACACCAATGGGCTTCTGCGAATTCAAAAGCATGCCATTCGAGTTATGCAATGCACCAGGAACGTTTCAAAGACTCATGGAATGTTGCCTGGGACACCAGAACTTCGAGACGGTGCTGTTATACCTAGACGGCGTCATTGTGTATTCCAATACCTACAAGGAACATCTGGAACACCTGGCGGAGGTATTTGCAGCTTTAAGCAAAGTAGTACCAACAAAAGTAGCAAATCAAAGTATACGGATAGAATAGTAGCAGACCAGCTATCCAGGAATGGCAGAGACCAACAACCATCACCGAAGTACGTCAATTCTTAGCTTTGGTTGGGTACTACAGAAGATTCATTAAGGCTACACAAAGATGGAAGCGCCCCTACAAGATCTTCAGGTAGGCCAATCTAAAGAAGAGAAGATCTTTAGAGCCACCATTAGAATGGGGAGAAGAACAAGAAGATTCCTTCCAACAGATGAAGCAGGCTCTAATCGTGAGGAAATCCTGGCTTACCCCAATTATAACCTGCCATTCATACTTTACACCGACGCAAGCAATGTAGGCCTGGGAGCAGTCCTTTCCCAGATCCAAGATGGCAGAGAGAGAGAATTGCCTACACCAGCAGAAAACTTCGACCCACCGAGAGGAACCCGGAAAACTACAGTTCCTTTAAGTTGGAGTTCCTGGCTTTGGTCTGGGCTATAACAGAAAGGGTCAAGCATTACCTGGCAGCTTCGAAATTTACCATCTTCACGGATAATAACCTTTAACACACCTGGATACCGCGAAGCTTGGTGCATTGGAGCAATGCTGGATGGCCCGACTATCGAACTATGACTTTACCATCAAATACCGGGCAGGCCGCAACAACACAAATTCTGATGCCCTCTCCAGAAACCCTCAAGTACATCTACCAGGACTTGAAGAAGAAGAGGATGACTTAGAGGAAATAGAACTCCCAGCTTTCCATAAAAGTAGAAAATGGAAAAATGGCTGAAGATCACATCTACCAGAAACGTCAGACTGTTGCACTAAACCCGTTGCCTCACTATGGATGAAAGGAGACTCAAGACAGTGATCCTGGCTGTGAGCCTTGTAAAGAAGTTAATAACCCAACCGGATTCCCAACTTGAAAAGAATGCTCCACCAGAGGCCCAGTACCTGTGGAAAGAAAGAAGTAGGTTATTCATCTATCAAGGTCAACTGTGCAGGTGGTATATCAACCCAAGAACCCATGAAATGGTATGACAAGTTGAGGTTCCAAAGAGAGCTGTCCAAATGGTATTGGAAGCGTCGTACCATGACGGAGCAGGACACTTTGGATGGAGAAAACTGGAAATATTGTTAGTGTAGAGATTCTACTGGATCAGCATGAGAACCTCCATAGAGAGATGGTGTAAAAATTGTGGACCATGTTCATTAGGGAGAAGAGACCGTAACAGCCAGAAAGCCCACTCCACCCTATTATCACCAAACAATCATTAGAACTGGTGGCCTTAGATCATGTCAAACTCACACCCAGCAAATCGGGCTACAGTCTTACCATGTGGTAGTTCCTGGTACCGTAAGGACTTAACAGCTCAGACAGCAGCAAGAACCTTTCAAGCCTATTTCTGTAGACCACATGGTTATCCAGAACAGGTATTGACAGACCAAGTTCCTGCCTTTGAAGCTGAAATATTTCAAGAGTTCTGTCGCCTATACGGATGCAAGAAAATTTGCACCAGCCTTACCATCCTCAAACTAATGGAATGTGCGAAAAGATGAATCACGTGGTAATTGAATTGCTGAAAACTCTGCCCTTAGAAGAACAAACCAATGGCCAAAGAATTTACCAGATCTTGCTGACATCTACAACAACATCCAAGTAAGCTCAACAAATTGTATCCCTGCATGAGAGCAAGACCAGGAAAATTGCCTGTAGACTTTGAAATAGGCATAGTAGTTCCTGAAGCAGATACTACAGATGCAGCTTGGGATACTAGAAGAAAAGAACAATACCAGAAAATACAAGAATGTGTTGAGAGAAGTCTGGAAAAATCTAGAGAAAAACAAGAAACCAACTTTAACAAGGTTAAAGTGCCCAAGGAACACCCTTATCACAGGTGAATTAGTTTTGAAAAGAAAAAGAAGAATGCACAAACTAGATGATCAATGGGAAAAGAACCATACACTGTATTACCATCTAAATTTGATAACCAGAAAACCTGTCTCATCAGCAAAGACCATGGCGAAAACAACAGCAACAGTGTCCAGGGATTATTTGGAAAAATGCCCTCAGCAGTTACAACCAGAAGAAGAAGTACAGTACCTTGTCCAGAACCTGAGAAAGAGAAGCCAAAGACAATCCAGACACTCATTGGAAATTACCTGGCCTCAAATAGAAGGTACATACCTAATTCCAACTTTGATGTTCCCACCAGTAGTAGAAACGACCGTTGTGTTGGAACCAGAGAATCCTGCAATCGGTGTACCAGCCATTCCTACTGTGAGACCAGGTAGTCGCAGACTGTTACCCAGTTTACCTGTGACACATAGACCCACTCTCACCAATCCTACACCAGAATTACGTAGGTCAACATGTGTCACTAGGACACCCACCACTCAGGTAGAGAGAATAAGCCATAACATTTGGAAAATGTAAATATGTTCAGAATGTAAATATGTTAGTAATGCTAACATACAGAAAAGGGTGAAGAGTAGGCAAAAATGACCCAGACCAGGTACACAACATCAGTAAGAGGGGTGATAGGGGTTTGTTATAAGTCCCCAACAATAATGGAAGTGGAGGAGAATATCCTCATAAAGCAAATAGATGAAGCAGCGACTCAGGGAGAAGTCATTATTATGGGGGACGTCAACTACCCTGAAATACATTGGGAAACAGAAACCTGCAGTTCTAGCAAAGGTAATAGGTTTTTGACAACTATGAGAGACAATTACCTTTCACAACTGGTTCAGGACCCAACAAGAAGGGGGGCACTGCTGGACCTAATATTTACCAACAGGCCAGACCACATATCAAATATACGGGTTGGAGATCACTTGGGTAATAGTGATCATAAAATAATAAGTTTTCATGTATCCTTTAATAAGATGTGTAGTAGAGGGGCTACAAGGACACTAAACTTCAGGAAGGCGAATTCCCAACGGTTGAGAGATGATCTTAGTGCAATAAACTGGGACGATATCCTGAGACATAAAAGTACACAAAGCAAGTGGGAGACGTTTATTAGCATCCTGAATAGGTCCTGTGCACAATAAATAACCTATGGGAATAAGCATGCTAGAAATAGGAGGAAACCACTATGGCTAAATAAGGCTGTAATGGGCGCAATAAATGACAAAAAGAAAGCATTTAGGGAATTAAAGCAAGTAGGTAGTGATGAGGCATTAAATAAATACAGAAAATTAAATAACATTTGTAAAAAGCAAATCAAGGCAGCAAAGATTGAGACAGACAGGAAGCTGGGAAAAGGTGTGTGACAGTCCGCGCCACCGGGTACCAAAGAAATCACCTGGGATGCAGGAAGTTATTTCAAGCTTTGTCTTTATTCTCCAACATGTTTCAGCGCTCCACCTGGCGCCTTCCTCAGGGATATCCCTGAGGAAGGCGCCAGGTGGAGCGCTGAAACATGTTGGAGAATAAAGACAAAGCTTGAAATAACTTCCTGCATCCCAGGTGATTTCTTTGGTACCCGGTGGCGCGGACTGTCACACACCTTTTCCCAGCTTCCTGAGAGTCTTCCCACGTGCGAGTGGTTGGTGGAGGTCCTGCAGCAGCCGGTATTGATTATATGCCTTCAAGCCAGTTGTGGGTCATCACAACTGGAATAGGTGAGTGGTTTTGACAATATACCTCTCATCTCTTAGTGTCTGAGTGATAGGGCACTATTGCGCCTCTTGTTCCCCTTCCTATTTTAAGATTGAGACAGAGAGACTCATTGCCAGAAAAAGTAAAAATAATCCCAAAATATTTTTTAACTACATAATTAGTAAGAAACTAAAAAATGATGGTGTTGACCCCTTTAAAAATAATCTGGGTAAAATGGTGGATGAGGAAAAAGCCAATATTCTAAATGACTTTTTTTCAACAGTATTTTCACAAGAAAATCCCATGACAGACAATATGATCAGTGATAACAAAAACTGTCAATTAAATGTGGCCTGCTTAACCCAGGAGGATGTACGGCATCGTCTAAAAATCACTAAAATTGACAAATCCCGGGCCCGGATGGGATACACCCCAGAGTGCTGCAGGAATTAAGTACTGTCATAGATTGACCATTATTTTTAATCTTTAAAGATTCCATAATAACAGGGTCTGTACCACAGGACTGGCGTATAGCAAATGTGGTGCCAATATTCAAAAAGGGAACAAAAACTGAACTTGGAAATTATAGGCCAGTAAGCTTAACCTCTACTGTGGGTAAAATCCTAGAGGGTTTTCTAAGAGATGCTATACTGGAGTATCTGAAGAAAAATAACCTCATGACCCAATATCAACATGGTTTTATGAGGGACCATTCCTGTCAAACTAATCTGATAAGCCTCTATGAAGAAGTACCGTAAGTTCTGGACTGGACCAAAGAAATGCAGTGGATGTGGTGTATATGGACTTTTCAAAAGCTTTTGATAAGGTGCCACACAAAAGGGTGATACATAAAATGAGAGCAATGGGGATAGGTGAAAATATGTGTAAGTGGGTTAAAAACTGGCTTAGCGATAGGAAACAAAGGGTGATCATTAATGGAACACACTCAAAATGGGTCACAGTTAACAGTGGGGTACCACAGGGGTCAGTGTTGGGCCCGTTTCTTTTTAATATATTTATTAATGACCCTGTAGGGGGCATACAGAGTAGAATCTCAATATTTGCAGATGACACTAAACTCTGCAGGGTAATCAATACAGAGGAGGACAATTTTATATTACAGGAGGATTTATGTAAACTAGAAGCTTGGGCTGATAAATGGCAAATGAGCTTTAATGGGGATAAATGTAAGGTCATGCACTTGGGCAGAGGAAACAAAAGGTATAATTATGTGCTTAATTGTAAAACACTGGGCAAAACTGTCACTGAAAAAGACCTGGGTGTATGGGTAGATGACAAACTCACATTTAGTGGCCAGTGTCAGGCAGCTGCTGCAAAGGCAAATAAAATAATGGGATGCATTAAAAGAGGCATAGATGCTCAAGAGGAGAACATAATTTTACCTCTATACAAGTCACTAGTGCGACCACACTTAGAATACTGTGTACAATTCTGGTCTCCAGTGTATAAGAAAGACATAGCTGAACTAGAGCGGGTCTAGAGAAGAGTGAGCAAGGTTATTAAAGGACTGAGGGGTCTGCAATACCAAGACAGGTTATTAAACTTGGGGTTATTTAGCTTGGAAAAACAAAAGCTTAGGGGTGATCTTATAATAATGTATAAATATATGAGGGGACAGTACAGAGACCTTTTTAATGATCTTTTTACTCTTAGGCCTGAGACTGGGACAAGGGGGCATCCTCTACGTCTGGAGGAAAGAAGGTTTAATCATAATCACAGACGGGGATTCTTTACTATAAGAGCAGTGAGACTATGGAACTCTCTGCCACAAGATGTTGTAATGAGTGACTCACTACTAACATTTAAGAAGGGCCTGGATGCCTTTCTTGAAAACTATAATATTACCAGTTATATATACTAGATCCTTTCATAGGGCGTTGATCCAGGGAATTAGTCTGATTGCCATATCTGGAGTCAGGAAGGAATTTTTTCCCCCAATGTGGAGCTAGTGTTGCCACATGGGGTTTTTTTTGCCTTCCTCTGGATCAACATGTTAGGCTATGGGTTGAACTAGATGGACTTAAAGTCTTCCTTCAACCTTAAAAACTATGTTACTATGTTACTATGAGTGGAGTTGGCGTAAGGAGCTGTCTAGGGAGAGCAAAATCTTGGCCAATAGGTGACCCCAGGGCCAGGAGGCTCACAGCGCTTATTACTTGGTAGAGGACCTTGCAGTACCTAGGACTCCTACACCGAGGCACCCGTAGTGTTTGTTGTTGTGTTTTTGAACCTTTAAGCCTACAGAGACTTTGCCTGTTGGACTTTTCGAATGTTTCCCTTTTCTTATTTTCAAAAATGGACCATAGGCACAGGACTGGTAGGGGCAAACACCCTTTGAACAGCCTGCAGCGGATGTACTAGCACTGTATGGACTGGTTACCTGTTTTTTCCATTTCTCCCTGGTTTTTGTAAATTTTTAATTTTGAGACTCTGTTCAATTTTCAAATATAAATATTTATGTTGTGTTGATGAAAAATATTTCAGTTCTGGAGGACTGTATTTAACTAGGGGGGAATGTAGAAAGAAAAAATAGGGAGGGGGACAAGAGGCGCAATAGTGCCCTATCACTAGTGACACTTAAGTGTGAAGGTGGTGCTATGAAGCTGCTCACCTGGTCTAGTTGTGAACCCACAACTAGTTTGAAGGCATTTTTGGAATCTATGTTCCAGCTGCTGCAGGACCTCCACCGACCACTGGAAAGTGGTTTAAATCCAAGAGATGATGGGAGTGCTGGTGTGCCACGGTCCGTGCTGCTGTGGTATGGATAAACTCACCAAAGAGCCAGAAGTTATTTCATCCTTTATTCCTCCTCTCTCCTACGCGTTTCAGCGCCACACCCGGCGCCTTCCTCAGAGATATATCCCAGAGGAAGGCGCCGGGTTTGGCGCTGAAACGCGTAGGAGAGAGGAGGAATAAAGGATGAAATAACTTCTGGCTCTTTGGTGAGTTTATCCATACCACAGCAGCGTGGACCGTGGCACACCAGCACTCCCATCATCTCTTAGGGGGGAATGTGGCACCCCTGCAGGGGATTGCCACAGGATCCACTGATGCAAGGAGGGATTTACACCTTGGTACACACAGCACACAACACCTTCCACCCCAGACCTGAATGGGGAGCTCTACTGGATTCCTTAAGCCATATCCCCTTTAAAAGATCCAGGTCTGAGGGGAGGAGTCAGTTAGTCCCAGTTAATTGGAGTTAGTTCCAGAGAGGGGAGAGAGCAGGAGTAAAGGAGCTGGTCGCTGGGGTAGAGCCAGGACCAGGACCAGGAAACACTGACCCAGCTGTGCTGCACCCTTGGGAGCGGGTCGGAGGTCAGTGGAGGAACAGAGAATTAAAGAAGGGAACAAAACAGGTTTCCCTTTAGTTCACCCATTCACCGGAGTCCAACACTGCTACGCATTCACTGCAGCAGGAAAAGCCCAGAAAGACCAGGAGGAACTAATTCCCCTGAGGTAACAAATGAAGAGACAGTCAAAACAGACCAAGCACAGGACCAGGGGCCAAGGGAAGAATAGGGACCCCGCAGAAGGACCTCATTGTCAGTTATAGAACAAAGTCCTAGCAGGGGAGAAGGAGCAGCGAGTTCAGTTACAGGCAGAACTTACCCCAAAACCACAGTACACAGCGACATAGGAGGCCTCACAACTCTTCAAGGTGAAAGTCCCAAATTGCACCGAGGACCTGGTTACTTCCCTGGACTGTACCTGTTACCCGTCATCAGTAAAAGATACCGAAACAAAGACTACTGTGTGTGTGCCTGCTTATCCGCCGCTACCCACAGCTTTGACCGCAGAGATTCTACTACGACTCCCCTCATCTATCCCCGCTGCCCTGAGGCAAAGCTCCACCTGTGGGAAGCTGCACTACACTGAGCTGCACCTCCATCACCTCAGCAGCCGGCCGCAGTGCTGGTATACACTTTACCAGGTGCCACAGGTGGAGTCACATAACCAATCCCCTTCACCACCATCATTCCCCCACCATCCCTGCCATTGAGGGTCCAGGGCAGAGGCCCGGGGACCGACAAGTCATGATCCCCCATCAGCCCCGGTACCCAAGTATCCCCTACCCTGTCCGACCGCCTCACAAATATTGAGCCAACTTTTCCCATATTTATCTGTTTTCAGGTGTGATGTCATATTGCCTGCACCTGCAACTTGCCACAGGTGAATTTCAACGAGCATCACATGCAAAATTGTTTACACCCAATTTCAAAAAGGTGCCAACAATTTAGTTTGGCTGTTTTTGGTGTTTTGTGCTACATTAGGTAAAATTTAATTTTTTTTTACCTCTGAGCACAGATGTGTTTGTGCAGATAAAGGCAGAATGAGGAAGCTTTCTGCCAGGCAAGTTCATCAGATTAAGAGAGGAGCTGCTAAAAAGGCCTTATAAACCAACAAACAGATATTTGAAGCTGCTGGTGCCTCTGGAGTCCCTCGAACTTCAAGGTGTAGGATCCTTCAAAGGCTTGCTGTGGTGCATAAACCTACTATTTGGCCACCCCTAAACAGTGCTCACAAGCAGAAACAGTTGCAGTGGTTCCAGATATACATGAAGACTAATTTTCAAACAGTCTTGTTTACTGAAGAGTGCCGAGCAACCCTGGATGGTCCAGTTGAATAGAGTAGTGGACGGTTGGTGGATGCCACCATGTCCCAACAAGGCTGCGACGTCAGCAAGGAGGTGGAGGAGTCATGTTTAGGGCTGGAATCATTGGGAAACAGCTGGTAGGCCCCTTTAAGGTTCCTGAAGGTGTGAAAATGACCTCTGCAACATATATAGCGTTTCCAACTGAACTTTCTTCCATGGTACAAAAAGCAAAAACGTGCCTTTAGGAGCAAAATCATCCTCATGTACCATCTCATGCTACAAAGAATACCTCTGTGCCATTGGCTGCTATGGGCATAAAAGGAGATAAACTCATGGTATGGCCACCATCTTCCCCTGACCACAACCCTATAGAGAACCTTAGGAGTATAATCAAGCAAAAGATCTATGAGAGTGGGAGGCAGTTCACATCAAAACAGCAGCTCTGGGAGGCTTTTCTGACATCATCCAAAGAAATACAAGCAGAAACGCTCCAGAAACTCACAATATCAATGGATGCTAGAATTGTGAAGGTGATATCAAAGTAGGGTTCCTATGTTAACATGTAACTTGGTCTGTTAGGATGTTTTGGAGTTAAATAGCTTTTTATTGCAGTGAATGTGACCTGTTAATGCTGAAAATTCAACAAATGAGCATTTTCAGTTCTTTCAAACATATCAAATGTTTACAAACTCTACTGTGCGTAATAATTTGGAACATTGCTTTTAGAGTTTTTTTAATTTTGAAAATTATACTGTTATCATAGGGAGATTTCGTCAATAAAATTTGATGTATACTCTAACGGGTGATGACTTTTATTACACTGACTGTCATTTGCACCAACCATTTAGAAAAATCAGAGAAAAAGAACATTTGCATAATAATTTGAAACACAGTGTTCTTTTCTGGGATATGACAGGGATGTCAATGGAACATCTGCAAGCATTATGATGGAGCATAAATTATCAGACTCCTGATGACCGGTAGAGAAACGCGTCGAGCCGTGGAGCGTAGGCTGGGTGTCTGCTGGTGGAGATATGTGCTAAATACCCTCTTACAACATATATTTGTGACCTGACCTATATATGTAATGGTACCTTTACACGCCGCTACCGAAGGTTAGAAACCACCGGGTGTCGCACGTGCACGTGCGCGTTCCAACGGTTCCTAACGGTCCCTGATACCGCAATTACACGCCGCTACAAGGTGCTCTACAGAAGATTTTTCTCGTTCCCCGGAAGTGCCAACGGGTGCCGCAGGTTATCTTCTGTAGAGCATCTTCCCTCATTTACACGCCACTACCACAAGGGAATATGGGAGGACCTGGGGCAGCAGGGACAACACGTAGGCGTGCCGGAGTTGTGGATTACGAGACGCTCGTATGGTGATTGGACAAAGCAATAACATCATGATTGGCCAGCCAGCGCAGGGAGCCTGGCTAATACATGACGCTATAGCAAATGTGTAGTGACTGGTCAGATCATTAAATATGCCGCCCTGTACAGGGACAGCCAATGGGTACACAGTACTCCCCACCAATGATAGCTGATGGGGCGTGGTATACATGACGCTCAAGTATGCCCCAGGTAACTCAGATACCTTCCTGTTCCTCGATTACATGCCGCTACCATAGGGTTTATACCTACTTGTTTTTGAGCACGACTGGGAAACAGATATCCAAAGTGACCGGTGGCAACAACCTGAATTACACTCCGCTACCTCGCGGTGTTTTGAAGGTACAAGCTACAATTGTCTCCGACACCCGGTGGTTTCTAACCTTCGGTAGCGGCGTGTAAAGGTACCATAAGGCTTAGTGTATTAGTGCCTGTGGTACAGGTAAATTTGTTAGTGATAGGGACTGCCTAGGTGATATCCACCGGAAGCAGGGGCACCATAACGCGAACCTAGGGTGCTATCCTCTGCCATCAGGTAGGGAATATTTACCAGGGATATACAGCCCCTTTTAAGCACTAGGGTGCGTATTGGATATTGCGGCGGTCGCTAAGCCTTTATCATATGTATAAACTGCTTCTAATCACATCATCTATAGTGAGCAATGCTTCTGCCTTTATACAGGGACAGTGATGGCAGCTGTAGGGACAGCCACTGGTGATGGGGGCACCATATTGACTTTCAGGGTGCCGACTCATGCGATAAGGTAGGGGATAGGAGGGAGTATAATTGGCATAGTCTATCTCTTCCCCATTAACTCTGCACTCTAGTTTTTATTGTATTGACATTTGAGTTTGCAGTTCAAATATAAATTGTTTTTAGGGTTATGTATGGTTAACAACAATTGTACAAAACTAGCAATTTTACCTCTTGTATTATCCCTACGTTCTTAAGGATAGTAAGCTCTAATGAACAAGTTCCACATATTACTTGTGAACTACTGGATATTAAAGTTATATGAATTATTACTATATGTGGAGACCCGGGGGTCAGTGGGTACTCTCGTCCGCTGGCCCAGCCGCCTTTACAAAGACAACGTGAACCAGGGCTCATCCCCAACTGAACGCCCGAGCTCCTTAACCCGTGGGCGGAACACTACTCAGACAACACAGGGTGAGTAAACCACAATAACAAGGCTTTATTGGATCCCCAAACAGTTAACAGCATATAACGCATAACCAAGCACAAAACATAATGTAAGAAGCAACAGAGTCTCACCCTTCCGCTGGCTCACCAGGGATTAGAATATAGCACGGTAAAGTCTGTAGCCAGGTGACTGTATCGTCCCAACCTGGGCTGCTTCCTTGTCCTTATGCAGTCTTTATCACAGCCGAATCCGATAATCCGATGCTGGCGTCCTTGTTGTTCTATAGTCCGTGTTCTGGTCCCCTTGTTCGGCACCGAAATGCCTAGGCCTGGGGTTATGGCTTGCTAACTGGACCCAAAGATCCTAGATTAGCTGCCTGTATCCAATCTTCAATCTATCTAAATTTGGTTAATGAACACATCTCCTTATATACCTTCATCCCTCATTGCAGGATATTGGGAACGTCACGATAGGTGGAATAAAACTGTCTTTTCATTGGCTGGACCTCAAGCCTCATTTAACATATTTATAGTAGTATTAAGTCCTGTGAAGGGAGAGCCACATAGAGATGGTTTACCTAGCACCTAGCAGGATACATTTACATAGTAATACAAAGGGCAGTTAGCATAATT
Organism: Allobates femoralis; assembly: GCA_033576535.1. Classification (NCBI taxonomy): domain Eukaryota; kingdom Metazoa; phylum Chordata; class Amphibia; order Anura; family Aromobatidae; genus Allobates; species Allobates femoralis. The sequence continues at coordinate 193,141,720 of JARQOC010000001.1, forward strand.
AGGTTTTAAGAACTTAACCCATGAGTGGCATATTCCAAGTTGCAACAAACTCCCATTCTGTCTGGGTTACATAAGAAATCATGATATGTTCTACATTGAAGGAGTCCATTTCATCACATACCTCCCCCTTCTTATGAAACCAGACAGGGCAGTCAAAGGTGATAAGTCTCTGGTTATCCTTCTCCTCTTGGCGGCATTGTCTTTTTTAATGGTAAAGACAGCAATTGAGGCTTCCATCTATACATCTTCCCCTGATTACCTCCCCCAGGATGGGCGGACATATTGTGGACAAGCAGTAAAATGGGATTCAAGAGTTTGGCTCCCATAAACGTCTTGCTATCAATTTTCCCCCAGTCCATGGCTACAGTCTGGCTAGTTGTACTCACTGTTAATAGCTCAGAGGAGAATTATGGGGGCTGGGAACATGGATTATCCTCTGAAGGTGTGGTAGCAAGATCCACATCAGGGTGCTGCTTGGCTTCCTGGATGTTGGTGATGGCTGTGACAAACTGGCTGGATAGTCCTTGTCCTGGGTCAGCACGCAAAACAACAGATGTGGCGGGGCCATCCATGAGCCCCACTTTAACCTCCTCCTGGTTAGCCCCTGAATCAACAGGTGTGGGAAAGCTGCTCACAAATCCCACATCAAGCTCTTCCTGGTCAGTCTCTACAATAGCAGGCATGGGGATGCTGTCTCTAAGCTCCACATCGACCTCTTCCGGGTCAGTTTCCACACTAGCAGGTGTAGGGTCACAATCTATAAGCTCCACATCGACCTCTTCCTGGTCAGTTCCCAAAGCAACAGGGATAGGGACATTGTCCATAAACTCCAACTTGTCCTCTCCCTGCTCAGGCTCCAAAATAACAGGGGTGGGGATGTTGTCCATACGCTCCAACTCGCCCTCTCCTTGGTTGTTCACCCCGGCTAGCTGCACACCTTCTAAAGGGATGTCTGAGCACTGACCCTCAACCAGGGAGATGGTTAATTGGGAACATGGTACATGGTCTGGAGAAACAATAGCTGGGCTTACCAGGGTGTTGACAGAATCAGTTTCTTGTAGTCCCGGAGCTTGGACGTCACTGGCCTGGACTGGCTGTGCTGGCCGATGAGCTCCAGGCATGGGGCCCCGGCGTTGGCGACAATCTATGTTCATATGTCCAAGACGTCCACACGTATAACAGCGCAGTGGATTGGGCAAGTCACGTATCCTGTCTGTATCCCTTTCTCCTGGTGGGGCTTCTAATGGATAGCAGATTAATCCTACTCGAGCGGCTGGTGGTAGCAGTTGGTGAGCTGGAATTCCTAAAACGTCCCAGAACCCAAGCCCTCTCTTCTCTTGAGGCTTTGGGCCCCAATGCAGCCAACCACTCCTTGATTTGGACTGCTTTGGACCTGGTGATTTCATGATATTCACTGGATCCATGATGTGGTACACAATTTACATCCTCTGGTACCACGTCGGCGTGGTCCTCATCATCCTCACCATCATTCTGGGTATCCCAATGGACTAATTTATGAATCAAAGCCAACCGAGTGTCAGCGTTCCGGTATTCAATATTTCGCCTCTGGCACAGATCCTGTAGCATCCATTTACTGCTGCTGTCGTATCTCCTCTATGGCCCTTGTCCCATGGCTGAGCTGGTGGGGTTGGACATGGCAGTGTCCAAAACCTGAATGCCTCACTATGGCCTGCTGGGTATGCTTATATGCATCCCTGGTTGTTGAGCCCTTGGACGGTGTCCACGAACACCAGTCCCCTGCAGCTCCCCTGGATAAACCAGGCTGAGTAGTATCCCACTGCTGCCACTAATTGTGGAGACCTGAGGGTCAGTGGGTGCTCTCGTCCGCTGGCCCAGCCGCCTTTACAAAGACAATGTGAACCAGGGCTCATCCCCAACTGAACGCCCGAGCTCCTTAACTGTGGGCGGAACACTACTCAGACAACACAGGGTGAGGGAACCACAATAACAAGGCTTTATTGGATGATCTCCAAACAGTTAACAGCATATAACGCATAACCAAGTACAAAACATAATGTAAGAGGCAACAGAATCTCACCCTTCCGCTGGCTCACCAGGGATTAGAATATAGCACGGCAAAGTCTGTAGCCAGGTGACTGTATCGTCCCAACCTGGGCTGCTTCCTTGTCCTTATGCAGTCTTTATCACAGCCGAATCCGATAATCCGATGCTGGCGTCCTTGTGGTTCTATAGTCCGTGTTCTGGTCCCCTTGTTCGGCACCGAAATGCCTAGGCCTGGGGTTATGGCTTGCTAACTGGACCCAAAGATCCTAGATTAGCTGCCTGTATCCAATCTTCAATCTAACTAACTCTGGTTAATGAACACATCTCCTTATATACCTTCAGCCCTCATTGCAGGATATTGGGAACGTCACGATAGGTGGAATAAAACTGTCTTTTCATTGGCTGGACCTCAAGCCTCATTTAACATATTTATAGTAGTATTAAGTCTTGTGAAGGGAGAGCCACATAGAGATGGTTTACCTAGCACCTAGCAGGATACATTTACATAGTAATACAAAGGGCAGTTAGCATAATTAGGTTTTCTGAGACTCTGTCCCTCTGACCTTCCTAAGACAAAAAGTTGAGCTGATTACATACACACGGTCAACATTTCCAAACATCTTCAAGACTGGTAAAAACAGTCCCCTAACAAGGTAGGAATTAAATCACAATACAAAGAGGCAATATAATTACATTATATACGTCAACAATGGGTATACAAAATACAGTCTGGCCAGATTTTAAGAACTTAACCCATGAGTAGCATATTCCAAGTTGCAACAAACTTCCATACTGTCTGGGTTACATAAGAAATCATGATATGTTCTACATTGAAGGAGTCCATTTCGTCACACTATACATATACAACAGTTACACACAGCAAATAATCATTATGCTGGATTTTGTATTAAATCACTAGTCAGACACTTTCAAAGCGTCTAGGACTGCATGATATATCGGTGAATGATGCGTGCAGAGCCCAGTAGGATGGCCTTTTGCAGCTGACAGATTGGGGTCATTCCATGTCAAGTGAACCAATGATTATTACCTCTATATTTTTAATTCTTTTGAGATTTTGTTATTTGATAATAGCATGTCAGACAATGCAAAATGTGAAGAGAAAAATTAAAAAAAAAATTTTTTTTTTTTTAAATGATTTTCAAAGTTCGGAAAAAGTGTGAATTTCGCTGTTGCCTGCCTTTACGTTTCTCCTCATAACTCAGGCTAGGAATAAGATAGAGAGACAAAATAAACACCATTCTACTCAGAACTATACAGGCTTTCACCAGATATGTCACAAGAGGATCTTTGTTAATATTTTACCCATTTGATCGCAAGCGCAAAACTTTAAAACGTATTTCTGGCGCGCTTTAAATATTTCAAAAACTGCCCATGTGTCTGCTTTGCTCTTAGCCACATCTGTACCAAATTTCAAGTTGGGATCGCGATGGGATCATATTTTAACATATTTTACTATTAATAGCGTCAATGGGTCATTCCATATCAAGTGATCTAAATATGAATATTTTTTTTTACCTGACGTCTTTAGATTTTTTTTTTTTTTCCTTTATGAAGTACTACTTTAGTTAATTACAAATTAAAAGTTTGGAATTTTTTTCTTCATCAGTTAATTTTTTACAGATTTTTAAAGTTTAAAAAAAGGGTGAATTTTGGCCTGGTATGACTTTACATTTTTTTATCTCGGGCTAGAAATAAGATAGAGAAACAAAATAAACACCATTCTACTCAGAACTGTCCAGGCTTTCACCAGATATGTCACAAGAGTATATTTGTTAATTTTAATTTTTTACCCATGCGAATGCAAACGCAACATTTTGAAACGCATTTCCGAAAAATCGTTTTAATAAAAATTTTCCAAAACTGCCCATGTGTCTTTTATGCTCTTAGCCACATCTGTACCAAATTTCAAGTTGGGATCGTGATGGGATCATATTTTAAAATATTTAACTATGGTTAATCTCATTTTTATTAAATTTTGAAAAAACATATGAAAGACATACCTTCAATCTTTTAACAAAATCTTGAGACATATAAAATATACAAAAAGAGAATTCACAAAGTTATTAGTAACTTTAAGATAAGCTGCAAATTTACTTTTGCACTTATCTCTGGTGCAATATATACTACAATCTAAATATAATTCCAAACACTCAAGTATACAACCTTTCTCAGGGTTTTGAGATGTTCTGATGTCAAGGGGACAAGCAGCCTCAGCAGAATGATTTTTATCACTTGGCCCCTTCTAACAGGTTGACCACGTAAGTGGGTCATTACCCATTGAGGCCTAGTTGGAATAGTCCATCGACTGGTGTACCGGAAAGGAAGGCCGAAATATTAATGATCTACTCACAGGTCAGAGTTTCTGATACCTGTCTAATGTTCACTAGAATTCTGAAGGTATAGGTATAGAAAGGAAATACCTAGACTGAATGTATCAGATGGGAAGAAAAGAGAGATAGAAAAGAAGAGAGAGAGAAGAGAAACAAAAACCATTAGAAAAAGTTATACTGGGAAAGAAAAGCCACGTAAGAAAAAAAGAAAAAAAGGACTGGGGGGGGGGACGGGTGAGGTATGGGAAGGAGAAAGGGTACTCATCCCACTGGCTCCCCATCAGCCAGAGGTCGAGCCATATTATCTGTGCTGGAAAAGATACTCCTAAATTCTGCAGAGTCGTGAAAAAGAATCCATTCAACCCAAATCCCTAAGAATTTGTTCCGAGATCCCGACGCATCAGCTGCGAGCTCCTCCATTCGATATATGTCCATCAATTCTTTGAACCAATCAATTAGAGATGGAGCCCGGCTTGATTTCCAGAACCTCGGGATCACAGCACGAGCAGCCGAGATGCAAAAGCGGAGAATATCCCTCTTCTGTAGCCCAATAGGACCTGGAAAAATGGATAACATTGCCGATTCTGGGCAGCATTCGGCTTGTTTACCTGTTATCAGGGCGTATGCATTGAAAACCTCAGACCAGAACCGCCGAATTTTCCCACAACTCCACCAAATGTGTATCATTGTACCCTTCTCTTCCCCACAGCGCCAGCAGGTATCAGGGGTTCCAGGGAACATGTTCCGGAGTGTCATCGGGCACAAGTACCATCTAGTGAGCAGCTTATAGCTTCTTTCTTGTGCAGAACAAGCGCTAGCTAGTCAGTGAGTAAATATAAAGCATTTCTGCCAATTAGCTTCTGAAATGCTACACCCCAATTCCCTCTCCCAAGCACGTTGGAAGTAAAGGGTGCCCTGCTCTCTCATGGACCCTAAGGCCTGGTATAGAACTGATATTTTGCGCCTCGGTGGAGCCTCCAGTTGGAATAACCTCTCCAATACGTTGGGCGTCAATCTTACCCTGCAAGAGTGGTCAGCTGAATATAAGTATGCTCTGTATTGGAGAAATTCGAATCACTTAAGAGGTCTCGTAGGTTCTTTGAGTTGTAGCTCTGCCATCGGGGGCAAGCCACCACTGGACAGAGTCTGTCCTACTCGGGTGTCATCCACAATCCGCCAACATAAAAATCTCTGCCTGTCAAATCTGGGTGGGAAAGATGGGTTGGAAAAAAGGGGAGTCAAAGGGCTAAGTCTGTCGTTTAAGCGGAGGGTTTTCGTCACTAGGTGCCATACCTTCAAGGTGTTTCTGGTCATGTCTGTCAAAGGTACTAGGTCTGTGGAGTCTTTAGGGGAAATCCAAAGCAGGTGTTTCAGCGGAATCCCCAAACCCTCTTGCTCCACCCCTACCCATTTCTTGGAGGACGCATGATAATGCCAATCTAGAGCTCTAACAAGAGAGGAAGCCACAAAGTACGCTCGTATGTTGGGTAGTCCAACCCCTCCTCTGGTCTTGGGCAAGGATAGGATATTCATTCGCAATCTGGACCTCTTGCCCCCCCCAGACAAATCTAAGGATCATAGATTGCATTTTGGAGAGGAAGCCTCTATCCAATAGAACAGGAACTGTCTGAAAAGTATATAAGAGTCGGGGCAAGACATCCATCTTGACTACGTTTATTCTCCCGAACCAGGATAGCTTTAATTGTCTATTGGAGGTAAATGCCGATTCCGCGTTAGTCAAAAGGGGTTGATAATTTAAATTGAATATTTGTTTAAGATTTGGTATAAGGACTCCCAAGTACTTAATGGCTTCTACTTTCCATTTAAATGGGATCTGTTTAGATAGATGAGAAACCAATTCTCCAGGCAAAGAAATATTGAGTGCCTCGGTTTTGGAGCAATTCACTTTAAAGTTGCTCAATTGTCCGAACCGTTCAAACTCCATTAAGACCGAAGGGATGGAGACCAGGTGCTGGGAGATGTAAAGTAGCAGGTCATCTGCAAATAAGGCTAATTTGTGATGACTCTGTCCCAGCTTGACCCCATGGACGCATTCATTGGACCTAAATGCAAAATATTTAACTATTATAGTGTCAATTCAAAAATCACCAAGAACACAATCAGTCATTTTTTCACAATTGCCCGTCAATAGTTTGAATTTGATATAAAGAAACATAGTCTTGTAACATCTCAAATGAAAGCTGTTACTGTTCTGAGTAAAATGATGCCTCTCCCACTTCATTATCTTATTTCTAGCCTGAGATAAAAAAAATGTAAAGTCATACCAGGCCAAAATTCACCCTTTTTTTAAACTTTAAAAATCTGTAAAAAATTAACTGATGAAGAAAAAAATTCTAAACTTTTAATTTGTAATTAACTAAAGTAGTACTTCATAAAGGAAAAAAAATAAATAAATCTAAAGACGTCAGGCAAAAAAAAATATTCATATTTAGATCACTTGATATGGAATGACCCAGATGTGGCTAAGAGCAAAGCAGACACATGGGCAGTTTTTGAAATATTTAAAGCGCGCCGATTTTTCAGAAATGCGTTTTAAAGTTTTGCGCTTGCGATCACATGGGTAAAATATTAACAAAGATCCTCTTGTGACATATCTGATGAAAGCCTGGACAGTTCTGAGTAGATTGGTGTTTATTTTGTTTCTCTATCTTATTTCTAGCCCGAGATATGATAGAAAATGTAAAGCCATACCAGGCCAAAATTCGCACTTTTTTGAAACTTTAAAAATCTGTAAAAAATTAACTGATAAAGAAAAAAATTCAAAACTTTTTTTTTGTAATTAACTGAAGTTGTTCTTCATATAGAAAATAAATTAAAAAAATCTGAGGACGTCAGGGAAAAAAATATTCATTTTTGGATCACTTGACATGGAATGACCCATTGTTATTTTGTCAATTCCAATGGTTTTCAAGTGCTGGCCAAGGTTTTCAGGCACTGCACCCAGTGTGCGGATTTCCACTAGGACTACCTTCACTGGCATGTGCCAGAGTCTTTGCAGCTCGATCTTTAAATCCTCATATGTGTACGTTTTTCCAGTTGCTTCTCCTCAATTCTGCTGTCACCTGGTATTGCCACATCGACGATCCACACTTCCTTTTTTCTTGAAATGGTAAGGCCTGGAGTATTGTGTCCCAAGACTTTATCAGTCTGAATTTGTAAGTCTCATAGTAGTTTAGCATGTTTATAATCAATAACCTTTTCGTTATCCCACCAGTTCTTTGTGACAGGAAGATGTTAATTGTGGCCCAAGTTCCAGTGAATCATCTGAGCAACTGTATTATGCTTTGCTTGTAGTCTGTCTGCGCGATCTTCTTGCAGCAGCTCAGTGTATCATCCATTGTCTCATCTGCTTCCTTGCACTGTCGATATTTGGGGTCTGTAGTTGATTTTTCAATTTTGGCTTTAATTGCAATTGTGCGGATCACTTGCTCTTGGGCTGCAAGAATTAAGATCTCTGCTTCCTTTTTTTATGTTCCATTAGTAAACCTCAACATGGTCTTTTCCTTGTCGACTTTACCCTCGATTTTCTCTATGAATTGTCTATGCAGAGCTTTCTTTTGCCAGTTTTCTCTCTGTACTGTGTTTTTACGGTATTCCTTTTTTTTCTGTTGTACGTTAAGCATTTTTCTGTTGTTAACTTCCATCAAGGCTTGTTCTCCACTATCATTCACATAATCTGCCAGTGCATGTTTCTCTTCTTCTACAGTTTGCTACATTTGCAAAATCCCTCTTTCTCCTGATTTTCTTGGCATGCAATGTCTGTCAACATCCCTATGTGGATGCAATGAGTAGTGGATTGTCATCAGTTTCTTATTTTTCTGTCCAGATCATACAGCTCTATCTGTGTTCAGTTTACAATTCCAGCAGTATATCTAATGACAGGAACGGCCCAAGTATTTATGGCCTTGATGGTATTCCCACCATTTAATTAGCTCTTCAAAATTTTCCTGACCCTTTGAACATATTCCTTACTAACTACATTTTTCAAATGTCCATACTTGATGTTATCCAGCTGTAACATGCCCGGGTATTTGTAGGCTTCGGGCTGGGGGCATTTTATGGTTTGTCCATTAGGCATTTCTATGCCTTTACTGCCAATTATTTTCCCTTTCTTCAGTGCCACTGTGGCACATTTGTCCAGGACAAACTCCATAATGAAGTCATTAATAAAAATTCTAACAGTGTTGGTCAGAGACTGGATCTCATTTTCAAACTTTTCATACAACTTTAAATCATCCATGTACAACAGGTGAGACATTTTTGGTGAATTCCTGGCAGCTTGATAGCCCAAGTTTGTTTTTTGCAGAATTAAAGGGACACTATCACCAGGTTTGTGCCATTTCATCTGACTGCAGCATAATATAGACACAGAGACCCTGATTCCAGCGATGTGTCTCTTACTGGGCTGCTCAATTTAGTTTTCATAAAGTCACTGTTCAATCAGTTGGAGTTTAACATTGTAGGACTAATCAAATAGTCCAGCATGGTCATTTACTGCTAAATCTGAAGCAGAGAAAACAGTAATTTTATCAATGTGACAGAGAGCAGCTCAGTAAGTGACACATCGCTGGAATCAGGGTCTCTGTCTCTACATTATGCTGCTGTCAGATGGGATGGCAAAAACCTGGTGACAGTGTCCCTTTAATGACAGTGGAATCATTGCAATGATAAACATCAGTGGTGACAACGAATTTTCCTGGAAAATTCCTCTCTTGATGTTGAGTATTCAATTGCTTAGGTTGCCCACAAACAACTCAGTTTTACAGTTCTATTATTATTATTATTATTATTATTATTATGACACTGCTAGTAAAAGACACCAGAGAGAGTCCTTGCATTATTCAGTGCCTGTATAACACAGTGGACTAGTTTTACCCAGTATACTTTTGATGAGATTTGACATGTTATGCCAGTTTACAAAGGAAAGTGTTAACTGATTGAGCTTGTTGAGGAGGAAGTTTTACGGTTATCCCCAACCTGTTGTAGCTTTTTTTTCTGATGCGCGTGCTTTGAATATGTGTTTGCTGTTGCGTGTCTTTATCTTTCTCATTACAACAGCTTTGGGAATACAAACAGCTATCTATCATACCGGTTTATACTAGAGGAAAGTACGCCTAATATGCTCGTAGAATAGATGAATTTAAATGTCACAAGTGTAATATAACAGGACTTGAATAATTTACAAAAACTGAATAGCATTCTGAGTGTTAGAGCAGTATTGTTAAAATTTATTTAATTGAATCTATTTAAAATTACAATTAGATGCTTCAGAAGGGTTGCACTACACTACACTAGGTGCCAAGGGTGCAGCTATTCCCTGAAGTCTGGCACTGGTTTTAAGTACTATGAAAAACGTGATTTTGCACAACCATGTGTTGTATGTTATTTAGGTTTGGATGGACACATTGCTTTGTCCAACAACTTAGGCTGCTTCCACACTGCAGTTTTTTCACTGATCAGTGTCCATCAGATTTGTGTGCCAAAACCAGGAGTGTCTCCAAAACCTAGAACAGGTGTCAATCTTTCAATTATAGTTTTTCTCTGCAAGTTCCTCTCCTGGTTTCTCTCCGGGTTTTGGCACACAAATCTGATGGACACTGATCAGTGAAAAAACTGCAGTGTGGAAGCAGCCTTAGATGACACAGTTGCTGTTGACTGTGAAGTTTGAGGGAGTAAAATATCCAGGATCGAGGGCTAGCACTGATTCCAACAGTTTTCATACAGCCATTTGCTTGTGTAAATAAAGGGAAAAAACTCAGGCTCACTGATAACAGTAGAACAAGGTTGTGATTTTTTAACTATTTACAGTTTTAGTATTCAAAATGCAATCTAATGTAAATGGCAAATCTCAAATTGCAGAACATTACATTTCTATACACTACATTCTAAATCACTTTAGCTATACGATTCACCAAATAATATTTAGAAAAGATAGGCTAGGGTCACATTTCCGTTTTGTTTGCAAAATCCTGATCCGGTTTTGAACTTTAAAAAAGCTCAAAACCGGACCAGGAAACGCTCCTGATAGGAGCCTATGCAAAACACCGGATGGCTTCACAAGCCATCCGGTGGCCGGATCCGGCACTGTTGCCTGCGTTTAAAATCATGCAGGCAGCAGTTTTCGCAGCGTTTGCCGGGACCGCACTGCGGTCACCGGATGGCTCAGGATGTGTAATCCTGAGCCATCCGGTAACTGCAGAGTTTGCGGATCCCGGCTATTGCCGGGATCAGCAAACTTAATAAAGAGTTAAATAGCTGAGCTAAATGACTGTTTGAGGTCTGTAGGGGGGCTTAGACCCCCTACAGACCGGCCGCCGACTTCTACAGTGTTCTTCTACAATTTCTCACTGTGCACGGGCTCCTCGGAGCCCGTGCATGTCACCCAAAGTTGCCCCTACCCCCCCGTATCACTATAGAGGGGTGCATACACCCCTCTATTACAATTATGCTTTAATTATGTGATATATACAATGAATTATCCAAATCGCAAAGTAAGTATATATTTACATGTGTCCGGAGGCAGAGTGAAGGGATTTCCATGGGCGGGGCTGTGTGCAGTAGCCTCCGCCCGCTCCTTCTTGATGGCCGCCCCCTCTGGCCGTAATCCAGTCTTGTGAGGGCGGGCACGTCGTTAAAGGGGCGTGGCTAACCGCGGCACATAGTTAGCCACGCCCCTTTAACGACGTGCCCGCCCTCACAAGACTGGATTACGGCCAGAGGGGGCGGCCATCAAGAAGGAGCGGGCGGAGGCTACTGCACACAGCCCCGCCCATGGAAATCCCTTCACTCTGCCTCCGGACACATGTAAATATATACTTACTTTGCGATTTGGATAATTCATTGTATATATCACATAATTAAAGCATAATTGTAATAGAGGGGTGTATGCACCCCTCTATAGTGATACGGGGGGGTAGGGGCAACTTTGGGTGACATGCACGGGCTCCGAGGAGCCCGTGCACAGTGAGAAATTGTAGAAGAACACTATAGAAGTCGGCGGCCGGTCTGTAGGGGGGTCTAAGCCCCCTACAGACCTCAAACAGTCATTTAGCTCAGCTATTCAACTCTTTATTAAGTTTGCTGATCCCGGCAATAGCCGGGATCCGCAAACTCTGCAGTTACCGGATGGCTCAGGATTACACATCCTGAGCCATCCGGTGACCGCAGTGCGGTATTCAGCACACAGTTTTGAAAAAAACTGTGTGCGACCGGCATTGCGTTCACCGCATCCGGATCCGGATGCGGTGAATGCAATTTATGTTTTCAATGTGACCATACCCATACTCTGTTGCCTGTCGAAGTTTGTATCGTCACTGTAAAGGACCTTCAGCTAACCACATTGGTAACCACAATGGGCCTTAACGGGAGTCGGTTCTGTTTTCCCCTTAAAGGGGTGGCCCAGGCTTTTTATAAAATCTGTGTGTATATCTAGGCTGCAAAATGATGACAGTTTTAATTGACACCCTGTCAGCATTTTGAATAGTTACCTAGATATCAGCATTCAGTGTGTGGTGGAGCAGCCTCAGCCCCTGACCAGAGGCATGTTTTGTTTGTTTTGGAGTCTGGGTGTAAATGCCACTTCTTGTAGTTTTCACCCAGTCTCCTACAAGCATGTCCCCAAGACTCCAACAAGCCCCACCCTTGTCTTCAATATGACCACCCTCCCCATTCACTTATATAAACTCTGAACCGTATTGCACTGAGCGGTTATCTCCTTCTTTATGCGGCGCTGTACCAAATCCACAGCTGTGTGAAGGAGATGACTATTAGCTGATTGGTACCCCGCTGGCGGCGGGCGATTTAAACCAATGACAGTGTCACACCTGACACAGGTAGCTGATTGGTCACCCGCCTGGCAGGCAATTTCATACATCAGCTGACACTGTCAGCTGATTGGTCGCCCACCACCAGCGGCAGCCAATTAACTGACACTGTCATTGGTGACACTGTCAATGGTTCAGCTGACATTTGCAATTTAAAGCAACAGCTGATGCTGTCAACTGATTGGCACGCCGGCTGACGGGTTAAATTGCCAGCTGCTGGCGGGTGTCTAATCAGCAGACTCTGACAGCTGATTGGTCGCCAGCCAGCGGCAGGCGATTTAAACCAACAGTTGACACTGTCAACTCATTAATTGTTCAGTGCTGGCGGGCGATTTAAACCAACAGCTGACAGCGTCAGCTGTTGGTTTCAATTGCCCGCTGGCTGGTTAAACCAATCAGCTGACAGTATTAGCTGATTGATTTAGCCGCCAGCGGGTGATCAATCACATCAGCTGAGCGGTTTTGGTGGGAGGTTTAAACCGTTCAGCTGATGCTGTCATATTACCCATCAAATGATCGGTTGTCGCCGGTCAGCTGATTAAGGTCCTTGCAGCAACCGGACGTGGACGCCTTCACCGGGACACTCTGCGGAGAGGTGAGCATTCTTTTTTTTTTTATTTTTATCACCATTTCTTTCATTTATTTTGCAATAAAATACTGAAATTTGGTGAAAATTTAGCAATTTTCAGACTTTGAATTTTTATACCGTTAAATCACAGAGTCATATCTTCAAAAATAGTTGATAAAAAAAAGATTTCCCACATGCCTACTTTACATCAGCATAATTTTGAAAACATTTTTCTGTTAGGAAGTTAAAAGGGTTCAAACATCACTACATGACAGAAATAACAAAAAGTGTTACCATTCTAAGAACTGCACCCCTCAGACTGCTCAAAACCACATTTAAGAAGTTCATTAACCCTTCAGGTGCTTCACATGAAATATAGAAGGAAAAAAATTTATTCTATCACTAAATTTTGCTTTTTACAAGGGTAACAGAAGAACATGGACTCCAAACTTTGTTGTGCAATTTCTCCTGAGTACGCCGATGCCTCATATCTAGTGGAAAACTACTATTTTAGTTCACGGCAGGGCTCAGTTGAGAGGGAGCACCATTTCACTTTTCAAGCAGAAAATTGCCTGGAATCATTAGCAGATGCCGTGACGCATTTGGAGAACTCCTGATTTGCCCAAACAGTGGAAACACCCCACAAGGGACCCCATTTTGAAAGCTAAACCTCTTAGGGAACTTTTCCAGATTTGTGGTGAGCACCTTGAACCCCTTCCCCAGGTGGTTTGCAGTTTGGCTGTGAAATAAAAAAAAGTAACTTTTCTCCACAAAAATATTCTTTCAGCTCAAATGTTTTATTTTTTCAAGTGTAACAGGAAAAAAATAGACCGCAAACTTTGTAGTACAATTTCTCCTGAGTACACAGATACCTCATATCTGGTGGAAAACTACTGTTTGGGGGCACAGCAGGACCCAGAAGGGAGGCAGCATCATTTGGCATTTCAAGTAGAAAATTGGCTGGAATTTTTAGCAGTTGTATGTGGAGAACCCCTAATGAGCCTAAATATTTGAAACCCCCCCTACCAGTGACCACATTTTGGAAACTAGACCCCTCAAGGAACTTTTCTTAATATGTTGTGAGGACCTTTAACCCCCAGGTGCTTCACAATTTGCCTGTAAAAATAAAAAAAAATCAAATTTTCTCCACAAAAATGTTATTTCAGCTGAAATTCTTTTATTTTCTCAAGAGTAACAGGAAAAAATGGACCCATAAATTGTGGTGGAATTTCTCCTGAGTATGCCAATACCTCATATTTGGTGGAAAACTACTGTTTGGGCACACAACAGGGCTTGGAGTGGAGCACCATTTGATTCTTAAAAGTGGAAAATTGGCTTGAGTCATAAGTGGATGCCATGTTATGTTTGGAGAGCCCTTGATGTGCCTAAACAGTGGAAACCACCCACAAGTGACCCCATTTTGGAAACTACATTGCTCAAGGAATTTATCTAGATGTGTGGTGTGCACCTTGAAACCTCAGGTGTTTCACAGAAATTTAGAACTTTGAGCCGTGAAATTTAAAAAAAAGTCATGTTTTCTCCACAAAAATGTTCTTCAGTCTTAATTTTATTTATTTTTACTAGAGTAACAGGGGTAAATGGATGTCAAAATGTGTTGTGCAATTTCTCCTGAGTATGCTGATAACTCGTATATGGCAGAAACTCCTTGTTTGGGCACACGGCAGGGCTCGGAAGGGAAGGAGTACCAATCAAACTCAAAATGGGCAGGAATAATTTGTGGACACCGTGCAGCATTTGGAGAACCCCTGATGTGCCTAAACAGGGGAAACCCATAATTAACCGCCTTTTGGAATCTAGGCCCCTCAAGTAACTTATCTAGATGTGTGGTGAGCATCTTGAACCCCCAAGTGCTTTACAGAACTTTAGAACATTAAGCTATGAAAAGAAAAAAAATTACATTTATCCCACAGAAATGTTTTAGCCCCAAATTTTGTATTTTCACAAGGGAAACATGAGAAAGTGCACCATACAATTTGTTCTGTAATATCTGTTGAATATATTGATACCTCATATGTGATTGAGAACTACTTTTGAGGTATAGTGCTAAGCTCAGAATTGAAGGAGCACTATATTGGATTTCTAATTTAGCTGTAATGGTTTGGGGGTGCCATGTCCACTAATAGATGACTGACTTATGTGTTTGTGGGTTGAGTTGAATACTATTTTGTGGCCATTTTGGGTTCAGAACATTTTGAATTAGTTTACAATCTTGTGCTCTATACTGAGCACTTGCATATGGGTTTCTAGCTACATCTTGGAAATACATGATTCTTTTTAATCAGATATTATTTATTGAAAATTTTTCAACATAACAAATCATTGGGATACAGCGAAAATCCACCAATAACACCCCCCCACCCCGACCCTCTCCCACCCCCCTGCCAGGTCCAATAGTATAAAATACAAACATATATATAACAAGTTGTCAGAAAAATGGCACATGTCCTAAAAGAAGCGACACAGAAATAAGTGCACGCCTCACACTTACAGTAACAAAGACATCCTTTAAGTGAGCAAATTGGCAGGCGGTAGGCCTGGAAGATCTAACCATCCTGCCCAAAGTTTTTCAAAGGAGGATGGTCTACCCCTCTTAAGATAAATTACCTTTTCTCTATATAATTTAAGGTTCAGTATATTCACATATTCTTTACGTGAGGGAGCTTTTTCTGAAATCCAACCGACTCGCTATTAGTTTTCAAGCTATATAAAGCATTCTGGCAACTGCAATCTGTAGATGCTCGTCACTCCCCACATCTTCCACATACCCAGAATACAGATAATAGGATCTCTAGGGATATCTTTGTCTGTGGCCATGTGTACCAAGTTGAGAACCATGATCCAAAATGTTTACAGACAGAGGCACGAAGAAAGCATGTGCAGAATGTCAGCATTCTCAAGTGTACATTTGGGTGCAGTTTTTGTGATTTTTCATGCGGATTTTGAAAATAAAAAAGTGTTTCAAGATGTTTTAATGTGAAGTGGGGCTCCACTGTATTTTTGTTCACCAGCCCAGGTACAACAGGCAGGTACGGGCTGCCAACCACCCCCAGCTGCCTAGTATTACCTGGCTGGTTATCAAAAATACAGTGAGCCCATTTTTTTTATTTCTTGATATAATTGAGAAAAAAGGACATGGGGATTCACCTTATTTTTGTTGCTTGTCAGGTACAACTAAGTAGATGAGGTCTGGAATCCTCAGTGTGGGGAGGCTCAAGCATTTGCTCCCTCCTCCTGCTTACTGCTGTGGATGGCAGCCTGCAGCCACCCCCAGAAAATGGCACATTTATAGAAGAGCCATTCTCTGATGCTGTACCCAACTCTTCCAGCTGCCCTGTGGAGTTGATAGACTGTGTAATGAGGGGTTAATGCCACCTATCTAGCTGGCACTAAGTCCGAGGTTCATAACGTCAGGTCAAAGTTAGACCCGGCCATTATGAACCTCTAAGTAAATAGTAAATAATACATTATTTTTCATGGTGTGGTGTATTTGTACAAAGAGCACAAACACAACCCTCACTGCCACCTTTATTACTTCCAAAAAAAACATCATGATCCTCAGTGATGTTCAATCACTCGTATATCAGCACTGAAGTGCATTATATGTGTCTTTATTATATATGCATCTAGCATTGTGCACAAGGCTCTCC
Source organism: Allobates femoralis (assembly GCA_033576535.1). NCBI lineage: Eukaryota > Metazoa > Chordata > Amphibia > Anura > Aromobatidae > Allobates > Allobates femoralis. Next base: position 193,158,176 of record JARQOC010000001.1, read on the forward strand.
AAAGTCTGGTGAACTGGGGGTCATCATGGCAATGACCCTGGGATACCATGGCAGCAATTGAGTCCACGTGATAACATCACGGGGGTCGCATCGCTCAGGAGAGAAACGCGATACCTCTCTCTGCCTCCTAAATGCTTCGATCACTATGGTTCACAGCATTTAGGGAGTTAAACTGCCAGAAGAGGCACAGCACCACTCCTGGCAGTGAAAGCCAGGTCTTAGCTGTTACATCAGCTGCAGACCTGGTGGTGATCATGCGGGCTAAGCTGCAGTGCCCGCAAATTCGCCTGGACATATTTGGTATGTCAAATGTCTGAATTCAAAGGTTTCCTGGACATACCCAGTATGTCCAATGTCGCAGATTAGTTAAAGGGATTCCAATCAGATTAATTTTATATTTTGATACATTCGACTTTTACAATTGCAGTGATACCAAATATGTGTATTTTTTAATTGCTCTATTTTTAATAAGACAAAAGATGAGTGATTTGAACTTTTATTTTTTTCAGGTTTTTAAAACAATTTTTTATTCACTTTTTACAGGATTTGAACTTGCAATCACCCAATTGCTGTAAATTGCGATCACGTCATGGGTGTGCCTATGGACGCATGGAATAAAGCGCTCCCTGATGGCATGCATTAAATGTTGCTGTGCAGAGATTATTAACACCATTTAACATGTTAACAGCCACAGGTAGAGCTCCACTCTACGCACCACTGTTAGAGGCAGATAATGGGTGAATAATTCAGCCATCATCTGACATATGCAGGTTTGAGCCCACATCAAAGTCAAGGATACAACAAATTACATAACTGCATATCTTAAGTCGTAAAGAGATAATGAGCGTCCATCAACCTCTTATATTATCAGTCGATCAGTGTTCATTAGACGTAATTATACTGAAAAGGAATCCTTTTTTATATTCCATATCTGTTCCTTTTTAAGTTCAGTTGTTGAGGAACATGGCTCAATTTAAAATAAAGCTTGGAGCCATTTTATACATTTGGTTCATAAATATACCGTATGTCTTGAATGTTCACTAATCCTTGATAGCCTTATTGCTCTAGTTACCTTTTGAACAATGAAATACATTTATTAAATACAAAGAAAATACATATTATGAAAAATGTGACAAGTACTATATAAAGCAAAGGATGTAAAGCTTGCAATAATGTCCAGTAAGAGCATGCATATCTATCACAAAAAAGTTATGTGTAAAAGTGATGTATGAATATCCTGGTTAAATATACAGAGCAAAAAATGCCTTGTGTACATAATAACTGAAATGTCACAAAATAAATTAAAAGTAAACCTGTGTCATTTTGCCCTTTTGAGCCACAATGTATAATGAATAATATCTCTGAGCCGTCATTAGCTGCCTTACAGTCTTTCTGGAGTAAAAAATGTTGAACACCTTTTTTATTCGCGTCAAACTCAACCATATATAAAAAATGTCAAGCAAGAATAAAAATAGGTAGAACTGATAACTATACATTATTTAAAGCTATTGTCTCTGTAGGCTGCCTTCACACTTGCAGATGCATCTGCAGCGTTTTGCAGATGCATCTGCAAGTATCAGCATGCAGACCGCGGCCCCTATGTTTATAATAGGGCGCACCGCGGTCTGAAAGCTCTCATTCATTCCTATATGTGAAGCGTCCGCAGGCGGATGCCTGCTTACAGATCACACTCTCCCGCCCGCACCATGGACGCGAGATGTTGCGTCCATGGTGCGGGCGGGAGAGTGTGATCTGTAAGCAGGCATCCGCCTGCGGACGCTTCACATATAGGAATGAATGAGAGCTTTCAGACCGCGGCCGCGGTCTGCATGCTGATACTTGCAGATGCATCTGCAAAACGCTGCAGATGCATCTGCAAGTGTGAAGCCAGCCTTAACCATTGACAGCATACTTCTAGGATATAGAATCAATATCCAGTTTGTGAGGTTCCAACCCCTGTGGTCTCTGCCACCGGGCAGAAGAAAGTTCCAGTTCAATCATTGTTATCAAAAGCAGCATGGTTTGTCAATTATGTTTGACAGTTGTCTATGTGGCCTCTCCAAAATGGACAAGATTGGACAAGAGACAAGGTGGCATCACTTCCTACTACCACTGACACTTGTATTGAATTCAACAAACCACATTGTCACGTATGGGTCATTGCAAACCGTAGAAATATGCAAGTGACTGTAATGAAGTAACTGCTTTATATATGACACTGGGGCATGCATTATTTTTTATGCCACTGTTATATGAAGTATTTTCCTCTTTAGTCTTTACGAATTACACCTCAGTGCCTATTGGGCTATTTAAGATTAGAGATGAGCAAACTTTTTCCGAACATGTTTGCCAAATTCAAATTCAGTACAAACATTGATGATGGAAACGCAAATGGAATCTCGAACAATTTCTCCAAAAATCGGCGAACACCGTTTTGTTTGGGAAAAAAGTTTGAAATTTAACATGGCCCTAAAATATTCCCTGATTGCTTGGGGCCAAAATGCTCACCGGAAGACCCATTGGCTAGGAACAACATCTAACCTTACAGTTAGTAGTGTTCCCAGCCATCAGGGTCTACCGGCTTGGGTCAAGTTGTAGAATTTTTTGGAGCTTTAAAATATTTTTTTACGCTTCCTGGAGTTTGCAGGTGTTTTGACACCTGTAGGATGTGAATTTTTTAAACAGTTCCAGATGTGACAGCAGCTGTGAAGTCCAGGAACCTTTCAAAGTCCCTTAAACATCCATTTAAGAGAGCTTTATATTTTATTGTTTATTTTGTTTTATTTTTTTTTATTATTTTATTATAAAGAAAAGTATATTGTTACTTTTTATTTATTTATTTATTTATCTTTGGAGAGCACATCTTTATTATTGCAGAAGGTCAGCAGTATGAGAGACCATCTCTTCTACACTTATCTGCTAGGAATTCAGATAAAAATAGCATACCGTATATACTCGTGTATAAGCCGACCCGTGTATAAGCCGACCCCCCTACTTTTGCCCCAAAAACCTGGGAAAACCTATTGACTCGTGTATAAGCCAAGGGTGGACCCCAGCACAAGTATACAGCCCCAGCAGTGTGCTATACAGCAGCCTCCCCAGTGGTAGTATACAGCAGCAGCCCCAGTGGTATATACAGCAGCAGCCCCAGAGGTAGTATACAGCAGCCCCAGAGGTATATACAGCAGCCCCAGTGGTAGTATACAGCAGCAGCCCTAGTGGTATATACAGCAGCCTCCCCAGTGGTATATACAGCAGCCTCCAGAGGTATATACAGCAGCCCCAGTGGTATACAGCAGCCCCAGAGGTGTATACAGCAGCCCCAGTGGTATACAGCAGCCCCAGAGGTGTATACAGCATCCCCAGAGGTGTATACAGCAGCCCCAGTGGTATACAGCAGCCCCAGAGGTATATAGCAGCCCCAAAGGTATACAGCAGCCCCAGAGGTGTATACAGCAGCCCCAAGGGTGTATACAGCAGTCCCGGGAGGTATACAGCAGCCCCAGAGGTGTATACAGCAGCCCCAGAGGTGTATACAGCAGCCCCAGAGGTATATAGCAGTCCCAGAGGTATACAGCAGCCCCAGAGGTATACAGCAGCCCCAGAAGTGTATACAGCAGCCCCAGAGGTGTATACAGCTGCCCCAGAGGTATATAGCAGCCCCAGAGGTATATAGCAGCCCCAGAGGTATACAGCAGCCCCAGAGGTGTATACAGCAGCCCCAGAGGTATACAGCAGCCCCACAGGTATATAGCAGCCCCAGAGGTATATAGCAGCCCCAGAGGTGTATACAGCAGCCCCAGACGTATATAGCAGTCCCAGAGGCAAACAGCAGCCCCAGAGGTGTATACAGCAGCCCCAGAGGTATACAGCAGCCCAGAGGTGTATACAGCAGCCCCAGAGGTATATAGCAGCCCCAGAGGTATATAGCAGCCCCAGAGGTATATAGCAGCCCCAGAGGTATACAGCAGCCCCAGAGGTGTATACAGCAGCCCCAGAGGTGTATACAGCAGCCCCAGAGGTATATAGCAGCCCCAGAGGTATACAGCAGCCCCAGAGGTATACAGCAGCCCCAGAGGTGTATACAGCAGCCTCAGAGGTATACAGCAGCCCCACAGGTATATAGCAGCCCCAGAGGTATACAGCAGCCCCAGAGGTATATACAGCAGCCCCAGAGGTATATAGCAGTCCCAGAGGTATACAGCAGCCCCAGTGGTATACAGCAGCCCCACAGGTATATACAGGCCCCAGCAGTGAGTTATATATGCCCCCAAATGCTGGCACTTGTCCCCCTCCGTTATAAGCATCCCCTCCCCCGGCTGCTTAAGTTACCATCCCTGATCTTCTGCTCCGCGCCAGTCCTCCACGCTCCTGTCCTCTGCTGCATCCGGGGTCCCCGGCCAGTAGCGATGACCCCGGATGCTGCCGAGGACGGAGCATACAGGGATGGTAACTTAAGCAGCCGGGGGGGGGGCTTATAACGGAGGGGGACGAGTGCCAGCATTTGGGGGCATATATACACTACTTCCCCCTGCCGCTGATTGACAGGGGGAAGCAGTGCATATATAATGAGCGGCCCCACGTGACGGGGCCGCTCATACAGCAGCCTCCCCCCGCCTCCTCCAGCCTGAGTTACCGTATTGACCTGTGTATAAACCGAAGGGGGGACTTTTCAGCCCAATTTTTGGGCTGAAAAACTCAGCTTATACACGAGTATATACGGTATGTCCATTAATTGTGTGCTGGTTGGGCTCTGCTGTATTTTTGGTGAACAGCACAGGTGCCATTTTTTACAAGGAGCCCTTTTTTAAAATTATCTCTTAAAGTTATTATAACAAAAGTGATGTGAAGCTTTGCTGTATTTTTAGTTGCCGATTCAGGGCAGCTGGAAGATTCGGATCATTTTTTGGGGTGGCTGTGAGCTACAATTCACATTGGGGGGGGGGGCAAAAATTCTTGGGCTTCTCCATTCTGAGGATTCCATTCCCCAGCTGCCTAGTTGCACCTGGCTGGTAGACAAAAATATGACGAAGCCCCACATCAATTTTTGTAATTACCTTATTTTTCGCACCATAAGACGCACTTTTTTTTCCTCTGGAGGAAAGTGGGGGGTGCTGGTGTGAATGTACTTTGGCTGGCTGCGGGGAGGAGGCAGCGGGGGAGTGGGAGCACAGGGGAGGCAGGAGAATGTCCCTGCTGCAGGATCCAGCACTGGGGATACCACGTGGTGCCGATACTTACAGTTAAAGAATTTTCATTAGCTGCTTCCCCGCCCTTCTGTCAGTACAGAGCAGCGAAGGGAAGCCGCTAATGAATATTCCTTAACTGTAAGTATTGGCACCACATGGTTTCCCCAGCAGCCGTATCCAGCAGCGCTGGGGAGATCGGGAGTCCACTGTGCTGGGAAGAGCAGGCAGAGCTGGGATGCTGCAGAGGTACCAACATTCCTCTGGAGCACAGCGTGTGCTCACATGAAGTGCTACTATCAGTGTGATCGTCATCCTGCAGCCACGATACAGCATTTGCCTCTTAGGCTGGTTTCACAATACGATTTTGTCAGATCCGATCCGGAAAGAAATCAGACAAAATCGGATCCGAATTTGCCCCCATGTAAACCTATGGGGATCGGACCAATTCGGATGTGCACTAATTGCCATCCAAATCGTGTCCGATCCGATTTTGTCCGATTTCTTTCCGGTGCAAAAATCGAAGACTGTTCCGATTTTTGCATCCGAATCAAAAACCGGATAGAATCGGATCTGACAACTCGGATGGCAATTATGCCAAATCCGATCCGATTCCATTAACATGGGGCCCTATGGAGCAGGGTCCAAGGAAACATCTGATGTCTCTTCGGACCCGATTTTAGTGTACTGAGCATGCTCAGTACACTAAAATTGCTCCCACCCTTCTAATTACACTTCTGCAATGTTTAATATGCATTAAGTAAAAGAAAGAGTTAAAATAAAAAAAAATCACTATGCTCACCTATCCTCTATCCACCGCTGCCTCCCAGCAAGGTCCATGTGCTTACAGGACCTGTGATGATGTCAGAGAGCAGCATCGGGTCACACGACCGCAGTTACAGTGATTGGCTGACCGCACAGTGTCATCAGGTCTATATCAGACCTGACGGCGCTGTGCTCGTTCCTCCCTCCATGTAACATGTTACTTTTGCTTTAGCAGCATATGTGCAGCAGCTTCTGGCTGCCTGTACATTTGCTGCTAAAGTGAAATTCAAGTGAAAAAAAATAGCATACTCACTTGTTTGCCGACTCACGGGGCACGTCCGATCGGCTTCAGGACCAGCCAGTAATCAGCTGATACTGTCACCTGACAGCGTCTGCTAATCGGGAAGTCCCGCAGTACAAAGGCGGCTTTTTCCCGCCTGGCCGTTTTAAATGATCAGCTGATGCTGTCAGGTGATCATTTACACCGGCTGAGCAGTAAAAAACCGGCTTTCAGCTGTCAGCATCAGCTGATTACTGGCAGTTCCTGGAGCCGAAAGGACATGTCTGCAGAAAGGTGACTATGTTTTTTTTTTTGCTTTAATCGGCTTTTAAACAATCAGCTGATGTGTCAGCTCATTCAGCTCCTTGAATCTGACACATCATTTGAACGGTTTGCTGGCCCACAAACCAATCAGATGATACAGGATCCGGATTGGAAGTTGTGAGACTCTTGAGTCTGGACTATGTCAGAGGAGGGGGTGTTCTTTTGTTCAATAAAGATGGAGTCACTAATTGTGTTGTGTTTTATTTCTAATAAAAATATTTTTCTCTGTGTTGTGTTTTTTTATCTAATTACTAGAAATTCATGGTGGCAATGTCTAATATTGGAGTGTCACCATAAATTTCGGGCTTAGGGCCAGCTGATAATACACAGCTGACCCTAACCCCATTATTACCCATTATTAGATGGCGCTTCTATAAATGTGCCATTATCTGGGGCGGCTGCGGACTGAAATTCACAGCAGGGGGGGCCAGAAAGCTTGGGCCACCCTGCACTGCAGATTCTATCCCCGAGCTGCCTAGTTGTACCTGGCCGGACACAAAAATAGGACGAAGCCCCTCGTAGTTTTTTTTTTTAATTATCTCGTGAAATTCATGAAATAATTTAAAGAAAAGGTTTCCGTATATTTTTGGTTCCCAGCCGGGTTCAACTAGGCAGCTGGGAGTTGGGGGCAGCCTGTACCAGCCAGTTTTACCTGGCTGGCATACAAAAATATGGCGAAGCCCACGTCATTTTTTTTTTTGTTTTTTTGTACAAAACACTTTACAAAAGGGCTTCCCTGGATTTTTCATTGCCAGTGAAGGTAACACCAAGTAGCGGGGGTTAGCAGCCAGTAGCTGCTTGGGTTACCCTTAGCTGGCAATAGAAAATGCATCAGAAGCACACACGTTTTTTTTTAACCCCTAACCCTAAGGTTAGGGTTATGTATTTGGGGTTTTATTTATAATTTTTTTTTTTTTTTAATGAATTTAAAAAAAAATCAACATGGGCTTCGCCATATTTTTGTATGCTAGCTGGTACAGCAGGCAGGTACGGGCTGCCCCCAATCCCCAGCTGCCTAGTTGTACCCGGCTGGGAAACAAAAATTAAGGGGGGCCCTTTTTTTTAATTACTTCATGAATTTCATGAAATAACTTTAAAAAAATCTATGTGGGGCTTCGCCCTATTTATGTATCCAGCCAGGTACAACTAGGCAGCTGGGGGCTGGAATCCACAGCGCCGGGTAGCCCAAGCTTTCAGGCCCCACCGCTACGAATTGCAGTCCGCAGCCGCCCCAGAAAATGTCGCATTCACAGAAATGCCATCTTCTGGCGCTGTATCCGACTCTTCCAGAGGCCCTGGTGCCGGGTGGCTCATTGGGTAATATTGGGGTTAGGGCCACCTTTGTATTAGCTGTCCCCAAGGCCGAAATTCATGGGGTCACGCCAATATTAGACATTGCCACCATGAATTTCTAGTAATCAGATAAAATGACAACACAGAGAAAATATTTTTATTAGAAATAAAACACAAACACAATTAGTGACTACATCTTTATTAACCCCCCCGACGTTGTCCAGGCTCGAGAGTCCTGCAACTTCCAATCCGAATCCAATATCATCTGATCGGTTTGCTGGCTGGCAAACTGATCAGATGATCAATATCAGGTTCAAGGACCTGAATCAGCTGTCAGATCAGCTGTTAGTCTAAATCGCCAAACACCGAACAGCTGATGTCAACGGGGGCGATTTAAACACAGCTGATCTGACAGCTGTTTAAATCTCCCGCACCAACACCGAACAGCTGATGTTGGTGGCAGGCACAGCAATTCCCCCATGCCGACATCACCTGTTTGGTGTCAGCACGGGCAATTTAAACAGCTGTCAGATCAGCTTTGCCCTCCGCCGACATCAACTGTTCAGAGTCGGCACGGGCGATGTAAACGGCTGTCAGATTAGCTATGCCCACCGCCGACACCTCAGCTGATGGACGGGCGATCAGCTGATGAGTCACATCATGATCAGCTGATGCTGTCACATGTCATCAGCAGATCGCTACCGGCCAATCAGATCTTGAGGTCCTGACAGCTGATCACACGTCTTCCCTTCGAGTCCTGGGGACAGCCAGTGGAGAGGTTAGTATTCTCTTTTTTTATTTTTAACACCTTTTAGTAACATTTATTTCACTATCGGAGCGTATGTACATATACTCCGAAAGTGAAACTCCATGTCACACATGTGAAACGGGGGAGGAACAAGGATTCTTCCTCTCCCTGTGTGACATCACTTCCCCTGCGCTTGCATTACAGGCACTGGAATAAGTATTGTCTGAACGACAATGCGTATTCCAGCTCCTAATACTCAGACAGCAGTGTTCACAGCAGTGACCTAGGAGTCAGAAATGCTTACAATGGTTTTCCCTGTGCTGTTCCCATGTCATTTGAGCACTGCTCTTATACATTTGTGACATTTTTAGGATTTATGCAGACTGCCGGGGTGCCGCCAGAAAAATGCTTGGGCTTCCCATAAGTTAACATTGGGCTCGGTGCTTGGGTCGATCATCCGAGCATCTTAATATGCTCGACTTGAGCATCTCGATATGCTCGACCCGAGCATTGAGCACCCGAGCATTTAGTCTTTATCAGGTAAGTTTTCTCCTTGTGGAGAGTGACATGCGTGGTCTTTCATGCCAGTATGATGAGATTTAAATGCCACATTGGAAATATGCAAACCTAAAAGTTAGTATGGATCCTTTACCAAGCCTTGCCATGCGACTTACTATAAAAAAAAACACATTGTGTCTACAAATTGAGATTCTGATGGGGCTTTTTATCCTAAGTCATATGACAAGGCTCAATAAAGGGTATATATAGATATTTAGGATTGCTACTTCCAGAAGGTGGCACTGTAATTAAAGTCCTCTTCCTCCCTGAGGAGACAATTTCCAGGACTTTATCAAGCATGCTAAAGACTTAAGGCCCAGTTACACACACAGATAATTGTGCAGAGATTGTTCGCAGATCTCTGGTTGCAGTGAAATCATGGACATATTGTTCTATTTTGTGGCCGTGTACAAATGTAACAATGTGTCCATGATTTCACTGCAACCAGAGATCTGCGAACAATCCCTGCACAATTATCTGTGTGTGTAACTGGGCCTTTATAATGGGATGAAATATAACTGTTATGTAATTGGTATAATAAACAGTATTATTATATGATATTACCTGGTTTGGTTGCTAGCAGCTTCATACTTATATTATTACCATGTACAGTTCAGTGGTTCTGGACCTGGCATCCCTCTGACGGAGGAGTGCTGCACTTTCTAAAGATCTCCCAGACAATTTTTCTCCAGAGCCTAATTATAAATGAACAGGGGTATTACCAGAGTGAGACATGTAATGACTGAACTGACTGTCTCCTGATCTCACTGCAGGGCTGTGTGTGATTACTACTAACACAATACAGCAGAGCTGAGCTTTGTCTAGTTATAAACACTATCTGCACTTGTAGTTCTCCTCTCATAGTACTATCAGCTCAGTTGTACTTCCCCCTCGCAGGAAGTTTGTGAGATGGAAGCTGAAAAAGTGTTAGTTATAATTAAGCAACACCCCCTTTTCATTTAAACTCAGCTCTGGAGTCAGATTCTCAGGAAGATCTGTGACTTGCACACTGGAGAGGTGCTTGAAATCTAAGTTCTCTGCATATGATTTTATAATTCCGTTTGTCCACCTTTATTTGGCATTGCTCCAGGCCAGTGGTGGCATCCTGTGCCCATAAGTTCTGACTGGTACAGAGGTAAGTATGCGGTTCTTTGGTGTAGCGCATGAATTCGTCATCCAGGCACGGATTATCCTTTTGTTAGTACTTCCTTATTTATCAAATGTGGCTCTCACAACATGTTTCGGCAGGTCACTGTATTCATCAGGTCACCTAATGAAGGCGGCGGGTGACCCATTGAAACATGTTGTGAGAGCCATATCTGATAAATAAAGAAATACCGTATTTTTCGCTTTATAAGACGCTCCGGATTATAAGACGCACCCAGATTTTAGAGGTGGAAAATAGGGAAAAAAATATTTGTAGCAAAAAATGACTTTGATATGACACTCAGGCCCTGCGACCAGTCAGTGTTGGCGTCTGTTTCCTTCGGATGCAGGTGCAGCATGTGAGCAACACCAATGACTTCTGCTCCAGTGTCTGTTGGCGGGGAGACAGACGCCAGCACTGACTGGTCAGAGGGCTGAGTCTCATATCAATATCACATGGGACATGACTATGCAACTTCTGATAACGTTGGAACTGCTGCAGAATCAGGGGTATGGGTGCGTGCACACGATGAGTATACGCAGCCTTTTGGACGCAGCGTCTTGCTGCTGTGTCCAAAATGCTGCGTAGTACAGTACAAGCATAGTGGATGGGATTTGTAGAAATCCCATACTCACTATGCTTCATCCGACTGCAGCATTCTGACAGCTGCGGTGCGGGTTGCCACCATTCCGCTCCTTCTCAGCATGTTCATTTCATGCTGTGGAGTTGGAAGCGGCTCCCATCGGGGGACTGCAGGGAGAAGCCGCCCTGCATCCGCCGCACATGGTGAGTACAGGGCAGGTGGGGTCTCCCTGCCTCCACATGTGGCTTCACTTATGTCCGGAGGAGCAGCGTCCAACACACTGCTACTCCCGACTGTGAGCGCACACCCTTAGTATGGTCTTTATTACTTTTACAAGGGCCAACAAGATGAATGAGATGGGATTTGTTCATGTAGTAACAATCCCTTTAAGAACTATCACTCCCAGCATGTACTGTAGATCCTATAGCATGTTTGGAGTTCTAGTTAAGCACAGTATTGGTAGTGTTAACTTTACTTTATTAGTGGTTATGTTACATATACATGTGGACTCACTTTAATGTGTCCTGCTTTGCCATCACCCTGCTGAAATGAAGGAAGTGGCCAGTCTGTATATAAAGATCTGATGTGATGTACTGTATGAGGTAGGGCCAGGGAGGGGGTCTGTACACTGCTGAAATATGATGCTCCAGTCCTGTCTCCTAATTACAAGTCACCACAGAGCTTGACCTGTATGCAGGGCCAGGGGAGCTGTACACTGCCGTTATATGCAGGCTCCAGCCCTGCTCTCCATACACTGAAGCTCCTGAACTGCAGACCGAGCTTCCTGCATTTCTGCTTGGTGTCAGGGCTCAGTAGGACACATTACACTGAGCAGAGGGAGTGAGGCAGGACACTGACAAACAAGGTACCTGCTGTGATAAAGTGCCGATCTGCCCTGCTCTGCCCCTGTCTTCATGGCAGTGAATCAGCACAAAGCTCAGTGCTGATTCACTTGCCACAGCTGCACCCAGCTTCTCCGTTCTCACTATCTCCAGCACACAATCTCCCTGGCAGCTGCAGGAGCGACCATGTGTGTCGGCTAAGCAGCTTCTCCTGCTCCCCGTGCTCTCACCTCTCATGCTGTCTTCAGTGCAGAGAGGTGGGTGGGGACTGGGAGCAAGTGAAGTGAATATTTAAGTAGTTAATGAGCCGGGGACACGTGGTGCTCCTGCCGCCTGATTCTTCAGCAGGGACCATTCCCTGTCACTTCTGTCCCCACTTCACTGCTGTCCCCCCCTCCCAAGCAACTGAGGATGCTAGAATGTTATATTCCTTTTATAAGACGCACCCCCACTTTCCTCCAAAACTTGGAGGAAAAAAAGTGCGTTTTATAAAAGGAAAAATACGGTACTAACAAAAGGATAATCTATGCCTGGATGCTGGATTCATGAGCTATACCAGAAAAATGCATACTTACCTCTGCACTACTGAAATCCCCTTGGGAGTGGTAAGAGCTGAAGCTACAGCGCCAGAGCATAGAGAGTGAAGGACCTGCAGTAACACACCGATTACACACCGAAGGCCCACAATTTGGTTGTGCAGAGGTGCACAATCATGAAAGGTGAGTGTTCGCACAACCCCACTCCCCCACACATCCCCACTAGACCACAAGGTACACACAAGGACGCCTCTCTGTATGTTTTATTTTTCATGTAACTTCTGACAGGCTGGAAGTCAGGAGTTTCGTCACAAGCAAACAATGCAAGTATATGAGATCTAGAACAAGGCTGTCATAGACATTTAGTGAGTTGTGACCTTCAGCTCGCTCCATGGAACACTAGAGCTGGTGACAGGTCAAAAATTACCTAAGACTGATCGGAGTGATGCTAAAAACAGATGAAGACACTGGAAAATGAGTATAAACATGGCAGGGAACTTAGATTTAAAGTACCACTCCAGCAGTGAAATAAAGAAAAATGCTGGAGTTGGATTTCTGTGGAATAAGACATCGGATCACAGATTCTAGATATCATTTCATTCAACATTCCTTGACCTACATGCCCATGTAGACGGCTTAAGAGGGTTGACCCTACTAACAGATTCCCTTTAAGAATCTTGTTCCTTGATATGTAGTTCATATTGCACCGAAGATCATGTAGATGAAGCCATACTGCTCATTACAAACCAGAACTACTTAATATCTAGAGCTGAGCAATGCCTGAATCCTTATATAATACAAGCTGAACAACTCCTGGAAATATCAGAGTTCTCCTACACATGAGGGACTTGGCAAAGCTGGGATTCCATGATATGATTTCTATCAAAGCCAATCTCAATTGCAGAACATACATAGAGATCCTGTTCTAGATATGGCTGGGGTCACAATTGGACAGGTAATAGCGGTTACCGCATCCAAATCCGGATGCGGTAACCGAGATTGCCTTCAGACACATTTTTTTTACAAAATGTGTCCTGCAAGCCGGAATGCGGTAACCGGATTTCTCAGGATGTGTAATCCAGAGCAATCCAGTTACCGTATGCTTTGTTCATCCCTGCTGCCGCAGGGATGAACTAAGGGTTAATATTAATAATAGATGTGGGCAACATGTCTCTAGGGGTGCCCACCCTCCCTAGAGACATGCTGTCCACTCCGGTGGGCATGTGAGGGGTTAATATGTGTCATAGTATTGCCGGCTATTGTCGGCTTTTTCAAGTTTATGAATGAATGTGGCGGCTCCTCACTGTAGAGGAGATGCTGTACATAATGTACGTACTGTATGAGCCCCTGTCCTTGGTCCTGAAAGTTGTAACATTAGGTCTATGGGCAGCGCATCGCCATAGACCTAATGTTACAACTTTCAGGACCAAGGCTAGCAGCTCATACAGTACGTACGGTACATTATGTACAGTGTTTCCTCTACAATGAGGAGCCGACACATTCATTCATAAAATTGAAAAAGCCGACAATAGCCGGCAATACTATAATCCCTATCCGGGACCAAGTGTCTTTCGGTCCGCGCCGCTGCTCCAAAAAGTACCAGAAACACTGGAATGTTTTGAACCAAGAAATTTCCAGTTTTATTTTCCGACGCGTTTCGGAGCTAACACCCAGCTCCTTCCTCAGGGAATTCCCTGAGGAAGGAGCTGGGTGTTAGCTCCGAAACGCGTCGGAAAATAAAACTGGAAATTTCTTGGTTCAAAACATTCCAGTGTTTCTGGTACTTTTTGGAGCAGCGGCGCGGACCGCAAGACACTTGGTCCCGGATAGAGTTTCACCCCCAATTTGTGGAAGTGCGGTCCCTGCTGCGGCTGCTGTGTTTGAGCGATCAAGCTGGTTGTGAGCTGCACAACCGAACCAGGTGAGCAGTTTTCATACTGTATGGGATTTGGTTTTTATTTAGGATAAGACCCTATGCGCATTCTCATTTTTTAGGCAATACTATAATGACACATATTAACCCCTCACATGCCCACCTGAGTGGACAGCATGTCTCTCTATTATTAACATCTAACCCTTTCTTCATCCCTGCGGCAGCAGGGATGAACAAAGCATACGGTTGCCGCAGGCAGTCACATGTGCATTGCGGCAGCCGCATGGGCTCCCATAGGAGCCCATTATAGCAAGCCTCCTGCGGTTTCCTAACCGCTGCGAAAACTGCAGCCTGCATGATTTTCACCGCAGGCTGCAGATCCACAAGCGGTAACCGGATTGCATGTATAGCAATCCGGTTTAAATAATGTGCTCCTATGGGGAGCGGTTCCTGATACGGTTTTGAGCTTTTTAGCAGCTCAAAACCGGATCAGGATCTGAAAATTTTAGCAGAAATGTGACCCCAGCCTATGTGTGGCATTCATTAGTGGAATGCAATATCTCCCTTTATAGTGGCCTGTTAGCTCAAAGAAAAGAAGACTGTGTCCTTCTCCAAGACATAGCACATTTATTCCGGCAGGGCATATAGAGCTAAAGTTCAGCATATATATATGGACAAAATTATGCCTAAGGGCAGATTTGTGTTAAAGCAGATAAAAATCTTTATAGTTTTCATTGTATCTGGATTGTAAAGCTGTTAAAATAAAGATGGTAGAAAAGTTTTAATCTGAATCTGCTATAAATCTTCATTTTGTGGCTCCTATATATTACACCAGGCAAAGGATGACTCTCCGTGCTGATGATACAAAGAGCCTCATAGAATTGGTTTACTTTGCTTAGGTGCGTAAAGCAGACGTTCTTTGTAATTAAGAAAAATTCATATATCATATTTTGTTCTGTAAAACCATAATCTTTTATATGTTTTATTGTAGAATGTTAATTTTATATCGAAAGATTATGACCCCTAAAAGTGTTAGAAAGTTTCCTCATATAGATATTTGCTTTTTAAATGGACTTTATTCTTCTCATCCTTTTAGTTACAATTTTCAGATTCTCGGTATTTATTATCTTGGATGTCTCATAGTCCCATGAGAATTATCTTACTTGTTTTTACCTGCTGTTTAATGACAGGGAGGAGGAGAAGTCAAGAGCATATATATTGATTTCAAAGACTAGAAGATGTAAATGGATTTTACCGCCTGCTTTGTTAAATTACCCATATTCTTTATTTATGATGACTTTAGTTTTTCATGCCTACTAAATGACATTGCCGGTGTAAGTGAAAACACGAGAATAAATCTACGTTCTTGGTTAGAACATTATTAAGTGTATCCATTTTTTACCTAGCCAAATAAATCTGATGTGATAGTATTCTGCTGATTAAACAGCAGCATGACAAACACATTCATCTGCCAAGATTTAGTTTGGTTATAAACTTGTAAGATTTAAATAGCTAGAATTATCATTTAAAGGAAATTTAAGATGTAATAGTCCCTTTAATAGCCCTGCTGTAAGAGATCAATAAGTTAATAGGAATGATCATTTGTCTCAACCCTTTATGTATCAATAGTGTTAAGAATTTATCTGCGTGCCTTCTAGCAAACTCTGGAAACCATTTTTGGCACATGTTCAGTGAGTGCTTTCTAGGTCTTAATAAGCAATTACTGTATGTTCATCATGGCCGCTCTCCTGTTGATGAAATGGCACCAGCAAGCAGCAACTGAAGCTTCTTTTCATAGACAAATATACTGGCTCATCAGGTCAAAAGGCTCCCCTGAAGGGGGCTAGGGGGATTTAAGCACCCCATATACTTTAGGTTGCTGATCTTTGGACCACCACCTTTCTCACCTGGCTCTCACATACACAGAAACTCCAGTGTTCTCTATGGGAGTACCGCTGCCATACATCTCAGATTTAATCTCTCAAAGAATAAAAGGATCGGCAGTCTGGAATCAGACATACCAAATCCTTATCTCCACTGACATCATCTGTTGGGGAAAATCATGGGTCTATATACATTACATTACAAAACCAAAAAACGCAACGTTTCAACTATACCAGGTCTTTTTCAAGCATAGTCAAAAAGACCTGGTATAGGTTGAAACGTTGCGCCACAAGGGGCTACATTAAAGCTGTCATCTTGGATGAATTTTTGGAGTGCTGCCTGTTTTTTTTGGGAAGTAAATGTTTTGCATTGGACATTGCAATTTTCAGGATTTTTGCACTGTTACTTAAAAGAAAGTTTGTGCTGATTTCTTTTTTTCTAATTTACATTACTTTACATATATATACATTAGTCAATCAGCTTAGTCCATCGATATCGGCTAATTGTAATGATGTAGGTCTAACTTCTTCTTGTAACCATTATAAGTTAATCCTCTGGTACCTCATGTTGGCCACATTACTTCTACATTATGAAGATATTTATTTTACTCGCTTATCTAATGCTATTAATTCTACAGCACTTTTCAGACATGATCATCACTGTCCCATTGGTGTTCACAATCTAAACAACCACTTGCTAAATTACATGATTCAATTATTCAATTAATGTAACTGAGTGAATTTATTCTTGAATAAGCACCATGGGACCTGCAGAGTGCCAAGACCAAAACAGACTTGTGGCAGGGACATCACTCATGAATACTTGTACTCCATTCCCCTGGAATACATAGAACCCTATAAAGAGCACATATTGTTAATTATTGTAAGATTTTTTGGGATGGTGATCGGTCATTGCTTTTTTTAATTAAATTATTAAACATTTAAGATAGATTTGATATGTCCAAAATGAGCTGAAGACTGATATGCCAGCCGGCAGGCTGGAGCCAAAAAGCCAATCTCAGTATGAGTATTCAACATATGACGTAATACTACTTCATAATCAGGTCTCTGCCTTTGATGCAGGCTCAGGTGCTGGGGACTCAGGAGCTCCTGAACTTGAAAGTGGGAAGAAGGCTATAATCATATATATTGGAGGAGGTTTGCAAACTGAACATAAACAGGCCCCTTCATTAAATTATTTATGTTGACCTGGACACACATATAAGGGTGCTTTCACATCAGCGTTTTTCGTAATTCGCGGCAGATGCGGTGAAAAAACCGCATCTGCCGCGATTGCCGCATAACCGTTCCACTTGCGGCGCGGTTGCGGTTTTTTCTATGCAATGTATAGGCGTACTTGCGGCAGGTGCGGCAAGTGCGGTTTTGCACTTGCGGCAGGTGCGGCCGCGAAAAAAACCGCGGCTTACTGCGGTTTTTTTCGCGGCCGCACCTGCCGCAAGTGCAAAACCGCACTTGCCGCACCTGCCGCAAGTATGCCTATACATTGCATAGAAAAAACCGCAACCGCGCCGCAAGTGGAACGGTTATGCGGTAAACGCGGCAGATGCGGTTTTTTCACCGCATCTGCCGCGAATTACGAAAAATGCAGATGTGAAAGGGCCCTAATAGTGGTTGCAGAGGATATTTCTTAAAATCTCACTTCTTTGTTGATTAGCAATCAAAGTGTTTAGCAACTAAGTGGGTGTTATTAACTAGTATTCACTGGGGGCCATGTATTTCTTCTCCCTGTATGAATTGCTATTTTTTAACACGCATTTGGACTTATCAAAAGTCAACTCATCAGGTGCCAAATAGTTTTATTGCTATTATCTCTAATGGCGGGTTTACACGTTGCGATATCGTAGTACAATTTCAATGAAAAGTCACGTGGTTCGATCGTTGGACCCGAGATCGTTCCTGTGTTGTATTGTGTGAACGTCCAATACGATGCAGGAACGATGTCAATGCGATATCGGGGATTGAATGTGCGTGCTATTCAATGCCCCGATATTGAAGGGAGATTGGAGTCGGATCGTGCTGTGTAAACGCACAACTACGATGCGATTTAAGAAAAAGATGGGGGCGGCACAGTCAGGATCACCAATCCCACGCCAAGGGCAATTCAGTAAATCAAAAGAAAAAGTAGCGTGGAAAATGGATTGGGATCAAAGCCAGTAGAATATAAATATAAGTATAAATATCATTTTATTAGTGAAAAATCATAACAAAAACAAGATATATGGAGGGTGAGGGTCCCTTGTCTGACTGGCTGCTCCTTTATGTGCTTGCACCTTTGATTATATGGTAACTATTGGGTGTTCCTCATGTTAAGTCAATTTCTCATGGCTAGACTTTAATCTGTCTCTTTTACTGAGGCTCATGTGATTTGCCTTTGTCTCCTTTGAGATCTCTGTGATTCTTACATGGCTATTCCATTGTATATGCCCTATTTGACACATGGGGATATTGTGATCAGGTTATAAATCAATCTCTCGATCTTCAATTGTGAATAGCATGATTTAGCCTCAGTATTGACACTTTATGTACTGGATATGCCATTTTTTGTCATAACTTGAGATTATTTGCACCCTTGTGTATATATTTCAGCACCTTTGCAGTCAGTCACTTTGTACAGCAGTTCTCTGCTTTTTTAATTGTTTTTATCATTGTCCATATATCTTGTTTTTGTTATGATTTTTCACTAATAAAATGATATTTATACTTATATTTATATTCTACTGGCTTTGATCCCAATCCATTTTCCACGCTACTTTTTCTTTTGATTTACTGACTACGATGCGATTTGAAACGTCACCCATTCACTCCCATGTTAAAGGATCGTTCCTGGGTTGGGGGGCGTAGACATCGCACGGACGTTGTATTCCGATATCGCAGCGTGTAAACATCCAATGCGATGCGGGAGAAACGTGCACTAATTGCGCGCTCCCGCGCCATTGAGTTGCGATATCGCAACGATATTGAAGCGTGTAAACCCACCATAAACCGAGAAGCAAAATTCTAAAACAAACAGAAATGTTTTATTCAGCTCTGCGGACAATTACATTGTGTATCCAAGTCAACATGAAAAATTTGGTGAAAGGTCCTCTTGGGTGCACTTTATCAGTCAGGGTGCACAACAAAACCCATAGAGAAAAGAAGGGACCCATAGATGAAATGTGCAAGTCAATATAACTCTTCCTCAAAATACACAGAGCCATGACTTTTTGCCAGCTAGCATGTCTGTAATATCAGTTATTATGTGGCTGTTCGTTCTGTCAGATGATCCCCCCAGATCCTCCAATAATTTGACCCTTGTATTAGTAAATGATATACCTTTTTGAGATTGGAATTTCATGATTTTTACTTTATAGTTTATATTAAACCTTGGAAAATATGCAATATTATTTCTGTCAATCACTAACAGCAGCATTACATTATGTCATTGTAAGCACAACAGCTCCAATCAGCCACCTGCAGTTGATTGTCATGGCTTCTAGGGATCTGCTGAAGACTGTTAACACTGCAATCTTGGTCTGTCTGTGGCTGAGCTTCATAGGAGGATTGCAATATCACAGCATACTGGGACCTTGTCAAATTGCATCCCATATATATTATAATAATAGATCAAATAATCACAGGTTCAAGACCTTTAACTCCTTCATGACAAGTACAGTACATGTTTGACATCATAGGAGGCACTTTCTCGCAAACTGCCATACATTTATGGCGCTACGATGGGGCCTACTCACATTCAACACTGACCAAATCACCAACAATTTTCAGCCACATATCATTCACAAGTGCCTCCCGTCATTAGAACACTTGTGACAGGTCTGGGATCTGAGTTTTACATTGCCTTGGGAAACTCTGGGTTTTTAAATGTGATTGCTTTTTTTTGGATCAGCAAGGGTTAATGACATTTTCCTTGCTGATCCAAAATCTCTGGGTTAGTTTATCTCAGGTGCTGCTTGTTTGTGACAACTTCCCTCCATCTTAAAAAGTCACACATTCCATCACATGATGCCAGCTATAGAGAATCGTTTCTATGATGATCACCTTGGAGTAAGCAAATCTCTGGAAGAGTCTGGTGTGGAGTCATTTGCAGTCCTGGAGTTTTGCTGCAAACATGGTGTTGGAGTTATTTCCTTTATAGTCTATGTTCTCCTCTCCCGTCTGACCCCCAAAAATAAAGCTGCCTAATCCATTATACCACAGGGTGAACAGCATAAAAAATAAATAAAAGCAATTCGTGACCTTATTAATTCTTCCTCCCAAAGATCGCATTAAGGTTCGGCTCACATTTATCCTGCACTCTACGCTGTGCACTTACATTGGAATTACATGTAAACCTCTGAAATAGATGTTTCAAGTGGAACCCCTGATGGACAATTCCCTATAATGAGACAGGGTGAGTCATGTTGGACAGTGTTTGAACCGGCGGTGTCTGTCTTTTCTACGGCGCATGAAAGTGCAGTCGATCAGTTTTGTGCACTTCTTAAAAACACAGTGATGAACAGTGGACAGATAGAGACCAAAGTAACACCTAATTATAGTGAAAGGATCCCTCGGGGTGTCTTCAGAATCTAGTAATTCAGAAATTTAGACAGAAATCCTGTTGAAAGTCCTCAGCGTAGAGCACAGGATAAATGTGATCCAAAATTTAATGACCTTTTTCTGTCCTGAGTATTGCCTTGGGGCTAAGCAGTACTGTACAGCCACATACAGTACACCTGTACGGAAGCATAAAAGTGTACAATGAAACTATATGGAGACCATATTGGGGCCAAGTCTACAATGTGATTACTCAACTTCAATAAGGAATATTTGGGCACTTGTGTGGGGGTGAACTATTCTTAATTATGACAGATGTTCCTTTATTCGGTAAGTCAAGGGACATTGGCCATTTTCTCATGTGGGACTGTGCGGTGCCCTTTTACCTTCTAATTTGTGAAATGTCTGCTGATTGCCAACTGCATTACCCCCTATAGTGTACTAGTCTATATTATCTGGAGGCCAATAGCACTACTGAACAATGAAGTAATCTCCGTGATTATCTTCCCCCAATCCTGTGGGATACAATGTCCTGAATTGGGAGTTAAAGCTTAGGTCTCACATAACGATATCGGTAACGATATCGTCCTATTTGTGGACGTAGGAACGATTTCTTTACCGATCTCGTTATGTGTGACTGCTCCCAACGATCAGGCCCCTGCTGAGAGGTCGCTGATCGTTACAAAGTGTCCAGGACCATTTTTGGGTCGCTGGACATCCCGCTGGTCAGCCCACATCGGCGTGTGTGACCAGCGGGAAGAACGATCAGCGAGCTCACAGGCCGGTAACCATGGTTACACCAGTAACAATGCAGCGTGCGCTGCTTAGATACTTGGTGTAACCATGGTTACCAGCGGGGGGCCCACTGGGGGGACTGGGGGGGACTACTGGGGCCACTGGGGGGGACTACTGGGGCCACTGGGGGGGCTTGTGGAGCCAGCTTACCGCTGCCTCCACGCTCCTCTGCCGACGCTTCTGCCAGCGCTTGCTTCCGCGTCACGTGGCTGCATGAATGCAGCCGCGCGGCGTGCGGTCCTAGTGCCCGCCGGATACACACTGTGTATCCCGCGGCACTGAGGAAAGGTGCTGGGGTGCGGGAGGGAGAGGTGCACGGTGCTGAAGTGCGGGAGGGAGGGGTGCAGGGTGCAGGATGACAGCCAGCTCTGTGCTGGCTGTCACCGATGTGGGGGGAGCTCCATGGTCCCTGGTCGCTGGTGAAGTCTGTCTGTGTGACAGCTCCCAGCGACCAGATTACACATGCTCCAACGATCCCAGCAACTCAGGATCGTTGCTGGGATCGTTGGAGCATCGGTACGTGAGACAGGCCCTTAAGGGACATAAAAGGAGGCCTTCTCCTATCACCGATAACTCTACAGGACTGCAGGTTAGGGGCAATGGTTCCAGCTGGTGAATTATAGAACTGCTTCACTGACCCACAGTGAGACCACAAATTTGTTAGTAGAACAAAAGTTGGGAAAATATTGTCACCTTGCCACATACGTTGCTGTGCTGGATCAGCTCCCTAAGCTTGTCGCTACCTCTTCTCTGTAAGCTGCCTACCAAAAGCGTGGTTGCTGCTGGCTGTGGTAGTGGCCCTGAATACCCCAAAGTTGCTGATGTTCTAATTTTTGTCGAGTCAAAGAAATGGTGTTCATGTGCTGTTCATTGTTGGTGACCTAAAAAAGTCCAGAGTGTGTAAGTTCACCCTGTGGTCTCTGAGTATTGTTCTGCCTATGCGTAAAGATATGTATTGTTGCTATAGAATTGGGGAAAAATGTGGAGAAGGTTGTCTAGAAACGATCAGCCATAGTATGTGTTATTTTGCAGACACAAGTAATGGTGTAAATAAGCCATACTGGTCTGCATCGGGTGAAGAAGAAAATGAGTTAGATCAATCTGAGACGTCACTGCCATCAACACAACTGGGGTCAACACATCTGAGCATTATGCTGATGTGTGTATGTGTGGGGAGGGAAGGGGGGCAGGTCCAAATTTTTCCCTGAGGCCAATATAACTCTAGTTATGCTGCTGATTTTAATAATTTAACTGTAAGGCTGCTTTCACATCACAATTTCTGTGCATCCGTGGCTATTTGTTGTAAAACGGATAGCCACGGATATGATTTGGCCCCCATGTATCCCTACGGGCACGAGTTGGTCCTTAATGGTCATCCGTGTGTTCGGGGATCCGATTGTGTTCGCTTTTTTCCCGTCCCCAAAATCGGAGCAGTCTCCGATTTTGGGCACAGCGGACAGAAATGGACAGCATCAGATCCGACGCCGTCCGATTCAAATAACATGGGGTCTATGGTCGATTTTAGTGTACTGAGCGTTCTCAGTCCACTAAAACTGCTCTGCTCAGTGTGATTTAACTTTAGCAAAGTATCTACATACACTGCTAAAGTGAAATTAAATAAAGAAATGTTAAAAATAAAAAAAATAAATACTTAACTCTCTGATGGCTGTCTGGGAACTAAGAAGACGTCAGGATGCAGCCAGGACCTTGACCTAAAATGTGATTGGCCGGTAGTGATCAGGTGGTATGTGATGTCACATATCACATGATCGCTACTAGCCAATCACAGATATTTAAGGTCCTGGCAGCATCCGGATGTCTTCTCGGTTCCCAGAGAGCTGGCAGAGAGGTATTTATTTTTTTATTTTTAATACATGTTTTCTGTTTTATTTTGCTTTCCCAGTGTATGTAGATACACTGGGAGAGCAAAACTACAGCCCCAACATGTCACACGAGGGGAGGAACACAGGATTCTTCCTCCCCCCGTGGGACATCACAGCCCCAACACCACTGGGCTCCTCCAAGCTCTTTCTGTGTCCAGATCCATCAAGATCACGGATCTGGACACAGAAATGACATCCGGAGGTACAAATCCGGGTCTGTCCGTTCCTGTCCGTGGGGTCCTGCGAAAAACCGGATCCCTACAAACAGGAAAAAATTGTGATGTGAATGGGGTCTAAGATTGTGTTTGGCCCTATGGTCAAGTAATTTTAAGATCCTGTAGTGTGATGATGGTGCTCTGAGCTAATTGCACAACATGTAATGAAAATCTGTTTAACAGATGCAGTAGTAAACTATGAATGAGAGATAACACTGTAATCCTATAGTGGTGTGAAAATGTGTTTTGTCCCTTCTTGATTTCTTAATCTTTGGCATCTTTGTCATACTAAAATGCCTCAGATCAGCAAACAAATGTAAATATTAAACAAAGATAACACAAGTAAACACAAGATGCAAAGGTATTTATTAAGCAAAAAAGAAATCAAAACCTACAGGGCCCTGTGTGAAAAAGTCATTGCTCCCCCACCTTAAAACTTAAATTAACAGTGGTTTATCACATCTTTTGGAAGCTGAGTGCAATTTCCCTAGCCACACTGACGCCTGATTACTGCCACACATGTTGTCAATCAAGAAATCACTTAAATAGGACCTGTCTGACAAAGTGAAGTAGACCAAAGAATCCCCAAAAGCTAGACATCATGCCGCAATCCCAAGGATATCAGGAACAAATAAGAAACAAAGTAAATAAAATCTATCAGTCTGGAAAAGGTTATAAAGCTATTGCTAAAGCTTTTGGTCTCCAGCAAACCACAAAGAGAGCCATTATTCAAAACTGTTGAAAACATGGAACAGTGGTGAACCTCCCCAGGAGTCGCCTGTTGACCAAAATTACACCAAGAGCAAAGCGATGACTCATCGAAGAGATCACAAAAGACCTTACAACAACATTGAAAGATCTGCAGGACGCACTTGCCTCAGTTAAGGTCAGTGTGGATTGAGGAGACAAAAGTTGAGCTTTTTGGAAGGTGTATGTCCCTTTACATCTGGTGTAAAAGTAACACAGTATTTCAGAAAAAAATAAACAAAGGAGACAAAGAGGCGCAGATTGTGCCTTATGACTTATTACAAGTAAAGGTGGCATCACAAGTTGCTTGCTCACCTAGTCAGGTTGTGATCACCCACAACCGGCTTGTACGCCTGAGTTACAGCTGCCACAGGACCCACACCGCCACGTGCACCGTGGGAAAAGATTCAGAAAACCAAACAGGAGTGGTGTCTCTGGTCCGCGCTGCTACCCAAAATGAAACAAAAGAAGATAATGCTTGTATGTTCTGCTCCTTTATTCGACCTCTCACCAACGCGTTTCGGTGCAAGCCTTGCACCTTCCTCAGGGCTACATTCTACATGAATGTAGCCCTGAGGAAGGTGCAAGGCTTGCACTGAAATGCATTGGTGAGAAGTCAATTAAAGGAGCAGCACGACTTCCGGTTCCGGCTCCGGGATGATGGCAGCCTAGGAGAAGTGCTCCCGAGACCACGCCGACAATCCGTCAGCATCACACGCCTAGCCGGCTCGCATCAACCACCCAAACATGGAGGAGACACCCCGGGCGATGGGGACCCTGGATCGCTATGTGCTATGGAGCTCAGGGCGAGATGAGACGGCGAGCCCGCTCCACAACAAGAAGGCCGTGCACCAGACAAAGATGGCGCCCAAAGGAGGAGACTGGGATTGCGACCGCGCTCAGCACCAGCCGACTAGCGCGGGCAGCCTTTCCCGCAGCTCAAGCGACAGCCTCACAGCATCACAAGAGAGAGAACCCGGTAATCAGGGAGACACCGAGGCGCAGATGGGAAAGGACAACGGGGTCGGAGACTCACACACAGATATGCCGGAGGTATGGAAAGAGGGTGAATCACAAGGACTAATGCAGAGGGAGGCTGGTGATTATGCACAAGGGGAAAGAGGTGACAAAAATATAAAAAGCCAAATAGATGTAAAACAACTGGCCAAGGAAATTGTCCCCTACATAGTGGCTGATTTAAAAGCAGCTCTAAGAGACACTGTAGCTGAAGCGGTGGCAGGGCTAAAACAAACCTCAGAACAACATGAGGGACGCATACAAGAGGCTGAACAACGCCTCTCAGAAGCGGAGGACAGAATATTTAACATGGAAAGGCATAAAGCTGCATTACAAAAACACTCAGCA
Source organism: Allobates femoralis (assembly GCA_033576535.1). NCBI lineage: Eukaryota > Metazoa > Chordata > Amphibia > Anura > Aromobatidae > Allobates > Allobates femoralis. Next base: position 193,183,750 of record JARQOC010000001.1, read on the forward strand.
TATGCAGAGGAAAAAATGGATGATTTGGAGAACAGATCCAGGAGAAATAATCTCAGGATGATAGGTCTCCCAGAATCTTTCATGCCCATACATCTTGATTCGATATGGGAAATTGAATTGCCAAAAGCTTTGGGACTGAGACGCCAGTGCCGGGTGGAAAGAGCACACAGAGTAGGCCCTCCCAAAAAACCGGACGAAGGCCCACGGCAAGTAATCGCCAGGTATCTAGATTACAAAGACAAAGAATCCTTACTAAGGGAATATAGATCCAAACGTCTCCCACTGCTAATACAAGGGCACAAGATCAGACTATACGAGGACTACTCTGCAGAGGTGGCACGGAAGAGAAAAGCCTTTAGCCCGGCATGCACTATATTATTCAAAAGGAATATTAGATTCCAGCTAGCCTTCCCAGCCATATTACGCTTCCGAGATGCTAAGGGGGAAATGCACTCATTTGTAAACTGTAAGATGGCCATGAAATTTTTGCAAAAACCAACAACCCCCCCTCGTGGGAGTCACTTGCAGCCAAACACAGAGACATTACAGCAAAACTCACAGCGGCAGATGTACGCAGAGAAACTGACGGCGACAATGAGAAAGAAAACCAAAACAAATAAAGGCGGCGAAGATAACGGACACCGGCCGCAGGACAGTCGCAAAAAAACAATTGAAAATCCACATGCATTAGAAGCAGAGCCCACAGACTAAAGATAGTCATATAAAAACCTAACTTAAAATATATGCAGAAAGAAAAAGAAAAGGGCGCATGTGTAGACACACAGGGCTATTTGTATAAATAAAAAGTGCCAGTGCACTCACCTATAATGGTTGTGTACGTCTACACAACCAAGATTAAACGTGTGGGTGATGGGGCTCCGGGTCGCCTCTTTTTATTAGTGCTGCTGTCCTGCTGGTGTTTGTGTTCACAAATCTGTGCTCCGCGATTTTCACGTAATCCTACCGGACCGGATACTGCGTCACCGCAGGTCCTCAGTATGTTTATCCCGGTAATTAGGTAACCACAGGTCCTCAACACTCCAGATGTTCCAGGCTGCTCCTGCCGCTTTGGCTCCGTAGAGAGAGAACTCACATAAAAACAATAGTACAGCGGTCTCAGGGAGCGCCAAAGGAATACTGGACAAATTAGTGAATAAGAACCGACCTTTATTCTTCCTCCAATACCACTGCCACAACGCGTTTCAACGGTCTAACCGTTGAAACGCGTTGTGGCAGTGGTATTGGAGGAAGAATAAAGGTCGGTTCTTATTCACTAATTTGTCCAGTATTCCTTTGGCGCTCCCTGAGACAACTGTACTATTGTTTTTATGTAACTTAAAATATAGACTGCCAGGAGATCTATAGCGGAACGGCTAACCCTGTATGATCCTGCCGGACACAACACATGAACAGGTCTCGAGTAATAACTTTATGTGACATGATCCCCGGATTTGCGCTACATCAAAAAATTTATCCGGAGATTCATGTGGACAAAAGACACTCAGATCGAAAATTCATCTCCCCCCGCCCTTTTTTTTTTTTTTTTTTTTTCTCTTTTCTTTTCCTCCTACCTCTCTCGTCTCTTCTCGACGAACCCCTTTACACGGGCTCGGCTCCAGATTTTCCAATGGGGGGAAGGTATTCGAGGAAGTTATTTAAGACCCTCACTATTTTGGGTATACAAAGCAACTGAGGACTTAACATGGTGAAAAAATGTTATACAAGCACTATTCCATTCCAGGAACAATGCCTACATGAGAGCCACCCGCAGGCGACTATTATGACTGATCTACAAAAGGCGTGGCACTCAACTGCCATCCGAGGAAATAGGGAAGTCAAAAGGAAAGTGTTTTTTTTGTTCTCCAAGGAGAGGGGTCGGAGAGAAGGCGAACTCCTTGTGTTATGGGGAAGCAAGGGTGGAGGGTAAAGTTATGACATTGTTTGTCAACGTTTATTATTGTTTTATCAAGCAGCTGACAATAACCAGATATTTACATACAGAATCCATTCACGAGTCCTACACTAACATCATAGCAAAAAACTTAGGGAATTGCATGTTCAGTTTAGATGTTACCGAGAGGGGAATAGGGAAGGAGTCACTTAAAAAATGTTAAAAGTGATATCATGGAATGTTAAGGGGCTTAGATCCCCCAATAAACGATATATGGTATTGCGTCACCTGAAGAGGCTGAGAGCTGATATTGCTCTCCTTCAGGAGACGCATCTTCGGAATCAAGAATTAAAATTTATGCAAAAACTATGGGTAGGGGAGGCCTGGATATCAGGAGCACAGGATAGGAAAGCGGGGGTCCTGATACTAATTAACAAACATTTAGCCCATTCCCTCATCTCCATATCACAAGACCAAGAAGGAAGGTTCCTCCATATAGTACTAAAATTACAGGGCCAGCAGATCAGTATATATAACATACTAGATGGGTGCCCGATGCACAATGCATCGGGATTCTAGCAGAGCGAGTCTCTGACTCGCAATGGCCGCTTCGCGGCCAATGCTTCGCGCTGCTAAGGCGACTCGCCATGCCCGCTGCGCGGGCATAGCGAGTCGCCTTAGAGCTGCTCGCAATGGCCGCTGCGCGGCCAATGCTTCGTTCGTATCCACATGACCACGCCGACTCGCAGCGAGAGCGGTCTCAAAAGGGGCAAAAAACCCATTCGTGATTATATAATAGATATGCCCCAAACACCTCTAGAACCAGATTCTTTGCTGACCTATCCACAAAGATCCTGAGCGATAGAGAATCAAGTATTCTGGTGGGAGGCGACTTCAATGAAGTGATGTTCGAAGACATAGACAGGACCAAGACAGACCCAGGAAATAGGCTTCCAAATGCACCAACTGATCAATTAGGGAATCTAGCAAATACGATGAAAACATCGAATTTGATTGATGTGTGGAGAGTCTTACACCCACAGGAGATGGAATACACTCATTTCTCTCACCCACATGGCTCATGGTCACGGATTGACTATTTCATGACGTCTGAACAGCTATGGGGGAAGACAGAAAACGCAACAATAGAATCAATGGTGATCTCGGGTCATAGTCCGATTAGCATAAACCTAATGGAAACTAGCCAGCGAGGAGTGGACTTTTTGTTGAGATTCCCCACACATCTATCCAGAGATGGGAACTTTAAAACACAACTAAAAGAATGGTGGTCCAATTTCGCACGAGATAATGCCCAACACAAAGATAACCACCGTTTATACTGGGAGACTGGCAAAGTAGTACTGAGAGGATTTATTCTAGCCTACAACTCTGAACAAAAAAAGTCCCTGAAAGAAAGCTACATGACAGCTAGTGAGAGAGTATCGGCCACATACAAGACCTCCAAACATACTCACAGTACGATTGACAAACAGGCTTGGGTGGAAGCTAAAAAAACTTGAAATAGATCTAAACAGATTTGGAGACAAGGCAGGCAGGTTATTGGCGAGACTGGCGAAAGGGCGGAGGCTACCCAATCCAATACTAGCACTACAAAAAGAGAAGGGGGGGGGATCTCACATCAAATCCCAAAGAGATAAACAACATTTTAGGAAAATACTACAGAACACTATATAGTGCAACACACATAATAACGGAGGGAGGACTAGACTGGCTAAAAGACGTACCCCTTACCCCCATCACAGAAGTAGACCTGGAGGACCTTAACAGACCTATCACAGAGACTGAAGAAGACCAGGTTATCAGGAAACTGAATAATGACAAAGCACCTGGACCTGACGGGTTTACCCCAACACTGACTTGCCTTTATAACAACATTTTGTTAGGAGAACCCATCTCGGAGGTAATGAACATAGCATATGTAAAGCTACTACCTAAGGGGGGAAAGGGGGGAGAGGACCCGGCAAACTATAGACCCATATCCCTCATTAATCTCGATCTCAAACTCCTATCTAAAATCATGGCAGACAGACTGGCTAGGATTATGCGACTACTGATAGAACATCACCAGACGGGATTTATCAAGGGGAGGTCGGCGGTCTCAAATGTACGTAAAACTTTGCTGGTCCTAGATGCAGTACGTAATGGGCTGACCGCAAAGGTGGGAGACCCAGCCATGGTCACACTAGATGCAGAAAAGGCTTTCGACAATGTCAGGTGGCCATGGCTGGGTATGGTCCTGGACCAAATTGGGATTCAGGGAAAATTTCGCCAGTACATCCAATCCTTATATAGTAACCCAACAGCAAAGATACATACCCCAGGATTTTTGTCCTCCAAATTCCCTCTGCAAAAGGGAACTAGACAGGGGTGCCCACTGTCCCCACTTTTGTTCGATCTGGCCCTGGAGCCTTTAGCACGTTACATAAACAACGCTAACACCTTCGAAGCTATTAAAATTGGAAATTCAAGAGTGAGGTCGGCCCTATTTGCGGACGACGTCATTCTATTCATGAACAACCCAATCAGAGATCTCCCAGATCTACTGAGAGACATAGAACGCTTTGGAAGGTTCTCGGGATTCAGATTGAACAGGGGAAAATGTGAACTTTTGAGACTAAGGAATGGCGGAGAAGGAGGGAAGAAGATTAAGGAATTGGGGATCCCGATAGCAACTTCCTCAATTAAATACCTAGGTCTGGTAATAAGTAGATCCCCGGACCAAATATACTCTCTTAATTACGGTCCATTAGTAGACAAAATTGAGAAAGAGTTGAGGAAATGGGAAGGCCTGCCACTGTCATTATTGGGACGTTGATAAAAACATCTGATAAAAATGATGAGTTTTGCCCAGCTCCTCTACCCCCTCCAGACCCTACCACTGCTACTGAAGTGTGCGGACATTGGTAGATTGAATAAAGCCTTCACCAGGTTCCTCTGGAAAGGCAAGAAACCTAGGATGAGATTGGGAATTCTATGTCGGGCGAAAGATAGAGGGGGAACGAATTTTCCTGACATCAGGGGCTATAACCTAGCTTGCCTACTCAGACATGTAATAGAATGGATCAAGAAGTCTGAAAGATACTCTGACAAACAACTGGAAGAAACGTACTGTGCGCCATGGGACAGATGTTCACTACTACACACTTCACTTTCTGGTCTCCCACCACACATAAAAACGTCAGCTATATTCCGGGACACGATCATGACATGGAAGGCAGTACGGAAAAAGTACGAATTACCATGGAAGGTATCAAAATACCTTAATCCATGGGCCTTTCCAGATTTTAGAGAGGGTAGAGAAAATGTACTATATGAGAGGTGGAGACAAAAGGGAGTGGTCAAAATTGGGGACCTAATGCAGAGACAAGAAAGAAGGTGGATGACTGGGAAAGAAATATTGGAAGCTTTTAACTTAGGGACAGGGCAAGAACTCCAATACCTACAAATTAAACATCAAGTCCTGAACAGAGATGTCTCAAAGGAAGTTGAACACAATGCATGGGACAATTTAGTAGAGTTAGACACAAACCAGCTGACAATATCGGTAATTTATAAATCTATAAGAGAAACTCTACTGCCAAAAAGTGGTTCAACTCCCTTTGCAAAGTGGCATGGATTCTTGGATCGGGAAAATGTAGAGGAAGACATACTGTCGGGATGGGACAAAGTTAGGCATAATGTATTAAATGAACAATGGCGTGACACTCAGTTCCGCATTGTCCATGGTTTAATATACGGCTTTGATCTCCCATACACAATCGCAAATCCAGATAGGAAAACTAGTTGCCCCAAATGTACTAAAGTCAAAACAGATATGATACATGGAATCTGGAGTTGTTACAAAGTACAGGAGTATTGGAACACAATCAGAGACATATGTATAAAAGTGAGCTCTCAAACATTTGACCTAGATCCCTCGATTTGGATCTTCCAAAATATAACAGTATCACGACAAGGGAACCCAAACATGAAATGGATCCATGTTCTTATACTGTTAGCAAAACGATTACTTTTAGTGTATTGGCTTAAGCCGGATATGCCGGGAAAACCAGAAATACTAAAGGGTTTGAAAAAAGCTCCAGAAATAGATAAAAGGGAAATACTCAGAGACAAAGAAAAATTAACGAACGCATTCATGTGTAAATGGAGAAGATTCATTGAGTCTTCATTATCTGATGAGGAGATAAAACAGGTGGTGGAACCGTTTAAAGGGACCTCTTGGTATCTGTTAGAGGAGATAGGCAATACCCTAGGTAAACTAAGTTTATAGACAACTATAAGACATAATATCAACATTGAATGTGTTCTGGTTATTATCTCAATTCGAGAAAAAGACAAATCACACTTAGACTTGGAAACGATGTGAGCAGTTTATGTTGTACTAAAATACAGTGGACAAACATAAAGTATGGTACAGTAATTTACAAATGTCACGAAATACTCTATGTAAAACGTGTATGTAATATTTTGAATTTGTTTACACTGAAAATCCTTAATAAAAATGAAGTTTAAAAAAAAAAAAAGGAGCAGCACATACAAGCATTGTCTTCTTTTGCATCATTTCGAGCAGCAGCGCGGACCAGAGACACCACTCCTGTTTGGTTTTCTGAGTATTTCAGAAAAAGAACAATCATACCAGCAGTAAAATATGGTGGTGGTAGTGTGATCATATGTTTTGTGGCATCAGGACCTGGAAGACTTGCTGTGGTAAATTGAGCCATGAATTCTGCTGTTTTACAAAAAATCCCAAAGGAGAATGTCCAACCATCTGTTCGTGACCTGAAGCACACTTGGGTTATGCAGCAGGACAATGATCCAAAAAATACCAGTAAGTCCACCTCTGGATATCTTAAGAAAAAATATTAAGACTTTGGAGTGGCAAGTAAAAGACCTGACCTTAATCCAACTGAAATGCTGTTTCATGACCTTAAGTGTTTCATGTTCGGAAAGCCTTCAATGCGGCTGAATTACAACAATTCTGCCAAGATGAGGAGGCCAAAATTTCTCCATAGCATTGTAAATGACATATTGCCAGTTATCGCAAGAGCTCTATTGCAGTTGTTGCTGCTAAGGGTGGCCCAACCATTCATTAGGTTTAAGAAGGTAATCACTTTTTCACACAGGGCACTGTAGGTTTGGATTTCTTTCTCCTCTTAATAATAAAGACCTTATTTTATAAACAGCATTTTGTGTTTACTTGTATCATCTGTGTCTAATACCTATATTTCTTTAGTGATCTGCAACATCTAATTGTGAAAAACATGCAAAAGAATATGAAATCAATAAGGGTGCAAATACGCTACTGAATATATCTGGGAGTTGCACATATTGACAGTTATCATAGCAGCTTCCCTTTTAGAGATCTAGGTCTGTTGTCACTATGTCCACAGTCTTTCCACCTCCTTCCTCTTTCTGCACACTATTGCATCAAAGCACATTTCTAAGGCTGGTTTCACACTAGCGTTTGTGTCTGCATGCAGAGGGCATGCAGATGCAAACGCAGTGCAAACACTGCCATACTGATGTGAACGCAGCGGAGATTCTCCGTATGCGTTCACACAGTATGGTGCCCGGCCAGCCAATCGGCTGTCTCGGCAGCCGGGAGGAGGAGATCAGCAGCGATCTCCTCCCCAGGGGCCGCCGTTGATCTCCCGACAGTGTTGGTGTGGGAGATTTGAAGAAACAGCTGATCTGACAGCTGTTTAAATCTCCTGTGCTGACATCACCTCTTCGGTGTCGGTTCGGGAAATTTAAACAGCTGTCAGATCAGCTGTTTCTTCAAATCCCCTGTGCCGACATCGGCGGGAGATTAGCGGCACTCGACCCCGGGAGATCAGTGGCTGCTCAAGCTGATCTCCCAGGAGATCAGCTTGAGCAGCCATCGGGAGAGATTTCAATGTGATCCGTAGGGTTCTCCTGCACTGTCATGCGGAGGACATTGCGGAGGCATTGAGATCCATGCATTTTTAGTGTGCTTGCGATCGCTTGCTGATAAAACAAGCGTCCGCAAATGCACAAAAAATTCTACTTGGTGAGTTCGGAGGGTGGAAGAGGGCGCATACATTATGTGCATCCAAACTGAACCGCAACCGAACGCAGTCAAACACAGCTACTATGCATTCCCATGTTAATCATAGGAATGCTGTGCGCATGCGTTTGGCTGCGCTCGGTACACTGCGTTCAAATACACAGATGTGAAACCAGCCTAAGTCTGAGGTCTCCAGAGGGTTGACCTCAGCTGGCAGGAGGTGCAGTGGCTTACCTTTTTATCTTATCCTTAATCTGTATTCACAAGTGAAGATTGAAGTTAGTTTAGTACCTAGATATTCAGAGAGCAGCTACTCTCTAAACCTAGATTCTGTCCTGAAGACCAAAAAAAGACCTTAAAAAAGCAAAGTGGGACAAAGCAGCCTAAATCAAAATCAAGAACTGTGGCCCTGATTCATCAAAGCAACTACTGCAGAATTCTCGTGCCTCAACTTGGAATTGTGCAAAATGTTATTGCCTTTTGGTGTTTTCACACCAGATTCTTCCAGCTCCACCAAATTAAGCTGAGCTGGCACATGACAGGGTCATGATGGCACAGATTGTCTTATTTATGGCACTCCTTATTCCAGAAATGTTGATCAAGTCATCAACTGGGCGCAAAGGCAAGCACCACTTGTCAGATGTGCCTGATTCATCAAGGGGCATGCAACTCTAAATTAACCTAGAACATATGACTCCACTATGACCGGTAGATGACTTGGGACCTATATCTTCAAGAGACAAACTTCTGGGAGGCAAGCTCTCCATTAAAGGGGTTGTCTGATCTAAAATGATAATTCTCTATGTGACTATGTGACTGTAGATTTACCAGTCTTCCCAAAGCACACACTGTGCGTTGCGAGGTTTTGTGGTTTCTAAACCAGTAATGGACCGCAGTTATGTGGTATGCATGTTCCCAGCCAGAACCTCCAAATAGTGGGTACTACCTCACTCAATACAAGTGTATGCCCACTAGATGGTCGCTCCCACTAGTCGGACACACCTGCTCCATACACTTGCATTTAGTGAGGCCACGCTCACTAGTTGTGTTGTTGACGGGAACATGGATACTGCAAATTGCGGTTTGTTCACAGTTAAGATATTGGTGAATCCTTGCAGCACACAGTGCAATCACTGGGAGGATTGATAAGTCTGCAGACAGAGCGACTGCAGAATTATCAGTTTTAGACCAGACAACCCCTTTCATGTCTTTGTACATTGTGCTGTTTCAAGGTACAAGCCTTTTTTATTAGTAAGCAGTAAAGAAAGCCCTTCATACATGGCAACCCATCTTGTGATATCTTGAATATCAAATAATAATACAAATTAAGCAAAGAATAATCTGTGAGGTCTGTGTTACAGTTTAAAGATTATAAAAAGTTATCATCAGGTACTGTGCTTCTGTCTACATTTTATATTGTACTAGTTCAAGGCTAATCCCAGTTGCTCCAATAAAGAGCAACTGGGATTAGCATTGAGTTTTAGTTGCTATAATTCACTGATGCCAAAATATTGTACTTCTCAATACTGTGATTTAAATGCTCAGAGGTTTCACTGCAGCTCACAATAATCATCTCTAGAGGTCAGTATTTCACCTCAAAGGCGTTGTTTGGGAATACAGAAAAACTGTAGGTGTTGTCCAAAGTTATTAGCGTGTCTAACATTAAACATTTCCCCATTCAAGAGTTACTAACACAATGTTCTCCCCAATGAGATAAAACACAGCGGGATACACAGGTCCTCTAAACATTTACACCGCCTTATAAATGTTATAAGTAGTTGGAAAGGCAAAATTTGGGTCCTTTAAATTTCTCTCTGCACCAATGGAAACTATGAAGGCGTTCACTGCAGAGAAGAAAAAGCTGTCAATTAGCATTTTACCTAATCCTAGAGAGATACTGCAGCTGATAACAGCACTTATTGCCAGCAGTTCCTTAGACAAATCAGTGTTAGGCTGGCTTCACATTTGCGTATGGGAAGGCAGCGTATTGCTGCGTTCCCATACGCAGTCAAACGCATGCGCACTGCGTTCCTATGTTTAACATAGGAACGCATGGTGCCTGCGTTTGCTGCGTTCGGGTGCGGATGCGGACGATATCTGCTGCTTCCGGTGTCCAGCATCCGCACCCGGGACGCAGCCAGTTGGGTTTTTTTGTGCGTTTGGGGACCTTGGACAATCAGCAAGCGTCCCCAAGTGTACAAAAAAAGCATTGTCTTCAATGGGTCCGCAGTGTCCTCTGCATGACACCGCAGGAGAACGCTGCGGACCCATTGAAAAATATCCCGGTGGCCGCCGGTGATGTCACAGGAGCTCACCGACGGCCACCGGGAGATCAGCTGAGGCTCTGCTGTCCTCCTTCTCCCCGCCGCCTGTAATCTCCTAGCGATGTCGGCGGGGAGAACAGCTGATCTGAGAGCTGTTTGAATCTTCCCGCGCCGACATCTCCTCTCAGTGTCGGCGCGGGAAGATTCAAACAGCTCTCACATCAGCTGTTCTCCCCGCCGACATGTCCCGGAGCTTACCGGCGGCCGGGGGGGGCGGAGATCTCCGGCGCTGATCTCCGCCCCCGGCCCGCCCCCGGACAGCGCCGATTGGCTGCCGGGCTCCCTAGTGATGTGTCCGCAGGCGGACATTATCCGCTGCGGACACATCAAAGTGTCCCTGCTTTTGACAGCGTTTGTGTCTGCATGCCATCAGCATGCAGACACAAACGCTAATGTGAAGCCAGCCTAACACATTCACTGAAACATTCTAGGGCCTCATTCAGACATCTGTACATGATTTGCAAATATATATATTTACTAGAAAATCAGTGATGAGACATTGGTGGTAAAAATTGGCACATTGACCAAATATTGAAGCGACTCGGATCCAAAACACTGATGAACAATGATCCTAGTTTTAATGTGGCACCCCAGGGTCCAAGTGCCACAGTGTCATTATCATCCTGAGTGGTAGTGTCACACTTGTGAGCAAGAGAAGGGTATTCACACCAGGCAAGTAACTGCACACAACACCTTTCTGCCTCCAGGCCTGAAGGGGGAGACCTAAACCTGGCTTTAGGGTGAGATCCCCTATAAATTCTGGTCTGCGGCGAAGCTAGTCAGTTCAGTTCCTAGGAGGACTAAGGAAGACATCATGGTGGACGGGTAGCTACACTAAGCTTGTCCCAGGATAGCCAACTCAGCGTGAGGGCCCAAGGCAAGGGTCTTAGTAAGTGGAGAGAAACCTGGGGAGCAGAGCGGTATCGTGCTCACCCCAGAGGAAAGTGACAAGAACAGACACTGGAGTCTGAGGCTGTGCATGGCTTAATGACCCAGCAGAAAATACTGGAAGTTGGGGAATTTCAAGTTCCCCAGCCACACTGTAACCAGAGGCAAAACAGAATAGAGAGCCAGGGACAGCCACCCGAACCGAGGGGCTAATAAAGGACTCGAGTTGCCTGCCAAACCGGCACCTCGCTAGAGATAGAAAGGGCCAGCAGGTTAGCTAAAGCAGCAGCAGGAGCCTACACACAAAGCGCAGCAAGGAGGCCTCAGAATTTTCTGGGTGAGGAGAACCCAGAGTTCCTCTCAGGTGAAGGACTCAGCTTAACATCAACCGGAATTACAGTTGCACCAGTAAAAGGACTGAGGAACCAACAAACCGTGATTCTGTCTGTTGCTTTGCGCACGCCATCCTGCACCCTACACTTCTACTACATCCACTGCTCCGGGGATCTGCTCTGCTCATGGGGAGCCGCTCCATCCCAGCTGCCCGTCCATCATCCCCGGATGTTCTGCAGCAGCAGTGGCCACCTATCGCCACATACCACAGGTGGCGTTATTTATAACTCCGTTATCTATCACCCCTTTTCCTACTGAACTAGAAATTCCCCCTTTGCAACAGAAACCAGGGACACGGAAACCGGGTCATGACCCCTGTGGCTCCCCAGAGACAAAAAAACCCAGCTCTAAGTGCCCCACAGCCCTGGGGTGCATCATTAACATACATGAAATATCACAGACATCTGACTTACAAACCATGGCTCTGATTCATATTTGCTATTTCTCCAGCTTTCTGGCATAAATTGCCCCGTTTAAATATATATATACATATACATATATATATATATATATATATATATATATACACACTTGTTCTCCAAAGTTTACATACCAGATTTTTTGCTTTCTTGCCCTTTTTTCAGAGAATATAAATGATAACACAAAAACTTTTTTCCACTCACGGTTAGTGGTTGGGTGAAACCAATTATTGTCAAACTACTATGTTTTCTCTTTTTAAATCATAATGACAACCAAAAACCTTCAAATGACCCTGTTCAAAAGTTCACATACACTGGTTCTTAATACCATGTATACTGTCCAAGTACGTCCCATGTGCAGCTTTTGGACTGATGAGAGCAAATTTGCCTCCAGTATTTGCTGATAATGTGCTACATTCATCTTTCTTTCAACTTTGACCAAGTTTCCTTTTACCTTTGTAGGTCACACGTCCCCACATTATTAGCGATCCACCTCTGTGCTTTACAGTAGGAATGGTGTTAGTTTCACCATAGTGGTTGTTGACACCTCTCCAAATGTAACTTTTATGGTTCTGGCCAAAAAGTTTGATTTTGGTCTCATCACACCAAATTGCCTTGCTCCAGAAGTTTGGATACTTGTCTGTGTGATGTTTGGCGTATTGTAGGTGAGATACTTTGTGGCATTTGCACAGTAATGGCTTTCTTCTGGCAACTCGACCATGCAACCCAGTGCCTTCTTATTGTGCATCTTGAAACAGCCATAGTTTTCAGTGAGTCCTGTATTTCAGTTGATCTTATTTTTTGGTCTTTCTTTGCATCCCAAACAATTTTCCTGGCAGTTGTGGCACAAATTTTGTCAGTCTACCTGATCGTGGTTTGGTTTTTACAGAGCCCCTGATTTTCCATTTGTTAATCACAGTTTGAACACTGCCGACACCCAATATCAATTCCTTGGATATCTTTTTCTATCCCTTTCCTGTTTTATACAATTCACCTATCTTTTCCTGTAGATTCGTTGACAATTGTTTTTCCTTTCCCCATGACTCACAATCCAGAAACGGCAGTGGCTGGATGAAAGATGCAAGAGTCTGGATCCTCAGCTTTTATGCACACACTGATTGCAAGCAGACAGGTCACAGGTGAGGATGTTACCTTTATTGGCCATTCAAACCCATTTGTGTCAACATCTGTGCATCAGGCCAAAATAACCGGGGTATGGGAACTTTTGAACAGGGTCATAAGGAGGGTTTTCATTATGATTTAAAAAGAGAAAACACAGTAGTTTGACAATAAATGGCTTCACCCAACCACTAACCATGAATGGAAAATTTTTTTGTGCTATCATTTATATTCTCTGAAAAAACAAGAAAGCAAAATATCTGCTGGGGTATGTAAACTTTTGAGCACAACTGTACAAACATATATGTATATATATAAAAACACAAAATTCTAGAGCAGCACTGAGCTACAATCTGATTTTTAGGTGCAAAGTCCAATGCAGTGTTCAACTGCTGTTATATAAAAAAACAAAAACCGGGCAGCACTCTGTAGTTGGTTCATACTTCTTTGTTTATTGGCCCATCTGACTGCAACGTTTCGGCAACAAGTGTGTGTGCCTTTCTCAAGCTGTCTTTTGTTTGCAGGTTTTTTTATGTGTGTGTATATGCTGCGCCGCGGTCCTGACCTGTCAGCGGCTGCAGCTGCGTGCGGCAGCACACCGGACCAGAGGGCAAATTAGCCCTCCAGTTCTGTGTGCTGATCCAGTCCGGGGCTGTCAGGTTCATCCCTGGCAGCCCCGGACTAGATCACACCGCAGTGTGAAGCCGCCCTAAGTACTTGGGCAGGATGATATATATATGTGCAAAGAGAGTAGAAGTATATGTTAGTGGCTCACCCTTATGTGGTATATTCTATTATTATGGTACCTGAAAGTGTAAGTTTTAAATATGAATTTTAATAAATAATAAAATTAAATTGTGCAAATTAATATAGTTTTACTTGTCATCTGTACACTCTGATAGGGGTGGGATACAGGTGATTTGGATATATATATATTGTTGTAAGTGGAATTGAAATAAGCTGGACTTTGATTTTAAACTTTTTTTGTAGTTGATGAAGAGGTTTGTGAACGTCAGGAGTAATTTTGGTTCACTCCTCTTTGTAGTTCATCTCTAAATCATTAAAATGTTGAGGCTGTCTCTTGGCAACACATAGCTTTAGCTCCCTTCATATGTTTTCTATGGGATTAAGGCCTGGAGACTGGATGGGTCACTCCATTACCTTAATGGGCTTCTTTTTGAGCCACTCCTTTGTTGCCTTGGCTGTATGTTTTGGGTCATTGTCATGCTGGAAGACCCAGCCACGACTCATTTTTAATGTCCTGGCAGAAGGAAGGACGGTGTCACTTGGGATTTTACAGAACATGGCTTCATCCATTGTCCTATTGATGCATTGAAGTAGTCCTGTGCCCTTAGCAGAGAAACACCCCAAAAACATAATGTTTTCACTGCCATGTTCGACAGTGGGGACAGTGTTCTTTGGGTCATAGGCAGGGCCGCACCGTCCATTGGACAGTGTGAGCCCTTTCATTCAGGCGGCAAGAGGCAGGGGAGCGGCTGTGCAGAAGGGGGCGGCGCCACATGCACACAGCGTCCCCCTGTCATGGCGCCGGCGGCTCAGGTCAGGTAAGACCCGCCGAGCGGCACTGCTCATTCCACCCCCCCATCCCGGTCCTCAAGCTCAGCACAAGGGGCGGCGGTGCGGGGATCCACCAGCACCCCTCCCCCCGGTCATCAGCTGCTGTGGCTCAAGCGGCGGTGGGGCTTGGTGCACCCCTGGTCATCGGCAACATTTCCCTTTCTACAAACATGGCGAGTTGAGTTAATGCCAAATAGCTCAATTTTTGTCTCATTTGGCCACAGCACTTTCTCCCAATCACTCTCAGAATCACCAAGGTGTTCATTGGCAAACTTCAGATGGGTCTGCACATGTGCCTTCTTGAGCCGTGGGGCTTTGCGGGCACTGCAGGATTTTAATCCATTACGGCGTAATGTGTTAGCAATTATTTTCTTGGTTACAGTGGTCCCAGCTGCCTTGAGATCTTTAACAAGTTGCTCCCTTGTAGTTTTAGGTTGATCTCTCATCTTCCTCATGATTCTGTATACCCCACAAGGTGAGATATTGCATGGAGCCCCAGATCAACGCCTATTGACACTCATTTGTATTTATTCCATTTTATTACTATTGCACCAACAATTGTCTCCTTCTTACTTATGTTTATTTAGCCCATTACAGCCTTGTCTAGGAATTTTTCCCTATGCAAATGGAGCCCATGGAGCCTGGTTTAAGAGTCTCAAACACGGGACTAGCCAGATATCCTTCCAGGGAAGGACCTAGCTCTGGGGTGGACTCTTTGCGGAGACCACCATAACCACCATATTAAGTGGCCCTTTCAGCCAATATCCAGCTCATTACAAGCTTAAAGGGAACCTGTCAGGTGGTTTATGCCCCTCCAGCTATCACTGTCTGTAGCTGCAGCTTTATAATACCAGTCTAATCATCCCTGTCTGAGCTCATAGTGTAATGTGAAAGGTGAAAGAAAAGCATTTATACACTTACATTTCAGTCCCCACCTTGGAGGAGGGGGACTGTCTGGCAGGATAATAGTTAACTCACTTTTAACTTTGATAGCTAAAGGACCTGTGTGAGGTAACGATCATGTGACCTAGTGGGCGGAGCTAAGCTAGCAAACATATTATGTTCTATGACAATTTAGCTCCGCCTATTATAGTCACATGGTTGTGACATCACATCAGGTCTCCCAACATGTTCTAGCACAAGGCTGAAATGTTAACTATTAACCTGCCAAACAGTCCCCATCCTCCAAGCTGGGGACTGACTTCCTCATTACATAAGAAAATGTAAGTGTGTAAATGCTTTTTTTCACCTTTTACATTACACTCTGAGCTCAGACAGAGATGATTAGAATAGTATTATGAAGCTGCAGGTACAGACAATTTTAGCTGGGGTGGCATAAACTAGCTGACTGGTTCCCTTTAAGGATATGACAAGGGAATTACCAAAGCCAGGTATCCATCCACAGACAGCTGTTTCGGGGTATTGCCACCCAGAGCTAGGTCCTTCCCTGGAGGGATATCTGGCTAGTCCCGTGTTTGAGACTCTTAAACTAGACTCCACAGACCCCATTTGCATATTCAAATTCCCAGGGGGCAATGCACCATGAATTTCACTGTGTTTGAGTTCTTTAGCCGGCTGCCCGCAGTATTTTTCTCGACTGGTCTCCCTGAGATCAGTGAGTGCTTTGTGATGTAGGATTTTTTCCCTGACATCCTTAAAAAAGCTGTTTGGTCTTGCCCGATGTTGTAGAAGTTAGAGTCAAACTGATTGAGTGTGATATTCTATCTCTTACTGTTAAAATTACGTACCCATAAAAGTATAGACTGTTCATGTCTTTGTTAGTGGGCAAACTTAGAAAATCAGCAAGGGATCAAATACTTATTTCCTTTAGTGTGCATATGACAGCTGCCCGCTCTCCTCACAAGATCTTGCAGCTATATAGGAATACATGCAACTAATGCGCTCCTATCCGGATAGCGGGTGGCCATGCCAAGTGATGTGATGTGAGTCAAATGTAAGTGTGACTCCAGCCAAAGGAAGAAGACTTTGCTGGACCACAACCAAGGGAGGAGGAACTTTTTTAACTTTTTTGTACTACACTCACAATATGGGGACAGACAAATGGGGCCATGATGGAAACACATGAGTTAAGAGGGAGACACATGGTGACAGGTTGGAGACACATGGGGGAAGATGGAGACATATAGTGGCAGGATGGAGATATATGAGGGAAGAAGGAAACACATGACATCAGAATGGAAACATATGAGGGCAAGATAGAAACACATAGGGAAGAAGGAGACACATGGGACAGGGTGGAAACACATGAGGGAAGGAGACTTATAGGGCAGAATGGAGAAACATATGGGTAAAGAATGTGAGATCTTATGGGGGCAGGAATAAAGACACATGAGGGCCAGTATGTGGGACACTACTGTAGGGGTTAATTAAGGCCATGGTCAGACTAGCGTTTTTAGCAGATGTCACAGACATCTGCTAAAAACAGTCTTTTTTTTCAGCAGCGCTTATGCGCTTTCCAGTGCCGCTGCTGCTGAACGCTGTCCATGGTTACCCGATGTTGATCGTGGTAACCAGCCAGATATCCAGCTGAATGGCGACCACTTAAGCAGAGCGGACAGGGAAAACGCATGCAGCGTTTCCCTGTGTGCTGAGGAAAAGCGGCCGCTACTCAGCTGGACAGTGACATTTGCTAAAAACGCTAGTCTGACCCTGATCACTGCTGTGATGTATATTTTTAAGAATGTTATTTTTCAGAGCACCTGTGTATAATGGCATTTATGGTTATATTAATATTGTATTTTTTTTTATTAATTATCCCTGCTGTTCTGTTCGGGTCATAGTGACTCGTAGACAATTTTTGTGGCCCTGTAGATATTTTTCTATAAGTTTCTAAAACTTGAGGTTATTTGACTTTTCCTCATTTGGGGGGACCTATCTATGAGTATCTTTTTTTGTTTACTTTTAGCTACACGCCGATTTGTACACTTGTCGTGTTGGGTCATAGTGACCCGGCATCATTTTTTACAGCTGTGAGGCCATATTTTCAGTTAAATAAAGGAGTTATAACCTCAATTGGGTCTATTTATTGCATCTACTATTGTATATCAATTTATTTATTTCCTAAATTATTTCAATGGGGTCGTACCCACGATCTGCCGGGTGTATGCATTAAGATCTGTGCACCATAAAAATGGCTTCATATTGATTATTTTTGGTGTGCAGTCTATACTAAAATGTAGAGTTCATCCAGAGAGATCACTAGGTGTGCACTACACGTGTATATTCTGCGCAGAACAGACTGCGCAGAACGCGCTGTGTAAGAGGGCCTTATTTTGTAACGCTGAGCTCTAAAAGCCTCCAAATGATTTTTTTTTTGCTAAGTAAGTCTGTTGCGTATGTTCCAAAAATAAATAAGTAATACTAATGAGTACGAACCACCATGATAATGCAGTAAGTACCCGGGAATATAAAAAACCTAACATGATCTTGGACTATAATATAATATAACCAAAGGTGGTGTAGACACACTAGATCAGCTCATTAGTACATATACCTGCAAGAGAAAAGCAAATCGGTGGCCTTTGATTCTGTTTTACAACATTCTGGATTTGTCGGCATCCAATGCTTTTGTGTTGTGGAGGGAAATCAACCCGAATTGGAATACAAACAAACTCCATAAACGAAGACTCTTTATAGAAGAACTTGGAAATGCACTGGTTAGGCCGTATATTGAGGAAAGAAAGGTAACACCCAGAATGGAAGAAGCAGCAGGCCTTGTACTGAGCATCCAGCAACATGCTCAGGAAAGTGAAACCATGGCCTCCACAATCACTTCTACCCCCATGGGCTCTACCAGCGGTGCTTCAAGAATAAAAAAGAAAAAGGTGCAGCTATTGCCCTTATTCTTGTGATAATAAAACAAGTATTACATGTTCTGGATTCCAACAATTCTTATGCAGAGCCCATATTTATTGTTCTTCATGCAAGAATACATAAAGTAATATTACCATGTAAATATGTTCAAATTGAAGTGTTTATTATGTTTAATTTTTTTGTCACACAATGTTTGATTTGCTTGTTTTGGTTTGTTTTTTGTACCACATATGTGCAGTTTGCTATTTTTCGTTTTGCTTATTACTAAGTTTTTTCTGAATAAAAAAAAAAAGATTTCAATTTCATTTTTCATTTTTTTTAAATTTCCAAACATGTTCCCATACAGTCTAGTAAGCAAAAGGTATAAAAGTAATTGAGTTAGAGTATCTAAAATCAAGATTTACTAAACCGGGTCATAGTGACTCAGGAGCAATTAAAGTGTATAGTACATGGGAACAGAACAGCAGGGTTAATGATCAGTATTGTAGCATTTGGTCACTATGTGGTCGTAAAATGTGATCTGGTCATGGTGTGATGGTATTTCTGCATGTGGTATTATTCATTCACTATGTGGTGGTAATATGTTGTCAGGTTATGGTGTGACTGTATTTGTCCCTTGTATGTGGTGTTTTTGATCTTTTTAAAAAATGTATGTGACATATTCCCTTAAAGAAAAATAAATAAAAATATACCTCTAAAGGGTTTTTTATAGGTATATACCTATAAGAATATTTTAAGAAATGTTTAATAGGTCAAAGTAGGGCCCTGCCAAAAGAGTCTACCTTGTTGTGGTGAATAAATAACTGTGGGATAGAAAGCGCATTAGGATCTTATTTGATAAAAGCAGTGACAGGTAGGCTGAGATAAAACTGCTCACCTTACAGAGTTGTGTCACACACAATTAGTATAAAGGCTCCAAACAGCTGCTTCAGTATCCACAGGTCGAAGCAATAGTAAAAATAATAGAGGAAATATGTGGAATTCAACTGCGCTGAGGAGTTTGGTGATTGTTTTGATGAAGCGGGTGAGGAATACACCTTGAAACGCATTGAATAAATCCATTTGCATTCACCGATTTCCTTTACATATGATTGATAATACAGCAGCGCAGTTGAATTCCACATATTTCCTCAAGTATTTCTTACCTTGTTGTGGTGACAAGTGGGACTTTTAAAGGTTTGAGGTGTGGAGGCAGAGCTGTGGTGGAGCCTGGGCAGAGTCTCAAGGGGCCCAAAAATATTGCCAGTATGGGACCCTGAAATTCCTGGTGACAGCACTGAGAAGACCCATGACCTATGATGCAAACCCAGATTTCTGACACTGGTCACTACATTGGGACCCAAAATCCTTTGGTAATCTTCAGATTTCATGATACCTTTCACCTAGTCAAGGCAGCCAATTCCAGAGACAGCAATACAGCCCCAAAACATATTTGAATCACTACTATATTTGACTGTAGGTACTGAGTTCTTTTCTTTGAAGGCTTCATTCTTTTTTTGGTAATCAGTAGAATAATTTACCAAAAAGCTCTATCTTAGTCTCATCTGTTCTTAAAATGCTTTCCCAGAAAGATTTTGTCTATCTCGCGTATATTTTGGCAAACTGCAGTCTAGCTTTTTTGTGTCAGCAGTGTGGTCTTCCAGGGTCTCTTGCCAATGTTTCATTTAATTCAAATGTCCACGGATAGTCTTGGAATTTAATTGGGGCTTCTTTTTCACCATTCGGACTATGCTGTGTTGCAACCTTTCATCATTTTTTTCTCTGCTGTTGACGTCCAGGGAGATTAGCTATAGGGCCATGGGTTGTAAATTTCTTGATAATGTTGCACATTGTGGATAAACGAACATCAAAATCTCTGGAGATGGATTTGTAACCTTGAGATTGTTGATGGTTTTCAATTTTGATACTGAAGTCCTCAGACAGCTCTCTTGTTCCCTTTCTGTTCTCCATGCTTAGTGCCGTACATATGGGCCAAACAATTTAATGATTTATCTGAATTCAAATGTGATTCTCATATTGCCCACATCTGTTACTTGCCATAGTGGACTTTGAACAAACATCACATGCTTAAAACACAGTTGTTTACCTACAATTTTGGAAAGGTGCTAACAGTTTTGTCCGGACAATTTTTGGGAGTATATGTAAAATCATGTCCAATTTGCCTTTTTTTCATTTTTTTGTCTATTGTTCCATAGCACCCAAAGGAAATAATCAAGTGTGTAGCAAAACATGGGTAATTACAATAATTTTCTGGGAGAAATATTTCATTTTCTGAAATAATTTCAACCATACCAACACTTTAGGCCATGACTATAAAAGACCTGTGAGGGACATTTCAATATTTAAATACTTCATCTTTTTAATCTAATTTCACTTGTAATTAAGGCTAGATATTAGTCTTATACGTAACTAACCCCAGTTACAGTGGAATATCAGACTCTTAAATGCAAAACAGAGGTGAAATGGTATCTTAATACTCAGTAGCTCCAGCTTCCTCTCTAAACATAGCAACCACTTGACCACTGGGTACAAAACAGGAAGCACTGTGAGTGAAGGCAGAACTGGTAATAAACCGTATCTGTCTTCACTATGGGGAGTCCAACTGCATCTGACAGCCAGCTTCCCTCTCTCACAACTGCTCTACTATTTAGTGATGTATTAAAACGTCATTGCAGATTATAAAGCAGAGCATCCCAATATTTAGAGTCTACGGGCAATCCAGAAGAGGTCAAAAAAATTGAACTCCAACAGATGTATTTAATTCAGCAGCTCTCTTAGAAATGTACAAACTTTTTAGCCATTGATTATCTACAGTTTATCTTCAGTAGCAAAACTGCATGCATTAGAAAAGACAGTTAAAAAATATGCCAGATTTGTATTGCAAATTGCGAATTTTGTGTATACTGTTATGTATATCTAACAAGTTGCTCCAAAGGCACACAATTCATAGATCTCCTCAATTTGTTTTTACACCAGTATTTTGCACAAAATATATCTTGTGTCTGCCTGGAGACCCTTGAAGACCACAGTGATAATGGAAGACACATTTCATAAAAATGTGAGCAATGTGCCAGCTTAACTTAGTTAGGCATGAATTTAAAAATCAGATTGAACTGCTGAAATTTCAGGAAGCATAAAATGTGTGGAATGCACAGTAATTAAAACAACCAGAAAATAAGAAAAAAATTGGACAATATATTAAAAGATAGAAAATAATATATCCAGATGTCTGTCTACTTTGCTTTTAATTCTATTTAATAAAATGTAATTAAAAGGAACATTGAAAATGGTAAATAGAGCACATAATGTTAAAAATTTCAATAATGTAGAATTTAAACTGCCATACACATAGACAATATTCTTGTGGTGGTATCACACTTGCAGTTTTCTGTCCTCTGGTGTAATCCGGCAGAATCCGGATGCTACTGGATCCATGCCGAATCTGGTTTGTCTCCACTGAATTTCAATGGGGACTCCGGCACATGCAGTTGCATCCGGTTTCTGTTGGACCCATCAATATCCGTTTTTTAACTTCACCCAAAGAAAGAAAGACAATGTTGTGGTTTTGGGGCTAGATAAAAAAACAGATCTGTCCGGATACGGCACAATGCAGCACTAAATAAAATAGTCTTCAATGGGTGCTGGATTCAGCAAAAGCTGGAAAAGTACAGATCTGGCAACGCTTTTTCAGCCCCTCCCAACACCCATTCCTGCAATAATATACACATGGGGTAAAAATTGTTGGTACCCCTCGTTTAATGAAAGAAAAACCCACAATGGTCACAGAAATAACTTGAATGATAAAAGTAATAATAAATAAAAAACTATGAAAATGAACAAATATAAGTAAAGGCCCCGTTACACAGTACGACCTGCCAGGTGGGATTGTTGGTGGGATCGATGGGACATTGAAGCGTGTAACGGGGCCTTTAGACATTGCTTTTCAACCCTGCTTCCACAGAGTTTTTAAAAAAAATTAAACTCATGAAATAGAGCTGGACAGAAATGATGATTCTTTTAACTTAATATTTTGTTGCACAACCTTTTGAGGCAATCACTGCAATAAAATGATTTCTGTAACTGTCAATGAGATGTCTGCATCTCTTGACAGGTATTTTGGCCCACTCCTCAAGAGCAAACTGCTCCAGTTGTCTCTTGTTTGAAGGTTGCCTTTTACAGATGGCATGTTTCAGCTCTTTCCAAAGATGCTCAACAGAATTTAGGTCAGGGCTCATAAAAGGCCCTTCAGAATACTCCAATGTTTTAGCCATACGTGGGTGTTTTTAGCTTTTGGGTCATTATCCTGTTGCAAAACCCATGACCTGCCTCTGAGACCAAGCTTTCTGACACTAAGCAGCACATTTCTATTTAGAATCCCTTGATGGTCTTAAGATTTCATTATACCCTGCACAGATTCAACACACCCTGTGCCAGATGCAGTAAAGCAGCACCAGACCATAACAGAGCCACATCCATGTTTCACAGTAGGGACAGTGTTCTTTTCTTGACATGCTTCATTTTTTTGTGTCAACAAAGAGCTGATGTGCCTTGCCAAAAAGTTCAATTTTTGTCTCATCTGTGGATAGGTCATTCTCCCAGAAGCTTTGTGACTTGTCAACATGTAGTTTAAAAAATTTCAGTCTGACTTTTGTTTTACTTTTTTTTAACAATGGTGTCCTCCTTGGTCGTCTTTCATGAAGCCAACTGTGGCTCAAACAACAATGGATGGTGCAATCTGACACTGTTGTTTTTTGAGCTTGAAGTTCACCTTTAATCTCTTTAGAAGTTTTCCTGGGCTCTTTTGTTACCATTTGTATTATCTATCTCTGATTTGTCATCAATTTTTCTCCTGTGGCCATGTCCAGGGACGTTGGCTACAGTCGCATAGATCTTAAATTTCTGAATAATATGTGTAACTGTAGTCACAGGAATATCAAGCTGCTTGGAGATGGTCTTAAACATTTTCCTATAACATGCTTGTCTATAATTTTATTTCTGATCTTCTAAGACAACTCTTTCCTTCGCTTCCTCTGGTCCATGTTGAGTGTAGTACAGACCATGTCACCAAACAGCACAGTGAGTATCTGTAGCCCTAGATACAGGCCAACTAACTGATTACAAGATTGTAGACACCTGTGATGCTAATTAGTGGACACACCTTTATTTAACCACAGCACAATGATTATCCAGCAAGTTTAGTAACTTGGCACTTCGAGTTCTTCATAAAACCTCCATTTACTAGAAATTGGTTAAGATCAATTTTTAGCACATAAAATTTCAAAAGGTCAGTATATCATGGTCTCTAGACGACATGTTTTGTCATGATAATCTTTGTACTTGATGTAAACCTTGATTTAACATGTCCCTTTTGTCACATTATTTACAGGGGTACCTTCATTTCTGTCCCGGTCTGTTTCATAAATTTATTTTATTTTTTTTTTAAATTCTGTGGAAGCAGGGTTGAAAAGCAAGGTCTGACTTTCATTTGCTCATTTTCATAGATTTTTAATTTATTATTACTTTTGCCAGATTCAAGTTATTTCTGTGACCATTGTGGATTTTTCTTTCATTAACCCCATTACGACCAATGACGATTTTAGCCGTCATGAAAAGATGTCAGTTCCCGCATCATGACGGCTAAACTCGTCATGGCTTTGAACTGTCACTGTTTGTAAACAAACAGTGACAATTCAAATCTAACAGCTGTCAGTGACAGCTGAGGGTCAGGGGCAGAGGTGTGGGGACCCTTGTTAGTGGTCCCCACACTCAAAGCGATGTGATCGGTCAGTCAATCTGACTGACCGATCACATCATGATCACGCGGGGAAATGCTGAATGTCAGCACTTCCCTGACGGATCGCTGCAGGAGCCAGGCTGTCAACTGTGCCCGGCTCCTGCATGCATCTCCTGCCTCTGCCCACTGCTCCCGTGCTTCCGCTTCTTCCTCTGCTTCCCGGTCTCCTCTGTCCTCTCCCCATACATAATAATGTAATTGGAATGGGCTGATCACCATGGTAACCTGAGGTTGCCATGGCAACATCTGGTAACCTGAGGTTGCCATGGCAACGTCAGGTTACCAGATGTCGCCATGGCATCCTCAGGTTACCAGATGTTGCTATGGCAACCTTAGGTGACTATGGCGACATATGGTAACCTGAGGTTTCCACGGCGAAGTCTGCTAACCTGAGGTTGCCATGGCAACTTCTGGTAACCTGAGGTTGCCATGGCAACTTCAGGTTACCAGATGTCACCATGGCAACCTCAGGTTACCAAATGTTGCTATGGCCACCTAAAGTTGCCATGGCGACCTCAGGTTACCAGACGTCGCCATGGCTACCTTAGGTGGCTATGGCGACATCTGATAACCTGAGGTTTCCATGATGACATCTGCTAACCTGAGGTTGCCATGGCGACAATTGGTAACCTGAGGTTGCCATGGCAACTTCAGGTTACCAGATGTCACCATGGCAACCTCAGGTTACCAGGTGTCGCCATGGCAACCTTAGGTGGCTATGACGACATCTGGTAACCTGAGGTTTCCATGGCGACATCTGCTAACCTGACCCAAGCCTCAGAGATCATGTGATCTCCGGGACTTTGGTTTGCAGCAATGACAGCTACACTGTATGGCAGATCATTGCCATACAGTGCAGCATCAGTGTGACCCCAGAGACTGCAGGAAAAGGTCCCTTGATCCCTCGCTGCAATCTCTAGAGGTGACTGACCGTCGTGGGACCATCGTTGTGGACAACGGGAAGAGTCTGGGTACAGCGCCAGGAAATGGCGCTTCTAATGAATGCGCCATTTCCCGGGACGACTGCGGGCTGGAATTTGCAGCGTGTGGGGCCCAGAACGCTTCGGCCTCACCATGCTGTGAATTCCAGCTCCCAGCTGCCTAGTTGTACCTGGCTGGAAGCTAAAAATACGGCAAAGTCAACGTCATTTTTTTTTAATTGTTTCAAGAAATAATTTTAAAAAAAAAGGGCTCCGCTGTAATTTGGTTACCAGCCAGGTACAACTAAGCAGCTGGGGGTGGGTAGCAGCTCGTAGCTGCTTAGTTGTACCTGGCTCGAAACTAAAAATGTGGCAAAGCCCACGTCGTTTTTTTTAAAAAATTATTTCAAGAATTAAAAAAAAAAGGGCTCCGCTGTATTTTGATTACCAGCCAGGTAAAACTAGGCAACTGGGGGTGGGTGGCAGCCTGTACCTGCCTGTTGCATCTGTGCTGGTGACCAAAAATACAGCGGAGCCCCATATCATCAGTGCAAAATCTCACATGTAGGGGAGCTCCATTGTTTAGGCACATTAGGGAATCTCCAAATGCGATATGGTGTTCACTAACGATTTCAGCTAACTTTCCGCTTGGGAGGTCAAATGGCGCTCCTTCCCTTCCGAGCTGTGCGCCCAAACAGTGGTTTTCCACAATATATGAGGTATTGGTTTACTCAGGAGAAATTGCCCAATAAATTGCCCCCCCGGCCCCTCCTGCCCGCACCCGGCCGCTGTTCCCCGGCCCCCTCCTGCCCGCACCTGGCCGCTGTTCCCCGGCCCCTTCCTGCCCACACCCAGTCGCTGTCCCCCTGGCCCCCTCCTGCTCGCACCTGGCCACTCTTCCCCGGCCCCCTCCTGCCCGCACCTGGCTGCTCTTACCCGGCCCCCTCCTACCCGCTGTTCCCTGGCCCCCTCCTGGACTCCGGCACCGCTGCACACCAATACTGCTGTAGGTATCTACTATATAATTGTCTACTTCTGTCTGTTTGTCTGTAACACAAATCCTGCGTTGCTGATTGGTCAGGCCAGCCGTCCATGACTAATCAGCAACAGGGACAGTCCACCCGCAAATTGGCGCGGGATTTCAACCACGCTTCACTGATTGGTTGTGCCCGGCCGGTTGCCAACAATCAGCGATATTGGAGCAGGATTTAAACCCAGCTTCGCTTTGCATTATTCTTAAATCTTCATAAATAAACTACATACATACTCTAGAATACCCGATGCGTTAGAATCGGGCCACCATCTAGTCACTATATAACAGTCTTCTTAATAAACTATATCATCAAATCACACAAAACACGATTAAATCATCGATGTCTTCAGAGGGGGGCACAGGACTGCATGTCCACCCTTTTACACATCTTCAATGTAAGTATAGGCCCAAAACCACTGTCTCCCTCCCTCTCATTCTGTACTCCTAATAATCATTGTGTTGTCTGTTACTGTCCCCCTCCCAAGATTGCTGCTGACTACATCCTCTCCAGGATCAGTAGAGCATCTTCAATGTAAGTATAGGCCCAAAACCTCTGTCTCTCACCCTCTCATTCAGTTTCTAAATATTTTATTAAGGAATTTTAAGACAAGGGATACAAAAAAAAAAAAGGGGGGAAACATACTTAAGAACAAACAAATAAATAACATAAATATCGAGGTATATACAATAGCAGAACATTTGTTGTAGTACAGAAAAAAGAAAGTTGTCCTTTATCCAAAATATGAATTTTCAGGGAAAAAAATTTCGTAATAAATCTGAGCATTATTTATGCATGAATAAAAGCATATACTAAATTGTGTTGTAGGATATTACATCAACGAATATAAAGTAATAAATACGTCAATTGACCCTGTTCAACAGATTTGGAGAGTAGATTGTGATCCAGAGTTTTCACTTTACTAAGAATTTTCCAAAAGAATTATTCCTAATAGCATGATTATGCTCAAAGATGGTATGGAGAGAAATTTGTTCAATCAAATCTTTTACAGTGGGTGGTTCACTCTTTTTCCACCTAGCAGCTATTAAGATCTTAGCGGAAAGAAGGATGTGAGAAACCAAGAATCTTAGGGACTTGGGGAGGTTTTCTATGCCTATAGAGAGTAAGGCTAATTGTGGGGATATAATTATTTTGAGACCTGTAACTTTAAAAATAAGTATCTTTATATCTGACCAAAAATTCACTAATTTAGGGCAACCCCAAAAAATGGGGGAAAGTGTCCCGGTTTTCTGGCAATCTCTCCAACATAAAGATGACAAAAATGGGTTAATTAGATTTAACATAACCGGGGTCCAATGCCACCTTGATAATATTTTATAGTAAGATTCATGTAAAGTGGCGCATGCAGTATGAGAGTAAAATATTTCAATGGTCTTAGGCATTTTTGGAAGATCAATTTTTATTGCTAATTCTGTCTCCCAAGCTGAAAAGTAAGAGAGATTGGAGAGTTCAGTTTCGTCATTAAATATTTTGTATAGGGTGTTTGTTTTCCATTTAAGAATTTTAGTTGGGTTATCTAGTAAATCAACAATAGGCTGTGGAAAAACTAGTTTAGGATTGTTATTTGTAAAAAACTCAGTAATTAGTCTCCAATTAGTCCTCTCATGTCTTGTGAGTAAAACTTTATTTTGCAGATGGAGGAATGTTAGTTAAAGAATCTCCATTAAGTAAGTCATTTACATAGAAAATACCCCTATCAATCCAATTTGATAGGTCAGTTTTTGGAATAAGTATTTCCAACACCCCTATAGGAATTTTTTCTAGTTTGGTGAGATTAAAACACCTTGAGGCATTCAATAGATTCCTACATACCAAAATAGTGGTTTTTAGAGTAGAAAAATTGGGGGTGGGGGGGGGATTAGTAGGGTCTATTAAATGAGAGATAAGCATGGCGGCTAAGGTACTATTTTTAGAAAATGATTTTTCAAGCGATACCCAGGATTTATCACATGCCTCACAGAGCCAATTTTGAGAAAGTTTAATAATGGAGGCTTGGTAATAATTGTAGAGGTTAGGTAGGCCCAAACCGCCCATTTTCTTTCCTTTTTCTAAAGAAGATCTAGCCTCCCTCGGTTTTTTGTTCTTCCATATGAAGGATCTCAGTTGGGTTTGAAATTTGCTGAACCATATTTTAGGGATGAATAATGGCATGGCTCTAATTAAGTATAAAAATTTTGGAAGCATAATCATTTTAAAAGCTTCAATTCTACTTAGCCAAGACAACTCAAGTTTGGAAAGATGCAGAAATTCTGAGTGAAAAGATTTTAGTAGGTTAGTTAAGTTTTCATGAACTGAGGAGAGGGCAGGTTTAACTATAGAGATACCCAAGTAAGCAATTGACTTTTCTTGCCAAGTATAGCTAAATTCCTCTTTCAAATATATAAGGAGAGTCTCATCAATATTGAATTGTAAAATATGGGATTTTAGTTTGTTAATTTTATAAAGTGATACACGTGAAAAGTCTTCATTATTTGAAATAAGATGTCGCATAGATTTTAATGGATTAGAGATGGTTACAAGGATGTCATCTGCAAATAAGCCAATTTTATATTGACGATGATCTGATACAATGCCTTTGATGTTGATGTTTTCCCTAATTTGTTCTGCAAATGACTCAATGAAAAAAGCGAATAAAATGGGGGATAAAGAACATCCTTGTCTGGTGCCATTTGACAGATTAAATTTTTGGGATAAAAAGTTGTTGGAGTAGACTCTTGCTGATGGGTTATTGTACATGGCCTTGATAAAGTTCAAAATTTTACCACAAAGTCCAAATTTCTCTAAGGTGTAGAAAAGACCAATGAACTCTATCAAAAGCCTTTTCGGCATCTAAAGCTAGGAAAACAGCAGGGGATTTTGAGTTTTCAGTTATTATGGCCAGGTCTAGAGCTCTTCTCGTAGCATCTATTGTTGATCGTCCTGGAATGAAGCCATTTTGGTCGACATGTATTAACTTACCAATGTGTTTTTGAATTCTATTAGCAGCTAACCTAGCCAAGATTTTAGTGTCACAATTCAAAAGAGATATTGGCCTTTAGTTTTTAGCATCAGAGAGATCCCCTTTCTCTGTAGGCAAAACCGTTATTACAGCTTCCAGCATATCTTGGGGAAGGGTACCTTGATTTGCAGAATGATTAGCTAATCTAGTGAGGTAAGGCGTTAATACATCTTCCAATTTTTTATATAGTTCATTTTAAAAGCCGTCTGGCCCTGGTGATTTCTCATTTTTTTAATTTTTTATAGCAGTAGAAATTTCAAAGGAAGTACCGTATATACTCGCGTTTAAGCCGAGTTTTTCAGCCCAAAAATTGGGCTTCATTGTTTTGTTCTTTTTAAAGCCCTCACAGCCCCCGAACTTGAATAGTAACACAGAATTCTCAGGGAAATCTGTGTTCGGGATCTGTGCCCAAAACACTGGGTGTTCAGTATGGACCCTGAATTTATAAATGAACTTTATTACTGACCTACCACCCTGAGAACGGAAGACTTGTGTCTGAGTGGTGGTGGATCGATTCAGTAAGCAGTATCATTCGGATAACCCAATTCTGAAACCAGTAATAGTAAACTATTCATTAGTCATGTTGTACAATTACATGGTGTTCCCATGAATATTGCTTCTGATAGGGGCACAAAGTTTGTTTCTAAATTTTAGAGAGCATTCTGTAAAAGGATTAAAATTGAATTATCCATTTCTTCTGCCTACCACCCAGAAACTAAATGGTCAAGTGCTTGATTTGTGCGCTCGGTTTGAACAGTATCTTCAGTTTTATGTCTCTGAGCATCAGTCCAATTGGGTGGAACACCTGCCACTAGCAGAGTTTGCCATGAATAATCAATACCAGGAGTCCATCAAAGCCATTTCCTTTTACTGTAATAACAGGCTACATCCTCGCTTTGGTTCCTTTTCCTTTATGATTTCAGATATCCCTGGGGTAGAAAGATCTGTAGATCAGTTAAAAACTATCTGGTCTGAAGTCACAGAAATCCCCAAATGTCCTTTCATTTTATATAAAGACACATGAATCTGTGATGTCCCTAAATGCCCTTTCATTTTAGGGATATCACATCTCCAACACTCTCAAGTTAGATGACAATGAACTTTTGACACTTCTTATGTGAACTCTCTTGCTTCGATTCATAGCTTTCTACAACTCACTGAAGTATTTTCAGGTCTCCACAGGCCACTAATCATAGAACAATAATACAATCTGTTCCTCTTATCTTAGAATTTTGACTTTACTTTCCCAGCTCCTGTACCCCTCCCTAGCCTGACTCTGCTTTACATCACCTGTCATATTTACTACAGCATCTAACCATGCTTTTTTTTTGCTTATATATACAGTCATATGAAAAAGTTTGGGCACCCCTCTTAATCTTACTCTTTTTTTTTTTTTGTTAAAAAATTGTTTTTGACATCGATGGTAAGTTTTTCTGATGCTGCTTTTTCTTAGTAGTTTTTGTACAATATTTAGAATTTAGAGACAGCAGGTCGTTACAAAAAAATGTGTTGAAAGCATGAATAAGTACCCTCATCTAGCATGAGGGAAGATTTTTACCTTTAGATAGAAGACCCTTAAAAGGAAATATTGTTCCAATCTTTAAAATACGCACTATTTAATGAGAAAAAGAACATGAATCTATAAAGAATATCTAATATTTCATTTTTCTAATCAAAGGATGTCTGTGGTACAGGTTGATACACTGATTAATAATCATAGTATTTTATGCATGTTCATCCTTCCAGGAGATATAATTGGTTTTCTGGCCGATATTAAAAATAATTCCCCAAAGGCGCGTATAAAACCCTGCCACGTTATCCAAAATAAACTGACTTTCTAGCCAAATGATAGAACTGCTTCCTGTTTCTAAACTGTACTTTATTCATTGACACAGTGAACTCGTCATAAAAATTGCAAATCACAAGTACACTCACATAGCATTTAGGACTGCTTCAGTTATAGGACTCTAAATTAGTCTGAAACTAGTATAAGGGGAGTTTGCATTTTTATTACTATTTGATTTAATGAGCGATTTGCTGATAATTCTGAGAGGTCAAACAGATTTACAAAAAAACATAGTCGGTGTTCTTTTGGCTAACTAGAAAGATTATAATTCCAAGCTCTAGAGAAACTAAGTCCGTTTCGTTGGGAAGGTTTGCAAGGAGTGAGAGAAAAGGAATATTCTAAAAAGATTTAAGACATTTTGCACGGTGGTGTACCCAAACTTTCTTTTTTATGTTTCTCCTTTTATATAAATATCTCTATTTCTAAACTTAGAGCTAACATTAAAGGTTTATGCAGATGTCCATGAAAATTGGTCCAATCTCAGACTGCAATGCATGGACCGGCCACGGCTCTCCAGCCCTGATGTTCACAGCCTAAGGCCCCTTTCACATCAACGGTAATCGCTGATCGCGGCAGATGCGGTGAAAAAACCTCAACTGCCGCGATTACCGCATAACGCCCACACTTGCGGCTCACCTGCGGCAAGCCCCATGCAATGTCTATGGGGCTTGCGGTAAGTGTGCGGCAGGTGCGGCAAGTGCGGTTTCGGCACTTGCAGTAGATGCGGCCATGAGAAAACCACGGCTGACCGCGTTTTTTTCGCAGCCGCATTTGTGGCAAGTGCCAAAACCGCAACTGTACCGCACTTGCCGCACCTGCCGCAAGCCCCATAGACATTGCATGGGGCTTGCCGCAGGTGAACCGCAAGTGCGGTCGTTATGCGGTAATCCCGGCAGTTGA
This sequence comes from Allobates femoralis, assembly GCA_033576535.1. Classification (NCBI taxonomy): domain Eukaryota; kingdom Metazoa; phylum Chordata; class Amphibia; order Anura; family Aromobatidae; genus Allobates; species Allobates femoralis. The sequence continues at coordinate 193,215,755 of JARQOC010000001.1, forward strand.
GGTTTTTTCACCGCAACTGCCGCGATCAGCGATTACCGCTGATGTGAAAGGGGCCTAAGAAAAATAAATTAAGCTGGCATGCTCAAGTCAGGAGACCTGCAGCCAGTCCATGCATTGTATTCTGAGACTTGCCGATTTGTGTGAGTCTTAAGGTATGACTTTGATTTCTGAACACTGAACTGCAGTAATGGTGTAAGGCATTCTGTTGTATGTTTAACTGTTGTGGGGCAGCGCCTGGATTGCAAGTCAGGAAACACGTGGAGCCCGGTTGTAGTTCAAACAGGACCCGGTGTTTATTGCTGATACACACAGCGGTGGCACAGTCTGCCGGAATCCGGGTCGCAGCCGGGTACATAAGACACAGTTCATATAACGTACCCGGGTCCTTCAGGCCAAAGGCCTCCGTTATGGGTCACCCCGAGTTCCTCCAGCCCTCCTGGGCTAGGCCGTGTTAGTCTAGCACACGGCCTCCTGGAACTCTAGACCTCTCCTTTCTATATCTCTGCTGCTGCTGCAGCTAAGGCACAATTCTGTGTACAGGGACCCCGCCCTGCCTCCTCACCAGGCTTTTAACTCCGTGTCTACTTCCGGGACCTTGCAAGACCCGGTGTAACAGGCCAGATTAACCCCCTGACCAGAATATACCCGGGGTTAAAGTGGCCTAGCCCAGTTTATACCCCGGGTATATTCTGGCCTAGCCCAGTTTATACCCCGGGGTATAAACTGGGCTAGCCCAGAATATACCCCCCTGGGCCAGAATATACCCCGGGTATATTCTGGCCTAGCCCAAACTATACCCCGGGGTATAAACAGGCCTAGGCCAGATTATGCCCCTTTGTATACCACAGCAGCTGTAGATCAGGGGCCCAAGCCGTGCACAGGGCCCCAAGCAACGCATGGGGGCCCGAGGCTGCACAAAGTGGCGCCAGGCAGCAGAAAGTGGCCCCAGGCAACATACAGGGGCCTCAGGCAGTGATAGGGCCCCAGGCAGTGCAAGGGGCCCGAGGCAGCACACAGGGGCCCGAGGCTACACACAGGATCCCAGGCTACACACAGGGGCCCCAGCCAGCATACAAGGGCCCCAGGTGGTGCACGGGGCCCAAGGTGGTGCACAAGGCCCCAGGCAGCACAAAGTGGCCCCAGGCAGCACAAAGTGGCCTCCTGGTACACACAGAATCCCAGGCTACACACAGGGGCCCCATGCAGCATACAAGGGCCCCAGGCAGCACAAAGGGGCCCCAGGCAACATACAGGGGCCCTACGCTACACACAGGATCCCAGGCTACACACAGGGGCCCCATGCAGCATACAAGAGCCCCAGGCAGTACAAAGGGGCCCCAGGCAACATACAGGGGCCCCAGGCAGTACTAGGGGCCCCAGGCAGCACAAAGGTGCCCCAGGCAGCACACAGGGGCCCCAAGCTACACACAGGATCACAGGCAGCATAAAGGGGCCCTTAACACGGTCTCTTGCCCCCTGTCTCTCCCCACCCTTGTGCTGTCTCTGACCCCGTCTGCTTCCTGGGGCCCCAGTGTGCTGTCTTGGGCCCCTGTATGTTGCCTGGGGACACTTTGTACTGCCTAGGGCCCCGTGCACTGCCTGGGCCCCTTGTATGCTGCCTGGGGCCCGTGTGTAGCCTGGGATCCTGTGTGTAGCCTGGGATCCTGTGTGTAGCCTTGGGCCCCTGTGTGCTGCCTGGGGTCCCTGTGTGCTGCCTCGGGCCCCCATGCACTGCCTGGGGCCCCTGTGTGTAGCCTGGGATCCTGTGTGTAGCCTGGGGCCCCTAGTACTGCCTGGGGACCCTGTATGTTGCCTGGGGCCCCTTTGTGCTGCCTGGGGCCCCTGTATGCTGCATGTGGCCCTTGTGTGTAGCCTGGCATCCTGTGTGTAGCCTGGGGCCCCTAGTACTGCCTGGGGCCCCTGTATGTTGCCTGGGGCCCCTTTGTGCTGCCTGGGGCCCTTGTATGCTGCATGGGGCCCCTGTGTGTAGCCTGGGATCCTGTATGTAGCCTGGGGCTCCTAGTACTGCCTGGGGCCCCTGTATGTTGCCTGGGGCCAGTTTGAGCTGCCTGGGGCCACTGTGTGCTGCCTGGGACCCCTGTGTGTAGCCTGGGATCCTGTGTGTAGCCTGGGGCCCCTAGTACTGCCTGGGGCCCCTGTATGTTGCCTGGGGCCCCTTTGTGCTACCTGGGGCCCTTGTATGCTGCATGGGGCCCCTGTGTATAGCCTGGGATCCTGTGTGTAGCCTGGGGCCCATGGTACTGCCTGGGGCCCCTGTATGTTACCTGGGGCCACTTTGTGCTGCCTGGGGCCACTTTGTGCTGCCTGGGGCCACTTTGTGCACCGCCTTGGGCCCCGTGCACTGCCTGGGGCCCTTGTATGCTGGCTGGGGCCCCTGTGTGTAGCCTGGGATCCTGTGTGTAGCCTGGGGCCCCTGTGTGCTGCCTCGGCCCCCATGCGCTGCCTGGGGCCCTAGCACTGCCTGGGGCGCCTGTATGTGGCGTAGGGCCACTTTCTGCTGCCTGGGGCCACTTTGTGCAGCCTCGGGCCCCCATGCGTTGCTTGGGGCCCTGTGCACGGCTTGGGCCCCTGATCTACAGCTGCTGTGGTATACAGAGGGTTATAATCTGGCCTAGGCCTGTTTATACCCCGGGGTATAGTTTGGGCTAGGCCAGAATATACCCGGGGTATATTCTGGCCCAGGGGGGTATATTCTGGGCTAGCCCAGTTTATACCCCGGGGTATAAACTGGGCTAGCCCAGAATATACCCGGGGTATAAACTGGGCTAGGCCACTTTAACCCCGAGTATATTCTGGTCGGGGGGTTAATCTGGCCTGTTACACCGGAGCGGAGGGAGCGGACCGTCCCTTTCTCTCACACCCTATACCGGGCTCAATACGTGACAGTGCGCATTCTGGGGGAGACATAGCGCCCCTCGCATATGATCCCCCGCACTGTCTCACACTGTTTTAATAAATTCTAATGAGATGGGAAGAATTTTTCAAATTATTCTTAATTAAATTATTTCTTCTATCACTTCGAGAGGCCCTCCACTTTCTTAGATTTGTAAGGGTGGACAGACGGAAATCACTTTGCCTTCCGTATGTCATAAGTTACAGCTCAGGAGTCTGTGGTGTTTATTAAAGGGTTAATTTCCTTCAGACCTGCGAGAGTTAATGTCTTTTTCTGCAGCTGCTGGTCAAGTGATGTGGTTTTGCTAACCACTTCAACCACCCTTTAAATACTCACATGACCCATCACCTGAGGTCATTAAGATACTTCATTCTATTCAAGACCATCCTGGTGTCTAGGAGTTAAACATTTTGTAGCCTTAGAGTTGGGCTGAAGCTTTCAAGCTTGTTTGGTGTCCTTTTTGTTCTATTTGTGTGAAGTTTTACCACTCCTGTCCAGGCATGGGGGAGAGGGTTAGACCAGAGCTGGCCAGGAGCTGGGAAAGGGTGACAGCTCAGACATCCTTACCTTCAGAGGTATCTATGGGAGAAGGGACAGCTAGGGCCCCTCTAGCCTGAGGGTAGGTCTAGGAGACCCCATCCCCCAGTCATTCCTTCTACCTTGTGACATTATCATCGGCCGGTGTCTGGGGGAGTCCCCATCTTCTGCTATCTTTTTGTGTTGCACCGTGCAGGGAACATCTTTATTGTCTCCCCTGACACTGTAGTGTGTACTGATGTATGTAAAATGCTATGGAATTAAAAGCGCTATATAAATCAATAAATATTATATTATGTTATTAAATATTACCAAGAATAGACTTGCTCCCTGACGAGAAAACAAAAAATAAAAACAGTAATGCATAGTGCAATACTTTAGACATTGCACAAGAGCAGCACTTTTCAATAGATATGAATAGTGTCTGCACTATTACTTGAGCTAGAATCAGCATTATTTAAGCTTCTCAGAACTGTGTTGAATACACTATACTTGTAAATCACCCTTACTAACAGGCTCACAGATCAGGTCTGTAAAAAATCAGATTATTTCCACAGTGCCTTTGTTAGGCTGAGTGCTCACAGTTCAGAGGGGCTGCATCTTGGACGCAGCTCCTCCAGACCTGAGGGAAGCCGCGGGTGGCCGCAGGGAGGCCGTAGCTGTCCTGTACTCACCATCTGTGGTGGGTGCAGGGCGGTTTCTCCCTGCGTGCACCTGATGGCAGCCATTTCCAACTCCACAGCATGAAATGAACATGCTGCGGAAGAGTCGAATGCCGGAACCTGCACTGCAGTTGTCAAAATGCTGTGGTCAGGTAAAGCATAGTGAGGATGGGATTTCTTCAAATCCCATCCACTATGCTTCTACTGTACATCGCAACTTTTGGACACAGTGGCAAGACACTGCACCCAAAAATGTTGCGTTCACTGATCGTGTGCACACACCCTTGTACTCAACCTTGAACAGCTACTATGCTGAGAGCCAAGAGCTCAGTGACTTATTGTTAGAGTACTTTTTTCCTACTAACCAAGGCAGACACTCATCTAACTAGGTACTGCTCATAGGGAAAACTCAATAGTTTCTAAGGTATACAATATTCAAATAAGTTTGGCCACACTTGAGTCAAGATATTAAAGAGAAAATCTGTGCTACTTTATCAAGAATATTGCAGAGAATAAGAATGACGTAAGCTTTTCATGTGGGAAACACAATGACTTTGGTGTATTTCTAAGTATGAGAGTCCATGTTCTAAGGGTCCCGTCAAACTTGGCGACGTTCCAGAGATCCCAACAACGATATGATTTGGTAAGGATTGCTGGAACGTCGCTACATGGTCGCTGGTGAGATGTCAAACAGTCAGATCTACTGAACGACGCAGCAACGATATGGCGGTCATTGGGACCCTGTCACACAGCAGCTAGTCTGACGACTCAGACCTACGTGGCTTAGTTCTGAGTCGCCAATGAGGTCGTTGTTAAGGCGTCAAACACACCGATGCATGCTGCCCAGCGGGAAACCGAAAAATGGTCCAGGCAATTCCAACACGATCGGCGATGTGACAGCGAGTCCCCGGTCGATGCTACGTGTCAAACATAGCGAGATCGCTGGCAAGCTTGCCGTTGCATCACAAAATCTGTGACGTAACAGCGATCTTGCTAGCGATCTCGCTATGTGTGACGGGGGCTTAACAACAGAAGCTGCAGACTTTTATTGTCATGGAAAAAGACTGATGTTCTTCTCACACCTACATTAGCTTTGGACAAGAGCAAATAAAATGAAAAAGTTGAAAACCCTAATCGACTGTGTCCCATTCATAAGAAGCCACATTCTCTCAAGGATTGCATTGAATTCAGAAAGAAACTACTCCAGAAATGCAAAGAGCTTTTAGAGAAACTTGGATATTTTTCAGAGGTTGTGCTTCTGTTGAATCCTTTGCTAAAGACTGTAAAATTACATAAAATTACATTTAAACAGGTGGTGCTACAAAAAAAACAATTCCTGTGCTGAGACAATCTTTCAAATGTGCTCCTGCTATGTACTGTGCAATCACTGTGTCTGACCATGCAGGGCTGCTCCACTTCATATTCAGTACAAATCACAGCTCCTTGCCAGGAGATGGGGGCCATAAGTCATATTTAAAATGAGTAAACAGACAAAACATCACAGGCTTGTAGCTGCTGCTTTCTAAAATGAAATTTCAGTTTTATCTCAGGAGTGAGTATTTCTTCCATGTCAACAGTCCCAGCCATCATAATTAAAAGTCAGTTACATAAACTGAGTGGCTGTTGGGTTTCCTATTTCACTGACTTGATTTATGATCAGCTCAGAGAGCTGAATATGAGGTACAAACACTTATTCCTCTGTCACCTCAGGCAGGAATATGCTTTACATAAAGCTGGAAAATGTGGTACTTCAGGTTGGGAAATGTGTTACCTCTCAGGTAGCAAAATGTGTTACCTCAGAATCACTGGCGTAACTTCAAGCCCTGGGGCCCCAATGCGAAAGCTCCAACGGGGCCCCCAATTATTGCAAATCTTTAATAGGATTAGTCTTTTTCTATGGGCCAAAGGGACTTTTGGGGCCCCCCTAGGTTCAGGACCCGGGTGCGATCGCAACCCCTGCACCTGTTGTAGTTACGCCCCTGCTCAGAATACAGCAGATATAAGGCCAGCTGTTTTGTCTGTTTACTCATTTATAATAATTGATGTATACTTGCCCCCATGGCCAGCAGCGGTGGTCTGTGGTGGACATGAACTGGAACAGCCTGTTTAGGTCAGACACAAAAAAAAGACAGTACATAGCAGGAGCACATTTATATCAAGATTATCTTGGCACAGGAGCATAATTTTAACACATTGAATTTTGGAACATAACATTATTCCAATAGCTATTGATTAAAATATACTGACTGTACTGTGTTTGTGGGAAAACATCTTTTGAGTGTTTTGAATGCAGTTTTGAGGAGCATACACAAGCACTGTATTCATTCCAACTTATTTCTGTACCACCTACATCTTTTCCTGCCATCACAAAGCATGGCTCAGACAATGCAGATCAAACTGCAAGTCCTACTATATTATTTTATTCATGAAAGAAGCTGTGTAGAAAGCATTGGGACAAGACCTGTTCAAAGATATGTCTGTAAATATAAATCTAAAGGGTCAACCAGAGAAAGATTCATCAAGTATATACCATCCTGAATGATCAGGAAGTGTAACTCTTAGATCTCCTAATCTTAAGAGGGGAATGCTTACCCTTACACTTTAGATACTTGAAGTGGTGTAACACAGATTTCTGGAAAAGCCAATAGTAGCTTCTCTAGAGATCACTGTGGAGATATTCTTACCAACACTTTTTGCATGCAACCACACACCATCCAACATAGAAAAGATTAGAATGTCCAATGATGCTTTTACTCAACAAAATATAAGGACTTGCTTTTGCTCAATAGAGACATTCTCTGACTACACATGGGGCATCAATAGATCAATGGACAGAAAGATCCATTTGTCCAACAGTTTAACCTATCATGGGTCTTAATAGGCAATACAGCTCTGGCAAAAATTAAGAGACCACTGCACAGTTTTCTAAAAATCACCCTCTCTACATGTCTGACAGCCATTCCATTCCAGTGTCAGGTGAATTCCAACCAAATTCCACCTCATTCTACTTAATGTGCATCTGATTAGGTGATCACCTGAACCTAATCTTATTTAATGAGGGAAAGTATAAAAAAACACTGCTGTGGTCTTCACAATCCTATTGCAATAGGACAAGCTGGTTGGCAAAACAAGTGCTAGGAATAGTCCAAAAGTAATTTGAATGAAAAAATAACTTTTAACCATGCCAAAAGAGTTGAAAAGAAAGGTCTTGAGTGAGGAAAAGAAGGGCTCAATTCTGGTTTTACTGGCAGAGGAATACGGTAGGTGTCATGTTGCTTCCATCCATAAAATTTCAAAGCCGAAATTACAACAAGGTCAACCAGCAGACATTGAGGACAACAAAGCTACAGACCGGCAGAGGGCAAAAGTGACTCTCCACTGACCGGGATGAACATCATCTTATTCGAAAGTCACTCAGCAACCACAGGATGACATCAAGTGACCTACAAAATGAAAGGCAAATGGCAGCTGTGGCGAAGTGCACGGCAAGAACAGTTTGTAACAAGCTCCTAGAGGCAGGGCTCAAGTCATGTAAAGCTAGAAAAAGGCCTTTCATCAATGAGAAGCAAAGTAGAGCCAGGCTGAAGTTTGCCAAAGACCATAAGGATAGTGTCATAGAGGACTGGAGTAAGGTAATCTTCTCTCATGAGTCTAATTTTCAGTTTTGCCCAACACCTGGCCACCTAATGGTTAGACAGAGACCTGGAGAGGCATACAAGCTACAGTGTCTTGCACCCACTGTGAAATTTGGTGGAGGATCAGTGATGATCTGGGGATGCTTCATCAAGGCTGGAATTGGGCAGGTTAATCTTTGCGAAGGACGTATGAATCAAGCCGCATACAAGGTTATCCTTGAAAAACACTTGCTTCATTCTGCTCAGGCAATGTTAACCAACTTTGAGGACTGTTTTTTCCAGCAGGACAATGCCCTATTCCATACAGCTAGGTCAATCTATGTGTGGATGAAGGAGTACCACATCAAGACCCTGTCATGGCCTGCCCAATCTCCAGACCTGAACCCCATTGAAAACCTCTGGAATGTAATCAAGAGGAAGATGGATAGTCACAAGCCATCAAACAAAGAAGAACTGCTTAAGTGTTTGTGCCAGGAGTGGTATAAGGTCACCCAAAAGCAGTGTGAAAGACTGGTGGAAAGAGGCCAAGATGCATGAAAGCTGTGATTAAAAATCATGATTATTCCACCAAATATTGATTTCTGAATTCTTCCTGAGTTAAAACATTAGTATTGTTGTTTGTAAATGAATATGAACTTGTTTTCTTTGCATTATTTCAGGTCTGAAAGCACTGTTTCTTTTTTATTATTTTGACGATTTCTCATTTGCGGCAAATAAATACAAAAATTTTAGCTTTGAATTTCAGAGACATGTTGTCATTAGTTTATAGAAAAAGAGATCAATGTACATTTTACTCAAAAATATACCTATAAAGAGATAAATCAGAGAAATCTTCATTTTTGCCAGAGCTGTAAAACAAAGAGGACTACCAAAATTTCTTTATCTAACACACATAGCTTGCCAAATGATTTCTGTACTTATCTTCAGTCATGCCCAACTCATTACTGGGCGAAATAAAGCTGAGTAAAAGATATTCCTAGCATGACTTCTTTGACAATATGACATGTTCCTGTCATGTACTGACAGCTTTGCAGATAAGTTATCTTTCTTTTCTCTAATCAAATGTGTATTGTACATACCGTATATACTCGTGTATAAGCCGACCCGTGTATAAGCCGACCCCCCTACTTTTGCCCCAAAAATCTGGAAAAACCTATTGACTCGTGTATAAGCCGAGGGTGGACCCCAGCACAGGTATACAGCCCCCAGCAGTGTGGTATACAGGCCTCCCCAGTGGTAGTATACAGCAACCCCAGTGGTAGTATATAGCATCCCCAGCAGCCCCAGTGGTAGTATATAGCATCCCCAGCAGCCCCAGTGGTAGTATATAGCATCCCCAGCAGCCCCAGTGGTACTATATAGCATCCCCAGTGGTAGTATATAGCATCCCCAGCAGCCCCAGTGGTAGTATATAGCATCCCCAGCAGCCCCAGTGGTAGTATATAGCAGCCCCAGCAGTAGTATACAGCAGCCCCAGTGGTAGTATATAGCATCCCCAGCAGCCCCAGTGGTAGTATACAGCAGCCCCAGTGGTAGTATATAGCATCCCCAGCAGCCCCAGTAGTAGTATATAGCATCCCCAGCAGCCCCAGTGGTAGTATATAGCAGCCCCAGCAGCCCCAGTGGTAGCATATAGCATCCCCAGCAGCCCCAGTGGTAGTATACAGCAGCCCCAGTGGTAGTATATAGCAGCCCCAGCAGTAGTATACAGCAGCCCCAGTGGTAGTATATAGCATCCCCAGCAGCCCCAGCAGTAGTATACAGCAGCCCCAGTGGTAGTATATAGCATCCCCAGCAGCCCCAGTGGTAGTATACAGCAGCCCCAGTGGTAGTATATAGCATCCCCAGCAGCCCCAGTAGTAGTATATAGCATCCCCAGCAGCCCCAGTGGTAGTATATAGCAGCCCCAGCAGCCCCAGTGGTAGCATATAGCATCCCCAGCAGCCCCAGTGGTAGCATACAGCAGCCCCAGTGGTAGTATATAGGAGCCCCAGCAGCCCCAGTGGTAGTATACAGCAGCCCCAGTGGTAGTATACAGCCCCAGTGGTAGTATACAGGCCCCCCAGAGGTATATACAGCCCCAGTGGTAGTATACAGCCCCAGTGGTAGTATACAGGCCCCCAGAGGTATATACAGCCCCAGTGGTAGTATACAGCCCCAGTGGTAGTATACAGGCCCCCCAGAGGTATATACAGCCCCAGTGGTAGTATACAGCCCCAGTGGTAGTATACAGCCCCAGTGGTAGTAAACAGCCCCCCCCTGCTTAATATGGGTCCCCCAGTATTAATAAACAGCCCCCCCCCCCTCCTTATCATGTGCCCCCCGGCTGCGGCAGCTGTCAAAATAACAAACAGTTTATACATCACCTTCCGTCGCAGCCCTCCGCTCCTCCGCTCGCCGGCTTCTTCTTCTTCTTGTGCCGACTTCTGTGACCGCGCGCAGGAAATGACGTAATCTCCTGCGCCCGGTCACATGACACCGGCACAAGAAGAAAGAAGAAGCCGGCGAGCGGAGGAGCGGAGAGCTGCGACGGAAGGTGATGTATAAACTGTTTGTTATTTTGACAGCTGCCGCAGCCTGGGGGGAACATGATAAGGAGGGGGGGGGGCTGTTTTATTAATACTGGGGGACCCATATTAAGGAGGGGGGGCTGTGTATTGCAATATGCACGGCATCCCCCCGCCGCTGATGGGCGGGGGGATGCCGTGCATATTCATTGCACTAATGAGGCGGCCCCACGTGACCGCCTGCGGTCACCGCGGCCCCCTCCTGCCTCCTCCAGCTCCCGGTCACAGCCCCCCCCCCCCCACAGCATACCGTATGACCCGTGTATAAGCCGAGGGGGGACTTTTCAGCCCAATTTTTGGGCTGAAAAACTCGGCTTATACACGAGTATATACGGTACTTTCTACCTTATATTATAAAATTCAGCTATGCATTATTGTCATATTAATTGTATGTACTGTAAACACTGCACCTTTTTTCCTAATGGGTTGACACTGGTGATGAGCGAGTAGTTTGGATTTCGGGTTCAAATAATTCTAACTGAATAATTTTTATTATTCATATATTCAACCCGAATAGTGAACATAATATATATACGGTACTTTAATGTTGCCTAACTTAAAAAAAGAAATAAATAATAAAGTACAAGTATGTATTTTCTTATACTTATGAATATTTGTGGAAATTATCAAACAGGATTGACAGCTACATATCACTGCAATATAACATTAAAAGTAACATCTTGTTATATCAAACTTTTTACTTTCACTGTACAGATGGTCGGTATAGAATTTAATAAATAACTGATAATTATATTGCAACCTAGGTGTATCATATTTAAAAAAAAGTCTATAATTAATGTCAAGAGCAGAATAACTAACCATGAAGAGAATACTAACATACTAAGCCAGACAAATAAGTCCTGAAAATAAGACATCTGGGGTTTGATTATTCACACTTTCAGTATGTCAAATGCATTTTGTTTGTAGTAGAGAAAGGCTAGCGGCAACATAAAGCAGTACTGAATCACTGAGACAAGCAAACGAGAAGGATATTTCCAATTTCATGGTTAAAAAGTCTTTTCTATCCACAAAACATTTGAAAATGAAAATAGACCAAAACTAATAACACATGCTGCACATAAAAATATCCTGGAGATTACTTACTTTTTTTTTACTTGAATATCATTTCATTCAAATAGTTTCCGAGCTATTTCTGCCAAGTCAGGGGGTCTTTTCAGCATATAAGAAGAGTAATTAGGTTTAAAAATGAAGCCATACCAAACATAGAAGGACACATTGCTGAATACCCTATGTAAAAAATATGTAGAAGCTCTTCAAAAGCCTCTGTCACTCCAGCTCTATTCCCTGTCCGTCCAGCACTGCAACTTCATGTTGTCTGTTATTAACTATGCTGTGTAACTTCACGAACAAATGCTGTCAGTTGAGCAAGAAGAGGCGCCACTGTGGAGAAAACACAGCCAGTGATTGGGGCTTGAGAAGAGCTACCATATACCATTTAAAAGCTGATGTATCAGTAAGGCTAGGGTCACACTTGCGTTTTTTTCATGCTTTTTTGGAGACCTGCGTTTTTACAAAAACATGTAGAAACGCACCCATAGGCCCCCATGTTAAAAAACGCATGCCCTAATAGCAAAAACGCATGTCTTAACAGCAATAACGCATGTGTGACAGTACCATGTGTTTTTGTGTGCCTTTTTGCAATTATGTGATTAGCTGACATCAAAAACGCATGCAAAAACGCATGGTACGTTAGTACCATTTAGTACCATCCAAAAACGCATGCGTTTTCCATAGGGGCCCATGTTAAAAAAACGCATGCGTTTTTAAAACAGCACCAAAAAATAGTGCATGCACTATTTTTTGGTGCGGATTTAAAAACGCATGCAAAAACGCAGGGAGCCATCACACAACTTAAAAAACTCATGCTGATAAGGAAAAAAGCTTGCAAAAACGCATGCGTTTTTTTAAGGCACTAAAAAAACTCATGCCAAGTGTGACCCCAGCCTAACGGAGGAATAGGCTGACCATGTAAAGGTATTCCTGGATTTATGTTTGACTAGAGAGGAAACAAGCACACATAGGGTTTTTACTGTGTGCAATCGAGGGGTCCAAATGTGGTACCACTCACCTTATGTGTTTGTTTGAGACACAACCACTGGTACAGCCTAGATCTAGAAGCCAAGGCTGCAGCAAATCACGTGGATTTATGTTTGAAAGATCTACATGTAGACATGAATAGCTTGGAGGGTGAGATCCTACTGATAGCTTCCTTTTATAGTAGTACATAAGTTAGTGAAACTTTACATACCACCATCATCAGCGTTGTCAGATATACCTGTGTGGCCATCTCATTTCTATAGGCTGATCAATAGCATTGATAACTGTACACTTCCAAAGGCAAGTTATTCTTTCATACCATGGACCATGTGGTGTGCAGCAGTTTCTGCACCAGCTTGGCAGTGACAAAAATAGAAAAAAAATAGAGTTTGCGACACCAGAGTGCACTCAATTTACCTCCATTTCTTGGCAGCATGATGTTATGTGTTGGACTCGAATAGTCCAGTAAAGAAGGGAGCCAGTGGGGCAGTAGAAAAAAACACATTTACTGTTGTAAATTACATAGGTACATCCAGATGAATGATTCTTGCACACAGGCTCAATTGCTATTCAGCAATTGTGGTGCCCCTGCAGATCGCCACAGAGGTACTGCGCCCCTGCTAGGGTACCTTTACACGCCACAACTTTTGGCGGCGATCGGAGACAACCTTACGTGTGCGTGCAAATTTTACATGGTTGCCTCTGAACGCCGAAGGCGCTTTTACACGTCGCAATTTCGCCCTCAACCTAAGGCGATGTGTCACCCCGGAAGTTGCCACACCAATAGCGGAACCAATCCGGTGGAGTTCCCTCGCTTCACATGCCGCAATCCCCAAAGGAATGTGGGCACACATGGTTAGCGCCGCAAGAACATAGGCGTGACAGACTGGTGTATTCCACGCCCCAAACACGCTGATTAGACAACGCAATAGCGTTATGATTGGCCAGCCTGCGCAGGAAGGCTGGCTAATACATGACGCCATTGCCATTGTGTAGTGTGAATGGACAGCTGTTCAAATATGGCGCCCTGTGAAGGGACAGCCAATGGAAACACAGTACCACCACCAAGCATCGCTGACGGGGCGCGGTCTCCAGCACGCTGTGGCACGCCTCCAGGAAATCAGTATGCGACGCTGATTCCATCCCTATCGCCCCTTCACATGCCAAAAGCAGGGAATTTCCCATTCATGATTGCTTCTGATTTTGGAGCAGTGCTGTGAAATCGGAACCAGGTGCAACCTTTTTGATCGCCGCCTGATTCCCCAATTACACGCCGCAATTTCGAGGCAATTTCACGGCGATGGTGATGGGGCTACAGATTGCCTGTCAGATTTCTCCCCAGGTCCAGTCATCCCTGCCCAGAATGAACCCTCCACACCAGATCCCTATCCCTAGGAGATCCTCACTGAACTTTTAATGACACCGCCAGGGTCACGGAGCTGGGTCTCGGTCCCTGTGATCCCCGTGATGAAGCCTCACAACAGCCCGGTTCCAAATATCCTAAGGCCCTGGAGGGGCGTGTCACAATCATGGTTACTTTCCAGGGTGGTCATGTGGTTATACATCAGGTGCTGGGTTTCCTTAACTTCCCTTTCTGCTGGTCTGCACAATCCTTACCACACATTAATCTGCGATTGAGGCTCTGGGTTCTCAAATATAGGAGTTATAGCTGCTCATCTACCTTCTTCCTTGTTTCTGTATGTTGGCTCACACACTAGATAAAATGTCTCCTCTCCTTCCCTGCTAATCTCAGAGACACAGTCATGTGGTCCTACCAGGTTAGGCTGGGTTCACATTTGGGGACCCCTCCGCAGTGTTCTGCAGAGGGGATCCGCAATGTACGCACGCGGCCCCACCCAGTTATCAGACTCCCAAATGTGATCTGTGCGCAGGCAGATGCCTGCGCACAAATCACACAGTCTCGTCCGCACCAGGAATGCAACATGTCGCTCCCTGGTGTGGACGAGACTGTGTGATTTGTGCGCAGGTGTGCCACAGATCACATATGGGAGTGAATGGGTGCGCACGGTCATGCGCTGTCAAGCGCAGCACCGTGCGTCCCCATTATAAAAGATAGGAGCTTGCGGCCGCTGTGGTCACATTGCGGATCCCCTCTGCAGAACCTGCGGAGGGGTCCGCAAATGTGAACCCAGCCTTACCTGTATGCAATGTAAGGAAAACAGGCATGCTTCGTTAACCCTTAAAGGGAATCCGTCAACAGGCTTTTGCTACCTTGTCTGAGAACAGCATAATGTAGGAAAAAACATTCTGAAATTAATGATGATTAATTTAGATTACTAGGTACAGCACAACCAAAACATTTTATTTCAGGCATGTAGTAAAGTTGGGAGAGCTGACCCTGGCCAGATCATGCTGTCAATAGAGATTGTGCATTCACTGTAAGGGGTCAATCACAGCAGGGAACATGTCGGACTGCCATGCAAGTGATTTTCTAGTCCTGAATGTTAATCACAATGTAATAAGCCCATTAGTTTAAGTAAACAATTGCTCAGATTCTGGTGATATAGGAACAGTTGACATTTGTTGGTTAACCCTTGCGGCATTATTTCTCACACAGTGGCAGGATTACTTTCTAATTACTGATAGATTTCTGCTGATGTCATGACTTTCTGTGGCTTTTTTCTTTTGTGTTAAATACATTTTCCCTTTGTCATTTCTCATTATTAAACATCATTAATTTTATGGACATCTATAGTTTGATTTCTTTGCCTTTGTACATTAGATGAGTTGTTACCAACATCTGATGAGAAAATCTTGCCAATGCTAATATATCTACTTAGAGAATTGACGACATGTTCACTACTTATTTCACTCATTGTATGTACATTTTGGGTAAAGCAATTCAATCTTAAACGTATGGTGTCTTCAGGGTTCTTTTTGTATTTCTGGTAAACTGGTTGCTCCACAGAAAAGAAAATGGTAGTTTATGTATCAGGAATGTGTGCTAAGGAAATAATTTTTGCTGTCAGGAGAGGGGTACTTGCTCACAAACTATAATTTATTGAGCATTTTTTTCTAGAGGGGAAGTGCATTTAGTTGCATACACTTTTGAGCATATTTATGAATGACAATGACAAGGCCTAAATATATGAACTCATGAATTATTTATAATTAGAGGTCTGAGATATTGTTACCTGTGCAACAACAGCCATCAGATAAAGACTAGATTTAGCACAATTAAGGAGGACCTGTCGCCTCCTGGTGCTTTCCAAACTGAAAGCACCCCTAAAAGCAGCGTGTCTGCTGCATTCAAGGAAGGGGTCCCCCATGTCTCTAGCCCCCCTGTAAGTTGTACAAAACACTTTATAAAGTGTATAGATAGGGAGTCCAGAGGGACTTACTCAGTAATTAGTCCTCGCTGCTCCCTGGTATTCTCCCCGCCTCCAGCCCTCTCTTTGCCACCTCCAGCCCCCTCAGTGCCGCCTCCTTTATGTGTCTCCCCTCCTCGGCCGCTCATGCTGCTCTGCGTCTGAAGTCACACAGATGCAGAATGAGCAATGGGCGGGAGCAGTCCCAGCAGCTGAAACACCTCCTGCCAGTGATGTTAGCGCTGGAGCCCGCCCTGCTCCAGATTATGCATGTACAGCAGGGCGGGCTCCAGTGCAAATGTCACTGGCAGGAGGTGTTTCAGCTCTTGAGACCGTTCCCACCCATTGTTAGCTCTGCGCCTGCATGACTTCAGATGCAGAGAAGCATGAGCAGCCAAGGACGGGAGACATATAAAAGAGGTGGCACTAAGGTGGCTGGAGGTGGCATAGAGAGGAGTGGAGGCATGGAGGATACCAGGGTGCAGCAAGGACTCATTACTGAGTATGTCCCTCCTGACTTCTTATCTATACATCTTATAAAGTGTTTTGTACAACTTACAGGGGGGCTAGAGATATGGGGACACCTTCATTAAATGAAGCAGACACACTGCATTCAGGGATGCTTTCAGTTTGGAAAGCACCAGAGGGGTGACAGGTCTTCTTTAATTTATAGGCTTGTGTTTCTTTTCTACAAAAGCAGATATTGAAGGGGTTGTTGCATTTTCCCATATTCTGCTTGACATGTAGTATTGTGTTTTTGTCTAGCAATTCGGACCGGCAGCATCATTGCATTTCTGACTAGTGATGGGTCGAACACCCGATGCTCGGGATCGTCTGGTTTGCCCGGACGTTTTGTAACGTCCGAGTTCGTGGCTGGACAGAACTCGAACTTGTGTAAAATAAAGAATAAAGTTAATAATAAACATTGTCATTATACTTACCGATCCCGCAACGCATCCTGCTGTCTCGCTGTCTCCCGGCTGCATCTACTTCCAGGGCCGCTCATTAACTTCCGGCGATATGCACTGCACTGCTCGGCACTCAGGAATTTTCGGCCCGTGTCGGTAGTATTCGCTGTGACATCAGGGTTCACCTGAGATCATGGCTCAGCTATGAACTCGATTGAACTCTGACTATCACTGTTAGTGTCAACCTGCTTCTCGCTCTGTACAGATGCTTGTCTGTACAAGCGAAGAGGCAGAGCTGACATTGCTTTCCCTGTGGATTACAACAGACTGAGGATTGTTTCTAATCAAGATGGAGTCTATAAATGTGGTGTTTTATTTCTAATTCAAAAAATATTCTCTGTTTTTACTGTTTACTAGAAATTCATGGTGGCCATGTCTAACTTGGCATGACACCATGAATTTCAAGCTTAGTACCAGCTGAGAGTACAAAGCTGGTATTAACCCCATTATTGCCCAGTGTGCTACCCCCTCAACCAGTGCCACTGGAGGAGCCAAGTAAAGCACTTTGAAATGACTCTACGATGAATGTGCCATTTCCATGCGGTTTTCAGCATGGGGGGGCCAGAAAGCCAGGCAACTGGGGGTGGCCCGTAGGTGTCCTCTTTATCTGTGCTGAGAATCAAAAATACAGCAGAGCGTTATATCTTTTTTAAAATTATTTTTTACATTACTATGATGTCAGTTAATCTGTGAAGGGCCCAGCAGCCAAATCGCAGATGCTGTCACAGAGTGGGAGTCTGTGAAAGGCTGATGGAGTAACCTGAAACCAGCCCATACATTCTAGCATCTAGAATATATGGACAAATTCCAGGTTACTCCAATAGCCAACACAGACGGCCATTCTGCATGGAGGCGTCTGTCCCTCACACATATAGTAGTGTAAAAATAAATAATTTAAAAAAATGACATAGCGCTCTGTGGTATTTTTGAGTCTCAGCGCAGACAAAGCGGACAGCTATGGACTGCTATACCCAGCTACCTGGCTTTTACTTGGCTGGCAATCAAAATACAGGGAAGGTCATTAGTCTTTTTAAATATTTAAACAAATAATAAATAAATATACTTGGGCTCCCGCCGTATTTTAATCACCAGCCAGGTAAAACCAGGCAGCTGGAGGCTGGGATACTCAGCGTGGTAAGGCCCTAGCATTCTCGGCCCCCCACACTAATAACTGCAGTCCACAGGGAGAGCAAAGTCAGCTCTGCTTCATTGTCAGTTCAGACCGACAAGCAGGCTGACACTGACAGTCAGAGTTCAATCGAGTTCATACCTGAGCCATAAACTCGGGTGAACCCTGACGTCATCGCGAACACTGCCGACACCGGACGAAAATTGCTGAGCAGTGCAGTGCATATCGCCGAAGGTTAATGAGCAGCGCTGGAAGCAGAAGCGGCTGAGAGACAGCAAGATGGCAGAATGCATTGCGGGACCGGTAAGTATAATCATAATGTTAATTTATAATGTGCTTTTTTTACATCCCAAAGACCCAAATTGTAACATAGGTTTCCCAGGGAAACCCATGTCCAGGATCTTGTGCACAAAGACTAGGTGTTCGGTACAGATCCCGAATTTTACAGTTCGGGTTCGCCCATCACTGTTTCTGGCCTGAACTGTGCATACACCAATGCTGCAAGCCACAACCTGATCAGCTTCAAAACAGTGATTACAAGCTTGTTTTACAACAACTAAGAGACTATCCCTTGAGAATAGCTGCTATAATACCTCCTATACACAGCAAACAGGGAAGGATTTCTTCGCTTCAGATCAAACAGAGGCAGCAGAACAATTGAGATAAATGCACAGCAATACTAAATACAGCAGATGTAAATACAGTTGTTGGATGAGATAAAAGACTTATTAGAAACGTCAGTACACTGTGTCTCCCTGCACTTTTTCTCTCACCATGTTCCTCACTCCTCTTCATTCCTACCCTCTGTATAGAGGGTTAACCTACCACCTCACTGAGTTGCCAGTCTGTCTTGTCTGGAGCTGATTTTTCAGAGTGAATAATGAGTTCAGGAGGCAAGTGGAGTTGCTTTTAACTGAAGAACTAAGGTTCTCTAAATACAAAAATATTTAAAGTTTTGTATATTCACCTGTACGGTTTTAATTGTTAAAAGTGGTATTCCCATTTAAGTCCAATTAAGGCAATCTGCCTCATCAATTTTTGAGTTTATGTTCTACAGAGGTTGGGGCTCTCTCCTTTTCCAGACATCATGACTGCTACTTATTATAATTGCAAAGACAGACAATATCAGTCAGTGTTACACAACATCAAATTAACATGAACACAAACTTCCTTTGGCATTTCTGCCTACTCTTCATTTTTTTCTTGGAGTTGTAAAGATGATATAGCTAATAGGCTCTATTGTAATCCAAAACTCTCAAAATAACAAGACAACTGTCCCCATTCACATGCAATAAATCACCAACAATAAAATCAGTAAAGCATTATACAAGGGTGTAACTACTCTCTTGATTTTATGTGGCGCCCCGCAACGAGTGCGTCACAGGAGGGTATTGCAGCCACAAATGCAGCCGCAATATCCTCTGACTCAGCAATGACCTGGTTAATTTAGAAATCCAACCCAACATGCAAACACCTAGAATAGAGGGCCAATCCTAGGTCCTGGTGGGCGGAGTGCTAGGGTAGTGCAGAAGAACACACAATGGTCTAGAGAGTTGAAGAAGAAGCCTAGAACCTGACGAGAGCAGACTAGAGCTTGGAGAGGAGCGGGGGCTCCGCACCCCGTGCGGGCCCCTGGGCCGTCACCGGTCGGGTGTCAGCACCTGAGGCCTTAACCACCGGGAATGGGCATATCTACACGGGTTCCCAAAAGACTCCCGTGCCCACAACTCACAGCCGGTTCACTGGTACCGAAGCTGGCAGCAGTTCACCTCTGCTACGCGAACCAGAAGAGTGGAGGATCAGCTTTACAGGAGCACCCCACCAACAGCCAATTTCCAGTCGTCTAACCAGCGGTGTACCCACTGAGGGACCCAAGGCTCCCCAAAACATCCAGAACGTACAGCATGGATAGGGCATTGAAGCAGCCTCCCCGTACCCGATCTGGTATTCCTGGGCGACATTGGTAACCACTTAGCTAGAATGGAGGAGCACTACGGATTTCTAAGGGACACCATCACTGCTGAGTCCACCCGGTCTACTACTCAACCACTGTATACCATGTATTGCCTGCTGGTTACAGTAAAGACCGTTATAGAGACTGTCTGTGTCCGTGATTCCTTATGAACTGTCCGTCATTAACTAGAAGGTAACCGCAGCTGCCGCACAACATCTTGAGCAGCTCCAGCCCCCGGGGATCACCGCTCAGCCTGTGGGGAGCGTAACATCTTGCTGCTGTCCATCCCCCGGGGGTCCCGCAGCGTCGGTAGCCCTTACCGAACTACTCATAGGTGGCGTCACGAAGAAAACAAATTAAAACCCCTTTAATCTGTTCCCGTAAGACGTCTTCACTTTTGATCTGCACTACACCGGGCCCCACTACCGGCAGGCGCGGTCCACCCGTGACAAGGAAGGAGAAGAATCGCCTGTCTAAACCGGAGTCAGCCGGCCGCGGTGAGTCAGAAAATGGCGTCACGAACAGGATACGAGCAGGCCCGTTACCCAACGGGTATATTGTGCTTAAACTGGACTTTATTGTCTGCAATTGGACTTTGTTCGTCCCTAAAAGAACTTTCCCGCCTTTACACCATTGGGTCAAGATGGCGCCCAAGATGGCGTTCCCGCCACAAGAAGCCGCCACGTGAAGCCCAGGAGTGAGTCAACCCCCCCCCTCATTGTGGGAGGGCTAAAGACAAAAGGCGCCAAACTCTTTGTCCGCCCTGATTGCTCGAATCAACCATGGGGGCGGACCCCAAAGACTTTTCCCACGATTGGACTATGAAAGCCCAGAGGAAATGGGAGTGTCATAGATAGACACACCGACAGAGAGAGAAGACCTTCTTCACCAGCTCTACCAGAACGTCTTACCGGTTGAACGGGTGTGGTTTCCCTCCAAGAAGAGAATGGCCAGCACGAGACTCCAAGACCTAATGCGGGAGGTCGAGGCGGAGGCCAGAGCAGCCATAGGCCAACCGGGTCCGGATCCTGCCCTTACTATAGACGGCAGCCCCGACTTCTGGCTAGAGGCTCTACAAGACCTCCGGGTGCGACTACTTGAGACCGTGGAGTGGACGATTCGCAGCTGGAGCGCGACCCTAGGCAGAAGACTCCATCATGCGATGCAGCAGAGCCGACCGGGTACAGCTTCTCCAAGCCCAGACGACATCGCCAGCTTTTCCACCACCTCACCGTCGCCCACCACCTGTCCAGCTTCGTCGCCGGAGCCCATAGACTGTATCATTCCTGTGAGGACCACAGCTCGACCCGTTCCAGCGGACGATACCGCAGCCGACTCCGTTCCAGAGCCGGAGCTTCCAACACGCTCCCACGAAGAAGCCGATCTCTACCTGGTTCCACCTGCGGAACCCGCGACTGGTTTCCACACTACCGAGACTGTCGCCTGTTTCTCCCTTGAACCGGAGGCCTCCTCTGCAACTACAGAGGCCTACCTGGTGACCGGGATTGAAACACCACTTCCTGCTGCTACAGAAGAAGAGGCAGGCAGCCTGGAAGTCCTGCACAACGACTCCGAGGAGAACCTTGCAGCACAGCCACCCACCGATCCAGAGGATTCCATCCCATCATCTTCGCCAGCCGAGCAGCCCGACGTAGTCATCGAGGAGGTCGAGGAGGATGACGAGGAGACCTACAGTTCACCTGAGGATCTCTACACCGGGTTCGCCTGGGGAGACACACGGAACCCTTCTGCCGGGCGATCAGCTCGGGTGCACTGGTCGGGTGCCGCAGCAACAGTATCTTCTCCGGTTCCGTTGAACCGGGCTCCACTCCAGACTGCCCACCAAGCTCGAGCGGTTCAACAACCAGCACGCCGTAGTGACTTTATCCACACGCCGCATCACTCCGACGAAGAGGTACGTCGTATCCGGAGAGACGAGTGGCACACTCGACTGCAAGCCAACATGCAGGCTCGTGCCGAGGCTCGCCGCCAATCTCCATTGCCTGAACAATTCCGTAAAACCGGGTGGGTAAGCACATTTAACTTGTCCACCGGGTGGGGATTCGTATGGGAGGAGGGTGTGAGTACTGAAGTGTTTGTGGGGCGCCGTGATGTGGAATCGCACCTACCGCGAGGCCATCCAAGCCGAGACTTGTATAGAGGGGACATTGTAACCTATGAGCGCCATATATGCCGTGATGGGTGGTTCGCTATACGGGTCCGGAACACTGCCCTCCATAAGTGACTGTTGTTGTTTGAACTTTGCTATTAAACGAGACTTCTTCCTGTTTGCACCGTAACACCGCGACTTGGCGGCTACAGCCTGAACTTTTATTCTAAGGACAGCCGACCGCGCCGCCGGGTCCGCGCAATGTGTTAACCTGTTTATCTACCTCACTTTTATGCATATATGACCTGTCATTAATAAAAGTGTATTACCTGTTATAAAATGTAAAAAAAACCTCTGTAATGTGAGTAGTGAGACGCTTGGGGACAAGCGTATTCAACCAAGGGGAAGTGTGGCGCCCCGCAACGAGTGCGTCACAGGAGGGTATTGCAGCCACAAATGCAGCCGCAATATCCTCTGACTCAGCAATGACCTGGTTAATTTAGAAATCCAACCCAACATGCAAACACCTAGAATAGAGGGCCAATCCTAGGTCCTGGTGGCGGAGTGCTAGGTAGTGCAGAAGAACACACAATGGTCTAGAGAGTTGAAGAAGAAGCCTAGAACCTGACGAGAGCAGACTAGAGCTTGGAGAGGAGCGGGGGCTCCGCACCCCATGCGGGCCCCTGGGCCGTCACCGGTCGGGTGTTCAGCACCTGAGGCCTTAACCACCGGGAATGGGCATATCTACACGGGTTCCCAAAAGACTCCCGTGCCCACAACTCACAGCCGGTTCACTGGTACCGAAGCTGGCAGCAGTTCACCTCTGCTACGCGAACCAGAAGAGTGGAGGATCAGCTTTACAGGAGCACCCCACCAACAGCCAATTTCCAGTCGTCTAACCAGCGGTGTACCCACTGAGGGACCCAAGGCTCCCCAAAACATCCAGAACGTACAGCATGGATAGGGCATTGAAGCAGCCTCCCCGTACCCGATCTGGTATTCCTGGGCGACATTGGTAACCACTTAGCTAGAATGGAGGAGCACTACGGATTTCTAAGGGACACCATCACTGCTGAGTCCACCCGGTCTACTACTCAACCACTGTATACCATGTATTGCCTGCTGGTTACAGTAAAGACCGTTATAGAGACTGTCTGTGTCCGTGATTCCTTATGAAATGTCCGTCATTAACTAGAAGGTAACCGCAGCTGCCGCACAACATCTTGAGCAGCTCCAGCCCCCGGGGATCACCGCTCAGCCTGTGGGGAGCGTAACATCTTGCTGCTGTCCATCCCCCGGGGGTCCCGCAGCGTCGGTAGCCCTTACCGAACTACTCATAGGTGGCGTCACGAAGAAAACAAATTAAAACCCCTTTAATCTGTTCCCGTAAGACGTCTTCACTTTTGATCTGCACTACACCGGGCCCCACTACCGGCAGGCGCGGTCCACCCGTGACAAGGAAGGAGAAGAATCGCCTGTCTAAACCGGAGTCAGCCGGCCGCGGTGAGTCATTTACTCTTTTGTACCAATTTTAAAGTAACCATTACAGACTGCCACAAGAAGTGGTGAGTTCATCCTTCAATAGAAGTCTTCAAACGGAGGCTGGACAGACATCTGTCAGGAATGATTTAGGGAGTCCTACTTTGATCACGTGGTTGGACCAGATGATCCAGAAGGTCCCTTCCAACTTTACGATTCTATGATTCTATGGGCTTATGATCACACTATTAGATAAAACCTCTGATTTTGCCAAGAACTTCCTTTACTCTCTAGGGAGATAACACATTACTAGAGTGGTCTGACAGAAGCATACTCCCCATCCCAATTTTTTTTAAATATATGTGTTCATGAAAGGATAACTGTCATCTAAGTGAGCATTCATGCTACAGAGGCCTCATGTGTAAGGCCTGCCAGTCTTCTTTACCTAACCTCAATACAATTACTTGTACTTAGCCTTCTATATACTCAAGTTAGAAGTAGATACCTTTAGTATTTCCTTCTCTTTTACCTTTACATTCCAAAAAAGTATTGACTTATACATTTTAAGGCTGAATACTCATTAAAAGTGGAATTAAAAATACAATACAAAGCTAGCATGATTTTATAATAGCATTATTTTGTGTTTGTACATATTTTAACAACAGGCATAATATATATTGTCTTTGGTCAGTTTTGAATATAGCACAAATATCAGAGCTCAGTGCATCAGTTGAGAGCATGTTTAGAGGACAGATTGAATAGTACAACCCTAGCTTTTTTGCAGTGTTACTCCAATACACAATGTGGAATCAATGGTTGGAATCACCAAAGCAATGATGGGTATTGTCCCAAGATAATAGTGTTGAAATCAAATAAAACACAGAGGCGCTCCAAAGGATGAATCTGGTTTATAAAACAATCAATAGCCTTCCTAGAAAAGCCTCACCTGGGAAAGTTGTGCTGAACAGATATGATGCACCCCCAAGGCCATGGGTACTTGGAACCGGGCTTTGCTATTTCTGTAGGAGTCACAGGGGTCGAGACCAGGCTCCGTGACCCTGGGCGTCAGATAAAAGTTTGGGGATGGTTGTCGTGACACCACCTGTGATATTCAACTATTGGGGCCAACGATGCGGGACCTCTGGGGATGATGAGATTGCAGCTAAGGTGGTATCGCTCCCCATGGGTGGAGCTGTTCCCCAGGGCAATCGGTATAGTCTGAGGTGGTGGTAGGACGTTGGGTTGCAGGACTGAGGGCGTGGAGTAACTAACAGACACACAGTTCGTAGTCTCCTTTACCTTTACTGGTTGTAACAGGTTCAGACAAAAGGCATTCTCCACAGGAGATGTTAGGAATCAGGGTGGTATGGAATCAAGTTGGGGATCTCCTCACCTGATGAGTTCTGAGGCCTCTCTGCTGTTCTCCTCTTTGCTGGTCCTTGCTGCCTGTAGCTAAATTGTGACCCTCTCTTCCTGCTCTTAAATCTCTCACTTATATGGCAGGCAGCTTTAGCCCTTTCCAGGCACCACTCCTCTGACAACTGGCCCTGAGCTCTCCAATGCTGCTGTGCCTCCAGGTGCTTTGTGGTAGCCAGGAGACTTGAAATCTCCCATCCTCTGGTTTTGGCTTCTGGGCATGTAGTACCCTCACAACCTTGAACTCCGGTGTCCACTTCTGGTGCTCTGCTATAGGGTGAGTTGAGCAACTGGCTCCACTCCCAGGCCTGCTTCTGTCCTTCCTCAGACCCTCTCCTAAGGGTCCCTCACGCTTGCTGTTCCTTCTCTCTACATTACCTGGGATGAGCTTAGCACTTCTCCAGTCCACAGGTCGTCTTCACAGTCCTCCTAGGAACTGAACTGACTAACCCCGCCCCCAGGCCAGAATTTATAAGGGAGCTCTCTTGAATCCGGGATTCAGAGCTCCCTCTTCTGGTCTGGAGTCAGGAAGAGTGTTGCATGTTGTGGTCTTTCCTGGTGTGGATACCACATGCTTCCAAGCATGACATTACCCCCCGAGGGAGGCAATGCCATTGTGGCAACCGGACACTGGGGTGCCACAGATACAACTCTGGAAATCAGCATGAATTATACTGACTGCTGCTTCAATCAATGATCCAAGCATGAGAACCAGAAGGCTAGTACAATAATGGACAAAAAAATGGATTTGCATGGGTGCTGATACAGTATCTTGAAAAATTCTCAAAGTGCACATGCAACACTTTTCAAGGACCACCGTTTTTTTCCTCAGGCATGCTTGAGGAAGAGGAAAGTGGTCCTTGAAATACGTTACATGTGTACTTTAAGAAATTATCAAGATACTTTGTCAGCACCCATGAAAACCATTCTCTATGTCTATTATCATACTAGGATTCTAGTATTGGGATTTTCAGTAATTGGAGAAATATTATCTCAACAAACATGTTCATGTTGAATCTTTTATATTGAATCCAATAGCTTTATCAATTTATCATCTTGCCAAAGCATGCAAAATTTACTTAATAAAATATGCATTGCATTTTTAAGATCTCATTGTCCATTTCTTTTGCCTCATCCCCAAAATACGATTCTAGCTTTTTACACCCTAACATGAAAATTTGAATGGTGCACTTCTTTGCAATGCAATTTAACACAATTCTGTTATGGTTTTGGGGGTTTTGCTTTTTCAATATCCATCCATTATTATTTGGTTTCCTTAGGGGACTTGAACCTGTGATAATCTGATTACTTATATGATATAGTTTCATACCATAGTATTTCATAGTAAAGAACAAATCACTGTCTCCTATAGAGGAATACAGCACAAGAAACAAAATTAGTACATGAATACAGCACCAAACCCACTATCAGTACAGGAAAAAAAATCTCAATCAGTACATGAATGCATCAAAAGCAATAGTTACCAGTAGATGAATGCATCACCAAGCTTCATACAGTGATCAATGTTTGCAATGTCAAGCCAGTTGCTACAATGGATGTTGGTATCACCTAAACCTACAAGTTCTAGTACTGTATTTCCTATCAATATTAAAGAGATACTAGGAGTTATGCTTATCAGCCATCCTCAGACTATGTAACATACAGGAACCCCAGAGTTTTTGAATAGACACAGACAGTATCAAAAATAAACATCTTCATCCAGGTAAATTACAAGTGACATCTTCTCTAATTGGATTTGTTCTCACTCCTTTCATCTACATCTAGTCCAGTCACTATGATGAGTTTAGGCATCCAGAAGACATCTCTGCAGACTTCTATCTTCTCTGGTTTTCTACTTCACATGCCAACATAATATCATAAAAAATAATAGTGTCATTATAATTCTAAAAAAATTTCCAGCTTAATGCTTGCGCTGGTCGGTCCTCCTCACATAGCACGGAACAAGGCACTGCCACCGCCAGAGAATTTCAGAAAATGAAGAAAATCCAGCTCATGTGCAGAAGAATTTTTTTTTACTAAATTTCTTTTCACTGCATTACATGGAACAAAGTAGCATTAATCTTGTTAGGCAACGCGTTTCAGGTGACTAAATGCACCCTTAATCATGACAATAAGACATTATAATACTCCTGAATAAAAATATTTGCCCTACATAAAATATTATTCCCCCAATGTCCCTGTTTTGTTACATTGCCTCCACACTGTCCTCTTTTCTAAAATATTGACTGCACAATGTTCATAAAATGTTCTTTATGAATAGATTATGATTATACTTAGAGAACCAACCACCAGGATTCAGTGCTATGCAGCAGGTGATTGACGTGTGCAACATGACATCACTATTTGGGTTGTTGTTTTTTTTATATTACTCCCCTGTGGGCTTGTCTGTTCGCTGTAAGCTGAACCCCACCCTCCCTCTCATCCAGCCTTTCATTTTAGTTTCACTATCATGTTGCTAGGGGATAGTGAAAGTGAAACAAAAGGCTGAATGAAAGGAAGGGGGTGCGTCTTAGGCTACGTCCACACATTGCATACCTTGTTGCGCTTTTTGCCGCGTTTTTCAGCCGCGCAAAAAAGCGCAACAAAATATGCAGGGGCTTTCACACACTGCGCTTTCTTTGCCCCAAAAAGTGCAGTGATGTCACAGAGGGGAGGAAGAATCCTGCTTCCTCCTCCCCTCTGTGACAGCCCCATTAGATTTCTCAGTGTATTAATATACACTGCGAAATCTAAATTAAAGAAAGGCAAGTGTATGAAAAATATAAAAGAATGAACACTTCACCTGTCCGACGCCTTTTCCCGGTGTCCGGTCTCCGGTGCCAAGCGATGTGTAGTGCTGCCAAGACCTGCGGTGACGTCAGAGGGGCGTTCCCGGCGCTGATTGGGCGCTCGCGGTCATGTGATACATATCACAAGACCGAGAGCAGCCAATCAGCGCCGGGAATGATCCTATTTTTGTATAGACATAACACAGAGCAAAAAAAATAGACTCTATCAATCCTATTGTAACATACAAAAACATATATATCACTTAGAATTGGTCAAACCATTGCATTATTATGTATGCATTCAGTTTTCCATTAAGACAAATTTTAAAAGTTCAGGAAACAAAAACTTCTGGATTAAGATACAGTGATGGTGCGGTGTGTACCTTTATTTACCGATACATTCTATTGCTATCGCGATCAACAGTGGTAACTTCACCCAAACCTGAATTTCAGGGTTTTGAATATAGATCCAAGAGCACCTGACATAATTTGTAATGTTCTGATCATATCTACAAATTTCAACTCTGAGGATTTACATGAGAACAAAGTATTTGAAAGAAGACGCTTCTACTGCTGCTTATCTCTTAGAAAACACAAATTCGATCTGCCTAATTTCTAGATTCTTAGATGAAAGAAAAGGGATTGGAGAAAATGAGAGAGAATGCAAACAAAACTGTCAGGATCCACAAACAAAATATAAAACTTATGGCCATTTTCTATCCATATGACCTCATGGTGTGTGTAAAAGTCCGAAATAAGAATGCATCAAAGTTTACAAGGGTTTCTGAAAAAATACTTCCTGATGGCATTGCAATTCTAATAGCCTGTCCTTGTTTTACTTTGCCATATTAAATATTTTAAATGAATAATATTGCAACCATAATCCTATTTTTATCGCACTTTAGTTAGATTTGGTTCTTGATGCTTAACCCCTTCATGACCCTGGAATTTTTCTTTTTCATGTTCGTTTTTTGCTCCCCTGCTTCCAGGAGCCATAACTTTTATATTTTTCCGTCAATATAGACATATGATAGGGGGCGTGACCTGGACATGGCGGGGACAAGTCGCACTTGAGGAGAGCTCCCGTGCCTGATCCTTTTACACAGCCTGCATTTGCAATTAAGCCTGCCTGGTGGATCCCTGTACAGCTACAGTCTCCTGGACCCGGGGTGGACAGCTGCATTTCGTCAGATGCCCGGTAAACGAGACATAGCCCAGTTTTTTATCCCGCCGGGTGCCTGCCACCACTCATGAAGCCCCACTGCAATGGCTTCCAGCACTACAGCAGGGGCTAGACGCTCCGGGAACCCAACACCCAGTTCAAAGCAGACATCAACTCTGTCCTCCCGGCGGAACACCAGGAGTGTGTCTGGATTCCACACATCAGCACTTAAGGTATCGAACGGGGGAGAGGGGGGCTCAGGAAAAGGCACGAATGCCGCCATTATTGGAGACAGAGGACAGGATGGACGAGCGTCTCACTCCCCCTCCCCCTTCCCAGAGGGGAGAGACGCTGCTGCAGCTCAGACATTTAACACAGGAACAATATGCCCGGGACAATCTGGTGCCAGTGCTCATACATCTAGCCCGGGCTCCAGCCCCTCACATGGACCCTCTGCCCCTGCCTCAGAATATGATCAAGCCTCTCCTCATAGCCTCTGTGGCCCTCGGCCTGCGGACGCTTCCTTCCCTGGCTCCCCTGCAGGGCCTCAGCTTAACGATCCCCCTCCCAGGCAGACGACCTACATGACATTAGATCTGGGATGCAGTGTCTGCCTACTAAAGATGATATGGAGGTGTACATAAGAAGACTAGAAGCTGTCTGTAGGTCAGAGATCGGATCACTCAGAGAGGATACTACTAAGCTTCAGAGCTCGGTCCAGACAGTGACCCAGGAAGTTGCTGATCTCTCCTTCCTAGTGAAACAACAACAACAACGCCTTGACCTGCATGAGCAAAACTTCCACACGGTGCTGGATATGTTGGAAGATTACGAAAACCGTAATAGACGGAACAATATACGGCTCCGAGGTATCCCTGAGTCAGTGGCGCCCCGTGATATCACCCCAGTTTTGCTACGTGTGTTCAATTCCTTACTAGATAGACCCCGAGACAACCATATTGAGATGGACAGGGCACATAGGTCCTTGGGCCCTAAGAGAGCTGACTCATCCCGCCCTAGGGACATCATTTGCAGAATACACTTCTATCAATTGAAAGATGACATCATGAGGAGAGCGAGAGAGTCTGAATCTATTGACTTTAATGGTGATTCTATCCTGCTTTTGGCAGATCTCTCAGCCATCACGTTGGCCAAACGCAGAGCCCTCCGCCCCCTGCTGGACATTCTCCGGGAACAGGCGATTCCTTATACGTGGGGCTTTCCCTTTCAGCTCCAAGTTCGCAGGGACTCTGGGATACATGTCCTCAGATCTCCAACTGACGCCCCTGAGTTGTGCTCAGCGCTCGGGTTGCCCCTGGTGCCCATCCTCAATTGGCCTCAACTGTCCACCTTCCTCCGTGGGGGCCCTATACCTGCACTGCGGTTGCCCTCTACTGAGGCCCGGAAGAGGAAGAGAGGCCCCAAACATCAACCGGCGTCCCCTGTAGCTACCACTTGAACTCCTACACTGGGACCTTTCTTGCTCTTTTTTTTCTTCCTAGATGGGGCCCTGTCGGGGGCCCGCTGGTGGACCTTGCCTCTTCGCTGAGGTGTTTTGTTCTTGAAGACTATCATCCTCCGGCGGGGGCCTTCCCCTTGGCTGCTGTTGTTCCTGGGGGGTGGTCCTTGCTGACAAGATTGTCCCACTTGGAAGTCAGTTCATGACGTCCCACCTCATATGTGCCTCCCAAATCCGACCTCCCCTCCCCACATATCCCCAGTACCTCCCACCCACCCCCTTTCCCCTCCACCTCCGCCCCTCCCTTCCCTTCCCCCTACCCCCCTGCCAACCCTCCTCCTTACCCCCCTTACCTCACCTTTCCCCTCCCTCTTCTCTCCTTTTGAAACCCCCCACCCTCCCTTCCCTCCTGAGGTTTCATAAGTTACAATCTCGGGATATTCGGCTACACTAACTCGCCGTCTTGTTTATTACTGTTATTTGCTTTTTGTGTTTTATTATTGCTGTGTTTACTTGCTGAGTTTTTACACTCGCCTTTCACCTGTTAAGGACATCGCATTTAGTAAGGGCTGGTTGGGACTCGGGTGCGCAGGATCTTTGCAGCGTTCTGGTTACCCCACATATAGGGAGTGTCTCTGACACACTTTACAGAGTTTACTCTGTTTACTTTCTTGGTCTGACGGTCCTTCACTCTCAGACCTCTGGGACCGGAATCAGATACCTGGTCCGATTCACCTATTTCGTTCTGTTTCTCTTTCTTCTTTTCTCCTTCACCCTCTTTTACTCCTTTTCCCTCTCTCCCTTTCTGCTTTGCTGCTAGTCCGCTTTCCTCTCTTCCTCCCTTCCCCCTCCTAACCCACCTCCTCACCCTCTCCAGGCTTTATCATGTCCAGGCTCAACACGTGTTCTTTGAACATTAGGGGCTTTAACGTCCCTGAAAAGCGTTCCCAGGTTCTCTCTCATATGCACAAAAACATGTACATATTCTCCTTTTACAAGAAACGCATCTCAGAGCAGATAAAATCCCCTTGATAAAACATAAGCAGTACAATAGATGGTACCACAGTTCAAACCCGGATGCTAAGTCCAAAGGGGTCAGTGTGGCTCTTCATAGATCCTTACAGGCACGGGTCCTTGACTCCAGAATCGACCAGCAGGGTAGATTCGTTCTCCTGAAGCTGCAGATTGCGAATGACATCCTCACAATCGCCAACCTATACCTCCCAAATCAGGACCCAGCCCGTAGACTTCTGTCTTACCTACGTACCCTAGCGGACTTCGCAGAGGGTTCGGTGATACTGGGGGGCGACCTTAATTTTGTTTTTGATCGTGAACTGGACTCCTCTACTCGTAGATCTTCTGTGCCTGTTTCTCACCTGGAATCTTTGAGGACTAGGCTCCTTGAGATTAGAATGGTCGATGTCTGGCGGCTTCTGAACCCGAGGGTCAGGGATTACACCTACTACTCGGCTGTGCATGATATGTACAGTCGACTTGATCTTTTTCTGATCAGCCACAAAATTTTACTAACTGACCCTGTCATGGACATTGGTTCCATGATCTGGTCAGATCACGCTCCAATTTTCCTGTCCCTTGGCCTTTCGGGTTTGGCGCCGACGGAGGGGGACTTGGTCACTCAATCCCGGACTATTGAGGCAACCGTCTTGTGTGTCGGCGGTCCGCTCTGCAATCACGGACTTCTTGGCTGATCACGAGGCAGACCCCACAGCCCTCCCCTTACGGTGGGAAGCTCTAAAGTGTGTCATTCGGGGGATCCTCATTCAGCAGGGGGCTAGATTGAAGCGCGAGCGAACACGTGAGGTCTCGGATCTGATGACGACCATACACCAGTTGGAGACCAGACATAAGCAGTCACGATCTTCGCAACTTCTTGCGGACCTAAATAAAGCTCGATCGGACCTACGTACAATCATGGACACGATGTCTAGTCGCCAACAAGACCGCTTCCGTAAGTATTTGTATGAGTTCTCAAACAAGCCGGGGAGAGCGTTGGCTAGATTCTTGCACCCCCGACTTCCCTCCACCTTCATTCCTTCTATTAAGTCGAGACTGGGAGGTCTTCTCCACTGGCCACGCGACATAGTGGAGGCGTTTGGGGACTACTATAAATCTTTATACAATCTTAGAGGTCCCTTAGCTGACATGCCCACTGATGACTTCCGACGCCGGGTGTCAGACCATATTGCGGACACGCCGCTGCCGCCCATCATTGAGGGAGACTCGGAGACTTTAGAACTGCCCTTTACGGACCAGGAGGTGTCTGATACTATCGCTGCACTTCCTAATGGGAAGAGCCCAGGCCCCGACGGTTTCTCAGCAAACTTTTATAAATTATTCGCGCAGGAATTGGCCCCGCAACTAACCTCCCTTTATAATTCTATATCCGACTCATGCCCATTCGCTCCCCAGATCCTGGCAGCCACGATAACGGTCATACCAAAGCCAGGTAAGGACCCCCTATCCTGCGCAAGTTATCGCCCTATCTCCCTATTAAATCTTGACGTAAAGATCCTTGCCAAAATTCTTGCCTCCAGACTTGGCCCACTATTGCCGGCTTCTATCCATTATGACCAGACTGGGTTTATCTTACGCCGCGAGGCTAGAGATAACACCATTAAGACATTACTCATCTCAGACTACGTTCATGACAATAATATTCCTGCATGCTTTCTCTCGGTTGATGCCAAAAAGGCATTTGACCGTCTGGGCTGGGAGTTTCTTTTTGCTTCTCTGAGGCAATTGGGCTTAGGACCGGTTATTATGGGGAAGATACAGGCACTCTATCACGGCCCCACTGCTCGGTTGAGGGTCAATGGGCTCCTTTCCTCGGCCTTTGGGGTCTCTAATGGGACGCGGCAGGGGTGCCCTTTGTCGCCCCTGTTGTATGCCATCGCGATGGAGCACCTGGCGTGCGCACTAAGAGGATCCGCGGATATTAGAGGCGTCCAGATACATGGGGAACATTTCAAACTGGCTCTCTATGCAGATGACCTATTGGTCTATATTGCTAATCCCTTGGTCGCATTCCCGGTGCTCACGCGGGAATTTACGAGGTTTGGTGAGGTTTCTAATTTCAAAGTTAATTATTCCAAGACGGAAGTGATGAACCTCACGCTCCCAGGCCCATTAGTTGCCCAGCTCCAGTCCTCCTTTTCTTTCCAATGGGTAGACAGGGGCTTGAAATACTTGGGTATCTCTATTCCTGGAGACCCCAGGGACTCATTTGCTCTCAACTATACCCCACTCTTGCACTCCACACTTCTTGAACTCAAGAGACTTCGCAGTACCCAGTTATCCTGGTTTGGCCGTATTAATGCCATAAAAATGGACATTCTGCCTAAATTCCTCTACTTGTTCCAGACGGTCCCTACGGACGTCCCTCCCTCTTTCTTTCGCTGCCTACACTCTGCACTGCGCAAATTTATATGGAATTCGGCGAGACCCCGGGTTTGCTTCTCGTCTCTGACCGACTCGAAGCGAAGGGGTGGGGCGGGCTTACCTAACTTTCAACGTTACTATCATTCCGTTCTCTTATCCCGAATTTTAGACTGGAGGTATAATCAATGTCATAAGCAGTGGGTGAGGGTCGAGAACCTCCTTTCGCCCTTCCCGCTGCGGTGGCTACCATGGATCCGGAAAAGTTCCCGCCCCCTGGTTTCGTTGTTTCCCCAACTTACACGTGTAGTGCTGGGCTATTGAGATTCGTGGCGAGGGGGGGACGTGAAGGTGACCATCCATCCCTACTTGGGCCCCTGTTCAATAATCCTGACTTTCCCCCGACGTTTGGGAGACGGGTCTTTTTGGGTTGGCGTGTTAGTGACGACCCCTGTCTGGCTCAGGTGGCGGAGCAGCGCAGGGGGGATGCGGGGGGGAGGGGGTCGTTGGGAGGGCAGGGGTCCTGGTTGGAGGTCTCTCAGTTGGACGCGTTTTTTCCGGTCCCTGCGGGGGAAGTCACTCTCGGGTTTAGAAGCATTGTTTCTCTTAACTGAGCCTCCTGCTCACGTCATCTCCCTCTTATATGGCGTGCTCTCAGACGCGGGCCCATCTGCCATCCCCTCATTTGTAGGGGCCTGGCAATCTGACCTGCGGGTGACGTTCTCTGACTCTGACCGGGCTAAGATTTTTGCATTGACGCATAAGTTGTCGGTGTCCTGCAGCTTTCAGGAAACGAATTATAAGATCTTAACTAGGTGGTATAGGTGCCCAGCGCTCCTTCATAAAATGTTTCCCTCAGTGCCCGATCTGTGCTGGAGGTGTGGCGAAGAGCTGGGTACTATGCTACACATTTGGTGGCTTGTGGCCCCATCCAAGCCTATTGGCTTTCAATATTCTCGATTTATGAGTCTATCTCAGGAATATGCCATTCACCTTCTCCACAGATTGCGCTTCTGTCCCTTATCCCCGGTTCACTCAAATCGTGCAAGCGTGGTCTGTTTCGTTTCTGCATGATGGCGGCCAGGGTCTTGATTCCACGACACTGGAAATCAACAGTCGCCCCCTCCATTGGAGAATGGGTAAAGGAAATGGACAGGATATGCCGCATTGAGGGACTTATGGCCCACGACCATGAGACCTGGGAAAAGCACAAGCAGCTCTTGTCTCCTTGGTGGTATTACCGGGACGGCCCTCTACTTGAGTCTCTTCTGCGAAATGCGCGGACATGACCTGGACATCTTGAATGCCGGCCCCCACTTATCCCTCCTCCTCCTTTGTTCTCCTACTACTCCCTCCTGCCCCTCTTGGTCCTTTCTCTTTTCTACATCTTTACTTAAACACCATCCTGATTACTTTGCATGATGGAGTACTAGGAGGCTCACGGGACTACGTTACCACCGGCCCCGGCTTGTTCTGATGTCTGCCCTTTCTTTAGCCTCAAAGGGGCGGGTCGCTCGCCATCTCTATTGTGTGCCTCCATGTATTTTTGCTCTATCATAGCAGGATATCTTCATGTGTTATTTTTATTTCCTTTTTATTCTATTACAGTCATGGCCAAAAGTATTGACACCCCTGCAATTCTGTCAGATAATACTCAGTTTCTTCCTCAAAATTATTGCAATCACAAATTCTTTGGAATTATTATCTTCATTTAGTTTGTCTTCAATGAAAAAAACACAAAAAGATTTGTCCTAAAGCCAAATTGGATATAATTCCACACCAAACATAAATATGGGGGTGGACAAAAGTATTGGAACCCTTAGAAAAATCATGTGATGCTTCTCTAATTTGTGTAATTAACAACACCTGTAACTTACCTGTGGCACCTAACAGGTGTTGGCAATAACTAAATCACACTTGCAGCCAGTTGACATGGATTAAAGTTGACTCAACCTCTGTCCTGTGTCCTTGTGTGTACCACATTGAGCATGGAGAAATGAAAGAAGACCAAAGAACTGTTTGAGTATTGAGAAACCAAATTGTGAGGAAGCATGAGCAATCTCAAGGCTACAAGTCCATCTCCAAAGACCTGAATGTTCCTGTGTCTACCGTGCGCAGTGTCATCAAGAAGTTTAAATCCCATAGCACTGTGGCTAACTTCCCTAGATGTGGACGGAAAAGAAAAATTGACGAGAGATTTCAACTCAAGATTGTGCGGATGGTGGATAAAGAACCTCGACTAAAATCCAAACAAGTAGAATCTGCCCTGCAATCAAAGGGTACAACTATGTCAACCTGTACTATCCGTCGGTGCCTTCATGAAAAGGGACTGTATAGTAGGAGACCAAGGAAGACCCCATTTCTTACCCCGAGGCATAAAAAAGCCAGGCTGGAGTTTGCCAAAACTTACCTGAGAAAGCCTAAAACGTTTTGGAAAAATGTTCTCTCTTTTTGGGCAAAGGCATCAACATAGAGTTTACAGGAGAAAAAAGAGGCATTCAAAGAAAAGAACACGGTCCCTACAGTCAAACATGGCGGAGGTTCCCTGATGTTTTGGGGTTGCTTTGCTGCCTCTGGCACTGGACTGCTTGACCGTGTGCGTGGCATTATGAAGTCTGAAGACTACCAACAAATTTTGCAGCATAATGTAGGGCCCAGTGTGAGAAAGCTGGGTCTCCCTCAGAGGTCATGGGTCTTCCAGCAGGACAATGACCCAAAACACACTTCAAAAAGCACTAGAAAATGGTTTGAGAGAAAGCACTGGAGACTTCTAAGGTGGCCAGCAATGAGTCCAGACCTGAATCCCATGAAACACCTGTGGAGAGATCTAAAAATGACAGTTTGGAGAAGGCACCCTTCAAATATCAGGGACCTGGAGCAGTTTGCCAAAGAAGTATGGTCTAAAATTCCAGCAGAGCATTGTAAGAAACTCATTGATGGTTACCGGAAGCGGTTGATCGCAGTTATTTTAGCTAAAGGTTGTGCAACCAAGTATTAGGCTGAGGGTGCCAATACTTTTGTCCGGCCCATTTTTGGAGTTTTGTGTGAAATGTTCAATGTTTTGCTTTTTGCTTCATTCTCTTTTGTGTTTTTTCATTGAAGACAAATTAAATGAAGATAATAATACCAAAGAATTTGTGATTGCAATCATTTTCAGGAAGAAACAGAGTATTATCTGACAGAATTGCAGGGGTGTCAATACTTTTGGCCAACACTGTATGTCTTACCCTTCTTTATTGTTTGATATTTGTTATGCTAAACTTAAATAAACAATATTTTCTGAAAAAAAAAAAATATATATAGACATATGATGGCTTGTTTTTTGCGAGATGAGTTGTACTTTCAGATGCAATCATTTATTTTACCATATGGTGTACAGGGAAATTGCAAAAAAAATTCCAAGTTCTGTGAAATTGCGAAAAAAGTGCAATTACGTGTTTGTTTTTTGGGTTTTTTAGTCACCATGTTTACTATATGGTAAAACTGATCTGACTGTGTGATGCCTCAGGTCGGTACAGGTTTGTAGATACTAAACATGTATACTTTTACTGGTATCTAAGTGGTGAAAAAAAATTCAGAAGTTTGAAAAAAAGAAATTGCACTTTTTGCGCAATGTTTTGTGACCCCGTAGCGTTCTCATTTTTCAGGATCTGGGGCTGTGTGACAGCTTATTTTTTGTGTATTGAGCTGACATTTCTAATGATACCATTTTTGGGGTGCATTCGCTGTTTTGATTGCCCGTTATTGAATTTTATAGCAATGTTACCCCAATTAGATTTAGGACCAGTAGGGTGAGCCGTCGTGGAACGGGGACACCAACCAGGGGTTTTCATAAGGTGTTGAAAACTCTGTTGTCAGGCAGGGAGAGAACTAGGTATAGAATAGGGTTACCTCCCCCTCTCCCCGTCTTTAGCGAAGAGCATCATACCGTTTGATATCAAGGGTATATCTCCCTATCTTAAATAAACAAATAAAAGTTACATTTTAATAAGTATAACCTTTAGTTGGAAGCAGGAAGGAACAGACGGGAAAGAAGGCACACACCAAGGGTTCTATCATATCACCTGGGATCCACTTGCAGCCCCCCGTTAGCTACCTGTTATAACAACTTATGTTGAACTGTAAACTGCAACTTAAAATGCTACAAGTTTCCAGTAAAGTACCCGGAGAGAAGTGAACTCGACTCTGCTGCATTTCCTTGTGAATGACTTTATTCCCCTATAGGAACGCTGCCGCGGAGGTCCAGTCCTACCTGTGGAGGACTTTACCAACTCAGCCGCGATACCATCTACCTCCGGCGGACTGTGGCGGCGCTGGTGTCACCTCACCAGAAACTACAGGTGGCGTCACGACAAACTGTACGTAATCCCCTGTAAATATCACCCCCTTTTTGGAAGATAGGCCCAGGACACAGGGTCAGGCGCGCCCACCACTCCCCCGTGAAAAAGGAGCATTAACCCTTGTGGCCCAACACCCAAATAGCCTGGGTTCAACACATGGACTTTACAATTATGCACTATGTGAAAGCTTGCCTATGACAGGGTGTATATGGATAAGTATCTCTGTGACTAATGTGACCGCTGATAATATGATCTGTATATGAGGTATCTCTGTATTTATATGTGGACTACTCTGTATGTATACACCATTGGTCCGGACAGCATCTCTAATGATCTAAGATCGGCTGCTAATCTGTGTGCAATTTTGTTTGTGCCTTCTGTTATAATGCTGTTAATTTATGTACATGACAATTGTATGACTCTGTAACAATCTCCCAACTGTCTGTATCCTGGTGGCATCGGTCACCTAGCACCACCTCTCTTGAGCTTTTTTTTTTTTTTTTTTTTTTTTTAAACTATTTTTATTGAGATTTTCACACAGAGACAAAAAGCAAACGTGCCACACATGACGACCTTCAATATTGCCAATTATTAAGCACATGAAATTTGACATCCCAAATAACAAAAATAAACTACCAAACTAACAACCCCACTCTTCCCCACCCCCCTTTCCCACAGTTAGCACACACACCATAAAGAGCTATCACCTCGACTTCCGTTTCTTAATCAAGTCCCCCTTATGGGGAAATATATCCTACCCTTGACTCCCCTAGCGTATTTCCCGGGTCTGCCAGACAATACCAGCTGGTATTGCAAAAGGGCGTTACCAGCTTGTCGATTTCTGTCCTAGTGAGCTGGCATATGATAAAGTCCCTCCATATGGAGAAGAACTTCTGTGTGTTATTTTCATCATCCGTCACTGCTTCTAGCTGCTCGAGCCATAGTATGCGTTTTAGCTCCGTTTGCAGTTGGCCTAAGCTCGGTGGTCGTTCGTCAATCCAGTGTTGAAGTATGAGCCTTTTAAATGTGGACATTATAATGTGTAGCAGGGTGCGTTTCCCTTTGGGAACATTGTAAGCAGAAAAATTATGGAATATCCATATGGCCTTGTCCAACGGCAGATCGACCCCTAGGACATCTTTAGACCGGACCTTGACCAACTCCCACCTCGACTGTATCGGCCCACATTCCCAGACCCCATGGAACATGTCTGCTTTAAACTTGTCACACTTTGGGCATGCGGTCTGTCTGTCAGGGTTGTTTGCCGTAGCTGGGATATTAAACCCAGAATGGCCCTGTGAATTAGCCGGTAATGTACGTCTCTCCATTTCTCGTTGACCACGTGTTTGTGAAAGTCGTTCCATCCCGATAGAATTACGTCACCCACATCCCCATCTGTCAGCCTAGTTTCCCACCTTTTAAAGAGGTGAGTGGGACCAGAGGAAATTAGCTTGTGTCTCAATGTTGAGTATATTGAAGATATATTGGATATGGCTGATCTCGGAGACAATAAATCGTCTAGCACCGAAGGTCGGCACTCCCCACAGACGTCTCTAAGTCTGGAAAATAAATGGTGTTTTAGTTGAGCAAATTGCAGGGTATGGGAGGGGTCCAGCCGCCATGTCTCCAGTACCTCCCCAACAGTCATCCATCTCTGTTCCTGAACCCACATCAGGTCCTTCAGCGTCCTAATTCCCCTTTCCCTCCAGGTCTTGAACAGAGCATTGTCCAATCCCTGAGGGAAATCCGGATTGCCCCAGAGCGGCAAGTAGCCCGAAGTTCTCCAAGCCAATCCTAATTTACATCTGATTGCCTTCCATGCTGCCCTTGTGTCCTTAAATATTATAGAATGTTTGATACATGGGCTAAGGACCGCACTCGGGGCATGTAACACGGCCCCCAAGCTCCAAGGTTTGTACCAATTCGCATCCAAGGCATAGTCAGAATGTCTGCTCGTGACCCTCAACCAGTCCACAATATGACGTAGCATACAAGCCAGGGTATACCCCCATATATTGGGAAAAGCTAGGCCCCACTCTTCCCTGGAGAACGTCAGTGTCCGCAATTTGATTCTACTTCTTTGTCCCCTCCACAAGAATTTAGAAAAGGCTCTGTTGAGCCTGTTAATATCCACATGGCGCAGTAGGAGCGGGATCGTCTGTAAAGGATATAACAGGCGCGGGAAGCTGATCATCTTGACTAAGTGGACTCTGCCTAGCAGAGGCAGCTGCAGTCCTCTCCACCTCTCTAACACTTGCTCAGTTTTGACGATGATTGGGTGGTAATTTAATTCCCAAATATTTGATCGCCTTGGTGGCTATCGGTAATCCCTGAAATGTGCCCCGTTGCCACTCACCACCTAACGTCCTCAATCCTTCGTTGGTAAGAGGCATGATCTCGCATTTGGCTAGGTTCAAACGGAACCCGGATATCTTCTCAAATGCCTCAAGCCTCTCCAGCACCCCCCTGAGGTCCTCGGCAGGATTTGCCATATACAGAATAATATCGTCGGCAAATAGGTTCGACTTCAGTTCCCTGTCTCCTACTGTAATTCCCCTGAAGCTCCGTGGCCCATTGAGGTTTCTGGAAAGAGGCTCAATGGCTAAATTGAACAACAGCGGCGACAGGAGACATCCCTGGCGCGTTCCCCTCTCCAGTTTATTTGGGCCCGACAGGAATCCCGGGGTGTGTACGTGTACTCTGGGGTTAACATATGACACTTCTAGGAACTGTCTAAAGCCCCCCAGCAACCCCATCTTATCAAAGTCCTGCTCCAGCCATGGCCCACACTGTCGAAAGCTTTTTCTGCATCGAGCATGACCATGGCCGGAGCCTCCTCCTGTGCCTGTTTACTGACGCGAACCGCCTCCAGCACCATGACTGCTCTCCACACGTTCCCCTTAACAAAGCCCGCCTGTTCCTCCCTCAGCCATCCCGAAAGCAACCCGGCCAGTCTATCGGCCAAAATTTTTGAAACAATCTTCAGATCTTGATTGAT
Organism: Allobates femoralis; assembly: GCA_033576535.1. NCBI lineage: Eukaryota > Metazoa > Chordata > Amphibia > Anura > Aromobatidae > Allobates > Allobates femoralis. The sequence goes on from JARQOC010000001.1 coordinate 193,256,657, forward strand.
CAGCGAGATCGGGCGAAAACCGGCTGGATCATCTATCAGTCTACCCCCTTTGGGCAGGAGTTTTATGTAGGCTGTGTTAATCTGATCTGGCACCCCCTGCCCCCCAGGAATTTGTTGTATAAGGTCTTCAGATGCGGGGTAATTTGGTCCGCCAAGATCTTATATAGACTAGCTCCAAACCTGTCAGGGCTTGGCGCCTTGTGGATATTCAAATTTTTGATGGTGACTCTGATCTCACTCTCCGATATCTCTCTATTTAATATCCTTAAGTCTTCCTCAGAAACCACCGGCAAATCTACCTCCTCTAACCACTGTTGTCCCAACGTTAGGTCGCTCGGGCAATCACCATATAGGGACGTGTAATAACTGCCCAAAATAGAGTTAATCTCCCGTGGGTCAGTCGTGATGTCTCCAGTCATCCTTTTAAGAGACGCTATTTGTGTCATGGGGCAGAATCCCTTGGCCAGATGCGCCAGTAATCTCCGGCTTTGTCGCCATGTCTGTGAAGCGTCGCATCCCTTGCCAACTTGCCCATAATCTCCCTCCTCCGGGCCCACGCATCGAATTCCCCCTTCGCCTCCAACCACCCCTTTTTGTTGGTCGTCGTTGGATGTTGTTGGTAGCGCAGGTATGACTCTCGTACCAGTCTACTAGTCGTCAGATAGGAAGTCTGAGTCTTTTTCTTAAGGGTTGTCGCGTACGCCATCACCCTCCCCCTCAGGACCGCTTTGGCCGTCTCCCAAAATAAGGTCAGATCCAGCAGTGAGGGCGGGTTGTGTTCTATATATTCGGACCAACCCATTCCCCCATCAACCGTGCAAAGTCTTTATCCGTCTTTAAAAAATGCGGGAACCGCCAAATTATATCAGAGCCCCTTCGAGAAGATCTACCCCAAGGTCATTTCAACCGGGCTGTGGTCTGAGATTACCAGGTCCGCTATCGCTGTGTGTTCGACTTTTAACAGCAGATCAGCGCTAACAAATAGCATGTCGATCCGACATTTGCGAGTAGTATGTGTACTGACGGTCCATCAGATGGTGAAGTCGCCATACATCATGAAGCCCTAGATCATCAACCAGTTCCCGGAGAGGGTTGGCCACGCCTCCCCGTTCCTTTCCCGTAGTGTTCCCCGTGAGCTATACCTATCCTCCGAGTCCACCACAATCTCATTCATGTCTCCACCTTTCGTTACATCGATGCCCACCTCCCTGAAAAAGAGGGTTCTGTCGATATTGGGTGCATAGATGTTATGAATGTTCAGGGTTCCACTTGGTGTGTCTAGAACCACCTGTACATGTTTTACTCGGTCATCATGTTGACAGTGCAGTAATTTGTGTGGAAAGTTCTTGCTAACCAGTGTGACAACTCCCGCATGTTGGCCTTGTGCCCCTGAGCCATAAAGTTCTCCCACCTATAGTCTATCCAACCTAAACAGGTCTTGCTGGGGCAAATGCGGCTCTTGCAATAGCGTTATGTCAGCATGCAGCCTCCGCAGATGCCGGAGCACCATCAGCCTCTTCTCCGGGGTTCTGAGCCCTTTAATGTTCCATGAGACAATCTTAACCATGATCTACGGGCAAGAGGCTCTCATGTCGCGCAGAAGATCTCGGAGGTTGCGCGCTCATTGTAGTTCCATCTTTAATATTGTAATGACTAGCATTGTACGTCAGTTTCCCTAGACACCAAAAACCGTCAGTCATTGGTAGTCCCTGTAGTCTGGCAAGATAATGGTTCCTCAGACCTGGTGATACGCTAACTAATTAAATCTGGAAACCCCCCCATGTTCCCCTCCCCCTCCCCAACAACTTCCCACATCCCTCCCAACATAATCCAAAATATCCAATACGTCCAAATACTTCCTTTTTTTCCGAAGTGGTTACCTTCATCCCTCCCACCAACCCAGCCCAAAGATATGCATCATATGTTATCCTCCGTGTGATCAATCAGGCCCAGACAGAGTACATTCCCTTCCGCGTCTCTTAGTAAATCAGGCGCCTTAGCGAGAAGGTTAGGGAATCAAAAAAAGTCAGCTACGGGTTGGCAGGCCATCGTGGCCAACGGCCATGTGGGTTAGCCGTAGTACTCCGAGCCTACCGAATCCTCTGCCTTTACTCAAAATTGTCAGTCATGGCCTTTAGTGAAGCTCGATGAATCTCCTCCTGGGGAATCCCTTTCGTTCCTTCGTCTGGACGGCGACCCACGGGGTGGCAACATGAAAGCCCTCATCGCCTCATCAGGATCCCTCCATCTCTTGAACGTTCCGTCTTCATTCCTCGTCCGGAGGATAGTTGGGTATTGAAGATGGAACTGGACGTCCCTCCGGTATAGCATGCCACATACGTCGCTGAAGGCACGGCGCTGTCTCGCCACCGTCACGGAGAAATCCTCAAAAAGGACCACTTTGTGCCCCAATTTCTCGAGTGGACGTCTCCTGGTTCTAAACGCGCGTAGAATTCTGTCTTTGTCCTTGAAATTGAGGTACTTGGCTATTGCCTGCCTGGGTCTTTGGTTGAGTTGCCCCCTACGGGTGGCATTGTCAGCAGGCGGACTCTTCTGGCTGGCCCCCCTTGGTGGACCTAGTCTATGCGCTCTTTCCACCCTACATGTGGCTTGGATACCCAGAGCCTCTGGCAATTCCCTTTCAAAGATGGCATCTAATTGTTGAAAGGAGATGGATTCAGGGAGTCCATTAATATGAAGATTACTCCTCCTAGACCTGTTCTCTAGGTCTTGTAGCTTATCTGCCATCCAGGCATTCTGTTTTTAGGTCTCCTCCAGCTCCTGTACAGCAGCAGTGAGTTTGTCCTCTCTGCTCTCAACTGATCCAGTCTGCCTGCATGTCTGGCGGTAATTTCATGTACCTCATCCAGTGCCTCTCTTACAGCCTCTTTCACCGCTGATGTGATATCAGCTTTCAGGGACTCAAAGACCTCCCGTGCTAGCAGGTTACTTTCTCCTGATTGGGAAGATCATGCTGCGGCTGACCCTGCCTCTCCACCACCTCCGTCTTGGGGGATCCCCAGGCTGCCACGGGCTCACCTTTTTCCTCCGGTCTGACCTCTGGGCCTGGGAAGATCCCTGTGTCTCCGCTGCTTCCTCTCGCTGCTGCAGTCTGAGGTGCCGCGCCATCTTGGTCTTCCTCCTGCCTGGCCGCGCAACCCGAAGACTGCGCGCTACCCGCCTCCCGCACTCCGCAGCCAACGCTCCATGGTGCTTGCCCGCCCGGAGGTCCCGGTGAGTCACCTTGCACCGTCTGCCGGTGTCCGGGGTCTAATATGCCGGTCTATGGCTGGGTCGGCGCCCTGAGCTTCTTCACTCCAGTGTATCCACATCGGCGCCGGAACCGGAAGTCTCTTGAGCTTTTTAATGGTGTATGAAATAAATCAACCCATTTACAGTATTTGAAGCCTTGACTTCTTTTTCCTCCGAGTTTTTTTTTTTTAATTTCTGTCATTGTCCAACAATGCAAGGCACTTGCATTTTGACCACATAGGTATGATCCTTTGGATGTTTTACTATGCTTGGTTGCTACTGTGACTGTTGGTACTGTTACCTTTACTATGGGCATAGCACTGTATGTATGACTTAGTCTGATACTTGCTTTGAGAACCAATAGGTGGAAATTTCTACCATAATGGTGCACTTTATCTATTTATTATGTGGTTCTCTGTAGTATCTGGACATTACGAGTATACCCTGTATGTACACTGTAATTCCTATATGTGGTCTGTAGTCAAGTACAACTGTTTCATATTTTGGTCTTAAAATGTCGGTTGAGTTGCATCTCAGAACCTCTGCTGTGTCACTTTTAATCACGCTTTTTTACACATGATTGTAATAAATAAAAGTTGTTTTACTGCAATATACTCATGATTTCCTCCAGTTTATAAAAGTTGTTTGTATGGAGATTGTGCAAAAATCCCCCTGATTGGTGATTTATTCGCCAGGGGCATTACTATATAATGCCGATCATGGTTTTATATCTAATTGTGTTCTTTTCTGTGGTTCCCACAGGTGATCCTTGGGCAATGGAGTTCTGGGGCGTGACAACGCCTGGCTTGATCTTGTCGACAATGTGTTTAAAAATGGTGATCCAGGTCCAGATGTGGCTGAGGACCAGTCTCTCACCACTCTAATTGTGGATTATAAAAATATTTTACGCAAACACGTACGTGTCTGGTGGAACCGAGCATTTCTCTCCAAGTACATAATCAGTGATCTTATCCCAGGGGCTTACGTGTGCAGGTTTTTTCCCTCCTTTGAAATTGATGACGACCTCTTTAAGGCTAAATGGGAATCGGCTGCAGACACATGCTCCAAAACATTCTTGGAGCTTCTAGTGGAAGCTAACAGCACTACCCTTGAGAGTATTGAATCACAGCTTGAGATCTTGGAGGAAGCCATCAAGGAAAAAGTAACATCAGAGGCATTGACCAGGTTTACTGGGGAAGTTGCAAAGGACATCTCCAGGGGGGAAAAGGAGGTCAGAGAGTTCAAGGTCAAGAAATTTAAGAGAGATACACAAGATAAACAGGAAAGTAAAGTTTATCGGTGGAAAAACCCCCGCAAAAGGGGAAGATGCCCGTCGCAAGTTCCACCAGACTCAAGATCCTCCTCCTTGCAGTCAGGTGCATCCAATACTGGGAGTCCAGGGTCTGGAGCGGAGGGGGGAAGTGGAAACCTTGGTCTGGGTGCAGTTGGACGAGTGGGATTACTGCGCCTACAGCCCCCGAGAGCCAGTAAAAACGCACCTAATAAGATGCAGGTAGTGAATCTTTCCACTCACCAACTTTCCGACTCTCAGACCGAGGTACTTGCTTTGGGTTTGACTTTTTCACCCACAAATTCTTTTAATTTTTTTTCAGCCATAAAGGATTTACACCTGTTTGCAAGAAGGATGATCTTGAGAAAACTCACCACAAAGACCAAACCTCTGATCCCTTGACCCCCATGGAGATGGATGTCTTAGCTGAACTAGAAGAACTCCAACTTGAGCACCCACGCTTGACAGGTGTGTTTCCTAACAACCTTCTTCCCAAGTCTAGGAAGTTCCCCCCCTTGTCAGTCTGCCCTGCGGTAGACATGTTTATACGTCTTGTTGAGTCTGATCTCAAACAGGTGTCTTGCCGCCGCAAGTTTGATAATCTGACTCATAAACAGAGACAGGCGATCAAAGAGTTACAGGACCTGAAAGGCGTAGTATTTAAGGTGGCTGACAAGGGGGGAATATTGTTGTGTGGCCGGTGGCTCAATATGAGAAAGAAGCTCTCAGACAGCTTCGGGATAAAATTACTTATAGTAAACTACACTCTAACCCCCTACCTGCTCATTTGTCTGAGTTGAAAGCCATCCTTGATGGTGCTCTTGTCAGGGCTTGATAACAAAATGGCGATGGTCTTGTGTTGTAAACCCCGTTTACCCACGTTTTACTTGCTACCTAAGATCCACAAAGATGCCCTCAACCCTCTGGGACGTCCGATTGTGTCCGGGATAGGTGGTCTCTGCGATCCAATTTGTAAATTTATTGACTACCATCTAAAGCCTTTGGTAGAGACTCTATCATCCTATCTCAAGGACACAACGGACGTCCTGAAGCATGTTGATGGCATCTTTGTGGAATCATATATGCTTTTGGTCACGGCTGACGTCGAATCCCTCTACACTTGCATTGGCCATACACATGGCTTGAATGCGGTCCGCTTCTTCCTCGAATCTGGCGGTGTGGATGGTGCTCTTGGTGAATTCATTTTACAGCTGCTCCCTTCATCTTGACCCATAACACTTTTGTGTTTAAGGACGTCGTCTATTTGCAGGAGCGCGGCACTGCTATGGGCGCGGCCTGCGCACCTTCGTACGCCATCTCTTCCTCTGTTTTTGGGAGAGATACATTTTTGGTGACGGAGGCGTGCAGGCCAGCGCCCAGGTGCAGTACTGGATGCGCTACATAGACGACGTCCTTTTCGTGTGGCAAGGTTCGGCGGAGCAGCTTGATATGTTTATGAAAAAACTTAATATGAACTGTTACAATATCAGATTGACATACAAGTGTAGTCCGGTAAAGATTGACTTCCTGGACATCGTCTTGGAGGTTTGGGTTGCTCCGGTCTGATTCAGACGGACGTCCACAGGAAGTCAACTTCCGTGAACTCCTTGTTACATGCTTCCTCTGGTCACAGTTCATCCACCATACGCGCCATCCCCACCGGGCAGTTTTGAGGGTGAAGCGGATCTGTTCGACAAAAGAGGGGTTCGAGCGTCAGTCCGTAGACCTCAAGCAAAGATTCAGAGATCGTGGTTATTCCAACAGGTGCATTAAACGTGGCTTCAGAAGGCGGAACATACGCCGAGAGAACATCTGCTTAAACAAAAACCAAAAAAGCCTGAGTTTGAACCGACACTGCGCTTTGTGGGTACCTATAACCATGAGTGGCAGACCATGCGGGACATTTTCAGTAGACACTGGGGGGTCCTGCGTACCGATCCAACACTAAGTAAATGTATTCCTAATCGACCTTTTATGACTCCGCGACGCGCCAGAAATCTTGGCGATATGCTGGTTAACAGCCACTATGTGCTGCATGTACCGAATCCCTTCGGGTCTCGAGGGCCGACTTTGGGCTGCTACCCCTGTGTGCATTGCGTCTCCTGCGCTAATGTAGAACGGGGGCGACCCATTTTCACTCATCCGACGGCTCACGTAGATTTGAGATCAGGTACAGGATTTCATGTTCATCCACATATGTGGTATACTTTGCCCAATGTGCCTGTCCCCTGATCTACGTGGGTTTGACGTCGCGAGAGTTAAGGGTACGCACACGCGAGCACGTTCATGACATTATCGCAGCGAAAGATACAAAAGATCCCACAGTGCTTAAAACAATACCTAAGCATTTTTTTAAACATCATGGGTGCAACCCTGCCGCCTTTAAGGTCCGGGGGATTGATTTGGTGCATTGCGGCAATAGAGGGGGTGACCTCAAAAAAGTACTGGCCCGCCTGGAGACTAAGTGGATCGTGACGTTGGGCACCCTTACCCCCAGTGGTCTTAATGAGAGTGTCACCTATGGTCCTTATTTATGAGAGACTGTTCCTTATGCCATATACTGGTTTTCATTTTCTGTCTCTTTCAATTTTCAATCTTTTTGTTTCTTGGTTCTATATTTTTTTAGGTTGTTTTTATATTCATACACCATTCCATACACCTCTATAGTGCACAAGCCTTCTTCCCTGTGTCCTTTCCCTGGGATCACCACATGTGGAACATACAAGCTGGACTGTGCTGTGACACTGAGATGGAGATCGACCTATCCTATTGCAGAAGACTATTGCCTGAGTTTTAGTGACTTTCCATCTTGGGGATAGCTTCATAATGTTGAGGATCGATTTCCTTGTCTCCTTATCTTTTGTATAATATATAATCTTTCTTACCAGCTTGCTCTTATAGTTCACATTAAGTGCAGGTGCCCCCTGATGGGCTGATTTTGCAGCTTTGGTCTGTGCTCCGTCCCCAGTGTTGTGGTGTCCGCCCCCCCGCCCAGCAAATATGGTGACGCGTCCTTGTGCTGGATGATGGTGCGGGCATGCGCAGTGAGCAGGAACCACCCTGAGCTTCAGCAGGCAGACTGAGCATGCGCGTGACGCATAGTGGACCCGGAAGTGCCTAACACCGCACCCGGGTCACATAGTGCTATAAAGACACCGCAGGTGTCATGGCATGGTGTCCACTAATTCTTACAGACCTCTCCCTGAGGAAGCTGTGCGGGCGAAACATATGTAGGGGCTATAGGACCTACTCTTTCTCTCCCCTTGGGTTGCTATACCGCATTTTGACCACATAGGTATGATCCTTTGGATGTTTTACTATGCTTGGTTGCTACTGTGACTGTTGGTACTGTTACCTTTACTATGGGCATAGCACTGTATGTACGATTTAGTCTGATACTTGCTTTGAGAACCAATAGGTGGAAATTTCTACCATAATGGTGCACTTTATCTATTTATTATGTGGTTCTCTGTAATATCTGGACATTAAGAGTATATCCTGTATGTACACTGTAATTCCTATATGTGGTCTGTAGTCAAGTACAACTGTTTCATATTTTGGTCTTAAAATGTCGGTTGACTTGCATCTCAGAACCTCTGCTGTGTCACTTTTAATCACGCTTTTTTACACATCTCTATACATAATCGTCAGTTTAGCGCTTCCGGCCACTGTGCCGCTATGGAGCAAGGGCGCGTGCGCAAAACTGCTGATTATGCCTACCCCGGAAGCGCCGCCATATTACCACACCCATGGCGCTGGCTGGCGGCGGCTCCCTGAAGGCTCCCGTCACCGCCCACCCCCGCACTCTGCTGCTTCCCCCGCTCTGATGCCGCTGGCGATGCACTCTGTTTCCAGCCTCCAGGCCCACCGCCCGCCGCAGCCACGGTAAGCGCCATTACAGAAGGGGCCGCCGCCACCATCTGTGGCCCCCTTCATCACACACACCGCACTCTCATTCAGCCTCCAGGCCTGCCGCCCGCCGCAGCCAGGGGGAGCGCTAGTACTGAAGGGGCCGCCGACAGCATCTGCGGCCCCCTTCATCACACACGCTGCCGCCGCTGCGGCCCTTGCTCTGATGCCGGCGGCGGCGGCACACTCTCATTGCAGCCTGCAGGCCCGCTGGCCTGCAGTCTGCTACCACCACCCCCCCTCCTCAACTAACGTTACAGGGGCAGCGGGCCTAACATCTGCAACCACAATGCCCCTCATTACCCCCAATCACCCACACTACCCCTGCTCACCCACACTCACCCTCCATAGCCCTCCCAACTCACCCACACTGCCCCTGCTCACTCTTCTTTCCCCCCCTATGCCCTCACTCACTCCTCACACTGCCCCTGATTACCCCCTACTCACCCTCACACACACTGCCCACACTCACCCACACTGCCCCCACTCACCCACACTGCTCCAGCTTACCCCCCCCACTCACCCATACACCCTGCTTAACCCTCTCACCCCTCCCCCCAACTGCCCACAATCACCCACACTGCCCCTGATTACCCCCCACTCACCCACACTGCCCCTGCTCACTCCTCTTATCATCACTCCTCGTATCTCATCACTCCTTACCCCTCTCACCCCCCCAACTGCCCACAATCACCCACACTGCCCCTGCTTACCCCCCCCAATCACCCACACTGCCCCTGCTCATGCCCCCACTCACCCCACACTGCCGCTGTTTATCCCTTTTACCTCCCCACACTGCCCCTGCTGATACCCCACACGGACAACTCACAGCTGCTGGCCCCAATGCCAAACAGCCCGCCCCCCATCTTGATGTCACCCCACTCCCGATGCAACAGCATCAGGCCTTTTTACTAGTGATTGTAATAAATAAAAGTTGTTTTACTGCAATATACTCCATGATTTCCTCCAGTTTATAAAAGTTGTTTGTATGGAGATTGTGCAAAAATCCCCCTGATTGGTGATTTATTCGCCAGCGGCGTTACTATATAATGCCGATCAAGGTTTTATATTTAATAATGCAAGGCACTTTTAACCTCTCAATAAATACAGTTGGAACCAGAAGTTTACATAAACTATATAAAAAGACACATATGCATGTTTTTCTCACTATCTGACATTAAATAAGAATAAACCTTTCCTGTTTTAGGTCAATTATGATTACCATAATTATTTATATTTACCAAAATGCCTGAATAATGAGAGAGAGAGAAATGTTTAAGGCATTTTATTACTTTCTACAAAGTCATAAGTTAACATACACTAAGGTTACATGATGAGGAAGAAAGCGACACTCACCAAGTTCCAGTCGCAGTGAACGACTTTAATTACATTAAGCAGGGTTACAATGCAGGGAGGGGAATCGACAGGACGATGGTCATCGTTTCACTCTGTGTTGCGCTTTTACGGGTCCTGATTACAGGTGTTAAGGTACCGCCACACGCGGCGATTTTGCTAGCAATTTCACTGGCAATTTGCTGGTTGCAGTGAAATCATGGACACAATGTTCCATTGTACACGGCAACAAAATAGAACAATGTGTCCATGATTTCACTGCAACCAGCAAACTGCCAGTGAAATGGCTAGCAAAATTGCCGCGTGTGACGGTACCTTTAGACGTCAGTTTCGACCTCTAAATAGGTGGAGCTCTTGATGTCACACACATAAAACATTCCAAAGCAAATTAAAAACATAATGGTCACATAGATACAGAGTCATTAACAAACTAAGGCCCCTTTCACATCAGCGGTAAGCGCTGATCGCGGCAGTTGCGGTGAAAAAAACGCAACTGCTGCGGTTACCGCATGACGGCAGCACTTGCGGTTCACTTGCGGCAAGCCCCATGCACTCTCTATGGGGCTTGCGGTAAATGTGCGGCAGGTGTGGCAAGTGCGGTTTCGGCACTTGCGGCAGATGCGGCCGCGAAAAAAACTTCACACATCTGCCGCAAGTGCCGAAACCGCAACTATACCGCACTTGCCGCAACTGCCGCAAGCCCCATAGACATTGCATGGGGCTTGCCGCAACTGTGCCGCAACTGTGCCGCAAGTGCAGCCGGTATGCGGTAATCACGGCAGATGCGGTTTTTTCACCGCATCTGCCGCGATTTAAAAAAAACGCTGATGTGAAAGTACCCTAAGTCTGTTAGATAAAATACATCTGTATATACACTTTGAAAATCTGAAATCCCAAAAAAATTAGCACCAGATAAAAAAATCTGCATCAAAAATTGAGGACAGTCCTCTTATTATTGGTCCCTTCGTTTTTTTCGCTTCTGAAAGTTCAGCCGGTAAAATACAATCAGACATCGAAATGCTTCTTAGTATTAACGATCCCTTGGCTCCTGGTTCGGCAGTCAAGACTGTTGCGAGGTCCCCCTTTACTGGGGGTGTAAGATCAAATTTTATGCCACCAATAAGTCCTGGTAACAGTATTGATTTATTTGCCGAACTAGTAGAAAGGGACGTTAAGGCTGTACTATATCCACAGCCTACTAAGAATCTTACAACCTATAAGATGAAAGCCTTAACAGCCATGAGTGAATGGGAAGATGTTGTTTTTAGGAGAGCAGATAAAGGTGGGAGTGTAGTTTTGCTCTCTAGAGAATTATACATAAAAGAAGCCCTGAGGCAATTGGGTAATGCCGTCACCTTTAAAGCCCTTTTTGCAGATCCTATTTGCAATTTCCAATAAAAATGGTCCCTGTTGAGAAGATTTGTAGAGCAACAGGTAATTTCTAAATCTGAAACAGAGAGGCTTTTCTCGGAATTCCCAGTTAAGCCTCATTGGTATTATTTACCTAAGGTCCATAAAAATTTAATGGATCCTCCAGGGAGGCCAATTGTGTCTGGGGTGGTGGTCTCTAACCGAGCCCCTCTCCAGATACATCGATTGGTTTTTGCATCCCTATTTGGGCACTTCATACATTCGCGACACCAATCACTTTATAGTGAACATTGATCAGATAGTATGGCAGAAAGGTATCAATTTAACGTCTATAGATATGGAAAGTCTGTATACGAGAATCCCACAAGGACCAGGAGTAGAGACAATTAGAAATATTCTGTCTACAACTAAAGATGATGCTGGGGTGAGTTCATCTGTGATTCCCTCAGCTTCATTTTGGAGCATAATGCTTTCATGTTTCTGAATAAGTGATACTTGCAGCAGGTTGGTACCACTATGGTGACGCCTGTTGCTTGTACCCTAGCAAACCTGTATTTAGCAGCGTTTGAAGATGAATTTGTCTACTCAGAGAAGAATCCCTTCATTAAACTTATTAAGCATAACATGAGATATGTAGATGACATATTGATAGTATGGGATGGAGATGAGAAAGATTTTGGTCTGTTCGTCTATTATCTTGATGAACAGCACACTTACAATATGTTTTTTACATCTGTATTTGGTGGTCAGGAGTTAGAATTTCTCGATATCAAACTAAAAGTAGTGGAAGGGCAAATCAGGAGGTCAATTTTTAAGAAGACTGCTGGGTCATTCCATGTCAAGTGATCCAAAAATAAATATTTTTTTTCCCTGACGTACTCAGATTTTTTAAAAAATTTTTCTATATGAAGAACAACTTTAGTTAATTACAAAAAAAAAGTTTTGAATTTTTTTCTTTATCAGTTAATTTTTTACAGATTTTTAAAGTTTTAAAAAAGTGCGAATTTTGGCCTGGTATGGCTTTACATTTTCTATCATATCTCGGGCTAGAAATAAGATAGAGAGACAAAATAAACACCAATCTACTCAGAATTGTGCAGGCTTTCACCAGATAGGTCACAAGAGGATCTTTGTTAATATTTTACCCATGTGATCGCAAGCACAAAACTTTAAAATGCAGACCTTTCTCTAAAGACATCAGGTAAAAAAAAATATTCATATTTAGATCACTTGATATAGAATGACCCATTGACGCTATTAATAGTAAAATATTTTAAAATATGATCCCATCGCGATCCCAACTTGAAATTTGGTACAGATGTGGCTAAGAGCAAAGCAGACACATGGGCAGTTTTTGAAATATTTAAAGCGCGCTGATTTTTCGGAAATGCGTTTTAAAGTTTTGCGCTGTCGATCACATGGGTAAAATATTAACAAAGATCCTCTTGTGACATATCTGGTGAAAGCCTGTATAGTTCTGAGTAGAATGGTGTTTATTTTGTCTCTCTATCTTAATCCTAGCCTTAGTTATGAGGAGAAACGTAAAGGCAGGCAACAGCGAAATTCGCACTTTTTCCGAACTTTGAAAATCATTTAAAAAAAAAAAAATTTTTTTTTTAAATTTTCTCTTCACATTTTGCATTATCTGACATGCTATTATCAAATAACAAAATCTCAAAAGAATTAAAAATATAGAGGTAATAATCATTGGTTCACTTGACATGGAATGACCCTGCTACAAACTCACTTTTCCATTAGCAGAGTGCCCATACTTTACATACAAAGATGGGTTTACCCTTCAGTCAATTCTTACACGTGAAACGTGTTAATAACACCCAGTCTGGCTTTGAAAAACAAGCAGACTAATTAGAAGCAGCATTTCTTCAAAGGGGTTACTCATCCAGTGCCTTAAAGACTGCTAGGGACAGATTCATGATTCATTCATGATCGGGGGGGGGGGGGGGGGGGGATGAAAAAAAGAAATCAAAGACACATACAGTGTGAAAGTGTGAAGCTACAGAGATTAGTAGTTTGAAAAGAAAAAAATTATTTTTTAACTTTAAATTCAATCCAATGTATAACTCTGTCGTGTCCGCGGTCAAAAGACACTGGCAAATTACTGAATCGGATCAGGGTGTTTTGAGTTCATCACAACCGGTAGTGATATACAGACATACAGACATAGTAGAAATGTGAAAAATATTTTAGTGAAAAGAAGATTAGAGATGCCGAAACTAAAAGCATGGCTAACAGGGAACGTTTTGGAAGGCAATTTTAAATGTAGCAATTGTTCATGGTGCAAGTACCATCTAACCAGTCCTATTTTATGGTTAAACGGGAAAGGCATCCTGTAAAATCTTTTATTAATTGCAGAAGTAGTTGGCTAGTATATGTTGTGTATTGTCCCTGTAAAAGGTTTTATATCGGTAAGACTATTCGCCCCCTTTTTAATAGATTTAGAGAGCAGTATAACTCCTTTATTTCCGGGAAAGGTAGCCCGCGACTGATTCAGCATGTCAGGGATTGCCATTCTGGTAACCCAGAGGTGCTGTCTTTTGCGAGGGTAGAGAAGCCAGTCCCTCTAACTCGAGGAGGAGATTTCCATAAAAATCTTCTTCAAATTGAAAAATTGAAGCAAGATGGATTCTGGCTACTGAGGCTCAAGGGGCTTTTGGTCTTAATGAGCAAAGGGTCTGAACATTTATGACCATGTGACATTTCATTTTTTTTAAAATAAATTTGCAAAAATTTCTACATTTCTGTTTTTTTTTCACTCAATATGGGGTGCAGAGTGTACATTAATGAGAAATAAAAATGAACTTTTTTGAATTTACCAAATGGCAGCAATGACACAAGGTGAAAAATTTAAAGGAGTCTGAATACTTTCCGTACCCACTGTAATTTGGTTCAAAAGCTAATATTTCCTCTAACCACAGATGTATCAGTGGATTGATAGGCAAACCCGAACTGTAAAGTTTAGGGTCTTTTCCAGACACCTAGTGTCCGTGCATAGACCCTGGATACGGACTTCTCAGAAATGTCTGTGTTACTGTTTCGGTTCAGCTAGGGGAGCTGCCAAAGGGAGCAAAACAGTGGTTAACCGGTAAAATATATTCTTGCCGGCTTCCATGCTGCTCTCACACTTGCTTCCAGATTCACTCATTAAGCCTCATACATATTCACTGCATCTCCCAAGCCACCCTCTGTGATTGGCTGCAGTCAGATGCTCTCTGTGCCACTGTCTGTAACTGGTTGCAGTCAAACACCGACACAGAGGGTGTCTGTGGTTGCTGTACACACACAGACACTGATGTAAAAAAATAAAATAATTGGTAAAAAAATTAATGGAGTTACCCGTATTTTTTATTATCAGCATAGATAAAGCAGAAAGTTGCAGTCTGCAGACCCCAGCTGCGCGCTTTATATTGGCTGAGTACAGGCCCGGCGTCAGCACCTGGCGCACCCGGGCAAGTGCCGGGGCCCGACTGCTTGGATTGCACTGTGACCCTAGCCTGACGCAAGTATTGTCTGCTGCAGCGCAGAGCGTTTAATGCTATGCGCTGCCAGCAACGGAGCCCATAGATACCCGATGTTTACATTGACAACCAATGGTTGGCAAGGTAAACATTGGGTTTCTATGGGCTCCAGCGCATAGCATTAAAAGCTATGTGTTGCAGCCGAAAATACTTGCATCAGGCTAGGGTCACAATGCAAGTGTGACCCTAGCCTCAGGGGCCCCTGAGCACACTGCCCCCACAGCCAGGGCCATATCCAGGGGGCAGCTGGGGGGGGTCATTTGCAGGGAGGGCGCACTCAGCCTCCTGCAGCTGCGGAGATCTCCCTCTGTGGGAGCCGACAGAGCTGCACACTCTGGGCTGACAGGACCTGTGATGATGTCAATGGAGGGTGGAGTCAGGGGTCACATGACCAGCTCCTCAGTGTATGAAGGACTCTGAGCATCATGATGGCCAGTATAGCAATTAGGTGAAGTTTATGTGTGGGGTCAGGAGGGATTTACAGTGTGAATGTAGCAGAGGTGAGTGTGTACTAGGGGTATGGCAATTAGGTGAAGTTTATGTGTGGGGTCAGGAGGGATTTACAGTGTGAATGTAGTAGAGGTGAGTGTGTACTAGGTGTACGTAGCGGAGCCGAGTGTGTACTAGGTGTACAGAGCGGAGCCGAGTGTGTATTAGGTGTGCGGAGCCGAGTGGGTACTAGGTGTACGGAGCGGAGCCGTGTGTACGAGGTGTACGGAGCGGAGCCGATTGGGTACTAGGTGTACGGAGCGGAGCCTAGTGTGTACGAGGTGCACGGAGCGGAGCCATGTGGGTACTAGGTGTACGGAGCGGAGCCGTGTGTGTACGAAGTGTACGGAGCGGAGCCCAGTGTGTACGAGGTGTATGGAGCGGAGCCAGTAGCATAGCTGGTGGGGGGGCAGGGGGGGCGATCGCCCCGGGCCCCCCCTGGCATGAGGGGCCCATTGGCCGCCCCCTGGGTGGCCCCCGCACCCCTTGGGGTGCCCGTGCTGGCCGCCGCGCCAGCCGGAGAGGAGGGAGGACGGGACTTCCTGTCCTGCAGCTGTGCCCGCCCCTCCTCTCCTCCTACTCACAGCAGGCGGGCAGACACACGGCGGCCGCGGCGGTGAGTGTGCATGCAAACACCCTCCCCCGGTCCGCAGAGAGTTCTGCTAGCACCCCCCCCCCCCGGTCAGCAGAACTCTCAGGTAGCACCCCCCCCAGTCAGCAGAACTCTCAGGTAGCACCCCCCTCTAGTCGGCAGAACTCTCTGCCGGCACCCTTCCCCCCCCTCTTCTGTAGAGGGGAAAGTGAAAGTCCTCAGTGCAGTACCAGGCAGGGAAGTGGTGATCTCTGGAAAGGCTGAGCGGCATGTGCCAATAACTCTGCCTCATATCCTGGTGATTGCTGCACTGTCCAGTGTTATATCTGAGGTGAGCTGCTCTCCTGACATGATGGTGCTACAGATAACACTGGACAGCAGCACTGGCAGGACAGGGGACAGAGAGATCCCCTCATCCAGTGATTTGTGGCTCAGGTGTAGTGTCAGAGAGGCCATAGTCCTGCTCACCTCTGCTCTTCTTCTATTAAAGGGAACCTGACCCCCAGGGGCTGACTGGCAGATCTTGCCCTGGGGGGCAGCCAAGTGAGAAGCAGGGGGGTGTATCGCTAGTAGTCCGGAGGCCATGTGAGGGGACCGTGAAGAGGACAGAGGCGCAGGGGGACCAAGGAGAAGAGGATAGAGGCGCAGGGGTATGGAGGAGAAGAGGACAGAGGCGCAGGGGGACGGAGGAGAAGAGGACAGAGGCGCAGGGGGACGGAGGAGAAGAGGACAGAGGCGCAGGGGGACGGAGGAGAAGAGGACAGAGGCGCAGGGGGACGGAGGAGAAGAGGACAGAGGCGCAGGGGGACGGAGGAGAAGAGGACAGAGGCGCAGGGGGATGGAGGAGAAGAGGACAGAGGCGCAGGGGGACGGAGGAGAAGAGGACAGAGGCGCAGGGGGACGGAGGAGAAGAGGACAGAGGCGTAGGGGGACCAAGGAGAAGAGGATAGAGGCGCAGGGGGACGGAGGAGAAGAGGACAGAGGCGCAGGGGGACGGAGGAGAAGAGGACAGAGGCGCAGGGGGACGGAGGAGAAGAGGACAGAGGTGCAGGGGGACGGAGGAGAAGAGGGCAGAGGCGCATTGGGACCGAAGAGAAGAGGACAGAGAGGCAGAAGGACAGAAACGGGGACAGAGGGACAGAAGGGCAGTAGGACAGAAACAGAGGGGCAGAAGGACAGAAACAGAGGGGCAGAAGGACAGAAACAGGGGAACAGAGGGGCAGTAGGACAGAAACAGAGGGGCAGAAGGACAGAGACAGGGGGACCGAGGAAAAGAGAACAGAGGTACAGGGGTACAGAAACAAGGGGACAGGAGAAGAGGAAAGAGGGGCAGAACGTGAGGGACAGAGGAGCAGCAGGAGGGACAGAGGAGAGGAGGACTGGGGTGCAGAAGGACAGAGGAGCAGCAGGAGGGACAAAGGAAAGGAAGACGGGGGTGCAAGAGGACAGAGGAGCAGTAGGAGGGACAGAGGAGAGGAGGACGGGGTGCAGGAGGACAGAGGAGAGGAGGACGGGGGTCCAGGAGGACAACCGAGCAGCAGGAGGGACAGAGGAGAGGAGAACGGGGATGCAGGAGGACAGAGGAGAGGAGGACGGAAGTGCAGGAGGACAGAGGAGAGGAGGACGGGGGTGCAGGAGGACAGAGGAGAGGAGGACAGGGGTGCAGGAGGACAGAGGAGAGCAGGACGGGGTGCGGGAGGACAGAGGAGAGGAGGATGGGGGTGCAGGAGGATAGAGGAGCAGCAGGAGGGGCAGAGGAGAGGAGGACAGAGGAGAGGAGGATGGGGGTGCAGGAGGACTGGGGCTGTGGCTGGCGCTGTGTGTGGTGATATTGGCAGCTGTACCGTGTATCTGCCTCCATGCAGCTGCTGCCACCTTTCTGTGTTGTCAGGGTGTGGCATGCTGGGAGTTGTAGTTCTTCTGCCTGTCCTATATGATTTCTGGGCAGTGTGTTGGGTGCTGGGAGTTGTAGTTCTACCAGGTGGGCTCAGTGTTGACCCGCCGCCCGTCTGTGGCCTGTCTGTCTCTTCTGGGATGTCCTCAGCTCTGTGCTGTGCACAAACAGTGTACCACCATCTCCCTAGCTCTGTGCTGTGCACAGTGTACCACCATATACCCGGCTCCGTGCTGTGCACATACAGTGTACTGTACACTGTGTGCACAGCACAGAGCTGAGGACATGGAGGACATGGTGGTACACTGTCTGTGCACAGCACAGAGCTGAGGACATGGTGGTATACTGTGTGCACAGCACGGAGCTGAGGACACGGTGGTACACTGTTTCCGGCCGCCTTAAAATTGGTCTGTTTCTCATCCAGTAGAGTTGGATGAGTGTCATCGGTTTTTGGTCCATTTGGCATCCAACTGCTGTGCGAGTGTCCGACATTTCTCTCAGATCACATCCGTGTGCAATCTGTTCTTTCCTCAGCAGCTATTAGTGTAGAATCATTTACAGGAACATTTTACAGTGTTCTCAGTTACAGAATGATAATTTATCCGTGAAAAAAACTGATGCCTCTCGGATGGTCCGTGTGCTGTTAGTGTGCAGTATGTGATTTTGTCGGACACATAGATTTGCATTGGTGAGTCTCGGCCGGGAATCGCAGACTGTCGCAGCATGTTGCAACTTTTTTCTCATCCTGAATCTGGCTGAGAAAAAAGCGTCCGACACTCGTCAGTGTGCTCTCAGACATTGATTAACATTGGTCCGAGTGCAATGCGATAAAATCACACATTGCACTCATCCGTGTTTCATGCCAGTGTGTCCATACCTTAAAAATAAAATCCATATAGTAATCCTACAATGTCTGCTGGACATGGTATGGGGAGGGTTTATGGCTCAGTTAGTACACTCCATACTTCTTGTTATTAACCAGTTAATGCTCTCTTGTCCACCGCACTGCAGTGTCAAAAGAGGACGACAGCGAGACAAGCAGCAACATGGCATCAGAGAGCCCCTGACCTCGAAATAGAAGATCCTCAGATCCCGGTATTGTGACATAATATTAAGAATGAAGTTTTTTGCATTTATATTACACTATGAACTCCACAGCACTTTACATACATCATCAACACTGTCCCCATTGGGGCTCACAATGTAAACATCCTATTTTGGTTGTACGTGTGATTATTGCTGGTCACCTGGGCTGGGGGCCCACTCATGATGTTTCGCCCCCCCTTGTGCTGAACCCCTAGCTACGCCTCTGAGCGGAGCCCAATGTGTACTAGGTGTATGGAGCAGAGCCGTATGTGTACGAGGGGTATGGAGCAGAGCCGTGTGGGTACTAAGTGTACAGAGCGGAGCCGTGTGTGTACGAGGGGTACGGAGCGGAGCCGTGTGGGTACTAGGTGTACGGAGCGGAGCCGTGTCGGTACGAGGTGTATGGAGCGGAGCCGTGTGGGTACGAGGTGTACGGAGCGGAGCCGCGTGGGTACGAGGTGTACGGAGCGGAGCCGCGTGGGTACGAGGTGTACGTAGTGGAGCCGCGTGGGTACGAGGTGTACGGAGGGGAGCCGCGTGGGTACGAGGTGTACGGAGCAGAGCCGCGTGGGTGCGAGGTGTACGGAGCAGAGCCGCGTGGGTACGAGGTGTACGGAGCAGAGCCGCGTGGGTACGAGGTGTACGGAGCAGAGCCGCGTGGGTACGAGGTGTACGGAGCAGAGCCGCGTGGGTACAAGGTGTACGGAGCAGAGCCGCGTGGGTACGAGGTGTACGGAGCAGAGCCGCGTGGGTACGAGGTGTACGGAGCAGAGCCGCGTGGGTACGAGGTGTACGGAGCAGAGCCGCGTGGGTACGAGGTGTACGGAGCAGAGCCGCGTGGGTAAGTGGTGTACGGAGCAGAGCCGCGTGGGTACGAGGTGTATGGAGCAGAGCCACGTGCGTACGAGGTATGTGTACCAGTGGTAGCCCCCTGCAGATTCCGCTCCTATAGTCTCAGCCACCTTTGCCAGTAGCATTCTTCTCCAGAGTCTCTTCTGCCGCTGTCTGCATTCTGCAGCTCAGCATGGAGGGGCACGATGTTGTCATGACTGTGCTGATATGTGCAGAGCGACCGGAGGAGACTGGAGCAGCGTGAAGAAAGGTGAGGAGAAAGAGAGATCCAGACGGCCAGACACTCCGCTTGGCTGTGGTGCCACCCATAATGCAGTGTGGCTCCATTGAGCTGCTTGCATTATTTGTGTGCTTGAGGATGTTTGTGTATATACCAAGCATCCTCAGACGCACAAAAATGCAACATTTTGCATTTGAAGGGTATTTTTAAAAAGCGCAAGAGAATACAAACGCATTTTAGCCCGCTCCTAACAACGTGTAATATACTCACTGTCAGAAACAGCTCTTGCTGGTTTCGGCAGTCACTGTTCCTGTAAGGCTGCCTTCACATAGGCGGTTTTTTAAAATGTGGCAGTTGCGGTAAAAAAATCTGCATCTGCCACATTTTCCGCCTAGCGGCTGCACTTGCTACACATTTGCGGCAAGCCCCATGCATTGTCTATGGGGCTTGCGGTAAGTGTGCGGCAATATATATATTATAGTCCATGATATGTACTAAAGGGGGCCCACTGAGACTTTTTCGCCCGGGGCCCACAGAAACCTGGAGCCGGCCCTGGCTGAGTATCAAAACATGAGGGACCCAATGCTGTTTTTTTTTTAATTATTACACGACATCCCACAAAGATAGATTACTTCAGACCTGGGGTTTTTTTGTGGTTAATAAAGTAGACAAAGAGGGCTTGTGTGTTTTTTATTTCAAATGAAGGATTTTTCAGTGTTTGTGTTTATTTCTTTTGACTTACAGGTTTGTGATGGGGTCTCATAGATTCCAACACATCACTAACTTAGGTCTGGATGGCAGCTGTGATTTTTGACAAACCACAGCTGTCATTAACCCATCATATTGCCCCGATTACCAGCACACCAGGGCAATAGGGAAGAGCTGGGAAAAGTTCATCTAATGAATGCGCCAAATTCTGGGGTGACTGCTGGTTGGTATTTTGAGGATGGAGGGCCAATAATCATTGGACTCCTCAGGCTGAAAATACCAACCCCCGACTATGTGCTTTATCGTGGCTGAGTATTAAATTGGGGGGAGACCGTTTTTTAAATGATTATTTTAATAAGTTAACATCTGCTAGTGCTATCATATTATTAACAATATGGCATTAAAATATTGCATTTTCCTTGCCAAGCATGCTAGAAACTTACATTCTACCTTAGTAGCCAATATCTCCACCTGCATATTTTAGCACCTTAAAGCTGGCAAGGAAAATTAATGCATCTTATTAAATTTGGTACATCTTTGGGCTATCCATTAACCACATACTTAAATATATGCTAACTTCACTATAATTTGCACTAATTTCTCATGTAAATTATTATACAGTATATTTGGGAGGCTGAATATAGCAACCTTCTCCCATGATTGTGCAAAGTTTTGCAACTCCTGTAAACCACAGAACTGATGTGAAACCCATGCTAAATTCTCTCCTGTATATTCTATAAAATATAAAATGTAAAATGTTTTAACCCTCTTTGAAAGTGAGGTTTATAACCAAAATTTCAAACTTTCTGCTGTTTGTAATAAACAACTCAAACAAAAACAATTTAAATACTTCAACACAACTAATATAACAAGTGGTTTCTCCAAATACAAACCAAAATTTCACTTTTATTGACTGCATCATAACTAGCATCGTTAGTGTTTAGTAGAAAATGTGTTGCTTAGCAAGACTTCAGCTTCTGGCAACATTTCTGAGGAAACTAAGCCAATTCCTCAAGGGCAATGTCCTCTAGTTCACTAATATTACAGTTAAGAGAAGATATGATTGCCTTGTACAAATAAGGGAAACTATATACAGTAAAGGTTAGCAATGGTATTGAATGTTCCTAGAGTTCCAGTTGGAAAAATGTTCTTTAAGTTAAAGGAACAATGGCTGAAAGATTACATATGGATGTCACATGGCTGAAAATTGAGAAAAAAAATTGCCCCAAACCACGTGATTCTAGATTTAAGTTACATACTAAATGCTGAGATCTCCTTGTCTGAAGCCCAAAAATACACCTCTTACCAAAAAAATGCAAGAATTGCCAATTCAATATGCTAAAATCACATAAATAAGCCACACAAGTTCTGGGATTGTGTTCTGTGGAGTTATGAAGCAAAATATGGAACAGCGGTATGCATGAAGAAGGAAGAATAAAGCATATACTGAGTAAAATGCCATGTATATAGTGATGTGTGGTTTGGTGATGCTCTCTGGATACTTTGCTTCCTCTGCAGCAGGCAGGGGTGGAATTCAGCTGAATTTACGGGTTCCCCCCAACTGTTTGTTAAAATAAGAGCTGCTTCACAGAACCGGCAAGAAGAAGTGCCCCAATTTAGTTATGTCTACTACAGCATAAGCCCTGTATGTCCTAATGAGAGATAGCACTGAACTGAGCACTGCAGGCAGCTTAGGAGGTGGCCTGATACAGGAGAGAATTACTAACCCCATGTGACGAGTCAGTAGGAGATTTGTGACATCTCTGGGTGCTGGATTTTAAATGTAGTTTAACCCTTGCTGACAAAAAGAATTATGTCAATTTCCCTTGCTGGCAGCTCCAGTTTACCTCAGTTTGAAGCCAAGTTGGTGACCACTCCCATTTCCCTTTATATTGTCACATGACACATCACAGGTTGCCAGTGATATTGATTAATTACCTATCCTGTCTTTAGTGGAGTGAGGAGGGCCTTGTGGTTTTCTGGAGTCCTCTAGAGAAGTGTCGGCTATAGATCTTGGTGTGAAGCTACAGTTTGCTAGTTGGTATCCTTTTGTCTAACTCCTTTCTGTTTTCCTGTCCCTGTGTCAGACTAGGTCAGAGGTGCAGTCTAGTGAACCCACCAGCCTTGACATTAAATAGGCCTAGTTGAAGGAATAGTCAAGGACTAGGCATGTGACGGCAGCGGGGGAAGGGCCCGCATAGAGCAGCCAGGGTGAGACGCAGGAGGTGTCCAATTTCCTGCTCCCTATTGTTAAGGCCTTCCTTCCCCTATATTCCTCCCAATATATTATTGTGTTGCACCATGCGTGACATCCCCTGGTCCAGCATGACTTTATCACTGGCGGTAAATTAACCATTTTCTGAGTCATTATGGCTCAGGATGCAGCTCTTGCAAGCATATTACAGACCCTCACAGATGAGGTTAGAGGTCTGTGGTCACAGGAATGCAACAACTGCAGCAAATTTGTTTTTTTTTGGTCTCTTCTCTTGCCCAGGTCCAGCCGGAACCTCAAATTGCCCTCCCTGATAAGTTTTCTGGAAGGGATACATTTGTTGTAGTCTGTGGGGTAACAGTGATGTGCACTGCAGGGGCGGACTGGCCAAGGTGGCAGGGGGGCAAGTGCCCCCTGGGCTGGTGGTATTGCCCTCATCCAGGGCCGCCCCCCCACAGAAATGGGCCGGCGGCGCTTTTCGGCGACGCGGCGGCTTGCGGCAGAGACGGCAGCTGACACAGTGAGTGACCGGCGATAGCACACCCTCTTCCCCCCGCCGGACCACCAAAATCTCTGACAGCCACCCCCCCCGTCCCCATCTAAGGGCTGGCAGAATAAATCTGCCACCCTGAGCTTGAATCGCCAGCCAGCCCCTGGTGCACTGTATGCCAGATCATTTTTTTAAAATTATTTCTACAAATAAAAAAAACAACATAGAGCTTCACTGTTTTTTGGTTGCCAGCCAGGTACAACTTGGCAGCTGGGGGGCTGGAATCCTCAGCATGGAGAGACCCAAACATTCTGGGCCCCCTATGCTGCGAATTGCAATCTACAGTGATGCAGAAAATAGCGCATTCATTAGAGGCGCCATTTTCTGTTGCTTTACCCCGACTCTTGCATTGCTCTAGTGCCGGTGGCAAACTGGGCAATAAATGGGTTAATGCCAGTTTTGCATTGGCAGCTGGCACTAAGACCGAGATTCATAATATTGGGCCAATGTTAGACACAGTCATTAGAATTTCTAGCAAATATTAAATAATACATAACACTCAGAAAAAAAATAGTTTTATTAGAACAAAAAACAAACATATCTCAACTCCATCATTATTACTCCACATAACCCTCCACGATCCTTCATCCAGAGTATGCAGGGAGAGAGCAAGTGTCCTCTCTCTTGTACAGTCTGCAATCACAATGACTGCAGGGACTCAGTGAGTGATGTCACCCACCGCAGTCAGAGGCTGCCACAGCGGAGTGGTGACATCACTCACGAGTCACCAGGGATCCCTAGGCAGAGAACTCAAAATATTGTCACTTGTGGGGGGTTCTGCTGTTTAGGCACATCAGGGGCTCTCCAAACAAGACATGACACCAATGGACCATGCCATTTAAATCTGTGTTCCAAAATGTCACTCAATGTCTTCAGATTCCAGATGTGCGCCCAAACAGTGGTTTATGACCACATATAAGGTATCAGTGTACTCAGAAGAAGTTGCCCAACAAATTTTAGGATTCACTTTATCCTGTTGCTCCTGTGAAAATGAAAAAATTGAGGCTAAAAGAACAATTTTGTAGAAGAAAGTATTTTTTTCATTTTCACAGCTCAACGTTATCAAATTCTGTGAAGCACCTGTGGGGTTTAAAATGCTCACCGCACATCTAGATTAGTTCCTTGGGGGTCTTATTTCCAAATTAGATCACTTGTGGGGGAGCCCACTGTTTAGGCACACAGGAGCTTTCCAAATGCAACATGGTATCCGCTAACGATTGCAGATAATTTTCCGCTTGACACGTCAAATGTCGCTCCTTCCCTTCTCGGCTCTGCCATGCACCCAAACAGTGGTTTTCTGCCACATATGAGGTATTCGTCTACACAGAAGAAATTGATCAACAAATTTTAGGATCCATTTTATCTTGTTGCCCTTGAGGAAAAGAAAAAATTGAAGCTAAAAGAACATTTTTGTGGAAATAAATTATTTTTTCATTTTCACGGCTCAACATTATAAAATTCTGTGAAGCACCTGGAGGTTCAAAGTGCTCACCGCACATCTAGATAAATTCCTGAGGGGGTACAGTTTTCAAAATGGGGTCACTTGTAGTGGTTTTTCACTATTTAGGCACATCAGGGGCTCTGCAAACACGACATGGTGTCAGCTAACGATTCCATCTAATTTTCCATTCCAAAAGTCAAATGGCGCTCCTTCCCTTCGGAGTCGGACCGTGCGCCCAAAAAGTGATTTTCGACCACATGTGGGGTATCGGCATACTTGGGAGAAATAGATCAACAAATTTTAGGGTCTATTTACTCCTGTTACCCTTGTGAATATGCAATATTTGAGGCTAAGGTAACATTTTTGTTGGAAAAAGTGAAATGTTAATTTTTTTCCTTCCAAATTGCTTTAGTCCCTATGAAGCACTTGAAGGGTTGATAATCTTCTTGAATGTGGGTTTGAGTAGCTAGAGGGATGTAATTTTTGGAATGGTGT
The DNA here is from genome assembly GCA_033576535.1 of Allobates femoralis. Lineage (NCBI taxonomy): Eukaryota > Metazoa > Chordata > Amphibia > Anura > Aromobatidae > Allobates > Allobates femoralis. The sequence continues at coordinate 193,281,908 of JARQOC010000001.1, forward strand.
CATTTTGGGGTGTTTTTTTGTCATATAGACCCCTCAAAGTCACTTCAAATGTTATGTGGTCCCTAATAAAGTGGCTTTGTAAATTTTGTTGGAAAAATTATAAATTGCTGAAGAACATATTGAACCCTTCTAACTTCCTAACAATGAAAAATTTTGTTTCCAAAATTGTACTGATGTAAAGCAAAGATGTGGAAAATGTTATTTATTAACTATTTTGTGTGATTAAACTCTCTGGTTTAACCGTATATAATTGAAAAGTTTGACAATTGCAAAATTTTCAAAATGTTTGCCAAATTTCATTTTGCTTTATTTTTTTTCAAAAAGAAACACGAAAATTATCAACCTAATTGAACAACTAACATGAAGTCCAATATGTCACGAGAAACCAATCTCAGAATCACTGGGATCCATTAAAGCATTCCAGAGTTATAACCTTTGATCATTTGCTCAGCAGATAAACACGTTACATGTATGCTGGAAAATATTCACTGTTCTTATAATAGAAATCTCTTACACACAGTGCAGGGCAAAACACCTACCCCCTCCCTGCACAAACCACAGCGTGGAGGAACAGAACACCAGCTTGGGTGGGTGTGGATATTTAAATAACACTTATCAGCAGGCAGCAGCTGACTAATTCTCTGTAAAGGTAATAGATAGGACTAATTTACCAGCCCCTTGCAGGGTCTGAAAATAGTTATAGCTTTGAATCTACAAATGGTAAAATAATGATTTTACATGTTTTTAAAAGGTCTGCCCAGGCAGTATTCAAGGGTAATATTATCATACTGAAAACTTACCTGACAGAGTCCCTTTAATGTCTAAACTGCTTGCACCAAAAGTGAGTACTTCCCTAAATGAAAATGGCTAAATTGTGCTCAATTAGCAATTTTCCCTCTTGGGTGTCACGTGTCGATATGTCATAGCACATGTTGGCATTCATAGTTCCCACAAAGAACTGTAGCTCCCACAGCCGGCAGGTCTGGAGACATGTTTGGCCACTTAAAGTACCTTTACTCTCAGTTTTTTTAACAAATCAGTGGTCATCTAGTTGTTTGGGGTTGTTATCAATATGAAATACTGCCCTGTGGCCCAGTTGCCACATGTTGCCATTCATGGTTTCCACAATGAACTGTTGCTCCCCACTGTCGGCAGCACTCATGCACCCTAAACTATGACACCCATCATCATGCTTGACTCTAGGCAAGACACCACACTTGTCTTTGTACTCCTCACCTGGTGGCTGTCACACATGCTTGACGTCATGTAAACCAAATAAGGATATTTCATCAGACAACAGGATATGGTTCCAGTAATCCATGTCCTTAGTCTGCTTGACTTTAGCCACCTTTTTGTGGGCTTTCTTGTGCATTATCTTGAGAAGAGACTTCCTTCTGGGATGACAGCCGTGCAGACCAATTTGATGCAGTGTCCAGCGTATGGTCTGTGCACTAACAGACTGAACCCCCTTTAACCTCTGCAGCATTGCCGGCAGCACACATATATCTATTTTGAAAAGACTGACTCTGGCAAGTGGCAAATGTCATTTTTAGGGGGCATTCACACTGGATCAAAAAAGTAGTTGTTTTGGTGCATTGTCCATTCTTTATATTTATGAATGCGGTATGCAGTGGGTCAAAGGTCAAGAAAAACGATCATGAGTCCTGACTAACTAATTTCCAGGTTTCACTGAACCAATTTGGAACCTCTTTAACCATCACTTTGAATGTATCATTGGCTCTTGGTGGTGACTCGCTACCATCTATGTGCCTGTTTGGTGGTGCCGCCTCACACATCATATGCCTTTGTGGTACTTGTGCTGACTCTATAAGAGGGCTATTGTTCATCATGTAACTTACACCCTTTTTTGAAGATTTTCAAAAGCTTTGAAAATATGCATCACAGAAAATGCCTGTCTTTCAAGAGCAAAATAAGAGTCAGCTGTTGTGCTCCTTGCATCTCCTCAGCACTGCCTTGGTGGTCTGCTCTGAAGTAAATGAAAAGGGCTGTCCACTATTGGATTACCCCTTTTTCAATATTGCTAATGTGTCTAATAAAAAAAGTTTACTTATTTCCTGACAAGGTTCCACTCCGAGCGCTGTATATACTGTACACAATCTCACAACATTGTTATGTTACATGAGTGCTGCCGCATACCAGCAACCACTGATTGACTGCAGTGCTTGGAGTAGTAAGTATACTTTTTTTTTTACTAGACACATTTGGGACATTGAAAAGGGTTATCCAGGAGTGCATAACCTTTTTACCTGTATGGGATGATAGATGATATCCTGACTATTTCAGTCATCCCTTGACCTCAGTGGTTACTTGCATATATTTGAACTGTGGCTTCTGAGGTCAGAGATTAGGTGAAGCAGACAGTTGGAATGACAGTTGGACATGAGTTCATACTTTTCAATTTGAGCAGGATTCCTTTAGTAGTGGTTTAAAGTTGGTGTTAGTGCCAAACACAAATGGAGAGCCTGTTTAAAACTTGAATCTCACCCCTAAGCGCAGGTAACCTTCAGGATGTCAATATTTGTGAGGAAACTGAAACTTGGACATCTTTAGACCTTCTAAGGGCCCTTTCACATCAGCGTTTTTTGAAATTCGCGGCAGATGCGGTGAAAAAAACGCATCTGCCGCGATTACTGCAAACTGGCTGCACTTGCGGCACGGTTGCGGCGCGGTTGCGGTAAACGCCATACAAGGTATAGGCGGACTTGCGGCAGGTGCGGCAAGTGCGGTTTTGGCACTTGCAGCAGGTGCGGCCGCGAAAAAAACCGCGGCTGACAGCATTTTTTTCGCGGCCGCACCTGCCGCAAGTCCCAAAACCGCACTTGCCGCCCCTGCCGCAAGTCCGCCTATACCTTGTATGCCGTTTACCGCAACCGCGCCGCAACCGTGCCACAAGTGCAGCCGGTATGCGGTAATCGCGGCAGATGCGGTTTTTTCACCGCACCTGCCGCGATTTGAAAAAAACGCTGATGTGAAAGGGCCCTAACAGGACAATTATCCCAAGTGTATGTCAAATTTATATGAAGCAGAAAAAGAAAAATGCAAAGTGCCACTTAGGATAGTACAGTATAATCCAATATAAATGATATAATTGTGAAATTCTTACTTTGTGTTGTGGTGAGTGTCAATGCAACATTGAATAATTTTGTATTATCAATTTACAGGCCATCTGCAGAGCTTTAAGGTACCGTCACACGCCGCGAGATCGCTGGCATTTCCCGAATTCGGCGATGTTGAAACCACATCGCATGTGCGTAGTGGTGTGTGACTTGGTGATTCTACGGCGAGAAATCGCTGGTGGAGCGTCGCCTGATTGCGAGACACTGCAGTGAAATCAGGCGATATCCACCAGGCGATTTCAGCGCATCGTGGCGTGTGACAGGGCGATAGCAAAGTAGAAAGCGAGCTCAGACCTTCTGGAATCAATCCCGTAGGCGTGCCCGAGCGTGCTGTTTTCCGCACCCCATCTGTGGCGATTGGTGGCTTGGTGGTAACGTAGTTGTGCAGGCTAATCGGAGTGGTAGGGACGTGGTGTAACACACTCTGTCACGCCTGTCTCCTCGCCATGGGTCAAACTCTACGCCCACATCGCTGATGTGATTGTAGCGTGTGACGTGGCGATGTGGGAAGGTAAGATCGCTTCCGGTCTTCTGCAAGCGAGTTTTGGAATGCAGGATCGCCGGAATTCGCACGCGAGATCGCTACAAGTGACAGCTCCACAGCTATCTGAAAAAAGTGCCTGAAACATGCGCGCTCACGTCAACTCACCAGCGATATGGAAGCCATATCACGGCATGTGACGGTACCTTTAGGTAGATGATCACTTAAAGGGAACCTGTCACCCCAAATCACCCTTGTAAACTGTAAATACATGTCCCTGAAGCATAACACCACAGTCCTACACATCCCTTTGTGGTGTTTTACTTCAATATGAAAGTGCACTTTAGTCGTTTGCCAACTTACAAAATCCATGGCAGTGGGGCGTTCCCAGGCCTCTTTGTCCAAGAGGCGGTTCCCCTGTGTGCCGCTGTATTACGCCCTAATGGGCGTTTGTTCAATCTTTCTAGCGCGGGCACGAATCCTAATCTCGCGCCCGTGACGTCACGGTCATGTGATGCCGTGACGCGTCAATTCAGGGCGGGCGGGGCGCTGTTGTGTGACGCGCACCCGCCGACTTCAGTAAGCGATCTGCGCATGCGCTGAAGTTGGCCAGTGCGCGTTCACAGACAGAGGCGCATGCGCAGATCGCTTACTGAAGTCGGCGGGTGCGCGTCACACAACAGCGCCCCGCCCGCCCTGAATTGACGCGTCACGGCATCACATGACCGTGACGTCACGGGCGCGAGATTAGGATTCGTGCCCGCGCTAGAAAGATTGAACAAACGCCCATTAGGGCGTAATACAGCGGCACACAGGGGAACCGCCTCTTGGACAAAGAGGCCTGGGAACGCCCCCTGCCATGGATTTTGTAAGTTGGCAAACGACTAAAGTGCACTTTCATATTGAAGTAAAACACCACAAAGGGATGTGTAGGACTGTGGTGTTATGCTTCAGGGACATGTATTTACAGTTTACAAGGGTGATTTGGGGTGACAGGTTCCCTTTAAGGAGGATCACTCCTGGCAATTACATCCAAATGTATTGTACTGTAGAATAGGCTGTAATGACCAAAGATATTATCTAAAGATCTGAAATCTCCTCATCAAGACCGACATGAACAACATCTTTTTTTATTCATCTGGGCCTTATTGTGTAAAAATAAAGCCTGGGCAAAAAAAAGTCGACTGACCGGGCACTACACATGTGGAGCTCTGCTAACAGCCTGTCGGCTATCCCCCGGTGCCTGGTGTTGCACAGCCTTAGAACAAGCAATCTAAGATTCATAAAGAAGTGAATAAAGAAAGGCGGCACTCACCATGTAGGCTGGTGGAAGAGTGTTTTAATCCAGGTGGCTTAATCAAATGATTAAACCACCTGGATTAAAACACTCTTCCACCAGCCTACATGGTGAGTGCCGCCTTTCTTTATTCACTTCTTTATGAATCGTAAAAATAAAGCCATTTAAGGGTATCCCCTTCTTCAGATAAAAATACAGTGGTGTCTTATTATCTAATGAAGGGGATTCCCTTGAAACACATTGCTTTTTTTACAATAAATGTTTTATGCTTGACCTTTAGAGCCGATCCTTAGGTGATATTTTTGGTTATCACAACCCACTCTACAAACCATTTGAAGCACATTGAAAGTCCATCAAGTCTTGGTAAAATAAAATGTATGCCTTAATAGCAATGATCTGTGGAAAAGAAGTTCTTTAAACTATTTGGACGTCATCTCAAAAATCTTCCAAACAGTGGGACAGAATCGGAAGTTTGTTTTGGCATTCTGCTCCGGTTTACTTATATTTAAAGACAGCTGCATTTTTTCCTATTTGGAAGCCAAGTGTATTGGAGTTTTCTATGTCATGGGATTTGTGTTAGTTTTATTCACAGTCCTTATTCATGTACTTGAAAGTTATAATTTGTCAGGATGAAAATCAGTAATATGGTCACAGTCTGCTTGTCTTACTGTGTATTCTGCATACGATTTTCTAGCTCTTTCAAATGGAACATCATTGCTCCTCGGTAAACACTATATGGAATATAGGAAGTTTACATGATCATGCTGGAAAGTTTAATTACAAAGTTGAAAGAAATGTTAGAACTTCCATAACTTAACACTGGTGAAGGCTAAAGAGAATTCTGCCAGCTCTAATGTAAATTAGCTCTATATTTAGAGATATAAAAAAAATCTGATATTAATATTTGGATTATTATTTTTATTTATTCATTTTTTATTTATGCACTATTAATTACAAGGTGCTGTATATGAGAAGGGGGTTACATACAAAATACAGATATAGGTTACAGTGAACAAATTAAAAAATGACAGATTAGTACAGAGGAGAGAGGACCCTTCCCCCACAGGCTTATATTCTATAGGATCATGGGGAGGAGACAGAAGTCAGGGGTTGCAGCAGCTCTCCTGGTGGTGAGGCGGTAGCTCCAGTGGTGGTGAGCAGCTGATCATTGCAGGCTGTAAGCTTTCCTGAAGAGATAAGTTTTCAAGTTCCATCTGAAGGATCCGAGCATGTTGGATAATTGGACATACTGGGATGCAGAATTCTAGAGGCTGGGGGATATTTAAGAGAAGTCTCGGAGGTGACTGGGTGAGGAACAAGTAAGTGTGGAGGAGAGGAGGAGTTCTTGGAAAAAACGCAGATTACGTGAGGGAGTTATTGGGAGATTAGATCGGAGATATAGGGAGGGGACAGGTTATGGATGGGCCTTGTAGGTCAGTGTAAGTAGTTTGAACTGTATTCATTGGGGAATTGGGAGCCAATGGAGGGATTTGCAGACAATCGTGGGAGTAACAAGGAGAGAGGTAAATTAGTCAGACAGCAGAGGTGAAGACAGACTGCAGAGGTGCAAGAGTGTTAGCAGGAAGGTCACAGAGGAGGATATTGCAATAGTCAAGGCAGAAGATGATGAGGACATGTACAAACATTTTAGCAGACTGAGGGTTGAGGAAAGAACAGATTCTGGAAATATTTTGAGCTGGAGGTGACACGAGTTTGGATGTGCGGTTTCAAGGACAGGGTAAAGTCAAGGGTAACTCCGAGGCAGCGGATTCCAGTTGCAGGCGAGAGGAAGATGACATTTACTGTGATAGATAGATCCGGTAGGGAAGATACCTGAGATGGAGGGAAGATGATAAATTCAGATTTTTCAATGTTGACGTTTAGGAGGTGAGAGGAGAAGAAGGAGGATATGTCTGATAGACACTCTGGTATTCTAGATAGCAGGCAGGTGAGGTATGGACCAGGGAAGTAGGGAGGTAGATATGAGTATCATAAGTGTAAAGGTGGTACTGGAACCCATGGGACTTTGAGTTGTCCTAGGTCAAGGGTATAGATGGAGGAGATAAGGGGTCCTTAGGACAGAGCCTGATGAAGAGGTAATGTGGGAGTGGGAATCGCTAAATGTAAAAGGTAAGAGGAGGATAGGGCACGGTCTTTGAAGCCAAGTGAAGAGAGAATTTTTAGTAGCAGGAAGTGGTTGACTGTGTCAAAGATGGAGGACAGATCTAGAGATAGGAGTATGAAAAATTGTCTTTCAGCTTTGGCCAAAAGTAAGAAGTTAGTAATTTTAGTCAGGGCAGTTTCAGTGGTATGGAGCGATAGGCGGACATAGCAGTCAGGTCAAAGTTTGGCGTTTTGAGAATAGGTGTGATTGTGGCATGTTTGAAATCAGATAGGAAGGTAGCAGGAGTAAGTGATAGATTGAAGAGGTGGGTTAGGGCTGGGATAAGCATGGTAGTAAGGTTGGGAAAAGGTGGGATGGGATGATGTCAAGTGCAAGTGGTGAGGTGATTTGGAGAGGAGATGAGTAAGCACTTCTTCAGTGATGTTGGAGAGGGAGGTTATGAGGGAAGGGCAGAGGTCTGGTATCAGAGGGGTTGGAGTGGTGGAAAAAAAATGCTTGCCTTATTTGGTCAATCCTTTTTTTAAAGTGTGTGGCAAAGTCTTCAGTAGAGATGACTGAGGATGGATGGAGCAGTGGTGGGCAGAGGAGACGTAAAAAGTGATGAACAGCTGTTTGGAGTTGTAGGATAAGGACGATGTAAGGGTTGTGAAGTAGGTGTCTCCTTCCAACGCCGCTCCGCAACCCTGGATGCTTGCCAAAGCTTTTTGATGAAGTTATTGTGCCAGTGTTGTCTATTGATTTGCCATGCCCGAGAGGGGGGACCGTGTCAATAGCTGATGAGAGGGCGGCATTGTAGAAAGAGGTGGTGCTGTCGGTTGTACTGGATGAAGATATAGAGGACAGAGGTAGAATAGAGTCAGAGAGTGTTTGAATGTCTAGATGTGTGAGGTTTCTGCGAGGGTGTGCTAGTTGGTGGACATGGATGTCAGGTGAGGATGACAAAAATGATTAAGTGGTGGTCAATTTGGAGAAAAGGGGAGGTTGTGAGATTAGATGGGGAAGATATGGCGTGAAGATAAGGTCTAATATTTGCCCGTCTATGTGAGTGGTTGTGGAGGACCCTAGAGTAAATCCAAAGGATGATATAAGCGACAGGAGTCTGGAGGCTGCTGACTTGCGGGTGTCAGTGGGGATGTTGAAGTCACCCATGATGATGGTGGGAATGTCAGCAGAGAGAAAATGAAGAAGCTAGGTGGAGAATTGATCAAAAAGGCAGTGGCTGGGCCTGGAGGTTGATATATGATGGCTATTTGGAGATCACAGGGAAATTAGATACAGACAGAGTGAACTTCAAAAGAAGGGAGTATAAGGGAGGGCAGGGGTTATATTGGATTCAAGGTGCAGTTGGTAAAAAGGTGGAAACCAACTCCTCCACCAAGCCTGTTGCCAAGGTGAGGATTGAGGGTAAAGTGGGTCCTAACCTGCCTACATACCTGTATTGTAAATCACAGCCTCTCTCTAGCATTGAAAATCTCTGTTGAAATGGGCAAGCAGTAGACCTGATAACAGAACAATAGAGACAACAGCATTTTATCTCTAGTGAGGAAAGTATGCTGCTTGCACATTTCAACAGAGATTTTTAATCCAGAGAGAGGTTGAGATTTATAATACAGGTATATAGGCAGGTTAGCACTCAATAGAAAGGACATGCCTCGTTGTGGCTACTGGGCGGTCGTACACATAGCCATATGTACAAGCTAAGGGTTCTCCTATTTTCACAACTCACAGCAGTAATGTATTTTTAGATTCTAATAGGATGACTTAGCATTGAGTGCAGCTGATTTTTTATTAGCCCATATGATGAGGTCATGTGTTTGGAGGCTTCTGATAGGTTTGTTTCTGAGTTAATTAGAGACACACCTGTGGGTCTATTTTAATGTACACCTGAAGCACACTGATTCTTTGTGTACATCATGGGAAAGTCTAAAGAAATCAGCCAACATATCAGGGAGAGTTGACAACTTGGACACATCTGGTTCATCCTTGAGTGCAATTTCCAGATGCCTGAAGGTGCCTCGTTCATCTGTAGCCATCATACTGCTCAGGAAGAGACAGGTCCTGTGTCCCAGAGATGAACGTGCTTTGGTCCAACATGTGCATATTAACCCAAGAACAAAAGCAAAAGACCTTGTGAAGATGATGGCGGAAGCTGGTAAGATTGTGTCATTATCCATCGTGAAACAAGTACTTGAATCAACATGGCTAAAGGCCACTCTGCCAGGAAGAAGCCATTACTCCAAAAGAAATGAAAAAAAAGCCATATTAATTAATTGCAAATGCACACAGGAAGAAAGATCACCATGTTTAGAGACATGTCCTGTGGACTGACGAAACTAAAATTTAACTGTTTGGCCATAATGAACCATCATTATGTTTTGAAGGAAAAAAGGAGAAGGTTGGAAGCCTAACAACACCATCACAACTGTGAAACAGGGGTGGTGGAAGAATCATGTTGTGAGGTTGTTTTGCTGCAGGGTGGACTGGTGCAGTTTACAAATGATGGGATCATGACAAAAGAGATATGTGGCAATACTGAAGCAGCATCTCAAGATATCAGCCAGGACGTTAAATTTGAGCATAAATGGGTCTACCAAATGGACAATGACTTGAAGCATACTGCCAAACTGGTTACAAAGTGGCTTAAGGATAACAAAGTCAATATTTTGGAGTGGCCATCACAAAGCTTGATCTCAATCCTATTGAAAACATGGCTCAATTACACAAATATGTCTGGAGGAATGCGCCCAAATTCCTACCAACTAATGTGATAAGCTTGTGGAAAGTTATGCAAAATGCCAGTGTGAAAGATGTATTAAAAACACCTAACCAGAGTAGACTGATTTGATAAAGAGCTCTACACAGGTATACCTGGTAATGGCTATAACTCAATTGATGACACAGACTCGGTCTTCAAATGAATAGCTCTATCGTTTATTGTTTGTATCAGCTTATATACGTTTACAGAAGAAAAAAATAGGTTACATCATACAATGACAAATATGATGAATATGCAGTATAGACAGTTTTGAGATGATTAATTAGTGACCTTTAAGAGAGTTAAAGGGAACACACCAAGAATGACCACAACTGTTAATATGTGTCCTAAACAGACAACAGTTTGGGGATGTTATTTGACTTAATTAAAAACTGTTATAGGCTAAATAAGCTATGAAGTTTAATAAATCTGACGAACTGGTGTGTTTAACACTAGCTATTGGGAGTACATAGTGCCTAATGTCGTCTTACAAGAATTGCTTTTGTGCTAGCCTCTCCTTCACAAGGACACAACTAGATCTGCCTTCAAATGTAAAGTAACCTATGTCAGCTCAGGGCGCAAAAAGTAGCCCTCACATAGCTAGTTTGTCATGCACCGTGGGGTATACAAGTTGACAACGGCAGTCCCATCATACCATTAGTGCACGGCTGTACTGTCCCTGAAAGGAGGCAATGGAGCCCAGTGGATCGCCGGGCAGGCTGCAGCATCCATATGTGACATTTGAGTGTTGCCATCAGGGGCTTCACGCGACCCCTGTACTAGACAGGGCGCGCCTGGTGGTAGCACGGCCCCCTACAGATGCTGCTCCCGCTCCTATAGTCCTGGTCACCGCCACTGCGACCACGTGAGTGGCATATCCATGGAGCGCCTGGCGGGCAGACACCCCCGCAACCCCCCGTAAGCCGGATTTCTCCTCCACAGAGCTGCACACTGTTTTGTGCGAAAGGGCCTGTGATGATGTCAATGGAGAGGAGGAGTCAGGGGGTCACATGTCCAGCTCCTCAGTCCTGGATGAAGTGAAGTTTATGTATGGGGCCGAATTCACAGTGTGTAGCAGAGCCGAGAATGTACTATGTGTGCCTTGCAACCTCTCAGATGCCAAAGTCTGTAACCAAGGACGCTCAATAAAACTCTCAAACAAGTCTCAAGTTCAACAGGGTACTTTACTCACTGCTGTTGCTCTTATTTTTACACAGTGTCGGTTCTGCGTGAGCGGTATCAGTAGCCAGTCAACAGCTGAGATGGATCACCAAAAGCACCCCTTTCTTAATGCCTTTCGGGTCTCTTCAGGACCACTCACAACCTCCGGGCTAGCAGTCGCACACTTTCCTGGGTATCTTCTCCTTGGATCCCTAGTCCCATCCGAGACCTTTCCTTTAGTGTGACGGTCTGTAGGTTCCAGGCATAGAGACCCTTCACCTCACCAGTTAATCTGTGGCCGAGGCATATAGCAGCCAACCACTATTACAGGGCCGGTTCCCTGTCAGTCGACCCAGTCCCTCAGTGTCTCCATAAATCCGGTCTTCGACCTTGGACTCCTTCTCCTCCACACCTGGTCAGTAACCTCGGACCCGGTCAGCCATAAGATGACACTGGCCACCGGGTCCCCATTCTCTCTGGTTGTTACAGTCTTTTAGCTATGTTCGGGGTTTCAGCTCGGAGTCCGGTTCCTACTGTTGCTCCCACCCCTTTCACAAGTGTCTCTCCTAAGCTCCACCCACTATTCAGCCTTCCCCACCTCTCTTCTGCCTGGCATAAAGTCCTAGGTCTAGGGATTCGGGGTGTGTTGGGTGTTTGGTTTGGGGTGGATGGCTCACCATCCCTGCTGCTGTACTGCTCTGTGGCCACCGGTCTACAGGGGTGCCTCATGTAAGAGGTGTACGGAGCGGAGCCAAGTGTGTATGAGGTGTACGGAGCGGAGCCCAGTGTGTATGAGGTGTACAGAGCGGAGCCCAGTGTGTATGAGGTGTACGGAGCGGAGCCGCATGTATACAAGGTGTATACAAGGTGTACGGAGTGGAGCCATGGGCGTACGGAGCGGAGCTGTGGCTGTATAAGGAGTACGGAGTAGAGCTGCATGTGTATGAGGTGTACGGAGCGGAGCCACGGGCGTATGGAGCGGAACTGTGTCTGTATGAGGTGTACGGAGCAGAGTCGTATGTGTACGAGGTGTTCGGAGCGGAGCTGTGTCTGTATGAGGTGTACGGAGCAGAGCAAAGTGTGTACGAGGTGTATGGAGCACAGCATAGTGTGTACGAGGTGTATGGAGCAGAGTCAAGTGTGTAAGAGGTGTACGGAGCAGAGCTGTATGTGTACAAGTTGTACAGAGAGGAGCCGAGTGTGTATATGGTGTACGGACCGGAGCTGCATGTGTATGAGGTGTATGGAGCAGAGCCATGTGCGTACGAGGTGTATGGAGCGGAGCCGCATGTCTACGAGGTGTACGGAGCGGAGCCGTGTGTGTACAAGGAGTACGGAGCAGAGCCACATGTGTACGAAGCAGATCAGAGTGTGTACAAGGTGTAGAGAGCGGAGCCGTGTGTGTTCAAGATGTATGGAGCGGAGCCGCGTGTGTACAAGGTGTACGGAGCGCGGAGCCGCATGTGTACGAGGTGTACGAAGCAGAGCAGAGTGTGTACGAGGTGTACGGAGTGGAGCCGTGTGTGTACGGGGCGTATGGAGCAGAGTTGTGTGTAAGAGCTGTACGGAGTAGAGCTGAGAGTGTACGAGGTTCACGGAGTAGAGCCGAGAGTGCACAAGGTGTACGGAGCGGAGCTGTGTGTGAACGAGGTGCACGGAGCAGAGCCAAGTGTGTACGAGGTGTACGGAGTGGAGCTGAGTGTGTACTAGGTGTACGGAGCAGTGTTAAGTGTGTACTAGCTGTACGGAGTGGAGCCATGTATGTAACGGGCATGCGGAGCCGTGTGCGTACAAGGTGTTTGTACCAGTGGTGGCCCCATCAATGCCGTTCCCACTCCTATAGTCCCAGCCGCCTCTGCAGGTAGCATTCTTTTCCCAAGTCCCGGCCACCACTGTCCGCCTTCTCCAGCTCAGCACGGCTGGGTACGATGATGTCATCACTGAGCACCGCTGTACTGAGACGTGCAGAGCGGCAGAGTACATGCTGAGGAGACCGGAGCAGCGAGAAGAGAGGTATTTACTTTTTTTTTTTTAATCAGTGAGTACACTGATGGGAAACTATGTAATGTGCAATATACTATAGGAGGACAATGGGGGCCCATTATACTATATGGAGGACTATTGGGGTGCATTATACTATAAGGAAGACTATAGGGGATGCATTATACTATATGGAGGACTATGGGGTGCATTATACTATATGGAGGACTATGGGGTGCATTATACTATAAGGAGGACTATGGGGGTGCATTATACTATATGGAGGACTATGGGGGTGCATTATTCTATATGTAGGACTGTGGGGTGCATTATTCTATATGGAGGACTGTGGGGGTGCATTATTCTATATGGGGGTGCAATATGCTATTTAGAGGACTATGGGTTGCAATATCCTATATGGATTATTTTATATGGAGAACTGTGGCGTGCATTATACTAAATGGAGGACTGTGGGGGTGCATTATTCTATACAGAGGACTGTGGGGTGCATTATGCTATATGGAGGACTGTGGGGGTGCATTTTTCTATATGGAGGACTATGGGGGTGCATTATATTATATGAAGGACTATGGGGGTGCATAATATATGGAGGAATTTGGGGGTGCAATATACTATGTGGAATACTATGGGGGTGCATTATACTACATGGAAGCCATTATAATATTTGGAGGGCTCTGTGGGAGGCATGATAATATTTGGAGGGCTACAAGGAGCCTTTATACTTTATGAAGGGCTATTTGAGGGCTGTGTTGGGGGACATTATACTGTACATAGGTCCATTATACTACATGGAGGGCTGGGCGGGGGTCATAGTTGGGGATCATACTGTACTGGGGTAGTTGACGGAGGTACAGTAGGGTCATCATACTGTGCGTGTGGAGGAATGCACTGTGGGATCATACAGTGTTTGTGGGGCAGTTTTGTTGGCATTACACTTTATAAGGGCAATTAAAGGGGAATCTAGGGGCTTCAGTAGGAAGAAAATTACTTTGTAAGTGCTGAAATGTTATGAGAGATGTACTTATGTGACCCAGCCAAATATTATATGTTTTGGGGGGTGCCCAATTAGAACTTCTGCTCTGGGGTTCCATGATTTCTATGATGCAGGATGCATTGTCCCTCTGCTGCAGGAGTGATTGGCCATAACTTATACACCAGATCCAGTGCCGCCCCTCGATACATACAGGCATCCAGCCATGTTTCTCCTGATCAGCAGTTGGTCATTGGTGCTCTTCCCCCTTCCCGCTCCCATAACCTTTGCTCAACCCAATAGAAAGGACCCTGTTATTAATTCCAGACAGCCCCGAGTGCGACGCTTATGATTGGCTAAGTATTTCAGGAGAACGCGGTGTGGTCTGTTGGGGAAGACGTGCCATTTTACCAGCTTGGTGCAGTGGCGGCTTGGGCTTGTTGATGCTCAGACTGCAGGTCGCTACCTGTTGTGTGTGGACGGTGCTGCATGGTTTCATGTCTGACTAGTCAGTGCGAGGCAGCGGTCCAGAGTTTTGTAGGTGTGTGCTAGAGGTTGGCAATCAGTGCTGCCTCCTGTGCTATAAGGATGCAGGACTGTGCCTACCTACAGGACCACAGCTCTGCCAGTCGTCATTATGTGTCTATATGCTTGTGCCAAGCTGCCATTGCCGTTAATGATCCTTGTTCTGGATTCTTCTGTGTGGTTCTTGTATGTGCATGTGATGGCGCTAACATCCTTGTGTGGACATCTTTTTTTCTGTTTCTGTACAATAAAATGTCCACTATTATGCTCATTTTTACAGGATAAATATAAATCTGTATGAACCAGATTTATTTTTACTGATTAAAAAGAAAAAACAAGCGGGGGGGGGGTTGGTCGCCGTTGTTGCAGTTCGCCTCAGGCGGCAGAGAGAGGCTATGTTCACCCCTGGCTGGGGGGGGGGGGTAAGTAATTGGTGTTTGTGGTGTGCAAAATGCAGCAGAAAAAAGGGAACTATAATTGATTTCATTATTTTCTGGATGCACTGTCTCCACCACTAAATGAGCAGTTAAAAACGGCGTCTGCACAGTAAATTGAAAATCCCATTCACTTTGCTGGCAGATGTAGTGACTGATTTATTTTTGGTGCAGTTTTTAAAAAAAAAAAAATACAGCACCACAAGTGGACATAGAAAATCCAGTGTGAGCATAGCCTAAAGACAGAATAAGGCAAGGGTCACACTCACCGTTTTTAGCAGAACCGCTACTTACTGGTGTTCACTTCAGCAGAACGGGCATCATTTCCTGTGCACCCCTGAAAAGTGGATGCTGAAACGGACTGTGTGAGGCCGCTGTACAGGTACAGAATGGGTTCCTATTGGTTACCGTTCTGCTGAAGTGAATACCAGTAACGGTGTCCGTTTCAGCAGAAAATCTCTACGTTTTTAGTGGTTCTGCTAAAAACTGATAGTAAGGGCCACTTTACACACACCAACTTATCTGCCCAACTTCTGACCAACTTGCTGGTTGCAGTGAAATCATGGACACATTGCTCCATTTTGTGGCTGTGTACAATGAAATGTGTCCATGATTTCACTGCAACCAGCAAGTTGGTCAGAAGTTGGACAGATAAGTTGGTGTGTGTAAACCCACCATTACTGGTTGCAGTGAAATCTGGACACATTGCTCCATTTTGTGGCTGTGTACAATGAAATGTGTCCATGATTTCACTGCAACCAGCAAGTTGGTCAGAAGTTGGACAGATAATTTGGTGTGTGTGAAGTGGCCATGTCCCTTACCTAAATTGTGTACATTTTTGAAAGATGTGGTGTATTTGGTGGGTGTGTTGTTATATCAGACCTCATGCACATGTTCGGTGTTTGATCAGTTATTTATTTGATGGGGTGGCACAGTGGCTCAGTTTAGCCCTCTGCAGTCTTGCTAGTGCTGAGGTCCTGGGTTTAATTCCCACCAAGGACAACATCTGCAAGGAGATTGTTTGCATGTTCTACCCATGATTCTGTGGGCTTCCTCTGAGGTCTCCAGTTTCCTCACACATTTCAAAGTCATACAGATGTCACAATATTTAGATTGTGATCCCCAATGGGGAGAGTGCGGCAAGTGTATGTGAAGTGCTATATAAATGAATAACTATTATATTTTTTTACCTCAGTATTTGGTGAGTTTTTTTACACTTTAGTATTTGATGTTTTTTTTTACCTCAGTATTTGATTGAGTTTTTTACCTCAGTATTTGATGAGTTTTTACCTCAGTATTTGTGAGTTTTTTACCTCAGTATTTGATGAGATTTTTTTACCTCAGTATTTGATTTAGGTGTTTTTTCCTCAGTATTTGATGAGAATTTTTTACCTCAGTATTTGATGAGGATTTTTTACCTCAGTATTTGTAGTCAAAACCAGGAGGGGGAAAATGCAGAAGTGATGGCACTTCTCTGTTACACTTTTCCTCTGTCCCTCTCCTGGTTGTGGCTACAAATACTGAGGAAAAAACTCAGTAAATACTGAACAGTATCTTGTATAGTGGTACAGACCCCGACCATGAACAGTATGTTGCATCTCCTTACTGGAGTACATAAGCCTCACAATTACTAAAGATGAGAGCTCTGTAAGTACAGGGAGATGCTCAGTGATGGCACACGGTGACGGGCTCAGATATAGCATGGCTGTCCCGCATTCCTGGGCTGGCAGCTGTTCAGGCGCCTGTGAGTGAGGTGCTGGCTGCGGCTCCGGACTCCTCCTAATAGGGTGCGTGTTGCTTTAAGTGTGCCGGCTGCCTGTGTGTGAGTCAGACAGAGCTGCACATGGTGCTCACAGCACAGGCACAGACCCCTTCTTAAAGGGCTCCAGACCCTGACTGAGAGGGACCAGAGCAGACATGCATTACAGGGAGCTGTGTGTCCCTTTCCTTCTGTCTGTCCTGCACTCTTTCGTGCACTCCCTGGAACCTTACGACCTGCTCTATGATAATGGGATAGAGGCTTATTATAGAAATGACTTCCAAAAGGTGGTGTACTACATGGAGCTGGCTCTCAGCAGCTTCTCTCAGCTCAGGCACTCCAAGATCAGCTGCAGGCTGGGCTGTAAAAAGAGGTTCCCCCTGCAGCCCTCACTCACAGGCTGGGAGCTGAACTTTGCCAGTGTGGTGCTGCACCGGGCAGCCTGTGCCCATCAGTGTGAGGAGGGCATCCTGGGGGCACAGTCCAGGCACACAGTCAGTGAGGACATCAAGAGCGAGTTCCACAGGAGGATTCCCTACAACTTCCTGCAGAGGGCGTACTTCAAGGTAAGAGCACGAGACACTGCTGCTGCTGCTGCTTGTACAAAACGTGGGTGATAGTGTCATTATTTACACTAAGTATCAGAAAACCTATGTATAAACTACTATATATACATCAATATATATTTAGTAATAGTACATTGTCATTATTACTTCTGTATTGAATTGATTAGTTCATGAAATCATATTTGTCCATCTTATTGAGAAGTGTATTATATTTCTTCATTTAGTAATATTGTAATGTCCAATGCCCCCAGCAATACTCAGTCCTGACTATGAAAGTGGCACCGCTCAATTTCTACACAGAAAACAACTATAAAAGTTGTATTAAAGCTGCCAAACTTCATGAGACATGGCCTGTCCCCAGCTTCTGTCATCATTGTTATAGTAAAAGTGTCAGAGGGGCTTCATGAATGTGGCTGGAAAGAAAAGATGGTATACTATCATTTACAAATTCCTTATTGTACCATTCTCTCTACTAAATATTCACAACCTTTAAGTTTTTTTTACTGCTAAATATTTCTATATTGTATCAGAAAACTCTTTGTAAAGAAAAAGTAACCATCCAAGGGCTTGAAGTAAACTAGATCCTGTTATCAATGTTTCCACCACTTCGACCAACATGACTTCATTTCTCCACTAAATCTGACTGCTGCTCAGGGTGTATCTAGAATATAAATATAATATAGTCTCTTAGACTGTGAGCCCTCATGGACAGGGTCCCTGCCCCTTCTGTACCTGTACGTCCTGATCGCCTAGATTTAGTGTACTTGTTCTTGTCTCCCTCATCCTCATGTAAAGCGCCATGGAACCTAATGGCGCTATAGAAATAAATAATAATAGTAATAATAGCTTATCTTATGGATATGGATCTAGAATTAAATATAAAAGTAAACGGCCCGTTACACGCTTCAAGGTCTCAGCGATCCGACCAACAATCCTACTTGGCCTGGATCGCTAGAACTTTTACACCTGATGAAGACGGGCACAAGCCGTCAAAACATGTTGTGGCTATGGAATCACGAGGAATAAAGCCTTTTTAATTTACCTGGGAATCCCTTGCTTTTACCTGAGCGCCCATTACAGACCGTGGATCCTTCAGAAAACTGGATCGCTAGAACGACGTTCAATGATCGCTGGTGAGGTGTCACACGTACTGATATATTGAACGATGCAGTAACGATTCCGCGACAAGCGAACGATACTTGCGGTCGTTTGGTCGCCTACGTCCTTCAGTTCTGAATAGGCAAAGTTGTAAACGAGATGGTTATCACTGTGTCACACACGACGATGCAGGAGATCGAACGAACGATCATTTATGATTGATTTATGGTCCTGTTCATAAACCTGCGATCAACGATCAGCTGACTTATCGTTGGTCGTATCTACGTGTCACACGGATCAAAGTCGTAATGACGTTGTTGCTCCGCCCCAAAAGCCGTGACGTACTAATGATATCGTTCACGATATCGTAGCATCAAATGGGCCCTTAACAAGTGGCCTTGGTTCAGCACAGTGTTCTCCAACCAGTGGCTCAGAAGCCACGTGACACTCAGGTTATGGTCACACTTGGAAGGTTTGCTGCAGCACACCTTGTGGTTTCTAGTAAATCCAGCATATTTTACTGTAATTTTACAGCGTTTTAACGCATTTTTGCTGCATCTTTTTCTTCATGTTTGCAGTGTTCCATGGGCAAAAAAAACTGTAAAAATACGGTAAAATCGTGGTAAAATATGCAGGTTTTCTCCTGCCAACAAATCTGGATTTACTAGAAACCCCAAGGTTTTGCGCATTGTTAACGCGTTTTTGATGCATCTGGTTTGCTTGCTTTTTTGTTTACATTTTTGCTCATAGAACACTGCAAAAATGCAGAAAAGAATTGTCATGCTCATTCTTTCCAAAACGCAGCAAAACCTGTGCAGGTTTCAATTTTATATGAAAAAAGTTAAAAAGCTATGGTGCAAAAAACATAATTAGGGTACTTAGTGACATAGAAGATATGATCATATAAATGTGTAAGCTGTCCCACCAGCGACAAGGTGACCCCATGGGGAACTCACGCCACTGCAGAGTATCACCTTAGTTCCAGCCCTGGTTTTATTTATTCAGGTTTCAATTTCTGCAAAGAAATAAAACCAATGTATGTGGATAGATTTTCCTTGAATCATATAGTATTTGCTTGGAAACAAAAACACAGGTTTAGGTAAACATAAAACCAAAGCAAAACCTGAGCATAAAAATGCCGTAAAAACGCAGTGTGTGAACATAGCCTTGTTTGCGACTCTCGAGCTGGTGCCACTTCCTAATGTTGTTGTGCCCTATTTGCATTATGGAGGGATTAGTATTTCTTGAAACTTGACATTTACATCAAAACGTATTGCTGGTAATTATTACTAGGGTGCAAGCACATGAAACTAATATGAATCTTACAAGCTATAAAGGTTTGATACCGCTGTCCTTCAACTTGTATATAAAATTGTTGATCTGATAGTGCCAACCACAGTGGGTCAATTAGCCAACTTTCAGCACTATCTATTGATTCATCCCAGCTATAGATATGACAGGAAAGAGCGTCATGTTGAGCAGCAATGTGAGAGTGCTTACAATAGTCTATAATATAAAATATACTTTACACATTTTGCCAGTATAACTTCAGAAATAGAACTAGAACTGCACAGCTTCCCCAATGTCCATGGTGCTGGAACAGCAATGAGTTCAGAAAGTCGGAGAGTGATCGACCCCTCTCCAAAGATCCAATACTGTAGCGCTCCTATTCCTTCATCTGGTCTGATATCAATATAAACTAATGTACAAATTATTATAAATCTACAGAACATCTATACATATCATAATGTCATTGAGCAGCACAATATTGGGCAGTCTGTTATTGAGGAAACTCTAAATACTGTATATATCAGTGTTACAGATCTGAATGAGTGTAAAATATTATCAGACATACACAGTAACCTCACCCTGTTAACAGTTATTCTTTCCTTGTTTTAATCACTTTTCATTTGAAGATAAATTAGCCATCCATGGAAAAAAGAAGGAACATTTTGTAACTATTATCTCATTACACTTAGGATATTTGTCATGAGATGACCTCTAGCCCTTGCAGAAAGGGTTATACAAACATTCTTTTTTTAAAATATTTCTGATAATAATTTGTTGTTTTGGCTGCAGAACTTTACCATACTTTGTGTCAGAACTCTGTCACAATTATGATTTATGCCTCTTTTAGGGATAAAAATGAAATATTACAATCATTGTGTAGCTATAATCTGATACATATCTTATAAATATTTTATAGGGGAACTCTGGGAAGAGAGAACCTATTAGTACTGTCCCTAGCCTCCTACATGATGAAGCAAAGCTGGGCACTACAGTTCTAGGATCTATAGATCACTTATAAATCAATAAAATCACATCTGCTCCTCAGCTCTCACTACTCTCTTAGGGGACAGGGAAATTCAGCTTCATGCTGCTGGTGAGATCAGGAGGTGTGTCACAGGCGTGAACCCAGGGGGCTAAAGGATCATCTTACATTCCTGAACCCTCACACATCTGTATGGGCAGGGGATGTTGCCGCCAACCCCTTGCTCACAATACAATCCTGTCCCTGATACACCATCCTGTGTAATGTAACAGGGCTGTTCTCGCTTCAAATAACAATAATGTCAACAAAAAGAGATAAATACCCATTATGATCTTTGCTGTACAATGATATGATAGTGCATAATGTGTACTGTCATGTATCCAGGCTAGGAGCACAGGCAAAGCACTTAATTTATTTTTTTTCAGCACTACCACGGTCTCTCCTCCCCAATAGCAACTTGGTAGACTTCTGTCCTCTGAAACTTTCTACAGTACAGATTCCTCACTGTATCCTCAGTCACAGCAAAGTATCCAAACGTCTGTGCAGAATCTGTTAAAGGGATCCTGTCACCCCAAAACACCTCTAAACCTATTAAAAGCTGTCCCTAGAGCATATTAACACTTACCCTACACTTCTTTTACCTCCTAAATGCACATAGTCAAAGTGAATAAAAACGTTATTATAGTACCTCATTACTGATGATAATGAGTGACTATGGTATTCATAGTCACTCATCCAGGCTGCCCCTTTTCATCATATCACGCCTGAATAGGCGTGATCTACATCACAGATTCAAATTCGCGCCTCCCTGCGCGCCTTCCCGCTCTCCTATTCCGTCCGGGCTTCAGTGTGGGGGCTGTATGACGCGATCCGCGTCATTCCCGGCGCCGGGTGACGTATTTACACCCGCGCCGCGCTGTCAGCTTCAAAATGCGCACTGCGCATGCGCAGTGCGGGACTTGAAGCTAACAGCGGCGCGGGTGTAAATACGTCACCCGGCGCCGGAAATGACGCGGATCGCGTCATACAGCCCCCACACTGAAGCCCGGACGGAATAGGAGAGCGGGGAGGCGCGCAGGGAGGCGCGAATTTGAATCTGTGATGTAGATCACGCCTATTCAGGCGTGATATGATGAAGAGGGGCAGCCTGGATGAGTGACTATGAATACCATAGTCACTCATTATCATCAGTAATGAGGTACTATAATAACGTTTTTATTCACTTTGACTATGTGCATTTAGGAGGTAAAAGGAGTGTAGGGTAAGTGTTAATATGCTCTAGGGACAGCTTTTAATACCTTAGGAGGTGTTTTGGGGGTGACAGGATCCCTTTAGGGTACCTTTTACACGCCGCTACAACAGGGTGGAAACAACCGGGTGCTTCACGTGCACGAGCACGCACCAACGGTTACAAACGGTACCCGATACCACCTTTACACGCCGCTACAAGGTGCTCTACAGAAGGTTTAATCTACCTCTGGATGCACCGCCGGGTGCCTCAAGTTACCTTCTGTAGAGCACCTTACCTCATTTACACGCCGTAACAGAAGGTAAAATGGGATGACCTGGTGCAGCAGGGACAACACATAGGCGTGCCAGAATTGTGCATTACGAGACGTTCGTACGCTGATAGGACAAAGCAATAGCATCATGATTGGCCAGCCAGCGCAGGAGGCTGACTAATACATGACGCTCGAGCAATTGTGTAGTGTGACTGGTCAGCTCCTGAAATATGCCGCCGTATGCAGCGACAACCAATCGTAACGCAGGAGCTTCCACCAATGATCGCTGAAGGGGGGTGGTTTCCCAGAGGCCGTGTCACGCCGCGGGGAGTTATCTAGGTGGCTAAAAAACCTTACCCTACCGTATTTAGACGCCGCTACCATCGGGTTGAAATCAACTTGTTTTAGAGCACTGCTCTGAAACAGGTGCCGCAAGTGACGGGTGGCAACAACCTACTTTACACGCCGCTACCTCAGGTTGATTTCACGGTGCAAGATACATTTGTCTCATAAACCCGGTTGTTTCCACCCTGTTGTAGCGGCGTGTAAAGGTACCATTACTCTTGGTATGAACCCCAAGGTTTATTCCTTTATATGTTTCTTATACTGTGCACCAAACATATATGGGCTTAAAAATATCTATGTACCCATCCATTATCTATCTCTCACATGTCTGTGTATTTATCATCTATCTATAAATCTGTCTATCATATATCTTATGTATTCATCCATTCATGTGTCCTATGTATTCATCCATCTCTTTCTATCTATCTATCTATCTATCCAGGGGCAGACCGTCACCCCCGGGGGCCCTGGTGCAGGAGAGGACCGGGGGGGGCGTGGCTACTGGCCGTCGGCGCGGCCCGGTGGGGGAGGGGTGTCCCTGGCCGTCGGCGCGGCCCGGAAAGGGGGGGGGGTGTTGCTGGGAGCCGCAGGCGCGATGCTCTCCTACCTGGGAGCCGCGCGGAAGTATTCTAGGGGCCGGAGGAGCAGAGGAGAGGAGGGGCGGGATCAGGCAAGGGAAGCAGGAAGCTCTCTGCTTCCCTTGCCTGACCCTCCTCTCCTTTGGCGGCGGCTTGCGGGGGTCGGCTGGGGGCCCCCCTCCAGGCTTGAAGGGGCCCCCAGCCGTTCGGGGCCCTGGTGCAGCTGCACCAGCTGCACCAGTGTAGTTCTGCCCCTGTATCTATCTATCTATCTATCTATCTATCTATCTATCTATCTATCTATCTATCTATCTATCTATCCATCCTGTTTATATCTATATATCTATCTCTATCTATGAGGTTTCTCTGAATTCCATTTTACATGATGTAGGGGCAGACACCCTGATTCTAGTGATTTGTCACTTACTGTTCTGCATGCAGTCATTTTGATACAATGTGTTCACTGCTGCAGATCTTGAAGCGCTCAGAATTCACTATGTACATTATGTACTAACAAAGTTGCTGATCAGTGGTGGTGACAGAGTTACTGAACAGTTGACTATAACGCACAAGACGCCTAGTCCTGTAATAATTATAATTATTATTATTTTTATAGCCCCAACATATTATGCAAGGCAGTGCTTTACAATTCAGAGGGGATATGTACAAGCAGTCAAGTAACAATTATAAAAAATACAATAAAGCAAAGAAAAAGAAGACAGTGCCCATAAGAGCTTACAATCTACAATAAGGTGGGGATGACACAAAGTACAGGTGCTTATTTACAATGATGGTCCATGCATGTTGACGAAATGGGGGTTGGTAAAGGCTGCGTGAGTCATCACCAGCCAATCTGTATAGAGCTTTTGGGTTTGGTGGATATTATATTCAGATAAATAGTGAATGGGCTATATATAAAAGATGTCAATTAGGGTGCGTAATAGGGCGCGTTAAAAAGATGTGTTTTTATGGAGCACCTAAAACTGTGTAAATGGTGGAAGATCCTAATTTCTTGGGCTAGAGCATTCCAGAAAATTGGTGCAGTTCAGGAGAAGTCTTGGAGACGTGAGTGGGAGGTTCTGATTAGTGCAGATATTAGTTGAAGGTTGCTTGTAGAACGTAGATATGGACGACAGACAGAGATGGGGGTAGAAAGGTAGGGAGGTACTGCGCTATGAAGAGCTTTGTGGGTGAGAACAAGTAATTTAAATTGGATCCTGTAATGTATGGGCAGCCAGTGCAATGACTGGCACAGAGCGGACGTGTCCGAGTAATGATAAGCCATATAGGTGACCCTGGCTGCTCCGTAAAGGATGGATTGGAGAGGGGAAAGCCTAGTGAGGGGGATGCCAATTTCTAGAGAATTGCAATAATCAAGGTGGGAATGGATCAGGTCCACAGTTAGGGATTTTGTTTCTTCCATGGTGACAAAGGGGTGGATTCTAGAGATGTTCTTCAGGTGCAAGCTGCAAGAGCAGGCGAGAGCTTGTATATAGGATGTGAAGGAAAGATTGTTGTCAAACATAACACCCAGACAAGCGAGCCTGCTGACTAGGCATTATCATGGTGCCGCACACTGAGAGGGAAATGTCAGATTTAGGGAGATTAGTGAAGGGTCGGAGAAGAAGAAGTTCAGTTTTGGAAAGGTTGAATTTCAGATAGAGAGCAGACATGATGTTGGGAACTGCTGTTAGACAGTCAGTGGCATTCTGTAATACAGTGGGGTTTAGGTCAAGGGATGAAGTGTATAGTTGTGTATCATCAGCATAGTAATGGTCCTGGAAGCCAAATCTGCTGATGGTCTGTCCAATAGGGGCCGTGTAGAAAGAGAAGAGAAGAGGGCCAAGGACTGAACCCTGAGGGACTCCAATAGTGAAGGAAAGAGGAGAGAAATGGAGCCAGCAAATGATACACTGAAAGAGTGGTCAGAAAGATAGGAAGGGAACCAGGAAAGAGCAGTGCCCTTTATACCGGTTAAATGGAGCATAGGGAGTAAGAGATAGTGGTCAACAGTGTCAAAAGCTGCAGAGAGGCCAAGAAGAATAAGCAGAGAGTGGTTACCACTACATTTTGCCATCAGAAGGTTATTGGTCACTTTGATGAGGGCAGTTTCTGTAGCATGTAGGGGGCACAAACCAGACTGTAATGCATCTAGAATAGAGTGAGTAGGAAGGTAATAGGTGAGATGGGGGTACACCAGGTGCAGAGTTCCACCCACTGATTATGCATGCACCTTCTTCCCTGACTGATGATTGTTAGGCTACTTTCACATAACGATTTTTTAAAATCCGATGCTGTCCGATATAAATCGGACAGCATCGGATTCTTCTGATGCCTGGAATCAGATGTCAAATAGGTATCCGATTCCGACATTTTATCTGATGCCCGCCCTCACCTCGCTCCCTGTCAGCTGTCATCAGCTGTCTCTCCCCTGGTCCTTCAATATGGTCCCCCGTCCTCCCCCCTTCTCCCCTCTTGTCCTCCTTTGCGCTCCCCCTCTTGTCCTTTGTGCTCCCCCTCTTGTCCTCCTTTGCACTCCCCCTCTTGTCCTCCTTTGCGCTCCCCCTCCTCCCTCTTGTCCTCCCCTTCTCCTCCAATCTTTTCTCACCTGTCCACGACTCCTGCACGGTCCAGCGCATCTCCCGATGTCTTGCTGTTCTGTGCTGACAGGACCTCGCGTGACGTCACAATCACATGACTGCGATTATTGGTTACTGGCAGTCATGTGATTGTGACATCACGGCAGGTCCCGTCAGCACAGACAGCAAGACACCTGGAGACACCAGAGACGCCGGGAGACGCCGGGGGCCTCGTGAACAGGTGAGCATAGATTTTTTTTTTTTTTAATTAACCCATTAATTCACTTTTAGGAGCTATTTTAGTGTACTGAGCATGCTCAGTACACTAAAATCGGGTCCGAGGAGACATCAGATGTTTCCTCGGACCCTGCTCCATAAGGCCCCATGTCAAATTGATGGTTCGGATCGGATGTGCCTAATGCTCCGATTTTTGCACGATAAAAAATCGGACAGAATCGGATCGGACCAAATCGGATAGCATTTAGTGCACATCCGATTTGGTCCGATGCCCATAGGCCTGCATGGAGGCAAAAATCGGTCCGATGCTGTCGATTTTTATCGCACAGTATCGGAACTGATAAAATCGTAGTGTGAAACCAGCCTTAGCTTGGGCTTGCACTTTCTGTAGAAAAGGCAGACAAGCTTGCGTTGTCAAACCAGTGAGAGGGGTGGAATGCAAAACCAGTGGGCAGAATGGTGCACTGAGTCTTTTGGCCGCAGCCCGAGTGCATTTAGCTATCTAATTAGCATATCTGATAAAAATTCAGTTTCTGCAGAACAGACGCAGCGATTACAACTCTTATGGTACCTTTACACGCCGCTACAGGATGGTGGAAACAACCGGGTGCTTCACGTGCACGAGCACGCACAAACGGTTGAAAACGTAACCGCACGTCTTTACACGCCGCAGCAAGGTGTGCTACAGTAGGTTACATCTATCTCTGGATACACCGCCGGGTGCCACAAGTTACCTTCTGTAGCTCACCTTACCTCATTTACACACCACTACAGAGGGTAATATGGGAGGACCTGGTGCAGCTGGAACAACACATAGGCGTGCCAGAATTGTGGATTACGAGAATTTCGTACGCTGATAGGACTACGCAATAGCATCATGATTGGCCAGCCAGCGCAGGAGGCTGACTAATACATGACGCTCGAGCAATTGTGTAGTGTGACTGGTCAGCTCCTTAAATATGCCGCCCTATGCAGCGACTACCTATCGTAACGCAGGAGCTTCCTCCAATGATCGCTGAAGGGGGGCGTTTCCCGGAGCCTGTGTCACGCCCCAGGTAGATAGCAAGGTGTCGAAACAACTCTCTTGTTCCTTATTTACACGCCGATACAGCCCGCTACCATCGCCTTGAAATCAACCTGTTTTAGGGCACTGCTCTGAAACAGGTGCCACAAGTGACGGTGGAAACAACCGTCTTTACACGCCGCTACCTCGGGTTGATTTGGCGGTGCAAGATACATTTCTCTCATCTACCCGGTTGTTTCCACCATCCTGTAGCGGCGTGTAAAGGTACCATTAAGGTGTGTTTTTCATAGAAGCAATATCCACCACATGGCTATGGGCTTAGTTTATACTTAAGTTTGAGCTGATATACTTCCTTTAAAGGGAATCTGTCAGCAGGTTTTCAATATAATATGATCTGAGAGCAGCATAACATATGGCAGGGGTGGGGAACTCCAAGCCTCAAGGGCTGCCAACAGTGCAGGATATCAGGATTTCCTTAGCATTGCACAGTGGTTGGAATCATCACCACTGGAGGTGATTCAATTATCACCTGTGCTATACTAAGGAAATGCTGCACCGTTGGCGTCCCTTGAGGCTTCCTGTTCCCCACCTTTGACATAGGGCAAGAAAGCCTGATTTCAGAATTGTTCGTCAGGACCTGCGAAAGAGGAGAGACGGAGGATCTGCGATGACGTCAGCCCCTTGTGACGACCCACGTGACCGGTTAAATCCTCCGAACCCGGAAGCGGGGACGGCAAGTGATTCACATTAAGCACCGCAGGCTCATTCTCCATGGTTATGCAAGCAGCATAACTACATCAGGTTAGTATAGCTCCTCTTAATCTCCTCCACTTGACCTCTTTCTTCTTATTTTGATTTCAGAAATGTATCCTTTACTGGGCTTCTTGGTGTACTTTTTATAGAATTCTTGTTTTTCTGATGTAGATGTGGCAGAGCTAAGACTTCTGTGCTTTGTGTAATCCCATCCACACCACTGACTGGCAGCTCCTTGTGTATACTGTGCATTGTAAGTGGTGGAGATGGGGTTACACATATTAGTCTGACTGCTCTGTACATGAGATGTAGTCCTTAAAGGGAAACTTTCATAATATAAAAAAAAAAAAAAATTAACCTGTAGCTATGGGGTTAATTTGCAGGTTAACAGCACTGTGATGCCTTGATAGGCTGCTGCCAGGAGGAAATAACTTTATTATTCCCAGCATCATCAGGCTTTCAGGCATAGAAGTTTGGCTGGTGCGATGTCAGTCACCATAGTGATCAGCAGCTTGATCAAGGTTCCGGGACTTACTGACAGTCAGCTCAGCATTGTATCAGTACTGAGCCGGGTACGTGGTTACAGCTGCCGCTCACTATGTAATCAGTACTGAGCCGGGTGCATGGTTACAGCTGCTGCTCACTATGTACTGAGTGATGACTGAAGCTGTGCAGATTTGATGGTGGGGTTACACGTAGCGATATCGTCCCGATATCGCATACAACGCCGCCGGGAGCGTGCATTTTGGGAGCACTTTTCCCGATATCGCATCGCCGGTTTACACGCTGCGATATCGGGAAACAACGTCCCTCCGATGTGTACGCCCACCAACCCAGTAACGACCATTTAACATTGGAGTTAATGGGTGAGGTGCGAGTACGCATCGGAGTTGGGCTGTCACACGCAGCGATGCTGGTACAACGGCCTTGCGATATCGGGAAGTTGAATAGCTCTGCTATTCAACTCCGATATCGTTTTGGCATCGTTCCAGCATCGCGTTGTATGCTAAAACAGTACAACGCGCACACGATATCGGGTCCAACTCGCGACCCACGTGACTTTTTGTCGGAGTTGGGTCGGAGTTGGACGCCGATATCGCGGCGTGTAAACCCACCATGAATCTTATGACTGAAAGCCCAAGGCTGTAGGAATAATAAGGTTAATTTCCTCATTAGGGCGGCTTCACATCCCGGTTTTGATGATCCGGGGCTGTCCGGTGTGAACTGGACAGCCCCGGATCCTATTTCGGATCCTATTTGCCATCAGTTTCCATCTGTCCAGGAGGATCTGGGTGAATCAGATTTTTGTCCTTGCTTTGATTTTCTGTCCAGGGCAAAAGTCTGCACAAATCGGATCCATCCCAGATCCTTCCGGATCCGGCGCGATTCGGCAACCCCCTAACATGGAAGTCTATGCCGCGGGATCACGCCAGATCCGACATAAGATCAGTCCGGCTCCCAGATGCTGGGTGCGGAGGCTCATCGCCGGCCACCCCTGAACTTCAGCACCATGGAGAGCTCCCCGTTGACATTTCAGGACCGCGGCTAGCAGAGACAACTTCTGAAAGCTGCGATCTGCTGAATCCGGCAGAAGACTGGACCGGAGATGCACAGCATCAGAACTCTATTTAGCTGTAGATTTACCCCATATCTGCAGGTTATTAGTGTTTTTTTTAGTGATAATCTGCTACTCAAGGGCAGATTTAGACTAGCAGGGGGCCCCAGTGCAAGAAACCTTTATTCCCCCCCCCCCATACCACAACAAAGTTATGTTTATTATGGCGACGCACGCCTAGGGGACTGCTTGGCCAAGGAAAACAGTGCAAACAACTGTGTCTCAAAGCAACACAAAGTCCAATGGTTTATTAACAAGCCTCATGAACTGCATATGGTATACAGTGTATCCATGAACGGGACAGGTACACCATGCCAGACTGTCGTCACTGACCGGGGTGACACACAGCCTGTCCCGGTTAGTCCGTAACAGCAATCACTGGAGGGAATGCCTCCCCTGCAGGCTCACAGACTCTGGTCCGGTCTGGGCCCAGACTAGGTTCAAGCTCCCCGAGTCCGGGTGATCCGGGCTCCCTAAGGCCTCCTCAGCTATTGTGAACGCTGTAAAAACCTCCCTTCTTGCCGCCAGTCTTCTCCATGTCCTCTGGTCAAGGACCTTTCATGACCTCACAGCCCATGTGACTGAGAGAGAGTCTGCTTATGTTTTGATCTGTTACACCCACAGGAGGATCCAGGTTAGACAGCCACTCCCCAGGCTTCCAGCCTGCAGCCCCAACACATCTGATGCCTTACCAGAGCTGTGGAACCACAAGTCCCAGCACCACCACCAGTGGGGCAGTCAAC
The DNA here is from genome assembly GCA_033576535.1 of Allobates femoralis. NCBI lineage: Eukaryota > Metazoa > Chordata > Amphibia > Anura > Aromobatidae > Allobates > Allobates femoralis. The sequence goes on from JARQOC010000001.1 coordinate 193,311,865, forward strand.
CACTGCACCACATATTCCCCCCCCCCCCTCATGTTCAAGCCCGCAGGACTGAACAAACGAGACCCAGGGGCTACACAACCCACAGTCACACAGGAGCCCATCACCTGTTGGGTGTACCTCTCAGCTCCCAGAACAGGAGATAGGTCCCTGAGGGAGGGACTACAGTGGCTATCACCCGTCAGCGTCACTGACCGTGTCTTGGTGCGATCCTCGTCATCAGACATCGACATGTCACTCGTCGGAGTCGACTTTATGTCAGGCCCACCCTGCCCCCAGCGGTCAATACTGTAGGGAGAGTCATGTACTTCAGCATCCACGGTCAGGCCTGACTCTGCCCTACCACGTACCCTATTTGGTCGTTTGAATTGGCCTGTCAGACTAAAGACACTGGAGGATGCACTACCCCCACCCCGACTACATCTACTACTCTTAGGATGTCTATGGAGGTCTCTTCGCTGGTGACTCTCAACTTCATCCGTCACCACTGGAGAACCATTACTCCCTGTAGGGCTTCTGGCTCTAGCTTCTGCCGTGGCTAATCTGGTATTCGGAGGTTTCCTTCTTTGTCGAGTCCCATCATTTCCAGACAGCTACCACCTTCCAGGGCCCACATGTTGCTGTCTCTCAGCTCTCCGTCTTGCGAGCTTCAGCCTATCCACTTCTCGCAGGTGAGCCACACGGTATTCTATCAGCATCTGTAGATATCCCAGAGTGTCTTCCGTACCTATAGCAAAGAACGGCACCATGTCAAGTGCTTCAGGTATCCAGTCCTGGTGATTACGTGGACAGCTAACTTTCATTACCCCGGACTTCTTTACCATGGTTTCCATGACCTACCCTTTTCTCCCAATGAGCTTTTATACCAGAGCATATGGCACCCGGATGATCTCTTCCCGTAGACTTTGAGCTTTCCTCACCAGCTGCAGTTGTGTGATGGTTTCTTCTGTCTTCTCCCGCACACTCCGCTTTGTGCGACTACATCAAAGTGTATGTCGCTCAGAAGTGCCACCTTCTTCGCTGTGCATTCTGTTGTGGATAGGACCACCAGCTGTTTAGCTTCTGGGGCCAAGTACACCATACAGGCTCCCACAGCCTTCTTAAAGTCTTTGTGCAGACCCTCCCTGGAGCATTCTCCTCTCAGGTCTTCTGGTACGTCCACGAGGCACTTGTAGAGAGACGGTTTGGTCTTAATGCAAGTTCCTACAGGCTCACCCGGCTCAAATCTAAGGCCCAACTGGTTTCCGGCTTCTTCAGTGCGTTCGCCGGGGAGGAACACTGGACGCTTTACCTTCTCCAAGATGACCTCATTCCTGGCAGTATACCAGACGACCTTTGAGCTCTGCACTTCATCCTCAGCTCCCCTACTCAACTCTCAGTAGCTCACCTTCGCAGCTCTTCCTGCTTAACTGCTCCCTTCTATGAGACTTCTCGGAGTCCTCTCCATCACCAAAGTGCCCACTCGAGTCTCCACAGCTTGTCTCCACAGCTTCTCTTTCTTTAAGTGAGTCTGGAGCATCTCTGTGAGCTCCTTATCTTGGCTCCGATATCCACCGGACCAGGCAACCTCACCACATCCGATGAGATATTCACTTCACCTCTTCCTTTTCTAGTGGCTTCTTCCCCATCTCCACTCATCACCCCCTCTTGGGGTCTGTCAGCACCCCTGGCACCCTTGGCCCATCTCCTTGTGCCTGTCCAGGGGTTTCCGTTCTTCACTTGTGACCTCTGCCACGTTATACAATTTTTGGGCATCGCATTTCCATCCATATGTTGAGTAAAAAAAAAAAAACTATTGTGTAATTGAACATTTTTTGTAATTTCACCGCACTTGCAAATTGTTCCCATTTTCCAGTACACTATATGGTAAAATAAATGATTTCTTCTGAAACTATAACTTGTCCTGCAAAATACAAGCCCTTATAGGATGTATGTGGATGGAAAAGTAAAAAAGTTATGGTTCTTTGAAGAAGGGGAGGGAAAAACAAAAAACGGAAAATGGAAAATCGCCGTGTGTTGAAGGGGTTAAAAGACAATAAGCTATTTTCGTATGGTCTAATGGGATATGTGAAAAAGATTACACCCTAATACACGCCAGGCATGCTCAAGTCACTAGCAGCCACTGTGCACACAATTCATGGCTATGTGTCAGTGACAGATACTCACACATGGTTCAAATTGAAACTATTTTAAACAATATTTTTACATTTCCACAAGTGTTCAGCTTCTGTCTGACCACACTGTCTCCTGCTGCAGCTTTCTGCTTTGATCTGCTGCGGGGACACAGAAGACAAGATCACCCCCTGTCAGCCAATCACAGATGTTCTTATAAAGTGGATTCTATAATTGGCTGACAGGCTGTAAAGACACATGTCACAATATCAGGGGGCTCTGCATGTCCGTTTATACAGAGGCAATTAATTATGCTATTGCTAATGGCCACTTTACACGTCCCGATATCGGTGTCCAACTCCGATAAAAAGTCACGTGGTTCGTGTGTTGGCCCCGATATCGTTCGTGCGATGTATGGTGTAAATGTCCAATACGATGCCAAAACGATATCGGGGATCAAATGACCCTGCTCTCCAACGGCCCGATATTGGATGGACGATGAGGCAGGATCGTGCTGTGTGAAAGCCCAACAACGATGTGGAGTACAACTTCCCCTATTCTCTCCCATGTTAAATGGTCGTTCCTGGGTCGGCTGTACAAGGGGGCGTACACATCGCTGTTGCGTTGCCTGCCGATATTGCGCTGTGTAACATCTCCTATGCGATCTTGGAATTCTGCTCAGAAAAAGCGCGCTCCCGCGCCGTTGTATCCAACATCGGACCGATGTTAGGACGTGTAAATTGGCCATAAGTAATAAGCAGTGCAATGTCCCTGTCCAGTGTCCAGTCCCAGCACCCCCTCCCCATTCTCATACCTTTCCAGCCCCAGAGATCACTCAGAAGAGTGCAGTGGGCAGAGCATGAGCAGCAGCAGAGCAGATCGAGCAGGAGAGGGAATCAATCACCGAGGCTCCTTGTGAGTCACTCCCTCCTTCCTGTCAGTGTTTCTCCAGAGATAAGATCACTAGCAGCCTCACTTGGTGAGGAGGGTCGGTGTCAGCTCAGCATAATCATATGCATGCAGTGGAGCGGGCCCCCTGCTTGCACTGATGATGCTGCTGTCATTGTGAATGGCTATATGCTTTTACTTCCTCTGGCACCCCCTCCCACCCTGGGCCCGGTGCAGCTGCAACGGCTGAACATGTAATATGTCCGCCACTGCTCCTGCTGATATAATATTGATAATTTTGAAACTACAACATAGCCCGATAAGGCATATATGCTTTGAATCAGGGTCTTGTGCCCTATATTTTGCTTCTCTCGGATTGCATAACAAAAACCTGCTGACAGATTTCCTTTAATAGAAAGATACCAAATAGAATGGTCTCCTGGTGGATCACACTGTTTTATGCATTTTCAAAACTTTATATAGAAAATGTGGTTGTGGTGAGAGTGCTTTGTGTCCTGCAGGTACAACTGTTATACAAGTTATAAAGTGATACATAGAGTTCCCATTATAAAGTATTTGATCTAAGTAAGGCGGCCGTCACACGCTGAGATATCGTGCAAGATATCGCTTGAAAGCGGCAGATTAAACATCGCGTAAGCGATGTCTGTGCGTGTGACGGCCAGATACGACGAGCGATATCTGATCAAATCTCTAAATCGTGATCTGAGGTTCGGTTCTCAGATCTGACGATATCGCCCAATTAACTACGCACAATCGACACGTGTAAATTCCCGACATCAGACGAAACGTGTGATTTCAGCGATGGCAAAATCCATCACGTAGGCGTGTCAGGAGTTTCCTATTGCCTGACCTCCTCAGTGGTGATTCGTGCAACGAAATGGTTTCGGATTGGCTGCTTCACCACTAGCTCGCATTGGTGGAAGATGATGCGTTGCCATTGGCTGCCCTCACAGGGCGCCATTTTGAAAGCGCTGTCTTCAGCACCACACATAGGCGTCGGCTGCACAATATCTCCGAACTGTGCACCCAATTGCGTCAACTTGATAATCGATTCTGCGTGGTCCCCGACCCTGCTATATAGTGTCCACCTTGTCATATACCCACACAATGTTGGCGGGCGCGGCACACATAACGCGGCTGTACGTTTTGCCCATTGCAATTTAGTTATGTGCTACAGCACACATATACATTACGATCAATATCACAGGACATTGTGGGGATGAGGCCGCCATGTTTCAAAGGACATCTGACCCAATGAGGACGCAGTACTGAGCACCAATGGTGTAGTGAGGGGCGCAGCTTGGAGCCCATGTACCACGCCTATCGGCTCCGATAACGCCCACATTTGCTCCCACATCGTTTAGGAGATTTCTGTGTGACTTTAGCTGAACGATGTCCACTGCTGATAACTGCATCTCTCAGACGATCGCTGGATCGGTGGATCGAGGAATCGTCTGAGCGATGTCTGTGGGTGTAGCGTCGTGATGAACGATTTTGCGCGTCGTTCGGACGATATGCAAATTTAACTTCGTCTACGATATCTTTAGCGATATCTCAGCGTGTGACGGCCGCTTAACAGCTACTTGGAGTATGACCACAAAATATTTTCCGGTCTTCAATTATGATCCAGGCATACTTTATTAGTATCTGTGCTGAAAAGCAGCTCCAAGAAGCCCAGTAAAATTGACTGCATCTTCTATTTATTCTGAAAAACCCAATTTATTACTCAATAAAAACCCAGTCCACATGCTGAACTGCTGGTCATTCCCAACATGAAAGGATCGGCCTTATCGTTAGCTCGGATTGTTTAATCACTTTAAGATGAGAATGCCGCTTCAGTTGTGTAAATGTCCCTACAGCCAGAGCTGTGGCATCCAAGAAATGTCATAAACTATGGAGGAAATTATTAACATTTCTATTGGAAAATAGTGTTTTTCTTTTTTATCTCTGTAGCTTTCTCCTGTAAAGGGTTATATGAGCAAGCCCCTTACTTGAGATCACACTGTGTCTACACTATAAAAGTCTTACCTTTTGATTATAATATTTTCATTTCAGCTGTTTCATGTAGGTTTTTGAGAAAGATGGGCACCAGCTGCGGTAATAGCACTCAGCTATTGCGGTAATATGGAGGTGTGACCTGAAAACCCATACAATCATTCGTCCTTCCTAGTGGGGATCTTGCCCTCAAGTTGTTCTAGTTTTACATTGGAAAATCTCTCATTTTAAAACCACTAGACCACTAGACCAATTTTTATTTTTCCGTTCTCAGGATGTGATGTTTTTCCTGCATAATTGCAATGATGTACACATTTTTTTGAAGTAGCTGAAACTCAAAGACTTGGATATTTAAAGTGGGTGTCCCTTCTTTTCTCTCCCTGTCCGGGTAGTGCATCATTATAAGACACCCATTCAGTGGCGTAACTTCAGGCCCAGGGGCCCCGATATGAATGCTCCAATGGGGCCCCCAATTATTGCAAATCTTTAATAGTATTAGTCTTTTCCTATAGGCCAAAGGGACTTTTGGGGCCCCCCTACTCTGCAGGGCACAGGTGCGATCGCAACCCCTACACCTGTGGTAGTTACGCCCCTGCACCCATTAGTCACCCTGCAACATGATTGCGCATTGCTGGTGTTTTGCCATGTCAGTTGGGAACCTATTGAAGGCCACCACAACTACTATGACAGCGCTCCTGTGAAAATCTGTCTCAGTCCAGGACCCATAAGAAACCCTGATTTTTATATTTACCAATACCAAGCTGTTGCTGTGTATAGTATAATTTATTAGGCAATCTCAGATTCCAGGCAAACACATTAAACTTTTTTATATGTACTGTATATATGTATATTATGTGTGTGTGTATACTGTTCAGTATAGTCTCCTCTACAGGTGCAGTTGGCAGGAAGCCTTAGCAATGAACTTTTGTGTTGTTACACTGTAAAAAATGGAACCCTGTGCAGATGGTTGGTCAATGTGATTTAAGCCTTGTGCTGCCATTGACAGCAGAAGGTGTCACCCCAAAGTAAATTCATCAGAGAATGCAAGTCGTTTATGGTGATTGTGTTGGTGCGAACTTTGTGCGTTGGACCAGTAAGTTTAAACATGGTAAGGCAGGAATTAATAACTTGCCTGACAAAGAAAGAGTTGGACGACCTGCGAGAATAACCACTGAGTTAGGGTGCTTTTACATCTGCGGTAAAGTCAGGGCCGCACCATCCATGAGGCGACATGAAGTGTCAGCCTCAAGCGGCGAGCTCTGCTGGTAGACATGGGGCGGCGTCTTCAGGAGCTGGTGGTAGTGCGGCCCCCTGCAGATGCCGCTCCTACAGTCCTGGCCGCCGACGCTGCGACCAGGCTTGGCGTATCTGGGGCTGCTGGCGGGGCATCTCCTGCCGCAGCGGCAGCGGCCGCGGTCTCCAAACACCAAACACCCCCCCCCTCCAGTGTGGCAGTGTGAGCTGTGTGAGCGGCCGCGGTCTCCAAACCCCCCCCCCGTGCGGCTGTGTGAGCCGGCTGTGTGAGCCGGCTGTGTGAGCCGGCTGTGTGAGCCGGCTGTGTGAGCCGGCTGTGTGAGCCGGCTGTGTGAGCCGGCTGTGTGAGCCGGCTTCATGCTTCACTGTGCCTCGCGCTGACAGGACCTGTGATGATGTCAAAGGAAGGGAGGAGTCAGGCGGGTCACATGATCAGCTCCTCAGTATGCAGCCAGGACTCCACCATGGTTCTGGATGAGGTGAAGTTTATGTGTGGGGCTGAGGCTTTACAGTGTAAATTAATGTAGCAGAGCTGTGTATGTATGAGGTATATGGAGTGGAGCTGAGTGTTCAAGGTGTACAGAGTGGAGGTGCGTGTGTATGAGGTGTATGGAGTGAAGCTGTGTATGTACGAGGTGTGCGGAGCGGAATCGTGTATGAGGTGTGCGGAGTGGAGCCGAGTGTGTACGAGGTGTACGGAGCAGAGCAGAGTGTGTACGAGGTGTACGGAGCAGAGCAGAGTGTGTATGAGGTGTACGGAGCAGAGCCGAGTGTGTACGAGGTGTACGGAGCGGAGCCGAGTGTGTACGAGGTGTACGGAGCAGAGCAGAGTGTGTATGAGGTGTACGGAGCAGAGCCGCGTGTGTACAAGGTGTACGGAGCGGAGCCGAGTGTGTATGAGGTGTATGGAGCGGAGCAGAGTGTGTATGAGGTGTATGGAGCGGAGCAGAGTGTGTACGAGGTGTATGGAGCAGAGCCGCTTGTGTATGAGGTGTATGGAGCAGAGCCGCTTGTGTACAAGGTGTATGGAGCAGAGCCGCTTGTGTACGAGGTGTACGGAGCAGAGCCGTGTGTGTACGAGTTGTACGGAGCAGAGCCGCTTGTGTACGAGGCGTACGTGGTGTACGGAGCTGAGTGTGTACTAGGTGTACGGAGCGGAGCCATGTGTGTACCAGTGGTGGCCCCCCCGAGCTTGCTGCTCCTATAGTCCCGGCCGCCTCTGCCGGCAGCATTCTTCTCCCAAGTCCTTGCCGCCGCTGTCCACCCCTCTGCAGCTCAGCACGGCGGGGAACAATGATGTACGGAGCAGAGCCGAGTGTGTATGAGGTGTACGGAGCAGAGCCGAGTGTGTATGAGGTGTACGGAGCAGAGCCGCGTGTGTACGAGGTGTACAGAGCGGAGGCGTGTGTGTACAAGGTGTACGGAGCAGAGCCGAGTGTGTATGAGGTGTACGGAGCAGAGCCGCGTGTGTACGAGGTGTACAGAGCGGAGGCGTGTGTGTACGAGGTGTACAGAGTGAAGCCACGTGTGTACATTGTGGAGCTGAGAGTGTACAAGGTGTACGGAGCGGAGCTGCGTGTGTACGAGACATACGGAGCGAAGCAGAGTGTGTACAAGGTGTACGGAGCGGAGCCGCGTGTGTACGAGGTGTACGGAGCAGAGCCGTGTGTGCGAGGCTTTCGCAGCGGAGCCCAGTGTGTACGAGGTGTACGAAGCGGCGCCACGTGTGTACGAAACGGAGCCACGTGTGTACGGTGTGTACAGAGCGAAGTCATATGTGTACGAGGTGTACAGAGCAGAGCCACATGTGTACAACGTGTACGGAGCAGAGCCGCTTGTGTACGAGGTGTATGGAGCAGAGCCGCTTGTGTACGAGGTGTACGGAGCAGAGCCGTGTGTGTACGAGTTGTACGGAGCAGAGCCGCTTGTGTACGAGGCGTACGTGGTGTACGGAGCTGAGTGTGTACTAGGTGTACGGAGCGGAGCCATGTGTGTACCAGTGGTGGTCCCCCCGAGCATGCCGCTCCTATAGTCCCGGCCGCCTCTGCCGGCAGCATTCTTCTCCCAAGTCCTTGCCACCGCTGTCCACCCCTCTGCAGCTCAGCACGGCGGGGAACAATGATGTCATCACTTAGCGCCACTGTGCTGAGACGTGCAGAGCGGCAGAGGAGATGCTGAGGAGAAGAGGTATTTACTTTTTATTTTTTTAATAGTTTTTTTTAGTGAGTACACTGATGGGAAACTATGTAATGTACAATATAATATAGGACAATGGGGGTGCAATATACTATATGGAGAACTATTGTGGCCCATTATATTATATGGAAGACTATGGGGGTGCATTATACTATAAGGAAGGCTATAGGGGATGCATTATACTATATGGAGGACTATGAGGGTGCATTATACTATATGGAGGACTATGGGGGTCCAATATGCTGTATGGAGAGCTATGGGAGTGCAGTATGCAATATGGGGGTGCATTATGCTATATGGAGGACTGTGGGGGTTCATTATGCTATATGGAGGACTGTGGGGTGCATTATACTATTTGGAGGACTGTGGAGGTGCATTAATCTATATGGTGGACTGTGGGGGTGATTATTCTATATGGAGGACTGTGGGGCTGCATTATTCTATATGGAGGACTGTGGGGTGCATTATTCTCCATGGATGAGTGTGGGGGTGCATTATTTTATATCAAGTACTGTGGGGGTGAATTGTTCTCTATGGAGTTCTGTGGGGGTGCAATATGCTATTTGGAGGACTACGGGGTGCAATATACTATATGGAGGACTGTGGGGGTGCGTTTTTCTATATCGAGTACTGTGGGGGGTGCATTCTATTTTATAGAAGACTATGGGGGTGCATAATATATGGAGGAATGCGGTATACTATGTGGAATACTATGGGGGTGTATTATATTATATGGAGCAAATTATACTATTTGGAAGCCATTATAATATTTGGAGGGCTCTGTGGGAGGCATGATAATACTTGGAGGCTACAAGGGAGCCTTTATACTTTATGAAGGGCTATTTGAGGGCTGTGTTGGGGGCCATTATACTGTACATAGGTCCATTTTACTACATGGAGGGCTGGGCGGTGGTCATAGTTGGGGATCATGCTGTACTGGGGTAGTTGCAGGAGGTGCAGTAGGGTCATCATACTGTGCATGTGGAGGAATGCACTGTGGGGGATCATACAGTGTTTGTGGGGCACTTTTGTTGGCATCACACTTTAGAGGGGCAATGAAAGGGGAATCTAGGGGCTTCAGTAGGAGGAAAATTACTTTGTAAAGGCTGACATATTGTGAGAGATGTACCTATGTGACCCAGCCAAATATTGCTTTTGTTGGGGGGTGCCCAATTAGAACTTCTGCTATGGGGCCCTATGATTTCTATGATGCAGGATGCATTGTCCCTCTGCTGCAGGACTGATTGGCCATAACTTAGGCTGGTTTCAGATTTGCATTTGTGTCTGCATGCGCAGGGCATGCAAACGCTGCCATACTGATGTGAACGCAGAGGAGATTCTCATCAGTATGGTGCTCGGCCAGCCAATCAGTGATCTCGACGGCGGCCGGGAGGCGGAGATCTGTGGCGGAGATCCTCCACCTTCCAGCCGCCGCCGACGAAATTTCAATGTGATCCGCAGCGTTCTCCTGCGCTGCCATGCGGAGGACAGTGCGGATCCATTGAGATCCATGCATTGTTTGTGCACTCGCGGGCACTTGCTGATAAAACAAGCACCTGTGAACGCACAAAAAATGCAACATGTTGCATTTGGAGGGCGGAGGAGGGCGTATAAATTATGCGCATCCAAACGGAATCGTTCCCATGTTAAACATAGGAACGCAGCGTTTGGCTGCGTTCTGTTACGCTTGCGTTCCGAATGCAAATGTGAAACCACCCTTACACACCAGGTCCAGTGCTGCCCCTCGGTACATTCAGGCATCCAGCCATCTTTCTCCTGAGCGGCGGTTGGTCGGTGGTGCTCTTCCCCCTTCCTGCTACCATATCCTTTGCTCAACCCAATAGGAAGGACCCTGTTATTAATTACATAAAGACAGCCCCGTGTGTGGCGTTTGTGATTGGCTAAGCAATTTGGGAGTAAGTGTGGTCTGTTGGATGGAGAAGAAGCGCCATTTTACCAACTTAGTGCAGTGGCGGCTTGTTGATGCTCAGACTGCAGGTCTTTACCTGTGTTGTGTGGAAGGTGCGGCATGGCGACTTGTCTGAATATTCAGTGCCAGGCAGCGGTCCAGAGTTTTGCAGGCGTGTGCCAGAGGTTGGCAATCAGTTCTGCCTGCAGGACCACGGCTCTGCCAGTTGTCATTATGTGTCTAAATGCTTGTGCCAAGCTGCCATTGCCATTAATGATCCTTGTTCTGGATTCTTCTGTGTGGTTCTTGTATGTGTATGTTACGGTGCTGATATCCTTGTGTGGACATCTTTTTTTTCTGTTTCAGTAAACTAAAATGTCCACTATTTTGCTCATTTTTACAGAATAAATATAAATCTGTAGGAACCAGATTTATTTTTATCAATTAAAATTTTTTTCTAGCGGGTGGGGGGGGGGGTGCCGTTTTGCAGTTCGCCTCAGGCAGCAGAGAGGCTAGGTTCACCCCTGGGTAAAGTGTAATTCCCGGCAGATCTGGCCGATGTTGCTGGCTGACTATTTACTATTTACCCCAAATGGCATCAATAAAAATGATAGGTACACAAAGAATCCCTGACACTACTCCTTCAATGTAAAAAATGAACAAACTATTTTGTTTTATTTTTTTAACAAACTTCAGAATTTTCTTTCGCCACTTACAGATAAAAACACATTCACATCACTGTTAATTGTACTGACCTGGAAAATCATGTTGGCAGGTATATTTTACAGTACAATGAATGCCGTAAGATCCCCAAAAGCAGCTTTTCAGTACATTTAATGCTCAATTGAATGGTGTCATTCAAACATACAACTCTTCCTGCAAAAAAAACAAGCCTTCATACAGTTAAGCCAACAGAAAAATAAAACGAGTCATCGCTCTTGGAAGAGAGGAGGAAAAACCAAAATCACTAAAATGGAAGATAAAAAGAAACTGCCCACTTGTAAAAGGGTTAATGTTCCCAATTAGTGTTGTATGCAGCTGATCAGAGGTTATTTCACAGTTGTGGTCAGGATGTGTAGATTTGCTGTTAAAGATTTTCGTCAACATTTAAAGAGAACCTGTCACCTGGATCTAAGCCCCTACACTATCACTACTTGTCCCTACACCTTCCTAGCTGCTCCCTATATATACCCCTATCTACACCCCTATACCTATCTATATCCCTATCTGAGGTAAAGGGGCCCTATAGAACAGCAGAAAGATAACTTATAGCTTACAGCAGTCCCTGAGGCAGGGGAACGACGCCCACCGAACGATATCTTTTCAATGATCACAGATCTGTGACGTTTCAAGGATATCATTCAGGATAACCTAGCATGTAAACTCACCATAACATACAATGTTAAGCTAATATTTCTCCCGGTGCTGCGGCTCAGGCGGCAGAGGGGGCGGCAGTGCTGGGCTCCAGTAGCACCCCACCCCCCCCCGTAATCGGTGCCGCGTCTCAGGCGGCAGAGGGGCTTGGTGCACCCCTGCTAGCACATACCATGTACATCCTAGGCGGCCGTCACACGCTACAATGTCCTGCACGATATCGCTTAAGCGATCTGCTTTTTGATCGCTTAAGCTATATCGTTTGTGCATCGCTACGTGCGATCAAGCGATTTTACAATGTAAAATCGCTTGATCGTGACATCGCAGATATGAGAGCTGGAACTCATATCAAGCGATCATCGCTTGTTCAATCTGCTTCATCGTGTGTGTGGACACCACGATAAACGATCTCCCAGCGGCAGAGCCTATGCTGGGAGATGGTATCTATGGTAAACGTCGGGTTACTAAGCGCCGCGCGTCGCCTAGTAACCCGATGTGTACCATAGTTACCAGCGATCTCGCTGCTCCACATCGCTGGTGAGTCTGTCTGTGTGACAGCTCACCAGCGATGTGAGCGATATCGTTAGCGATCGCGCGTGCACGTGATCACTAACAATATCGCTCACGATATTGTAGCGTGTGACGGCCGCCTTAGTTAGTGCCCAAGACTTTGATGCGAGCTCACACTCTGAGCTCACATCATTCTTCACACATGTCGGCTGATCTGATCGGCCAAAATGTGCAGCGAACAAGTGTGGGTGGATTGGAGATCCATCCACGCCTGTTAAATCACACTATGAAACTCTGACAGCACGATCTAACATGTGCTGGTATTCACAGGAGATGGTCATTTGTGTTCTGCAGATCATGCATGCAGATAATAGCCTTTTTCTAGCATCAGGGAACAAAAATAAACTGTCCACATTCAAGTATATGTAGACTCACCTACACATCTAAATGTCCAGCAGCTAAATGTCCAAAAGAGGAGTGTCCAGCTCTTACTTCAGGATCACCAGTGTTGGGCTCTATACCAAAGCCCAGTATGCTCCATATTTGTGGGTTTCCTCCCAGCTCCAAGACCATTCAGGCTCAGGACCATCTGTCCTACATTAAACTTTTTCCTTTGGTCAGCAGCAGACTCCACTCAGACAGACTCTGACTCAGCCACCACATACAGATATCTCTCAGGGCCTTTTCACATCAAGTTTTTGCTCCGTATGGATGCAATGCATTTTATCAGGTGCAAAAACTCAGTAAAAACGCATGCGTTTTTGCACCCATAGACTTGTATAGGAAAACGCATGCAAACGTGGTAAAAACACATTGCAAATTGTGGTTGCATTTGAACGCATGCATTTTTATCCAGCGCACAGGAAACATTGCCTGCAACGTTTTCCTTTGCTCTGGGTAAAAATGCATGTGTTTAAAGGCAACCGCGTTTTACAATGCATTTTTACCGCGTTTGCATGCGTTTTCCTATACAAGTCTATGGGTGCAAAGACACGTGTTTTTACCACGTTTTTGCACCTGATAAAAGGCATTACATCCATACGCATTGCATCCCAAACGGAGCATACACCTCATGGGCACTTAGTCTCAGAGACTTATTTTCCCTGAGATTTCATTTAGCGAAAGAACTAGAAAAGAAGACATGGCGCACTATAGAGTATACCTGTTGTGAGATAGTAGATAGCAATAGGGATTATGCTCAACTGAAGTGGTTGTGACTCTTAACAACCATATCTTAATGTGATATCTCAACATATCCTAAAACCACGGTTTGCAGCAGTCTCCCCAGATGCAAAGATCCAGATATCCTAGGGACAGAAATGGAGGTTTAAAACCGCACTCCCGTTTGAATTAGTGAAATAAACTCATTGCCAAAGAATTTAAAACTCTGTGTGATTTATTTCTCGACGCGTTCCGCGGTCTGTATACCCCTTCTTCATTAGAATCACAAGATGTACATCAGTCATGTGGCAGGGAAGAAATATATAGACCAGCAAATTTGCCGGTCTTTATATTTCTTCTCTGGCACATGACTGTGATGTATCGGATATCTGAAATTTCATGCAGTTTCATTCAGACAGACCTCTTGCAGCTCCCTCAGAGATTCACTCTCCCTTAAGGTACCGTCACACGGGGAGATATTGCCGGCGATGTTGCGGCGATCTCATGAACGCGCACATCGCTGCAGCGTCGCTCGTGAGACGTCAGACGTAGCAATCTAACCGGCAACCCAGGGCGATCAGGCGATTCCGGAATCGCCTGAAACAACCTTGAAGCGATGTGTGCTTTTCAGATCGCCGTGTCACACAGCACCACCTCACCGTCAATGTGGCATACAGAATGGATCGCCTGAACACAGACATCGCCTGTGCCATTGCTATCGCCGCGTCACACGGCAGTAGGCATATGGATCGCTCAAGCAACATCGCCTGATTTCCCGACACTGTTGGGAAATCTCTGAACTCAGAAACAGAGATTTATCGCCATTCAGTCGCCACGTTACACGCGGTGACGTACAGGCGATGTCGCTTCAACATCGCCTGAACAGGAAGATCTCGGCGACATCGCCGGCGATATCTCCCCGTGTGACGGGCCCATTAGACCTCTTTAGGCTAGGGTCACACTAGCGCTAGGATTGCGTTCGGGGGGTTCCATTAAAAAGATAGAATTTGGCAGCATTAACACAGCATAACCTTAATGGTAACGTTGCCTTAACGCTGCCAATACAATCCTATGTGGGACGGACTCCCGAGCCATGTCGAACACCAACATGTAAGTGCTAGAGTTTGAAACCTCATGCTATTTCCAAGCACATCACATGATGCTTGCTTCCACGCTCGGGAGTCCGACCCCCATAGGATTGTATTGGCAGCATTAAGACAGCGTTACCATTACGGTTACGCTGCGTTAATGCTGCCAGATTCAATCTTTTGAACGGAACCCCCCTAAATGCAATCCTAGCGCTAGTGTGACCCTAGCCTTAGACCAGGGGTATGGAACATCAGGCCCCAGAGCCGAATGCGGCCCTCGATGACTTTTTGAGGCCCCCAGGCAGATTACTGCGGGCCGCAGTGCTTAGACTGGCAGACGCGTTTTGCCGAATGTCTGCCCTTTAAATCTAGCTCTCCAGTGATCTCTATGCCCCAGCCTAGGCTTCCCCAGTGAAGCATATGCCCTCAGCCTCTCCTGTGATGTCTAGGGCTCTAGCAAACCTGGAGAAGCAGTTGAGAAGCAACATGACCAATATCACTCATGCCAAAGAGAAGCAGCTCCAGCCACCACAGTAGGGGTGAGTTGATTGTTTAACCAAATATAGCGGGTAATTTTCAAATTGATAACTTTGTACGACCCCCGAAGGATGATAGGAATTTCAAAATGGCCCTAGGCAGAAAAATGGTTCCCCACCCCTGCCTTAGACAGACCCTCCGTCTTCAGCTGCCACCTGCAGCTTCTTCAGAGACTCACTCTCTCTGAAGCGGCAGTCACACGCAACGATTTTAAGCCCGATATCGTTTAAGCGATCTCCTTTTTGATCGCTTAAGCGATATCGTTTTGGCATCGTTGCATGTAATCAAGCGATTTTACTATTTAAAATCGCTTGATCGTGACATCGCAGATCTGAGCTCCGAAGCTCAGATCTTGCGATGAACGATGTCACGATCTGCTTCATCGTGGTGTATAACACCACGATGAACGATCTCCCAGCGGCAGAGCCTATGCTGGGAGATGGTAACTATGGTACACGTCGGGTTACTAAGCGCCGCGCGGCGCCTAGTAACCCGATGTGTACCATAGTAACCAGCGAGATCGCGGCTCCACATCGCTGGTGAGTCTGTCTGTGTGAAATCTCACCAGCGATGTGAGCGATATTGTAAGCGATCACGCGTGCACGTGATCGCTTACAATATCGCAAGAGATATCTGTGCGTGTGACGGCCGCTTGAGACTTCATTCAGACAGACCCTCCATCTTCACCTGCCAGCTTCAGCTTCCTCAGAGACTCACTTTCTCTGAGACTGAATTTGGACAGATTCTCTGTCCCACCTACCATGTGCAGCCGTCTCACTCTCTCTTTCTGTATCTGAGCTGGCTCAGATGAACACATGCCTGGTTCTATACAAGACATTACAGGTGCATTTCCAATCAATGCATGCAGAGCAAGGATTTAACCCTCACCTTCGCTACTGTGCTACATAACAGCAGAGTTAGTATTCAGCCCTTTCCACATTGACTTCACTACATAACAGCAGCGTTATGATTTACTTCACTACAATTGCTAGGGTGCATTCACATCAGTGGAAATAGTATGCGAGAAATAGTAATCTATAGTGCAATACAGATCTGCGAGAAACGTGCCGAAGAAAAATGCGCAGCATGCTGCGTATTTTAGCAGGATCTGCCATTGCAAGTGTATGGGTGCAATGAAAACATTGCACACCATAGGCAGAGCACTGGTACAGCTTTTTTATCATGGACATTTCCATGCAGTAAAATGTAAGAAAAGATAGACAAATAGATAGCATAGAAAGATAAATACAGTGCCTTGTGAAAGTATTTGGCCCTCTTGAACTTTTCAACCTTTTACCACATTTCAGGCTTCAAACATAAAGATATAATTTCAAATTTTTTTGTGAAGAATCAACAACTAGTGCAGAGGTGGGGAACTCCAGTCCTCGAGGGCCACAAACAGTGCAGGTTTTCAGGATTTCCTCAGTATTTACATATGTGATAATTTAATCACCTGCACTAGTAATGATTCCAACACCCTGTGCAATTCTAAGGAAATCCTGAAAACCTGCACTGTTTGCGGCCCTTGAGGAATGGAGTTCCCCACCACTGAACTAGTGGGACACAATCGTGAAGTGGAATGAAATTTATTGCATATTTTAAACTTTTTTAACAAATAAAAAACTGAAAAGTGGGGCGTGCAATAGTATTCGGCCCCTTTATTTTCACTGTAGCAAACTCGCTCCAGAAGTTCAGTGAGGATCTCTGAATGATTCAATGTTGTCCTAAATGACTGGTAATGATAAATAGAATCCAGCTGTGTCTAATCAAGTCTCCGTATAAATGCACCTGCTCTGTGATAGTCTCAGAGTTCTGTTTCAAGTGCAGAGAGCATCATGAAGATACTGTTGTGGCAAAGTTTAAAGCTGGATTTGGATACAAAAAGATTTCCAAGTTTTAAACATCTCAAGGAGCACTGTGCAAATGATCATATTGAAATTGAAGGAGTATCAGACCACTACAAATCTACCAAGACCTGGCCGTCCCTCTAAACTTTCATCTCGAACAAGGAGAAGACTGATGAGAGATACAGCCAAAAGGCCCATGATCACTCTGGATGAACTGCAGAGATCTACAGCTGAGGTGGGAGAGTCTGTCCATAGGACAACAATCAGTCGTACACTGCACAAATCTGGCCTTTATGGAAGAGTGGCAAGAAGAAAGCCATTTCTCAAAAATATCCATAAAAAGTCTCATTTGAAGTTTGCCACCAGCCACCTGGGAGACACACCAAACATGTGGAATAAGGTGCTCTGGTCAGATGAAACCAAAATCGAACTTTTTGGCCACAATGCAAAATGATATGTTTGGTGTAAAAGCTACACAGCTCATCACCCTCAAAACACCATCCCCACTGTCAAACGTGGTGGTGGCAGCATCATGGTTTGGGCCTGCTTTTCTTCAGCAGGGACAGGGAAGATGGTTAAAATTGATGGGAAGATGGACGGAGCCAAATACAGGACCATTCTGGAAGAAAACCTGTTGAAGTCTGCAAAAGACCTGAGACTGGGATTGAGCTTTATATTCCAACAAGACAATGATCCCAAACATAAAGCAAAATCTACAATGGAATGATTCAAAAATAAATGTATCCAGGTGTTAGAATGGCCAAGTCAAAGTCCAGACCTGAATCCAATCGAGAATCTGTGGAAAGAGCTGAAAACTGCTGTTCACAAACGCTCTCCATCCAACCTCACTGAGCTTGAGCTGTTTTGCAAGGAAGAATGGGCAAGAACTTCAGTCTCTCGATGTGCAAAACTGATAGAGACATACCCCAAGCGACTTGCAGCTGTAATCACAGGAAAAGGTGGCGCTACAAAGTATTAACTCAAGGGGGCCGAATAATATTGCACGCCCCACTTTTCCGTTTTTTATTTGTTAAAGTTTAAAATATCCAATAAATTTCGTTCTTCTTCACGATTGTGTCCTACTTGTTGTTTATTCTTCACAAAAAAATTTTAGTTTATATCTTTATGTTTGAAGCCTGAAATGTGGCAAAAAGTTGAAAAGTTCAAGGGGGCCGAATACTTTCACAAGGCACTGTATATAGATAGATAGGATAAATAGTATAGCTAGATCGGGCTTACCAGTCTCCTGCTGCTACTTCCAGGGCCGCCTATAAAGCATAATGCATATTCACTGCACTATCTGGCAAACAGACAATCACAGATGCTCACACTCTGTGAGAGCCTCTGTGATTAGCTGTTGCAGCCAGACTGTATGTCCTCAATCTGACGGTGATTATCCTTGGTTGCCATACACATTAGTGTATGGCAACCAACCTGCCATTATAGGGTGTTAAATAAATAATTAAAAAATGCATGGGGCTTCACAGTATTTTTAAGTCTGGCTCGATGAAAGCAGAAAGCTGCGAGCTTCCATCCTTGGCTGCGTAATTTTACCTTGGCAGGCCAAAAAAATGTGGCCTCTGCCCTATTTTTGATTGCCAGCCAAGGTAAAGCTAAGCAGCTGAGGGCTGATATTCTCAGTGGGGTGAGGGCCCATTGTTTTAGGGCCCCCCACGCTAAAGAAGCGCAGCCTGCAGATGCCCCTGAAAATGGCGCTTTCATAAGAAGCTCCATTTCCAGGTGCTTTACTAGTCTCTTCCAGTGACCCTGGTAGCAGGTGGCATGCTGGGTAATAAGGGGTTAATACCAGCTTTGTTTTACCAGCTGGTATTAAGCCCTGAGATTCTTAAGGCCACTTTACACACACAGATATCTATGTCCAACTTCTGAACAGATCTCTGGTTGCAGTGAAATCATGGACACATGTTCCATTTTGTGGCTGTGTACAACATGGAGCAATGTATCCATGATTTCACTGCAACCAGAGATCTGTTCAGAAGTTGGATACAGATATCTGTGTGTGTAAAGTGGCCTTTAATAATATAGAAACAACTCCGGCACTCAGTCAGAGATTGCATGAAACACAAAGTTTTTATTTTTGAAAAATTTGTGATATTCTATAAAATTGAAAAAATTCTGACGTTTCAGAAATTCAGAAACAATAATGTCAGAAATACAACATATAACATGACAATATCTTGTTTTGATACATTAAATGAAAAGAAACAATCACAAAACATGGCAATTTAACATATCCAGTCTATACAAAAAATATGTAATTAATCATAGAGTAGACCCTTTCCCATAGAAGTACGGTATATGTGAGTGAAGCACCCTATCAACAACATCAAGAAAAAAAAAAAGGAAGAAAACATGTTTACCTTATAGCAAATTTTTCAATAAAAAACAATGACGACTGTACTATACTGTGTCTGTCGGCTGTAAAATGAGAGCAGGAATCAATGCATTACCACTACTATATGCTAGGTGTATAATTGAAAATAAATGGAATAACTACTTGTTTGTCAATAAAGTATATACTGTATCAGTAAGTAATATGACGTCCCATATACAAAAAGGATCTGGTAAGTCCTAAGAATTGAGCCACAATTATTAATATCATATAGCTATACATGTACAAATACTGAACATCCCTATAATTGGGAAATAGGGCATATCAGGTATCATTACCTTTAAATTGATACAGGAAAAGTAATGTGATAGGGATTAATTCTCCCATATGTTAAATAAGGGCCTTATCATGGTCCCTACAATGGAAACACAAACACAAGTTATGTTAAACCAGTGATGGGCAACCTTTTGAGCTTGGTGTGTCAAAATTCGCCAAAAAACCGAGCATAACTCGGGTGGTGTGTCACCTTGAGAAAAAAAACCCTAATTTTACGATATTTATAGTTTAAATAACAAATATGTATAATTATTTAACTTACCTGCTTAGTGACTTCTTTGTTAATCTGTCAGTTGGTTTCTTTTGTTGGTCTTGCTGTTATTTAACCTGTGTGGGGTGCCATGAACTAAGACAAGTGAGGGGGAGGGGGAATTGTTCCAGTGATGGCGAACCTGTGGCAGTCCAGCAACAGCAACAGCTGGACTGCCACAGGTTCGCCATCACTGATTTAGTGACTTTTTTGTTGCTGAATTTCATTGGCTAAAATAAATCTTCAATTGAAGGTTGGTATTTTGTACACTTCAAGGCCAAGCAACCGCTACTAAGGTTATCTGTCAAAATGTCTATTTATATTCCACGTTCTGCTTACTACCGTTTCACTACATAGAACGCAAAATGATCTGCCATTTTTTTCTATAATGCCATACATCTCAGTCCATGTCTCTTGAAAGGGTCGGCTGCTGCTACTACCACTTCCTTTACTTAACCTTGGTTTTTTTGGCTTCTCCATAAGAGGGGCAGTGACAGAAGATTTATAGATAGCCCTGCAGGCAATTAGGGGTTAACTGTCTTTTAGGAAAGGGCAGAGTTAATAAGCAGAAATAGGGATTAATAGGGTGCGCAACAATAATAGTGGTGAAATGGAGTCTGTACTATGCTGCAAGATGGCGTTCCTTATGTAAATTAATGGCGGGAAACGGCACCCATAGCACAGGCCTCTTCCGGCCTCCCCCTCACTTATCTCAGTAATGGCCAATCACACATTCATGACACCCCAGATTCTGCCCAGAACCTTTCACTGGAGGATGGTTGCTGTAGTAATCACTGGACCTCCAGACAGCGATCACAGGGCCTCAGATATGCGTCCCCCACAGCATTCCGCTGCTCCCTGCTGCGCCAGCCAGAAGTTCCGCCGCCCTACCGGAAGTCCCAGGACTAGACGCTCTGTGCCGGAGCTCTGCTGTTCTGGCTACAGACCTCCAGCACATTTTTTTTTCCTCAGCTGTAGTTAGTGATGGGCGAGTCCTAAATTACTCGGAATCGCTTGACTCTAGTCTAGCGAGTCCGAGCCCGGGACTCGCTACTCGTTGCGAATCTAGCGAGTCCAATGTTAATGAATGGGGAAGCGAGTAATAGCGAGTAATGTGTGATTTACAAATCGCAGATGTCTCGGAAAGCGCTCGCATTGCCATTTTGGAAACCCGACTCGCAACAGTTTTTTGCTGCTATGTCCGTGTCTGTGGTTTTTATCCAAATAGCGAGTCTAGTTTCTCCGGCGGCCGCGTGTCACTGAAAATGGCTACGCGTGTCAGTGCTGACACGCGTGTCATAGGTTCGCCATCACTGTGTTAAACTGATGTGATAAATTCTCACACAAGATAAATAATTAATGAACCAATGTGATAACAAGCTCTCACATAGAAACACCCCGCAAATATAAGGTGTTCACTTGCCCTTCAATTAAACAAAAAGTTCCTCTCTTTACTTGCCATGCATTATAAATGTATGAAATGTGGCAGACACACCAAATGTTGATTATTTAAGAATGAAAAACCTCACAGAAAGGGTTACAATCCTTTGATTAAAAGACTGAGTACACATAAAAAGAAAGCAGATAATAAGCTGAAAAAAATCGGTGCAATATACTATATACCTTCTGGGTAGTGTTGTAAGCGGGATCTCGCCGCGCTGGATACATGTGCGGCTCTCAGTGACGTAATTTCCGCCGTCGTCACCAGCGTTGCGCGCAAGTGCGGGAATGAGAAGCTGTGCTGTGTGAGTGTTGCCTAGGAAACAGGTCTAACGTGATCTCAAAGACACTTAAACACAATGTGTCTTCAGCAAGGTTGGGATTAGTATCTCACCTATGGGAGAAAAATAAGAGTTTTCAAAGAGCAATAGAGAAATATAAGTATAGCAGTGTAAATACAAAGGTAGTCAGTGTAGAACTAATGCAAAATAACAATACTGCGTCTTTAAAGGGGCAGTGTACCCATTATTGAAAAGACACCTTACTGACTTAGATAATGTGAAAAAAACCTTTGTCATGCTTAATCAATATGACTGTCATATTCTCTATTCAGACCCAAAGGGAACTGGGTCTGTAACTCATGAATCCATCTAGCCTCTAAGGTTAAAAGCTGTTTCACCCTGGTACCCCCTCTTCTAGATAGGGGAACATGGTCAATAACCTGGTATCGAAGTTGAGATACATTATGTCCCATTGATGCAAAATGTGCTGGAATGGGCAATAATGTTCTGCCACATCGAATAGTGGACTTGTGTTGGCCAATGCGGTCCTGGATATGCTGGGTGGTTTCCCCCACATATCCGAGACCGCACGGCCATTTAATCAGATACACAACAAATGTGCTGTCACATGTGAAAAAATTCTTAATCTGATATCTCTTGCCTGAACGTAGATGTGTATTATTGAGTGTCTTTTTCTCCTGAGCACCGGAGGCTGAGTGGCGAACCATATCTCTATAATTAAGTGGCCTTTAATGTGAGGCCAAGTTAGACCCTGCCATTAAGAATCTCAAAGGGTTAAAAAAAACACAACACAGAGAAAAATTAAATTTTTATAAACAAAAACACAGAGACACTTAAAAGTGCCATCTTTATTACTCCCTCCTCACCCTCGTACCCCTCCGCGTTCCACATCTTCTGTCTTCCTGCACTCATTCAGCTCTGCTACACTAGAGATCACAGGGAGGAAGAACACATCCGTAAACTCCCCGTGGTCATCACTGAATGATAGAGCTGAGACCTGCTGCATGATAAGCAGTGACGTCACCGAGGTCACCGTTGCCATAGTAACTGAGCGAGCGGTTACTACAGCAATGATGTCCTTTAATCACCTCAGTTAACTCCCTGCTCAACTTGCCGCTATTCCTGTGGCTAATTCAGGAGGTGCGGGGATAGTGGCACAGTAAGCAGGGAAGTAACTGAGGTGATCTGGGGACACCGTGATCCAAGCATGCCTCAGCTCTCAGCGCTGTAATTCAGTGATTAGAGACCATGGCAAGTAGACGGACGTGTTCTTCCTCCCCGTGATCTCTAATGTAGCAATGCTGAGTAAGTGCAGGAACACAGAAGGCCAGGTTCGTGGAGGGGTTCGAGGGTGAGGAGGAAGTAATGAAGATGATGTCTCTAATGGGGCCATCACACGCGTGAATGTCGTCAGCGATCTGATCGCTGTCGACATTGACAGATGATTGCTGGTGAGCTGTCACACAGGCAGACTCACCAGCGATCAATTTACCAGTGACATCGTGGAAATGATTTCTATATCGTTTCCACGATGTCTGCAGGGTGGTATCTAGGGTAAACTGCAGGTAACTAGGCAACGCGCGCTGCCTAGATACCCAATGTATACCTTAGTTACCAGCCTTCTCTGCTCACCGGCTGATATCTAAAGTACACAGCGGGTAACTAGGGACCCTAGTTACCCGCTGTGTACCTTAGATACCAGCCGGTGACCGGAGAAGGCTGGTAACTAAGGAATACATCGGGTATTTAGGCAGCGCGCACTGCCTAGTTATCCGCAGTTTACCCTGGATACCAGCTCCCAGCGCTTCCTGAGAGGTGCTGGGAGCTGGCTGATCGCATCTCCCGGTGTCACACGCAGCGATGCGATTGCGCTCGCAAAAAGCGGTGACTATGCAGGCTGCTGTCTGAACTGGTTACCACGATACACATCGGGTAACCAGGGACAGCGTCTGCTAGAAGTGGCCGCATACACGCACCTGCGCTTCTCTGCCAGAATCTAAGTATTTAGCGCAAGAAGCGCTAAATACTGAAGCGCAGGTGTGTGGACAGTGCCTATCCTATCTGTCCCTTTATCTATCTGATTTTCTATCTATCTAGTCTAACTTTTAACAGCATGGGATTGACCATGTTAAAAACCTCATACTTATGTCATACACATGACATACGGATGCTAGGTGCGGGTAAACCGCACACTGGCATGTCATACACATGTCATATGGGTGCCAAAAGCATGATGCATTATGCTTATATCCGCAGCGAGTTAAAAAAAAAGCTGATGTGAACGCACCCTTATTGAAATTGTAGCTAGATGACGCTGGGCAGCTAGATATGTACTAAGATCAGACTGCTTCTGCTGGAAATGAAATGTCTACAATCTTTAGGCTATGACATCAGCATATGATGTTCGTACACATAACATGTATAAGAACATGGACTGAAATTTTCTAAAGATGTGAACTATTATGTTATTTTTTTTATGGATGACATCATTTTATCGTATTTTCTTCTAGGCAAGTTCTGTTTGTTCCCTCATAAAACTTGCCATTGTATAGTAGATGAACAAATGAATAGATGCTGGTGCCAGCTCTTGTTTGGTTATGCAGATGTGCCATTTTCCACATAAAAGAGCATTATTTACACTCTTCTATGACCTTTGTTTCCAAGTTGACAAGTACTAAAATAAAGATATGGACATTTCTCAAACATTTGCTGCTGCAGACTTGATAATTTGGTTGCATTTTTGAGATTGATAATGTTAAAGTGATTTTTCAAGAAAAATTTCAATTTAGTAATAGTCCAAAACACTTCTGCATCCTCCTGCGTGCTGAACAGCTTCAAAAGTACTGTATATACTTGACTATAAGGCTAGGTTCACACACTGCGCATTTTTTGCGCTTTTTTGCGCGGGCACTTTTAGAAGCGATTTGCACTCGTGCAAAAAAGCACAAAAAAAGAAGCCGTGCATTCAGATTCCACACTTTTTTACGGGTGTGGGGGGGAAGTGATGTCACAGAGGTGGAGGAAGAATTCCTCCTCCCCTCCCCTGGTTCCTCCTCCCCTCTGTGGCGAGTGTCAGTCCCATTTGATTTCGCAGTGTTCTAATATACACTACGAAATCTTAATAAAAGGAATCCAAATGTGTTTAAAATAATAAAGAATGAATACTTACCTTCGGCGGGTATTTGGGGAGCTAGGAGCCAGCACAACCGCAGGTATCAACCTGCAAGGACCTTGCATGATGTCATTGGCCGCTGTGATTATCCGCTCGCGGTCATGTGATATGACGTCCTAGCCTGTCACATATCATATGACCGCGAGTGGCCAATCACAGCACATTAATACACTGCGAAATCAAATGGGGCTGAAGCACATGTCACAGAGGGAAGGAGGAACCAGAATTCTTCCTCCCCCTCTGTGACATCAGAACCTTCAGTGCTGGCCCCTCTGGGAGAAAGCGCGGGCGCAGCTGCACAAAGAATTGACATGTCAATTCTTTTTACGCCCGCGCTTTCTCCCATAAAAGCGCAGCGTATTTTTACGCCGTGTCTGTACGGCAAAGTGAATTTCACATTCACTTTGCTGGCAAACACAGAGGCACATTGTGCATTTTTGAAAAGCGCGTGCAAAAAAAGCGCTCAAAAATGCACAATGTGTGAATGTAGCCTAAGCCGAGTTTTTCAGCATAATTTTTGTGCTGAATAGTGCACCCCTCGGCTTATAATCGAGCCAGTGTTCAGTGTCAGGGAAAAAGGGTGGAGACCGGGGGCTGGAGAAGGCAGGATGAGGCTATAGAAGGAGCGGGTGGTCACATGGTCCCACTCATTAGTGTAATGTAATATACAACGCATCCCCCTGTTAATCACCGGTGGGGGGAGCGGTTCACATTACATTAGACTACACTAAGATTTAACTCACCCCTCTGACACTTCTCTAAGGCTCTGTGGCGTTCTCTGGTCTTCCTGCTTGTTGCCGGCAAATCTAATCATGTGACTGGCGCATCAGTGACATCATCTCTGCTGCACTGGTCACATGATTAAGAAACCAAGGACAACCAGGAAGACCGGAGGATGCCACGTAGCCTGTAGAGAAGCGTCGTAGGGTGAGTTCATTGGTTTATTATTTTATTGTGAGCGCCATCATAGTATCCATGTACCAGTGATGGGGGTCCATGTACTGTCATATGAAAAAGTTTGGGCTATATACCAGTGATGGGTGCTATATACCAGTGATGGGTGCTATATACCAGTGATGGGGCACTATATACCAGTGATGGGGCACTATATACCAGTGATGGAGGGTACTATATAGCAGTGATGCTGGTGTTATATACCAGTGATGGAGGGTGCTATATACCAGTGATGGTAACATAGTAACATAGTAACATAGTTTTTAAGGTTGAAGGAAGACTTTAAGTCCATCTAGTTCAACCCATAGCCTAACATGTTGATCCAGAGGAAGGCAAAAAAAACCCATGTGGCAACACTAAGCTCCACATTGGGGGAAAAAAATTCCTTCCTGACTCCAGATACGGCAATCAGACTAATTCCCTGGATCAACGCCCTATCAAAGAATCTAGTATGTATAACTGGTAATATTATAGTTTTCAAGAAAGGCATCCAGGCCCTTCTTAAATGTTAGTAGTGACTCACTCATTACAACAGCATGTGGCAGACAGTTCCATAGTCTCACTGCTCTTACAGTAAAAAATCCACGTCTGTGATTATGATTAAACCTTCTTTCCTCCAGACGTAGAGGATGCCCCCTTGTCCCAGTCTCAGGCTTAAGAGTAAAGAGATCATTAGAAAGGTCTCTGTACTGTCCCCTCATATATTTATACATTATTATAAGATCACCCCTAAGCCTTCGTTTTTCCAAGCTAAATAACCCCAAGTTTAATAACCTGTCTTGGTATTGCAGACCCCTTAGTCCTCTAATGACTTTTGTCGCTATATACCAGTGATGAGGGGTTATATACCAGGATGGGGGGCTGCTGCATTTCCCACCCTAGGCGCATACTCGAGTCAATCAGTTTCCCCAGTTTTGGGGAGTAAAATTTGGGGCCTCTGTTTATACTCGTGTCATCTTATACTCCAGTATATATGGTATTTATGGTATTTACAGTGATCCAAGCTTTACTGCACTGATTTAAGGAAAGGGGGCATTATCTACAAAACACACCTCAGCATTAGGGTCTTTTCCATTTATATGAACATGCAACTGCTGTAGCCAATCACTGGCCTCAATGGTCACTTGCCATCCCCCAAAGATGCAAGAAAACTGATGGAGGACCTGGGCAGCTGTTGGAGAAGAGCAATGTGTGGTTACTAAGTAAACACCATATTATTTGTTATTTTTAAACAGTGCGTTTTTCATGCAATAAAATTCAATTCAATTATTTAAAGATCATACAGTGTGATTTTTTTTTTTGTAGATTCTGTCTCTCAGTGTTGAAGTGTACCTGCAATATAAATTACAGACCTCTCAATTCTTTGTAGGTGGGAAAACTTGCAGAATCGGCAGCGTATCAAATATTTATTTTCCCTCCCGTATATGTTTGGTTCCTGTCCAACATCTTCTCTTTGACAGAATAATTTTTGATTAAAGGAAACCTGTCACCTAGATCTAAGCCCCTACACTATCACTACCTGTCCCTGCACTTTCCTAGCTGCTCCCTATCTATCCCTCTCTGAGCTAAATCCGCCCTATAAAACAGCAGAAAAATAACTTATAACTTACAGAAGTCCCTGAGGCTGGGGACTGAAAACGCGGCCCCAGGCTCCATTCTGCCCTCCTCGATGCAGCAGCACACGCCCTGCTGGGCGGCATTATTCTTTCTTCATCGCCGCCTCCTCCATCTGGAATTTTCCGCCTGCTTTAAACCTATCATGTTGTGGTGATGCGACCTTGATGTGTCTCCTGACCGGGACACAGCATATGGGAGATTGTATCTTCTGCTCGGTAGCAGCACACACAGGGTTAGCTGCTGCTGGAGCTGAGTGCTAATTGAAAGCACTGACGCCCAGGTGTGCGGGTGAATAGGAGATGATATGAGCTGCCCTGGGCTGTGTGGGAGGGGATGGAGTCTGTCAGGACAGCAGCAGGAGCTGCTGTGTAGAGAGCTGTGTGAAGATTTAACACAGCCTGGGAGCTCTCTCAGAGTGGACGTTCATGAGGCTAATGAGCGGACGGTGAGGAGAGAAAGGTTGTGTGCTGACCTAACACAGCCTACCCGGGGGAAGGTACAGAGCTTCTATATCAGCTGTTGGGATTGTATGAGGTTGTACTTGGCTGCGCCCCGGAACCTGGAGGTCTGTGAAAACCTGAACAGTAAATACCTGAGTCACTGCCTTCTGTCGTGCCATTCCTAACCGCTACCTTACAGGGTAAAGTGGGTGGGAGATTCCAAATGGAGGAGGTGGCGATGAAGAAAGAATAACGCCGCCCAGCGGGGCGTGTGCTGCTGCATCGAGGAGGGCAGAATGAGCCTGGGCCCGCCTTTTCAGTCCCCAGCCTCAGGGACTTCTGTAAGCTATAAGTTATTTTTCTGCTGTTTTATAAGGCGGATTTAGCTCGAGAGATGGATAGATAGGGAGCAGCTAGGAAGGTGCAGGGACAGGTAGTGATAGTGTAGGGGCTTAGATCCAGGTGACAGGTTCCCTTTAACAAAAAACATTTACCATCTTACTATAGAAAGTTCTTGATAGATATGGGAATCATATTCTTTGAGAAATTTGATGAGCAGCCTAGGCAGTACCACATTTAAAGCTTGCTTTCCTATAACAAGTGTTTTGGAAATGATTGCCTCTATTTTTCTCTGAAGCCACAACGTCCCTTATGTCGAACATAGCATGGGTGGTAATTCATAGGATATCTGCTCTTTAATCATAAGCTTCAACTTCCTGTGTTAAAGACAAGCTTTCATAAACCACCGAGATATATTTCACAAAACAAACAGAAGTGATTTTTAAATAGAAAGTGGGAATGTACTTGTTTTAAATGAGTTGCCTAGTTAAAAATATCCTGAAATATGCTTTAAAGGGAACCTTACCCCTCCAAATCACCCCCAACCCTATTAATACCTGTCCCTGCACCCTGAAAGATCATTAGTAGCGGTCCTTTTCTGTAAAAAATGCGTGTTGTAACATTGTGAAAAACACCATTATACACTTACATATCAGCGACTTCTTCACCTTGAATAAGTCTCACAGGGCAATCCCTGTGAGACACTAAGCCCTCCTGAGCAGTTCATTATCACGCACCGATGGGCGTAATATATAATCCTTTGTCCTCCTCGCCCTGCTGTATGGGCGTAATAGCCGGTGTGACGCTATTTGCGTCACATCCCGTCCTGGTAACGTCTGTACACCCTTTAGGTGTAAATGAAAAGCCGCGCATGCGCAATGCGCATGGTGAGGTCGGCTTACACCTACTGGGTGTACCGACATCACCAGGACCGGATGTGACGCAAATAGCGTCACACCGGCTATTACGCCCCTACAGCAGGGCGAGGAGGACTAGGATTAGTTATCACGCCCATCGGGGCATGATAATGAACTGCTCAGGAGGGTTTAGAGTCTCACAGGGAACGCCCTGTGAGACTTATTCAATGTGAAGAAGTCGCTGATATGTATATGTATAATGGTGTTTTTCACAATGTTACACCACGCATTTTTTACAGAAAAGGACCGCTGCTAATGATCTTTCTGGGTCCAGGGACAGGTATTAATAGGGTTGGGGGTCAGGTTCCCTTTAAATACTTTAAAAATGTACTTTTTAAAGATATATTATCCAAGATCCCTCAGTCTTCAATAATCAACTCAGGTCCTGCATCCCAGTAGCTCAAACTTCTGGTTTACTTTCAACATAGGAGTGGGTTCTCTTTGTCAGTCCCTTACGGGCGTGGTGTGTCACCGGAGCTGGCTTATTGGCTCATTTCATTGGCTAAGCTATTCTCTGTCACAGGCCACATATAGACATAGATGATGGATCATTAAATATGTAAAATGCGCCAGTCAGCTCTCTTCACACATCGCACTCCAGACGTGGCGGCACAGTAAATGTCCTGTATCCAGAACAAGTGGGAAGTGGCTTTGCCAATACCTGGCAATGGAACAGAAGATCGGGGCACCTTCCATAATTAGATTTTATTACAAAAGTTATTACGGTATCTTACTTTTTTAGGAACATTTACATGTATTTTTTTTAAATGGGCAACCCCCATTTATAAAATGAGCTTCCGGTACTGAGTTTTTACTTATTTTCCCTCACACTAGAAGATTTCCATAATTCAAATCTGATCATGGTTACTGCTTTGCAACATAATGTGATGGTTCCACTAAAATGTTTTCAGTTCAAATTGCTAGTAATAAATGGATGATAGATAATACTATCTATCTATCTATGAAAAAGAAGTCACACAAAATGATGTTGGTAAACTTGTCCTATACGCATCAGCTGAACCCAACGACTTGCAATTTTTAAATGATTTTGTACTTTATTTGGTCAGCACATGAGGTCAGACAATGGAGTATATGCATTATATCTGTCATGTGATACTTGCCCTTCAGATGAAATACATTTTATTTATGCGTTCATGTAACGGAGCAAAAGCGCTGAATTGCTAACTCTAATGTGAACATAGCCTATTGCGTCTGTATAATTAGATATCAGCCTATTGTACTGTTTTCTATTTCAGTCCCCACATGGTGTGTATTTGAAAGGGTTTCCCAGCTGCGGTCTTTCCATTCCTATGACCCTTGATTCTTCTTTTCTCTAGGATGAGACATTTTATGTTGGAGTTGGATTCTCTTTGGAATGAGTCAGCTGAGTACATCCTGTGCAGTCTAAGTTCAGTAGCCTGAGATCGCTGTACTAGCTGCTGGGCATAAACAAGGGTCTTTAAGTTCTTGGTGACAAATCCCCTCTTGGTATTTTTTAACTACAGTATTTCTCAAGGGAACATCTGTGTTATCAAGTAAAATATACAGCGATGGCATGGGAAAATTTCTAATTAGCCTATGTTCAGTAAGCTGAGAAGATCACTCTTTAGTATAATTATTTTTATATTTAGTTTTGTTTTGTACTATGCAGTTAGTGCACTTACTGCTATGAAATGGCAAATTTTTCCATGTGTTGTAAATAAGAAATAGTAGGGCATAGCTGTAAATGTGGGAGGACTGGGTACATCATGTTGCTGCATGGTAATTATTTTAAAGGCATATCTATGATGCACCCCAGGCTATGGGGTACTCGTTAATCGGGCCGGTGCCATCTCTCTCGGATCACGGTAGTCGTGACCCGGTCCCATGGCCTGGGATCAGTCCAAAAAGGGGTATTCACAAGGGATTTGTCGTCACGTCACCCGGGGTATGTGGTTAGTAGAACCACCGCTGTTGTATTCCTGCTGGGGACAGTGACTTGGGGCAGCGTGGATGGCAAGCCCTCTTTGGGCTGGTAATGGATGGGCCTGGTGAGGGATTGTGTTCGGTGCAGTTCACTTACTTTGCTGCTGCAGCTCCTCCAGCCAGTGTGTGAAGAAAGCAGTCTACGGCTCTGCAGGTGGAAGTCTCTGCTGTGATGCTGGAAGGAACAGTCTCAGACCATGGTGAGCTCACCGATTACTTTACTGGTGACTTTTTAAACAGTTTGCAAGGTACACAGTCACAGTTTGGGTAGCTGACCGGGTAGCCACCAAAGGATGTAAAGTCTATCTAAGGCCCTCTCTGATGTTCCTTCAGGTTCCAACCCCTGTCCTCACTTTGCCTTCCTGCGCTTCTACTTGTGGCTCCTGCAGTTGCTTGAAGCTAAGCTGCTTGCCCACTCTGTCCTGCACGTGCCGTATGACATTCAGCTCGAATCCTTTACTTACACCCCGCTCCCGGGTGTCAGTGTTGCTGAACTCTATGTGCTGCTTTGCCTCCTGACACTGTGTGTCTGGGAAATCTGGAATTCCCCACCATTTGGTATTGACTGCTGGGAATGTGTAACCCTGCACAGTCTTGGACACGGTGTCCATTTTATGCACTTTCCTCTGAGGCGAGCACGACGCTTCTCGCTCCCCCATACTTTCCTTTTCTTCTTCCTCAGTCCAGGGCTGTTTTGCCTAACTCCCTTCTTCCCGTTCTCTCCACTACACCTACGCTCCTCCTGTTATGGTTAATATTTTAATAATATTAACAAGTTGCCTGCTCCTGACCAAATAGATATAGACCAAGTACCGGCGTGAAAAGTATAACACCAGATGCACAGAGTCAGACGTACACTCTTCCTTGGTCAGCCCAAAGTGCAATCCCAAGTGACCTTTATTTTTAAGAGGCATGAGGTTTCCCTCAGTAAGGGGCTCGGTCCGCCCTACTCAGATGTATTCATTGGTCAGTGGGTTGGATAATGGGTGGATCCATGGAGTCATCAGGGGTGTGGTCTTGATCGAATATGTCCAGATGATGTGTCCATTCTGTGAATGGTCAGCCCTTCTATGAAATTCAAAATATAAAGAAAGAGGCAGCACTCACCAGTATTGTGCAGCAAGGGTCTCTTTAATCCGGTATATTCACGGATTCATGACAGGGTGCAGGGAGGTGACCACGGAGGGCAGACGACGACACCGTTTGGCAAAAAGATTTGCTTCTACGGGTCCGGTAGACACAGATACTGGACCCGTAGAAGCAAATCTTTTTGCAAAACAGCGTCGTCGTCCGCCCTCCGTGGTCACCTCCCTGCACCCTGTCATGAATCCGTGAATATACCGGATTAAAGAGACCCTTGCTGCACAATACTGGTGAGTGCGGCCTCTTTCTTTATATTTTCATTACTGCTTGTGCTGTGGATTAGCACCACCAGGGGAAGAATCTGCATACAGGGCCATCCGCCCGGAGCATGACGGTTGATACTGCCACTTAGTGCCCTGAAGCCTTATCATTTGACAGACTTCTATGGAATTCTGCTTCTTCCAGGAACTTTCTTATTGAACTGGATGTAGTCATAGATCCTGTCACCATCTTACATATCAGGGCATGGTGTGATGAAACAGGAAATGGCAGCCATGTTTAAGTCACAATTAAGCTTATACAATGTAAACAATTACACTCTATGGATCGTTTCTCCCATGCCCTTATGTCTTAAGGTTAATTAAGTATTTGATCCTATGGCTCTCCTCAACACTCCACCGGGGCTGGGTCTCCCAGGCAAACAGGTTAAAGGGATCCTGTCACCCCAAAACACCTGTAAACCTATTAAAACCTGTCCCTAGAGCATATTAACACTTTCCCTACACTGTTTTTACCTCCTAAATGCAGTAAATGACATTGCATAAAAACGTTTTATAAGTACCTGATTACTGATGATAATGAGTGACTATGCTATTCATAGTCACTCATCCAGGCTGCCCTCTGCTTCATAGCACGCCTGAATAGGCGTGATCTTCATAGCAGATTCAAATTGCCGCCTCCCTGCTGTGCCCTGTGTCGTCCGAGGCTGCTGTGTGGCTGGGTGACGCGATCCGCGTCATTCCCGCGCCGGGTGACGTATTTACACCGGCACCGCGCTGTCGGCTTCAAAATGCACACTGCGCATGCCCATGCGCATGCGCAGTGCGCATTTTGAAGTTTACAGCGCGGCGCCGGTGTAAATACGTCACCCGGCGCGGGGAATGACGCGATCGCGTCACCCAGCCACACAGCAGCCTCGGACGACACAGGGCACAGCAGGGAGGCGGCAATTTGAATCTGCTATGAAGATCACGCCTATTCAGGCGTGCTATGAAGCAGAGGGGCAGCCTGGATGAGTGACTATGAATAGCATAGTCACTCATTATCATCAGTAATCAGGTACTTATAAAACGTTTTTATGCAATGTCATTTACTGCATTTAGGAGGTAAAAACAGTGTAGGGAAAGTGTTAATATGCTCTAGGGACAGGTTTTAATAGGTTTACAGGTGTTTTGGGGGTGACAGGATCCCTTTAACCCTTTAGTCCCCCTATTCTAGGTGTGTGAATGCAGGGATGAGGGCCTCAGATTAACATCACATCCTCTGGTCACTGGGAAACCACACACACTGATCTGGTTGCAGTACTCCTTCTGTGTAGCACTGACCAGTGGGGTGCCACATTCCCCTTGGTGAAACACACTTGTCCGCAAGTGTTTCTACCCCTACCCGGTACAGAGCTCTTTTTGTATGCTTTTCAAACAACAATAAACATTTTAATAATAACAATAAGTATACTTGTTCTAGCCATCCGGGAGGCGCTTTCTTGTAAAATTGCAAACAGTCCTTATCTAAGCATATTATTGTACGGCAATGAGTCTCTTGCTCAACACAGTAAAGTAGTCCCATGAGAGTCTATGAGTCCTACAAAAAATACAGCCTTCTCACTATGCATAATAAAGGGGGATCAGATCAAATTCATTCAGGACAAGGATGGAGACACCAAGGTAAACATCTCACTCACACTTACTTTGGCTGTCAAGGTACAGCTAGTTCAATCTTGCGTGCAGGTGGACATCCACACCGGGATTGCTGCTACAGCCTCTGCTGGTCACTCCTCAGCTTCCTTAGGCTCCACTCTGGTCTCGCTGCCGCTGTCATCAGGTAGGGCCTCCCGGTCATCTGGCTCTGCCCCGACTTCTGCGCTGGCGACGGGCTGCGGTTCAACAGGTGGGTCTTTTCCGGCAACCGGTTGCGCAACCGTGGACCGGTCTCTTGCTCCCAGTTCCAGCTCCTAGTTGCTGGGCCTCCGTTGCGTAGCTCTGTCCCTGTCGCCATTTTCAGGTTTCAGCCGCAGTGGTTCGGTTTCTGGCCTGCCCCCTTGGTTTTTCAATAACAATCGGGCGGGCAAACATTTTCGGGCCTCTGGCATGGTACTCCCACGATAAGGGGCCGAGGCACGCCCCCGGCCAGCACATTGTCTCTCACATCCTTAGGCCCGCCATTTTGGGGCCTTTTAGAAACAAGTTCAAACGTTCAAAACACAGAACCTGGTACAACAGGCACAGGATCCTGTTAGTGACGCCAGAAAACTGATGCACCCCCAGGCTATGGGGTACTCGGGAACTGGGCCGGTGCTGTCTCTCTTGGATCACGGTAGTCGTGACCCGGTCCCGTGGCCTGAGTATCAGTCCAAAAAGGGGTATTTACAAGGGATTTGTCATGATGTCACCCAGGGTATGTGGTTAGTAGAACCACCGCTGCCGTATTCCTGCTGGGGACGGTGATTTGGGGCAGCGTGGAAGGTAAGTCCTCCTTGGTAGGGCTGAGGGTCTCCAGGGAAGGTGTAGTGGTAATGGATGGATAGGCCTGGCGAGGGATTAAGTTCGGTGCAGTTCACTTACTTTGCTGCTGCAGCTCCTCCAGCCAGTGTGTGAAGAAAGCAGTCTCTGTCTCTGCAGGAGGAAGTCTCTGCTGTGATGCTGGAAGGAACAGTCTCAGACCATGGTGAGCTCACCGGGTACTGTACTGGTGGCTTTTCAAACAGTTTGCAAGGTACACTGTCACAGTTCGGGTAGCTGGCCGGGTAGCCACCAAAGGATGTAAAGTCACTCTAAGGCCCTCTCTGATGTTCAGGTTCCATCCCCTGTTCTCACTTTCTCTTCCTGCGCTTCTACTTGTGGCTCCTGCAGTTGCTTGAAGCTAAGCTGCTTGCCCACTCTGTCCTGCGCGTGCCGTATGACAGGCAGCTCGAATCCTTTCCTTACACCCCGCTCCTGGGTGTCAGTGTTGCTGAACTCTATGTGCTGCTTTGCCTCCTGACACTGTGTGGCTGGGAAATCTGGAATTCCCCACCTTCCGGTATTGACTGCTGGGAATGTAGTACCCTGCACAGTCTCGGACCTGGTGTCCGTTCTATGCGCTTTTCTCTGAGGCGAGCACGACCTTCCTCGGCTCCCCCAGGCTTTTCTTTCCTTTCTCTGCAGGCTCTCTCCATGGCTGTTCTGCCTAACTCCCTTCTTCCCGCTCTTTCCACTACACCTAAGCTCCTCCCACCGGGGGCTGGGTCTGCCAGGCAAATATGTTAACCTTTTAGTCCCCCTATTCTAGGTGTGTGATAGCAGGGATGAAGGCCTCACATTAACATCACATCCTCTGGTCACTGGGATACCACACACACTGATCTGATCTGAGTGCAGTACCCCTTCTGTGGCACACTGACCAGTGGGGCCCACATCTACATAGTGCAGAACACTGTACTTTGATTACTCACAGTTATATTTAGTGGTCAGAAAGTCACAAACTTCAGGGAGTTTTCAGGCACTTTTCCTTACTGCCCACCTCAAACTGAGCTGCTCTGTCTGTTCATGTAGCTGGCAATATATTAAGGAATTAATGTATGCCTGTCATCATCCTGCTGGTACTGAGTGCTGAGTAAGTAGCATAGCTGGAACATGTTGTAGACTCGCCCGTTCCACACCCCTTGTTAAGTACACATTACTGTCATTAACCTCACTGGCATGTCAGAATAACAAGATCAAGAGGGGCATTTTCCGAGCGTCATCAAACGCTGACGATTTTCTTTTCCATATTTCAATTTGTTTTTATTGCGACAGATACATTTTTCTTATTTATCCTAACACCTGTGAGGCTAACCCACGCGTCATCCTACCTTTAGCTATATTTATATGGAACACTTCATCTATATATAGGGTTTTTACTGTCCATGATAGTGAATTGATTCAAAAACAGGAAATGAGAAGTGGAAGGAAAACATACCATAAACTTATCTTTCCATATGGACCATGGCGCTGCTGATGAGTTGGATGTTTATAGCTGTTTTTCAGAAACATTGTTATGTAATATGGGCTGCAGAATGCCAAGCAAAGGCTGAAAATTATATGATTTCTCTGTTCTGTTTCAAAGTAGCTATTATAAAGCCAATATTGTTTTGGAGATAAATGTGAATTGTGCAGCTGCCAAAAATCTAACATTTCTAATCAAAGAGCTTTGGGATATGTTTTGAAATGTGTCTCCCTACAGGCTCGGAAAAATCCCCAAAGAGGAACCAGTGAACCTTCTTGTGGGCTCCTGGAGCCAATACATACCTTTTTTTTAAATAAATGTTTCCCATGCTTCACATCGGTGCTGCTGCCACTCAGGCTTTTGCTGATCAAAGTATCATAATGTTGCATAATATCAATCAATCAGAGGAGTGGAGTATCACCTGCTTCACACCTCTGTAGCAATATTATAGGGGACCCACAGCGCATAAGCTGGAGAATGCAGTACGGTGTATGAAATTCCAAGTTGTGAAGAAGCTGTGATGTACAGTATAGTATTCCAAGTTGTGAAGAAGCAAAGGCTAGGCCACTAGGCTGTGCAAGACTTATAAGACATGATACTGATAGAAGGAGGAAGGCTAATAGAGTGCGGGCTGCGAGTCAGGCACAGGTGACAATCTGTGATCATGGCCATCTGCTTGTTATTGACCTGGGCACTAATAATCCTGAAGACGAATGGTTAGGGTATGTGCCCACAGGACGTTTTTTAAGCAGTCCTGAACGCAGCAAAACCTGAGGATCCTAGAGTCCTTGACAGGAGATTATCTATGATCTTGTCTGCGTTCTTTGCACGTTTTTTTGTGCGTGTTTTGGGGTGTTTTTTGTGCATTTTTACTGAGTTTTTGATAGCTGCATTTTTCCTGCGTTTTTTCCATTGACTTTAGCAAAAACGCAAGAAAATAATTAACATGTCAATTCTTTCCCATCCGCACCAAAAACGCAGTTATTTGACAGTACTTGACACTTGCAAAACCAATGTGTGTGCACAGCGATTCTGTGAAACACTTGGTTTTGCTGGGAATCAAAACCGCAGGAACAAATTAGCATAAATTACCATAAAACCAATGGTAAACTGCAGGAACAAATTAGCATACATTACCATAAAACCAATGGTTTTCTGCATGCAGAAACCGCAGGAAAAATGCAGCAAAAACGTCCTGTGGGCACTCACCCTTAGAATTCTTATTAATATGGTGATGATCACTATATTGTGTTCTCTGCTACACCCAATAACTATTGTGTCCCTTTGTTTCCTACTGTAGCAATAGTTAGTAGTTTGTGTGCATTTATTATCTAGAAGATGGGTGACCTAAAGGAGACCGATTTTCTGACTGACCCTTCATAGATGCTTCACAGACAAACCATCCCGCCTAGGCAGTAAAATGTTGTAGTCTGTAGCACAAGACACTGGAGGACCCCACATCTCTTGATTCAGAGGGGTTGAACCCAGAATTAACAAAATGGGGTTAAACAGGTTGGTGATACTCTCCTCCATATTGCCCCTTCCACCTTATGGGTGAAATAGATATTTTGTTTGGTTTAACTGAAATCATGTTTAGCCCACTGTTTGTTGTATATGGCAATAAAGCATACCAAGATCTATACCAAATTAATGCATTAGCCCACTTTTTTTGTATATGCCAAGAAAGCATACCAGGGTGTATGCCAAATTAATGCATGAGGCTGAATTCACCAGTAAAAAACATCCTACTGGGCCTTTTATTTTCTATAAACTATCATAGTAGACTACACTAATCCAGACAAAAATATACAGTAAAATATGGATAACTGTATATGTAGGGAGGTCTGCCCAACTTATAACCTCCTCTAAGAGTGGAGGTTAAACTGATATCATGCCTGTTAACCGCACGTGCCTTGATACCCACTGCGGGCATCATCCAGCATGGCCAGCTTGCTGAGCAATCCCCAT
The DNA here is from genome assembly GCA_033576535.1 of Allobates femoralis. NCBI lineage: Eukaryota > Metazoa > Chordata > Amphibia > Anura > Aromobatidae > Allobates > Allobates femoralis. The sequence goes on from JARQOC010000001.1 coordinate 193,350,132, forward strand.
TTGGCTCCCCCTAGTTTAAGGTCTTTTGCGTTGCAGCTTTGTAGCACTCTTAGCTGTGCTGCATCCCCCTGTTTGGAGGCCTTCCATCTGGCTACAGGGGGGCACAGCTGGACTCTGTTAGAATTCATATAATTTTGTCTACCAGTGTTCTGGACAGTCTCCCGGGAGCAAGTGCCATATTAATCTGCTCCTCCCTCCACTCTGGGTCTGACCTTGTTTGCCTTATTTAGTATTCTTTAGTTTCTGTGGCTTGCAAATTGTAATAATAATAATAACAATATAATATTTATTCACTTATATAGCACCATCAACTGCTGCAGGCCCGTGTACTGCCCTAGAGTGACACCTGGTTGCTCCCCACAGCACAAGCCTAACCTCACCACCAAAAGCTCTAGTGAATACTTTGTAGCTGCTTAGTTATGCCACTTCGCACAGGGTACCGTAAGCCAGGATCCCATAGTGCAGTGGGTTCACATGACACACATTACATGCCCGCCCCCAGCGGCTGTAACAGAAAAAGCCTAACACTAATCACAACACAACTAACATATGGCGCCAAGATCTGCATAAAAAAATATGTTCCTCCAGTAGGATAAGATGAAAAAAGTTAAATTATTTTGAAAACCAAAAACTTTTGTAAAGCTATTTCATTTAGAAAAAATACATCCAAATATTGTTTTTTATTTACTGTAAAATAAGTTTAGTATCAAGAAAAAGTAGTAAAATATGAAATATGTAACACATATTGGCTTCAACTGAAATGGCCTGAGTAAAAAAAAAAGTTCTTATTTTATTTATATAGCATGGTACTGTTTTTTCTCCATCCCTGTTCCTTCTAATAAGCAAGAATAGTGAGTTATTAGACAATGTAAACCCCAAATGGTACCATAAAAAACACGCTATAATATGGCTTTGTAAATGAAAGAGTACCGTATATACTTGAGTATAAGCCGCGTTTTTCAGCACAATTTTTGTCGGGCGCTGTAAGAGGGGAAGGCTGCAGTAGGAGCGGAGAGGTCATGTGCTCCCGCTCATTAGTGCAATGCAATATGCACTGCATCCCCCTGTCCATCAACGGCAGGAGGAGCAGTGCATATTCCATTGCATTATGTATACACGCCCCCCACCCTATGATCAGTATATGCTTCCATGCTGCCGCACACCATAAAATAATAAATTATTCATTCTTACCCTCCGTCGCTATGTCACCGCTGCGTCCTCCGGTCTTCCTGCTTCTCCCTGCTTTTGCAGGCATCATATGACCAGCACAGAAGCGATTACATCATCGCTGCTGCGCTGGTATGGGCGAGTATACCAGTGATGGGGGGGTATATACCAGTGATGGGGGGTATATATCAGGGGTGGGGGTATATATAGCAGTGATGGGGGTATATACCAGTGATGGGGGTATATACCAGTGGTGGGGGTGTATACTAGTGATGGGGGCTATATACCAGTGGTGGGGGGTATTTACCAGTGATGGGGCTATATATCAGTATTATCAGGATGGGAAGGCCATATACCAGTGATGGGGGCTTATATACCAGTATTACCAGGATGGAGTTCCATATACTAGTGATGGGGGCGCTATTCCAGTGATGGGGGGCCTATATACCAGTGATAAGGGGCTATATACTAGTGATGGGGAGCTATGTACAGTGATTGGGCTATATACCAGGCTGGGTGTTGTGAGGTAGCAACCGGGGAACCCGCTTGCAAAACGACAAGAACACGTGTTTTTAAGTTAACCAATGTCTACCCGTTTATTTTCACATATTAATCACATAACCCGGGTAGCATGTTTCACACATATCACATTGATTAACAACACTTTACATAAACACCATACATTTACATTTAACATCACAACACTTATATTGCACATAACGATTTATAGTAACCCGGGACCTGTAACCACGACTCTCTGTCCCCATTGGAGCTCTACTAACAGCTCCCGTGGTGGCTACGGCCTCCGGCCTACTTACACATCTTACAGTACCTTTATAATAAATACATTTGATATACTTCGATGATGACCCTTCCGGGTTCATAACAGGGATTGGCAAACCCTAGTAACCCGTGGCTGCGGCCTCCGGCCTAACCACGCGTTACCCAGTACGGGAGCCCTTCTAACCCCTGCTTCTGACCTTCGTTACATACGCCTCAACGGGCCCTGTGGGTCCCAATGGCGGTACCTGCCGCCTGGCTTTAGTCCCCCAGCATGATGACTCAACACTCACCCGTAGTCAGGAATCCTGCCTGACCGGGTCCTTACACACCGTATGTGATCCATCATTCAAACGTCCATGGATCACACACCTGCTCACAGCCCACATCCATGGACTGTGGCCCCTCCATGGCCCATTACAGGGATTGGCAAACCATAGGAGACGGGAACCTCTACATCCGTTACCTACTGGAGCCCTCTTACCCCTGTCTCTGGCACCACAGGCACACTCACCCCATTAGAGGTCGTGGTTGAGGGACGGGTACCCTCTGCAAGCAGCAGGGCAAGCCTCCCTCTCGTCCCAAGGACGGAACGCCTCCAACATCATCCATACCAGCTGGGTCACTGTCTCTCCACATGATTATACATGGGTCTTACATCGGTCATCATCTCTCATTCAGGGCCATTACTTACGCCCTCATACACATAGTTCATCGGGTCCCTTAACTGAGTACTCTGACTCGGACCCAAAGGCGGTCTATGCCCGCCTGGCACACTACATACAATTGCCTCCACGGGCTACATACATTCCGGTTCATCAGGACCTTTAACGGACTCCACTGAGTCGGTCCCAAGGGCGGTCTATACTCGCCTAACATGATTTACGCACACCAGGTGCACAGTTCACACTATCGCTCGGGAACTGCTTTCTTACCGGGCACGGATCCGGGTCTCGCTACCTGGGTCACAGGTTCCACCAGGCATCCCCACAGGCTCCTTTCCCGGGCGTGTTTCACCCCACGCCCGGTCTAGCGTCCACGGGTCAACCATGGCTTCCCCCTCTAGGTGCGGACACGACCACGGACCTCGGCACCGGCATGGAGCTAGCATGCTCCCATCATGTCATGCACACAGAGCCTTGGACTGCTCTGCACTCAGGCTGGTCTCAGCTTCCATCTGAAACAATCTCAGCTTCCAGGATCTATCTCCAGAATGAATGAATCTCTCTCAATCACTCAGGTGGCCGGCTCTTATCGTGCCAGCCACTCCCACATGGACACACCCCCTCAGCTGCTTGTAATCAGCCTGTCACACAGCTCAGGTTAACTCCCTGTGTTCCGGGTTGTCAGCACTCACTCATTACATCCTATTCCTCATGGACTCCTCGATCTCCTCTCACTCTCACTACCGCTCATTAGGCTCTTGAAACCTCATTGTGTTCAGGTTGGCTCACACAGTATTATCATCACAGGAAAACCGGCCAGTGTGCACCGGATCATCCTCTGATCCTACATGTGATGTACCCCGGCCATGCGGATCATGCCGGCGGTGCCTCACAGTGTCTATATACCAGTGATGGGGGAACATGTACAGTGAGGGGGGTATATACCAGGATGAGGCGCCATTTACCATGGTGGGGGTGCTATATACCAGTGATGGATGCTATATACCAGTATTAACAGGATGGAGGGCCATATACCAGTGATGGGAGCGCTACATACCAGTATTACCAGGATGGGGGGCAATATACCAGTGATGGGAGCGCTATACCAGTATTACCAGGATGGCGGGCCATATACCGGATCCTGGAATCCCTTGGAATCACCCACCTTGCCCTCTCCTGGATCTCCTCATACCGGACCTTCAGTGTCTCGCACTCCCACACCTCCTTCTCACCCTACCCCCTTTCTGTCGGAGTTCCCCAAGGTTCGGTCCTGGGACTCCTACTTTTCTCCATTTACACTCTCGGCCTAGGGCAACTCATCGAGTCCCATGGCCTCCAGTACCACCTCTACGCCGACGACACCCAAATCTACCTGTCCGGCCCTGACATCACCTCCCTACTCTCCAAAATCCCACAATGCCTTTCCGCCATCTCATCCTTCTTCTCTGCTCGCTTCCTTAAACTCAACATGGACAAAACTGAATTCATAGTCTTCCCCCCAAGAAATTCCACCCCACCTCCCAACCTATCCATCTGCATCAACGACTGCGCCCTCTCCCCAGTCCCCCAAGCCAAGTGCCTCGGGGTAATCCTTGACTCCTCCCTATCCTTCAAGCCCCACATCGAGGCCCTCACCACATCCCTCCGGCTCCAGCTCAAGAACATCTCACGGATCTGCTCCTTCCTCACCCACGACACCGCTAAAACACTCATCCATGCTCTTATCATCTCCTGCCTTGACTACTGCAACCTCCTTCTCAATGGCCCTCCACACCTCTCCAGTCTATCCTCAACTCCGCTGCTTGACTAATCTACCTGTCCTCCCGCTACTTCCCTGTCTCCCCCCTCTGCCAAGCCCTTCACTGGCTCCCCGTCTCCAAAAGATCCCAATTCAAAACACTAACCATGGCGTACAAAGCCATACACAACCTGGCCCCAGCATACATCTCCGACCTGGTCTCTCGATACCTACCCTCATGCAACCTCCGCTCCTCCCAAGAACTCCTCCTCTGCTCCCCCTCATCACCTCTTCGCACAACTGAGTCCAGGACTTCTCCCAGGCATCTGCCTTACTCTGGAACTCCCTGCCCGAACACGTCAGACACTCTCCTACCCTGAGTAGCTTCAAGTGTCACCTGAAGACTCACCTGTTCCGTCAAGCCTACAACCTGCCATGAGACCCAGGAGACCACCCCATACCTGAGATTCCCCCATCCTACTGTATCCTAACCCACCCCTCATAGACTGTGAGCCCTCGTGGACAGGGTCCCTGCCCCTCCTGTACCTGTACGTCCTGATCGCCTAGATTTAGTGTACTTGTTCTTGTCTCCCTTATCCTCATGTAAAGCACCATGGAACCTAATGGCGCTATATAAATAAATAATAATAATAATAATAATAATAATATACCAGTGATGGGGCTATATATCAGTTAAGAGGGGCTATGTACAGTGATGGGGGCTATATACCAGGCTGGGAGCCTATATACCAGTGATGGGGGAATATGTACAGTCAGGGGGATATAAACCAGGAAGAGGTGCCATTTACCATGATGGGGGCGCTATATACCAGTGATGAGGGGCTGTATACAGTGATGATTGCTATATGCTAGTGATGGGGATGCTATATACCGTGATGAGGAGCAATATACCAGGATGGGGGTCCACCCTAGGCTTATACCCGAGTCAATAGGTTTGCCCAGTTTTTGGGGTAAAATTAGGGGCCTCAGCTTATACTTGGGTCGGCTAATACTCGAGTATATACGGTAAATAAGTTATGGCTCTTGGAAAATGAAATAATTTCTGCTTTTCAAAGACCTACAAATGAACAGCTAATATTTGGATGTAAATAAAGTGGGCCCCTGCAGCCATTTTTACTTGTGGTTAACAGGCAACTCAGTCTGACACTGGCTACTTATGTTTATTAACTTGTAATTAACAAGTGCAATGGAAGTGTTTATAGATATGTACAGGTGCATCTTAATAAATTAAAATATCTTAAAAAAGTTAATTTATTTATGTTGATGATTATGGCTTAGGCTACTTTCACATTACGATTTCTCTAAATCCGATGCTGTCCGATATAAATCGGACAGCATCGGATCCAAACTGATCTCTGCAATCGGATGCCAAATAGGCATCCGAATCCTACTTTTTGCAGGATCAGTTTGGGCTGTCATGTAGCTCCCCCTCCTCTCCCTCCTGTCATCTTGCTGCCTCCCTGCGGCCCCCCTGTTTTGCCCTAGTGTCCCCCTACTCTCTCCCTACTGTCCCCTGCTGTGCCCTCTCATGTGCCCCCCTCCTGTGCCCTCTCCTGTGCCCTCTCATGTCCCTCTCATGTCCCCCCTCATGTCCCCCCTCATGTGCCCTCTCATGTGCCCTCTCATGTCCCCCCCTCCTGTCCGCTCCTCATGTGCCCCCTCATGTGCCCCCCTCATGTGCCCCCTCATGTCCGTCCTCATGTCCCCTCCTCATGTGCCCCCTCCTGTCCCCCCAACATAACAAATGTTTATTCTCACCTTCCAGCGCTCCCTCGGCGTCTCCAGCTGCAGCCGATCGGGTTACAGGACCTGTGATGACGTCAAAAGCGTCAGCGGTTACCGCGGTAACCGGTCATGTGACCCGATCAGCTGATCGGGTTCTGACATCATCACAGGTTCTGTTACCGAGCGGCTGCAGCTGGAGACGCCGAGGGAGCGCTGGCAGGTGAGAATAAAGATTTTTTATTTTTAAACACTTGATTTAACTTATATTTAACTTCTGCAATGTATGTATATACATTGCAGAAGTTAAATTAGGCAGCACACAATAGGTTTAGTGTACTGAGCATGTACTGAGCATGCTCAGTACACTAACATCGGGTCCGAGGAGACATCAGATGTTTCCTCGGACCCTTCTCCATAGGGCCCCATGTTATAGGGATCGGGTCAGATCGGATGTGCACTAAATGCCATCCGATTTGGTCCGATCCGAATCTGTCAGATTTTATTTTCGGTGCAAAAATCGGTGCAGGCTCCGATTTTTTCACCGATAAAAACATCGGACAGACTCGGATCGGACCAAATCGGATGGCATTTAGTGCACATCCGATTCGGTCCGATGCCCATAGGGCTGCATGGGGCCAAATTCGGATCCGACAGCATCGGATTTAGACAAATCGTAGTGTGAAACCAGCCTTACAGCCAATGAAAATCCAGAGGTCATTATCTCAGAAAATTAAAGTGGAAAGGGTGTGAGAGACAAAATATGACCTAAATAGGTATCAGAGGCTTCAGGTTGTGTGGTTTTGAGTCACAACCACTATAAAAGCATATCACAGCTTCGGAATGTGTACTGCGCATGCTCTAGAGCCGCCGAGTACACCCAATAATCCCGCACACTGCACTGGACCTGAAATGACGCGACCGCGGCATCATACCAGGAAGGAACCGCCTGCAGATTTCAAACGTCGGGACCGCGCTTCTGAATTACATTATCATGACCACAAGGGCGTGATACCACGGAGTGAGGAGAAACATACCTGGAGTGAACCATATACACGTCTAGCCACGCCCTCAGAACTGGGGAAAATGTATAAATAGTGTTTTTTCTACATTTATTCTACAGATTTAGGTCAGACAGGGATGGTTAGAGATGTAGTAGAAAGTTGCAGGGACAGGTAGTGATAGGTTAGAAGGTCCAAACCACCTGACTGGTTCCTTTAAAGACAAGTGTATATGTGATATTTTACTTTATGCAAATATGTCATCCAAATTCGTATCTCTTTAAAATAGATTTTTTTATTCTTATTTTGTGTTATTCATATCACCGGTCTTTCTTGAGCATATTCCAAAAAAGTAGCAGCATGTGTGAATTCCCAACGTCTGTTGGAGATATACAATCTACACAGGAAATGTGCAGGCGCTGGCCATTTTTCTTATCACCTCTCGTTGTGTGACCGACGGAAACAGAACACAGAATGACTTATAATAATGGAAGCTCACTTTTTACTTTTTGTTACATCATATGCTAATTATCTGTTTTTATACTTTTGAGAAAATTCTTGAGTGCTTTGTACAGTGAGATATGTGTGTTTACACAACCAGATTTGTACCAAGTATCCACTGTATGCCATGCACATTTGTAAATTATTACATGTAGGTGAATTTCCAGGAGGGGATTTCCACTCATTCTAAAGGTACCATCACACGCGGCAATATTGCTAGGCAATTTCACTGGCAATTTGCTGGTTGCAGTGAAATCATTGACACATTGTTCTGTTTTGTGGCTGTGTACAAATGGAATAATGTGTCCATGATTTCACTGCAACCAGCAAATTGCCAGTGAAATTGCATGCAATATTGCCGCGTGTGACGGTACCTTTAGAGCTGCAGATCTCCTGACTGAAGCATGACAGCTTCATATATTTCTATGAGCCTGTCAAGCTCTGGTTGGGGGAGCCATTGATGTAACAGTAAATGAATAGTACTCACAATGATATTACATGACTGCTAGTGAACAAAAATTGACATAATAGACAGTGAAATTACTGCACATGAATACTTGCACAATGTTACAGAAAACACCATTTATGTCACCATTGTGAGACACCACTTGCTGAAAGTAATGGAGGACAGTCACTTGGCTGTTCGATTGAGGCACACAGGAATGGTTCTCTATTTAAATAGTCCAGTCAGTTTATTAACAGACATATAAACTGCATTTCACTAACCAAACATGAGCCTTCCTTCGGCTTTACTGAACATAATGTTACTGAACATTCATTTAAACATGGTTCACTGCACTGTTCACTGACACATTGACTTACAGTCGCTTCAGATGTGGTAACCCATGTTTACATTCCCTTAACATGGTCACTGCACTGTTTCACTGACACATTTGTGACTTACAGTCTGCTTCAGATGTGGGTACACCCTCATGGCTCTGGCTACCTTCCTTGCAGCAGTATACCAGTAGAGGCATCGCACTGTCCATTCACTGACCTTGGTCAATATCCAATCCCCTTTCTCTGAGGTTACCTTTCCGGAGTTATGATGGCTCCATACGCAGACTCCTGTCAGTCTGGATATTTTGAAATACTGCTTCTCTGTGAGATCACTGATCAGGATCTGAACTTGCTCCACACACTAAAGGCCCAGTCACACATAATAACGCACCAGCAATCACGATCACAATGTGCAGAGATCGCTGGTGCGTCGTTTACACATCGCTGGTAAGATGTCAAACAGGCATCTCACCAGGCGATGTGAAAAAAGACGCACTAGCGATCCAGAATTATACCGAGGTCGTTGGGTATTGTCACTCCATAGCGTAGCATTGAATCGTTGGTCATTGTCCCTGTCAAACACAACGATGTAGCACTCCCAGCGGAGCACAACGACGTAGCAATGATCCAGAGCAGTGTGTAACGATCAACGATGTCACAGCAGGGGCCAGATCGTTGGTGCGTGTCACACATAACAAGATCGCTAACGGGATCACTATTGCATCACAAAATCTGTGACGCAACAGCGATCTCGTTAGCGATCTCGTTATGTGTGACAGGGCCTAACTCCTGTAAGTCCAGATCCACAGGACTGCAGCTTCCCCACACTCAGAGATCACAGGCTCTGCACACATGGTCTCTTCACCATGTGCCTCCAGAAAGTTGGTTAATTCTAAAACACAAAGACCATGTGACTAAACTACAGTCTCATATCTCATGAGACACACCCATGGATGGAAGATTTTTAGATAGTCAGACTCGTCCAGCACTTTTGACTATCCTGTGATTCTGGCCCTGAATGTATTACCAAAACACGTGGAACTACAAGTCCCAGAGCAAACATTCCAGTTTCACATCACAGAGGATCCCCGCCTCTGTGATACATACTGGCCATTTACAATATAGCCAGTTGCTACTTCACATGGTACAGAAATAATCTAAATGATGCTACAGCACAGGAACTATTCATTAATGTCACATTATACTTATAATGCACACCATGGTATAACACAGGTATAACACAAAAAAGCTTGTCTTAAAAATATGCGTAGAAGAACAATAATCACATATAGGTATATGGCTCCAAAAAATAATGTAACAAAATCATCATAGTGGAAGAATGCAAAAGTAAAGTTGCAGAGAAGGGATAATGCTTTCACTAAAGGTACCGTCACACAGGGAGATATTGCCGGCGATGTTGCCGGCAACTAAAGTGCGTGGCCTAGTTGCGGCGAGATCGCCGGAGAGTTGCCTCGTGTGACAGGGCGATAATCAGGAGAAAAATTGCCTGAGCAACATCGCCAGGTTTCCCAACATTGTTGGGAAGCCTGGCGATGTTGCTGAGGCGATCATGCTTGATCGCCCTCTGTAACGCGGCAACCTGCAATGTTGCGGGCGATTCCGCCTATCTACAACATTGCGAGTTACCGCTCGCTGGGTTGCTGGGCAACCCAGCGAGCGATAGCCGCGGCAACTAGCCGGCGATATCGCCGGGAAGTTGCTCCGTGTGACATCTCCCCGGCGATGTTGCCAGGGATGCGCGCTCCGCGCATCGCCGGCAGCTTCGCCGGGGAGATCTCCCCGTGTGACGGTACCCTAAGGATAACCAAGGGGTTTCCATTGTTAAACTTAGCATGTGGTCGCGTTTACCTTTCTACACCATGATGCATACATCACTAATGCATCTTATGTCTGAGTGGAAATTGACCAACTTAGTTTTTGGAATCCACACAGCTGTTGTGTTAACTATCATGACAACTATGCCTACGTAATTTCCTCCAGAATCATTGCTCCTAGAGAAATATATTGCAATCTGAGAGTCCTCAGTGGTTGATACCTTTTAATGGCTAACTGAAGAGATGGTAAACATAGCAAGCTTTCGGGATGCTGCGGCCCCTTCTTCAGGCTAACACGGTATAAATATTCTTTACCTTATTCCCGAAAGCTTGCTATGTTTACCATCTTTTCAGTTAGCCATTAAAAGGTATCAACCACTGAGGACTCTCAGATTGCAATATATTTTTCTATCTACTGGCTAACATGGTATAAATATTCTTTACCTGCTCCTAGAGAAAATACTGGGGCTCCTAGAAAATAAATGGACTGCAATATGGATTGTCTTGCAATCTGCAACTACAGGGCCCTATCATACTCCCTAATAGAAGTCCTTTGTACTGTAGATAGTGAATGGGCTATCTCTCTTGACATTACTCTTCTACAAACTCCACCAAACCAAAAATGGTCTAACACTGTCTGATGACCATCCATGAAGCTTATTTCTATGTCAGGACCCGTAGAAGCGGCAAGGAGCCGCGAAACGGTGACCGTCGTCTTAAACCCGCACCTCCTCCCTCTCCCGGGATCATGTACATGAATACATGGAAATAAAAGTTTGAAGATCACCCACGGTGAGTGCCACTGCTTTTTTTCTCTTGGATCAATCTTACTCGCACCTTAAGTGAGCACCACCCTGATGCTGTATCCCTCCAGTCATTATATTGAATGCAATCACACTGGTTATATTACACGGATAGTGCCCAGTTTTTCTTTTCTGACAAAAGTGTGTATAAATATTCTTTACCTGCTCCTAGAGAAAAATACTGGGCTCCTAGAAAATAAATGGACTGCAATATGGGATTGTCTTGCAATCTGCAACTACACGGCTTGTCTTGTGCCTGACTCCAAGGGTTCAGTTACTTTAGCTGCATAATGTAGTTCTTTACCTCTGCTATGTTTCTCAATCAATATGTCATCTCAAGAAATGCAGAGCTTGGTATGTTACACTATATCACATTGACTAGTAAGTGAAGACTGTGTTGGGTTTATGGTACCAGTATTTTCGTGATATTTCCTGATCTGTCTTTGGTGTTTTTCACCTTCCAGGCCACCCACTTCTTTTCCTTGGCACTGGAATCATTTTTGTACTTTTGGCCCTCTCCTCTTCTCTCACAGCCCCGATTGGACACACCATCAGCAGATTTGGCTTTCAGTACCATCTTTATGCTGATGACACACAACTATACACTTCGGCCCCTGACCTTATCCCATGCGGTATTAAAGAACACCAATGCAGTTTCCAATATCATGTCCGCTCTCTATTTGAAACTAAACCTTTCCAAAACTGAACTTCTTCTGCTCCCCCCATCCACTAACCTCCCTAAATCGGACATCTCTCTCTCAGTTTGCGGCACCACGATAACGTCTAGGCAGCAGGCTCGCTGTATAGGTGTTATGTTTGACACCGATCTCTCCTTCTCCCACACGCACTTCTCCTCTCTCATCTGCTCCTGTTGCTTACACCTGAAGAATATCTCTAGAGTCCGCCCCTTTCTCTCCATGGAAACAACAAAAACCCTCACCGTGGCCCTAATCCATTCCCGCCTTGACTATTGCAATTCTCTATTAAGTGGCCTCCCCCTCACCAGACTTTCTCCTCTCTAGTCCATCCTTAATGCAGCAGCCAGGATCACCCATCTGGACAATCGTTATTCAGATGCCTCTGCTCTGTGCCAGTCATTGCACTGGCTGCCCATACACTACAGGATCAAATTCCAATTGCTTGTTCTCACCCACAAAGCTCTTCACAGTGCAGCACCCACTTACATCTCCTCCCTCATCTCTGTCTATCACCCCACCCGTTCTCTACGTTCTTCAAATGACCTTCGACTAGCATCTGCACTAATCCGATCCTCCCACTCCCGACTCCAAGACTGCTCCAGAGCTGCACCAATCCTCTGGAATGCTTTACCCCAAGAAATCAGGACTATCCACAACTTGCATGGCTTCAGACGATCCCTAAAAACGCATCTTTTTAAGGCGGCCTATCATACTCCCTAATAGAAGTCCTTTGTACTGTAGATAGTGAATGGGCTATCTCTCTTGACATTACTCTTCTACAAACTCCACCAAACCAAAAAGGTCTACACACTGTCTGATGACCATCCATGTAAGCTTATTTCTATGCCCCATTTCCTCAAGATGCCTGGACCACGAGTGCAAAAAGCCCCTGTACCTTGTGCAACCCTATCCTGTTGTAGATTGTAAGCTCTTTTGAGCAGGGTCACCTTCATTTTTTGCTTTATTTATTGTATTTTCTTTTTTACATTGATTCTATGCCTACTGTTTTGTATCCAGTTATTGTACGGTATTTGTTCTCTACTGTAATTACTTACTGTATTATATTTTCTGTACTCTAACCCCTACATTGTAAAGTGCTGCGGAATATGTTGGCGCTATATAAATAAAGCTTTATTATTATTATTATTTTATTTGCAGTTCTATATGCATTATATATACATTTAGTTTAGGGTCTATGAATAACTGAATGAAAATTACCACATTCTGTTATTACTACCATTATCGGTTGTGGACTTTTCAAATTCATTTTTTTTTAATTAAAGATGGCTGAACTCAGTAATATTATCAGAGTGAGATCGCAATCTAATATGTATTGAGGCATTCCCCAGTCCACTGTCAATTAATTGGCCATCTTAAGAGTAAAAAAAAACTACTCATAAAGGCAGCATCACAAAAAACTTATCATCAACAGCCAGATACAAAACCAACACTGCACATGGCAGGATGCAGTTAGACCCCATTATGTAGAGCAAGCCCAGGTGCAGGCAGATAAAATCACCTCTACCTACAAATACATGGGGGAGGTGACTTACCATTGGGCCTGCATAGAACGCCATTCACACTGATACACATGATGTGGAGTGTCCGATAGCTACCCATTGGTCCTGCCACCTGACCAAATGGGCCGCCCAGCACGATGCATCTGCACCACTGGATGAACAGCCCCCCAAGGGGCTCAACCGCACCCCGCAGATGATAAAAAAGTGCAAAAGTTTTTTTATGATAAACAAAATACCTTTTATATAAGGTATTGGTTCATGTATTGGCCAAGACACTTAAGCTCGTAATCCACATCACGGATACCCACACTTACGAGTCCTAACAAAATTTGCAGGCCCAATGGCAAGTCACCTCCCACATGTCTTTGTAGGTTAGAGGTGATTTTATCTGCCTGCACCTGGGCTTGCTCTACATAATGGGGTGTGACTGCATCCTGTCAAGAGAAGTGTTGGTTTTGTATCTGGCTGTTGATGGTAAGTTTCATCTTAAGAGGTAAACCTTAGACAGTGGTGGCCTGCGGTAGCTTATTCCTGTCTTATCAATTTGTACAATTCTCTTCTTGGGTAAAATAAGGTTTAGCTGTACAACAATAATCTGACCAAAGGTATTTTGGATAATGAGGATTTTGTGATTTTCTATACCAGGGATGGTCAACCTTCTGAGCTCGGTGTGTCAAAATTCTCGGAGAAGCCGAGCATAACTCATGTGGTGTGTCACTTCAAGAAAACCCCATCATTTTCTGATATTTGTAGCTGTAATAACAAAACGTTCTCCTGGATATGGCTCCCATTCTGGTGTATAGCCCCTTATGCTGGATATAGCCCACATCCTGATACATTACCCTCCATCATGGATATGGTGCACATTCTAGTATATAGCCCCTTGTCCTGGATATAGCTTCCCCCATCCTGATACGTTACTTCCCCCCCCCCCATTCTGGTATATAGCCCCGTTATGCAGGATGCAGCACCCATACTGATTATATACTGGGATATAGGACCCCCCATCCTGGTACATTACTCCCCCCATCCTGGATATGGACCTCATTCTGGTATGTAGCCCCTTATCCTGAATATAGAACCCACACTGGCATATAACACCCCCTTCCCCATCCTGGTACAATACCCCCCCCCCCATCCTGGATATGGCCACCACACTGGTACATAGTCCCTTATCCTGGATATAGCCCCCTTGCTGGGATATTGCACCACCCATCCTGGTAAATTCCCCCCCATCCTGTATATGGCCCCATCCTGGAGCATAGCCCCTTATCCTGGATATAGACCTTTCATACTGGGATATAGCCCCCTCCATCTTGGATATGGCCTCCATCCTGGTATATCCTGGTATATAACCTCTCACCCTGGATATAGCTCCCTCATACTGGGATATAGCACCCCCCATACTGGCACATTACCCCTCATCCTGGATATTGCCCCATCCTAGTGCACACACAAAAGTAATAAACAATGTAACTCAACTATCCCTCATTCCTCTCCATTGCTCAAAGTGTGATAACATAATTAGCTCTGCTGCATTACTGTGCCGCCCTTAACCCGCTTTCGGATGCTGAGCTGACACTGTGATTGCATGCAGTTAGTGTCAATCAAAGCATCCCGGAGGCAAGATGCTGACACTTTGATTGTCAGCTTCATTAAGGTGTCGCCTTGTCCTGCCTCTGACTGCTGACACTGTGATTGACACTGACTGCATGCAATCACAGTTTCAGCTCAGCATCCGAAGGCGGGACAAGGGCAGCACGGTAATGCAGCGGAGCTAATTATGTCATCAATGGTGGGCAGAGGGGGAAACTGTGCCATGACACGCGTGTCAGCAAAAACACCTCGGCGTGTCACTGCTGACACGCGTGTCATAGGTTAGCCATCACTGTTCTATACAATGGTTAATTATGATAGTTGACTCTCTAATTAGATATTTGCAAAAATTTGTTATCCATTGAAAAAAGAATCAAGAGGATTAAATATTTTCCTAAGGATGGGTATCTTCAAGTTTATCCTATAAAAGAATATTTTTCATATAACGTGTGTACTTTTAGTATATTGTGCGTGATTTGACTGTGAACCAAATCCCTTTTATTGCAGGTGAGCTAATATACTGCATTACGACAGACTGTTTTTTATTAGGTTTGTATGTGATGAATTTAAGAAGTACAAATTAAACTTGGTTTCCAAGAAATAATACAAGCTCCAAATTCAGAACAACTGTTCAGTTGCACAACTTTGTGGATATAAAATGCATTGTGTATTGTGTCTAGCAGATGGTTCGGCATTACCCACACAATGGAAGTCTAATTAGAAATCACTTGTATGTGATTAGGAATAGACCGGCAGTGACACTTTCCTGCCAACACAAATTCTGAAAAATAAGGATATTTAAATCATAGCTGTTAATTAAGAAAATTGGCATCAGATTCATTAATTTTACTCGGCATCCCTGCTAGCTGTGTTTAATGTCTCTTACTAAGTCATCCTCCTTGGCTGGAAGATTGTCTTTTTATAAAGTGTGATGCCAGAGGCTTTGCACGTAGCATTGGATAATCTGGAAGGATTATTTGTCTTTTCATTACCATGTATAAAAAAGAGTGGACACAAGTCTTCTAAAGCCTGAAATTCACATTTGTTGGCTGTCTGACAAGGATGTGTGGCTCTTTATAACCCATCTAAAGTATCTCTAAAACTAAAATATCCAAACACAGTGTAATAAAGACTACACTGTGTGCAGAATTATTAGGCACATAGGCGCACCCAAGGGGGGGGACCTACGTGTCTGGACCCCCCTTTGGACGGCCCTGAGAAGTGGTGCAGTACACACAGAGCTGGGCCCTATGTCAGGAGACAGGAACAATTACACAGCACCCAAGGGCCCACAAAAGAGGCTGCTTTTAGGGGGGCTTCGCTCCCCCAAACCCCCCACCGGGGGCTTTGCCCCTCAGAACCCCGCTGGGGTGTGACACCCCCCTTTCAGGGCCGGTGTGTGTTTCTTGGACCCCTACCTTGTGAAATTTCTGGGTGCGCCACTGATTAGGCAAATTGTATTTTAGAGGATTATCTTTATTATTGATCAACAAATATGTTCTCAATCAACACAAAAGACTTTTAAATATCAAAGCTTAATATTTTTAGAAGTTGGAGTGTTTTTTTTTTTTAGATTTGGCTATCTTTGGAGGATATCTGTTTGTGCAGGTAACTATTACTGTGCAGAATTATTGGGCAACTTAACCCCTTAATGACGAAGAAACTTGTCATTTTTCATTTTCGTTTTTTCGCTCCTCGGCTTCCAAGAGCCATAACGTTTTTATTTTTCCGTCAATATAGACATATGATGGCTTGTTTTTTGCGTTACGAGTTGTACTTTCAGATGCAATAATTTGTTTTACCATATAATGTACAGGGAAATTGCAAACAAATTCCAAGTGCAGTGAAATTGCAAAAAAAAGTGCAATTACACGTTTGCTTTTTGGATTTTTTAGTCGCCGTGTTCACTATATGGTAAAACCGACGTGACGGTGCGATGCCTCGGGTCAGTACGAGTTTGTAGATACCAAACATGTATACCTTTATTGGTATCTAGGTGGTGGAAAAAAATTCAAAAGCATGAAAAAAAAAAAACATTGCACTTTTTGCGCCATGTTCTGTGACCCGTAGCGTCCTCATTTTTCGGGATCTGGGGCTGGGTGAGGCTTATTTTTTGCGTCTCGAGCTGACGTTTTTAATGATACCATAATTGGGTGGATGCGCTGTTTTGATCGCCCGTTATTGCATTTTTTAGCATTGTTGCAGCGACCAAAAAAACATAATTTTGGCGTTTGAACCATTTTTTGCGCTACGCAGTTTACGGCTCTCATTATTTGATTATTTATATTGATAGATCGGGCGATTCTGAACGCGGCGATACCAAATATGTGTATTTTATTTAATTTTTTAATACTTTTATTGTGGATGGGAGAAAAGGGGGGTGATTTGAACTTTTATGTTTTGTTTTTTTTTCAAATTTGTAAAAACTTTATTTGTTTATTAATTCTTAATTTTACACTGCCCCATAGAGAGGCATGCAGATGCACAGTCCGATCGCTTCTGACACATACAGAGGAACTGCAGCTCCTTTGTATGTGTCAGAATCGCGGACCTGTTGTGGTTGGCAGCCCCTGCCAACCACAAGCAGGAAATGCTCCATGACAGGTTCCAGGGTCAAGCCAGGACCCTGGCCTGTCACGTCAGCACGGGAGATCCCGCGATACTATCGCGAGATCTCCCCTGGAGCCCGGTAAGCGCGCGCTGCACGCTCCGGCTCCCTTAGATCCCGCTCTCAGAGATTGATGGCGGGATCTAAGGGGTTAAACAGCGCCGATCGGTGGCGGGACCGATTGGTGCTGTTTCTCCCACATCTCAGCTAGTGAGATCAGCTGAGATGTGGGAGGTTTGGAGTGAGCTCCACGCCGGAGCTCACTCCAAACACGGGGGTAACGACAGCCGACATCTAGAGACGTAAGGCTGTCGTCTAGGGGTTAATAAAAACCAAATATATTCCCATTTCACTTGTTTATTTTCACCAGGTAAACTAATAACTAATATAACTGCACAAAATTTGGAAAAAAAAAATTCTTACATGCAAAAACAAAACCCCAAAAAATTAGTGACCAATATAGCCACCTTTCTTTATGATGACACTCAACAGCCTTTCATCCATAGATTCTGTCAGTTGCTTGATCTGTTTACGATCCACATTGCGTGCAGCAGCCACCACAGCCTCCCCGACACTGTTCTGAGAAGTGTACTGTTTTCTCTCCCTGTAGATCTCACATTTATTGAGGGACCACAGGTTCTCTATGGGGTTCAGATCAGTGAACAAGGGGGCCATGTCATTATTTTTTCTTCTTTTAGACCTTTACTGGCCAGCCACGCTGTGGACTAGTTGGATGCATGTGATAGAGCATTGTCCTTCATGAAAATCATGCTTTTCTTGAACGATACCGACTTGTACCACTGCTTGAACAAGTTGTCTTCCAGAAACTGGCAGTAGGTCTGGGAGTTGAGCTTTACTCCATCCTCAACCTGAAAAGGTCCCATAAGTTCATCTTTGATGTTACCAGCTTATACCAGTACCCCATCTCCACCTTGCTGGCATCTGAGTCGGAGTGTAGCTCTCTGCCCTTTACTGATCCAGCCTCTGGCCCATTCATCTGGCCCATCAAGACTCACTCTGATTTCATCAGTCTATAAAACCTTTAAAAAATCAGTCTTAAGATATTTCTTGGCCCAGTCTTGACGTTTTATCTTATGTTTCTTGTTCAAATGTGGGTGTATTTCAGCCTTCTTTACCTTGGCCATGTCCTTGTGCTTTTTGATACTCCAGTAACGTTGCAGTTCTGAAATATGGCAAAACTGGTGGCAAATGGCATCTTGGCAGCTTCACGCTTGATTTTCCTCAACTCATGGGCAGTTATTTTGCTCCTTTATTGTCCAACACGCTTCTTGTGACCCTGTTGGCTATTTGCCATGAAACTCTTGATTGTTCAGTGATCACGCTTCAAAGGTTTGGCAATTTCATGACATCTGCATCCCTCTGCAAGACATCTCACAATTTTGGACTTTTCAGAGCCCGTCAAATCTCTCTTCTGACCCATTTTGCATAAGGAAAGGCATTTGCCTAATAATTAAGCACACCTTATATAGGGTGTTGATGTCATTACACCACACCCTCCTCATTACAGAGATGCTCATCACCTGATTTACTTAATTGGTAGTTGGCTCTCATGCCTATACAGCTTGGAGTAGGACAACATGTATAAGAAGTACCGTATATACTCGTGTATAAGCCGAGTTTTTCAGCCCAAAAATTGGGCTGAAAAGTCCCCCCCTCGGCTTATACACGGGTCATACGGTATGCTGTGGGGGGGGGCTGTGACCGGGGGCTGGAGGAGGCAGGAGGGGGCCGCGGTGACCGCAGGCGGTCACGTGGGGCCGCCTCATTAGTGCAATGAATATGCACGGCATCCCCCCGTCCATCAGCGGGGGGATGCGTGCATATGCACTACACAGCCCCCCCTCCTTATTATGGTTCCCCCAGAGTAATAAACAGCCCCCCTCCTTATCATGTCCCCCCCCCAGGCTGCGGCAGCTGTCAAAATAACAAACAGTTTATACATCACATTCCGGCGCAGTTCCTCCGGTCCTCCGCTCCTCCGCTCGCTGGCTTCTTCTTCCTGCTTGTGCCGGTGTCATGTGACCGGGCGCAGGAGATGACGTCATTTCCTGCGCGCGGTCACTGAAGCCGGCACCAGAAGGAAGAAGAAGCCGGCGAGCGGAGGAGCGGAGGACCGGAGGAACTGCGCCGGAAGGTTATGTATAAAGTGTTTGTTATTTTGACAGCTGCCGCAGCCCGGGGGGGACATAAGGAGGGGGGCTGTATACTACCACTGGGGCTGTATATACCTCTGGGGCTGCTGTATACTACCACTGGGGCTGTATATACCTCTGGGGCTGCTGTATACTACACTGGGGCTGTATATACCTCTGGGGCTGCTGGATACTACCACTGGGGCTGTATATACCTCTGGGGCTGCTGTATACTACACTGGGGCTGTATATACCTCTGGGGCTGCTGTATAACTAAACCACTGGGGCTGTATATACCTCTGGGGGCTGCTGTATACTACCACTGGGGCTGTATATACCTCTGGGCTGCCTGGCTGATCCTGTATACTACCACTGGGGCTGTATATACCTCTGGGGCTGCTGTATACTACCACTGGGGCTGTATATACCTCTGGGGCTGCTGTATACTACCACTGGGGCTGTATATACCTCTGGGGCTGCTGTATACTACCACTGGGGCTGTATATACCTCTGGGGCTGCTGTATACTACACTGGGGCTGTATATACCTCTGGGGCTGCTGTATACTACCACTGGGGCTGTATATACCTCTGGGGCTGCTGTATACTACACTGGGGCTGTATATACCTGTGGGGCTGCTGGGATACTACCACTGGGGCTGTATATACCTCTGGGGCTGCTGTATACTACCACTGGGGCTGTATATACCTCTGGGGCTGCTGTATACTACCACTGGGGCTGTATATACCTCTGGGGCTGCTGTATACTACCACTGGGGCTGTATATACCTCTGGGGCTGCTGTGATACTACCACTGGGGCTGTATATACCTCTGGGGCTGCTGGATACTACCACTGGGGCTGTATATACCTCTGGGGCTGCTGGATGCTACCACTGGGGCTGTATATACCTCTGGGGCTGCTGTATACTACCACTGGGGCTGTATATACCTCTGGGCTGCTGTATACTACCACTGGGGCTGTATACTACCTCTGGGGCTGCTGTATACTACCACTGGGGCTGCGTATACTACCTCTGGGGCTGCTGTATACTACCACTGGGGATGCTGTATACTACCCTGGGGCTGCTGTATATACCTCTGGGGTGCTGTATACTACCACTGGGGCTGCTGTAATGGCTCTGTATACTACACTGGGCTGCTGCTGTATATACCACTGGGGCTGCTGCTGTATACTACCACTGGGGCTGCCTGCTGCTGCTATACCTCTGGGGCTGCTGTATACCACACTGCTGGGGGCTGTATACCTGTGCTGGGGTCCACCCTCGGCTTATACACGAGTCAATAGGTTTTCCCAGGTTTTGGGGGCAAAAGTAGGGGGGTCGGCTTATACACGGGTCGGCTTATACACGAGTATATACGGTATTATGTGATCAAAATACTAATTTGCCTAATAATTCTGCACACAGTGTGGTGCAATATCAACATAATTTAGAATTTATAGGAGTTAAATGGCTAGAATAAATGTACACTTACTATTAACTAATATCGACCCTTCTTTTTTCCATTGATCCTGTAGAAATAAGTTAGAGGATACCTGATTACAAAATTGATTCCACTTTGGTGGCATGGGGCATATTTCTGTGTCCAACTATGGATGCAAGAAGAATGAATAAATTGTACAATAATTCCATCTCTTGGGTCCGGCTCAGGATAAATAGGGCTAGCTGATTATACCTGAAACTTGGAAACACCATAAAAAAAATGCACCATAGTTAGTCCTAGTTGATAAATATGTAGAATGTGGATCTCAAACTCCAGGCCTCAAGGGCTGCCAACAGTGCAAGTTTTCAGGATTTCCTTAGTATTGCACAGGTGATAATTGAATCACCTACACTGGTGGTGATTCCAACCCCTGTGCAATGCTAAGGAAATCCTGAAAACCTGCATTGTTTGTGGCCCTCGAGACATGAAGTTTGAGATCTCTGATGTAGAAACAGCTAGGACATCTAGAGCAGTCCAATGACTGAATAAAGAGAAGAAAGTAGTAATCTTCAAATACCTGACCCTTTAGATAACACATTATTGTGTGTTTGCCCTTAAGTAATGCTTGACTTCTACATTTAAATATAGTGTTTGAAATCCAAATACCATTGTATGATTATGAGGGATGCTTAGATATGCCTTGAGGAAACTATGATAGCTGGTTTGTGCTTAGTACGTGAAGAGGCAACGATTAGTAGAAAGTTTGACATTTCTACAGTTTTACTTTTTCATGCTCAACCTTAGACAACATAGAGACAGTGATTTATGATCGTTGTCTAAAGTCATAATATTAAAGCGATCCTAAACCCAGAAACTGACCCCCCCCTTATCTTTAGACCTGTCCCTGCACCCCCTCTTATCATTTCTAGCCATCCCTTTTGCATAAAAAATCGCTTTTGTAAAGTAAGAGAAAAGTATATAATAGTTTGACCTGTGTGAGTTCTCCGTTTCTGTTTAAAGCCGCAGATAGGCGTGCCTGTCTGCTGGTGCCTGGTAATTATTCACGCCCTTGTCTGCTTGCTGCCTTTGTGAGTGTGTGGCCGCGTCATGAAAGGGGGCGGGGCAAAATCGCGTGATGCCGGAGCCCCGCCCCCTTTCATGACGCGGCCACACACTCACAAAGGCAGCAAGCAGACAAGGGCGTGAATAATTACCAGGCACCAGCAGACAGGCACTCACACAGGTCAAACTATTATATACTTTTCTCTTACTTTACAAAAGCGATTTTTTATGCAAAAGGGATGGCTAGAAATGATAAGAGGGGGTGCAGGGACAGGTCTAAAGATAAGGGGGGGTCAGTTTCTGGGTTTAGGATCACTTTAAGGGCCCTTTCACATCAGCGTTTTTTTAAATTTGCGGCAGATGCGGTGAAAAAACCGCATCTGCCGCAACTGCCGCATAACGGTTCCACTTGCGGCACGGTTGCGGTTTTTTCCATAGGAAGTATAGGGGGACTTGCGGCAGATGCGGCAAGTGCGGTATTGCACTTGCGGCAGGTGCGGCAGAGAAAAAAACCGCGGCTTACTGCGGTTTTTTTCTCTGCCGCACCTGCCGCAAGTGCAATACCGCACTTGCCGCATCTGCCGCAAGTCCCCCTATACTTCCTATGGAAAAAACCGCAACCGTGCCGCAAGTGGAACCGTTATGCGGCAGTTGCGGCAGATGCGGTTTTTTCACCGCATCTGCCGCAAATTTAAAAAAACGCTGATGTGAAAGGGCCCTAAGATACATATGCCAGAATGTTTGCTTAATTTGCACCAAAAACTGTGTATTAGACACATTTTTCTGGAAACTCTACAAAGGGGCCTACTAGAATGTAAGTAGAAAAATTAACATTAAAAAGCAAAATTGCTCAACTATTTGATGTACCTTATTTTTTGGACTGTAAGAAGCACTTTTAACCAAAACATTTTAGGTGAATGTGAGGGATATGTCTTATAGTTCAAATTTACCTGGCTGTGATGAGAGGGGTGGTGGAACAGGGTTACAGGAGGCAGGAGCAGGGTCGCAGGAGGCAAGAGCCAGCTGCTGGTCTAACACGTGTGCCCACTTTTTAAGACAATGAATATTCACCGCTCTCCATGCCCACAATCTTCCACCCACCTGTCTGCACTGAAGCCGTCATGGAGAGATGGGCGAGATTATGGGTGTGGGTAATACCCATATTATACCCATATCTGATATGTTTACCATTAACTTTCAATACCACCCATATGCAGATGATATTCAAGTATACCCTTCTGGCCCTGGTGTCACCTCACTGCTGTCTAGAATCCCTGAGTGTCTATCAGCTGTATTGTCCTTTTTCATCCTGCCTCGTAAATCTCAGTGTGGACAAAACTGAACTCATCTTCTTTCCCCCATGCCACTTAAGGGCCCTTTCACATCAGCGGTTTTTTAAATTCGCGGCAGATGCGGTGAAAAAAACGCATCTGCCGAGATTACCGCATACCGGCTGCACTTTCGGCACGGTTGCGTCGCGGTTGCGGTAAACGCCATACAAGGTATAGGCGGACTTGCGGCAGGTGCGGCAAGTGCAGTTTTGGCGCTTGCGGCAGGTGCGGCCGCGAAAAAAAAGCTGTCAGCCACGTTTTTTTTAGCGGCCGCACCTGCCGCAAGTGCCAAAACCGCACTTGCCGCACCTGCCGCAAGTCCGCCTATACCTTGTATGGTGTTTACCGCAACCCCGCCGCAACCGTGCCGCAAGTGCAGCCGGTATGCGGTAATCGCGGCAGATGCGGTTTTTTCACCGCATCTGCCGCGATTTGAAAAAACGCTGATGTGAAAGGGCCCTAAGTCCTCTACCTGCTATATGTATCACAATAAATGACATCATGCTTTCGCCTGTACAGGAAGTCTGCTACCTTGGAATAACCCTCAATTCTATCCAATCCTTAAAACCACACATCCAAGATATTAATACCTTCTGTCACCTCCAACTCATAAATATTTTCAGAATCCCTCTTTTGCTCAACTCTGAATCTGCAAACTGTTAGTGCATGTCCTCATCCTCTCCTGCATCGACTACTGCTCTCTCCTAGCTAACACTCTCGCACATCTCCAGTTTGTCCTTAACTTTGTTGCTCAACTAATCAACCTGTCTCCTTACTGCTTCTACATTCTGCAAATCTCTTAAATGGCTTCCAGTTCCCCAACAAATCCAGTTCAAACTACTAATATTGACCTACAGAGCCATCCATAATCTGTCCCTTCCTTATATCTCCAAACTAATCTCCTAATATCTTCCCACACATAATTTCTGATCCTTACTAGACATTCTTCTCTATTCTCAACCAGTTGCTTCCATGACTTCTCCCAAGTAACCCCATTCTTTGGAATTACATGCCCCAACACATCAGATTTATCCACACATTTGGAATTTTCAGACGAAAGTTAAAAAAATTATTTCTTCAAGAAAGCTTCCAGCCTGCAATAACCCTGTCACCTCAGCATCCCCAGAGCTGCTACAACCATCTCAGCCTGTCTACTTTCACAACACTGTAGACTGTAAGCTAACAAGGGCAGTCTCTTCTGTTTCAGTCTGTCATTACTAGTTTGTGCAATTTAATTCATATGTGTACGTAAATCCGTTTTCACTTGTACAGCACAATCAATCAATGGTTATCTAAAAATACAAATGATAATTAATGATAATGTGGCGCCCCGCAACGAGTGCGTCACAGGAAGGTATTGCATCCCTGACTGAAGATGTAATATCTTCCGTCTCAGTGATGACATGGTTAAACCCAGAGCTCCATACACCACGCAAACACTAGAGGTAGAGGGCCAATCAGGTCCTGGTGGGAGGAGTGAAAGGTGTAGTGTGTGGGGGAAGTTGGTAACTTAGGAGAAGTGGTCGGAGAAGAAGGAAAGAAGGAGCAGGGACTACACAGTGCCGTGCAGCCCTGAAAAAGTAACTTACCGACAGGGCACATCAAGCAGTGACCCAGGCCGAAATACGGGCAGCTACCGAGCGGGTTACAACTTACCCGTGCCCAACTCACCGGATGCCGGTTCTGAGGCAAACAGACGTCTATCGCTGTTTCGCAAACCGGAGTGAAGGAACAGCTTCTAGGAGCACCTCACTACAGCCGCAACCTATCTATGCCAGCGAGATACCCACCACAGGGAAACAGGCCCCTATACAGCCGGGGGTCGCTCCTGGTCGGGAATCCTTAAGAAGTCTTCCCCTTACCTCAAACTGGCGCACTAAGGCGACAACGGCAACCAGACTAGAACGGTTAGGGACACCGTGGAGCTCTGGACTAAGACCTGTCACCACTGGGACCACCCGGTCCGTTACCTAAAGACTGTAAACCGTGTACCACACCAACCGTTACAGTAAAGACCCGTTACAGAGGAATCTGGTGTCCGTGCTTTTTCTTCAGAACTGTTATTAACTCTGTTCAGCAACTATCTGAGCTGCCGTATTCCATCTAGTGCAGCTCCTGGCCCCGGGGACTCCTGCTCATCCTGTGGGGAGCATCCCATCAAGCTGCCGCATTTCCCCCGGAGGCCCAAGCAGCGCCGGTGCATTCACCTGACTCCCACAAGTGGCGTCACGACAATCAAGAAACATACCCATCCTTTAATCCCCTTTGATCTGACCACCGGGCCCCACAGCCTCAGGCGCGGAACCGTGACAAGTGCTGCAACGCCTGAGACGTGAGCATCCGGCAACGGTGAGTCAATAACACACAGGTTGTGTCATAAGTGGAGCTAATCAGATCCAAGGCTGGATGGATTTGATCACTGCTTGCACCCCCCATTGTGAACAAGAAATGGAAATAGGTTATATGATGAAGAGCAGACATGGAGTCTGTATACAGATCAATTAACAAGTGTCAATGTTGGATAACCATTTGAGCCAGCTGGTGTATCCCTGAATGCCTCTACTGGCACATAAATGGTAAATCTAGGAGTGGCAATGCTTTCACTTTTGACAGCTGTTCTGTCTGCATGGCATAGACACAGAGTAAAACAATATTTTTTTTTAAAACAAAATTGCAATATACTTCAAGTTCAACATAATCCATGATATATTCATGGTTGGGAAGCATATTTCCATCTGTTGGTAAAATTAAAAAAAGGTTTTGGTAGCTGGAAACCAATGGGAATGTGAATATCTCTTTGAATTATGGCTATATCCTATTCATGTGTGGTATGTATAGAATGCTAGAAGGATGTTTGGTAAGATGACAGCCATAGTGTTTCTTTAGGAGATTCCTGGGGGTAAATATAAATCACAGCAGAAATGAGGGCTAAAACTGGATTGAAATTGAATCTAATCATCCACCTTCCACCTCAGTGGAGGGAGGAGAGAAGGGTCTGGTGAGACCCTTTATAAGATCTCATGTATCAAATATCATTGTCAGAGAAGAATGAGTATTGCAGCTCTGTCTATATTTCCGGCCAGTCTGAAAGTTCGCAATAGCACAGGTGAAACATAGCATGTCGGGAAAGACATGACACCACACTGCTGTAAGTGGGTAAGAACAGGGATAATGGGAAGAAGGTGAGGGGGCCAAGACAGCACTGCGGGAGAAGAGAAGAAGGTGGGGGCCGAGACACAGCACTGCGGGAAGGAAGTAAGAAAGCGTAGGGCTGAGACACAGCACTTTGGAGAGGGGATAAGAAGGTGGGTGGGTCAAGAGAACACTGCGGGTAGGGGAAAAGAAGGTGGGGGGGGGCCGAGACACAGCATTGCAGGGAGGAGACAAGGAGGGGAGCCAAGACACAGCACTATGAAGAGGGGAGAAGAAGGAGGGGGCAAGACAAAGCACTGCAGGGTGGAGAGAAGAAGGTGGGGAGCCAGGACACAGCACTGTGTGGAGGGTAGAAGAAGGAGGCACTGCGGGGAGGGGATAAGAAGGTGGGGGGTCCGTGACACAGCACTGCGGGTAGGGGAGAAGAAGGTGGGAGGACTGAGACAAGGCACTGCAGGGAGGGGAGAAGAAAGTGGGTTGGCCAAGACACAGCACTGCGGAAGGTGGACAAGGAGGTGATGGAGACCTTTTGGAGACCTTTGTGAACATAGAATTCACAGCCCCGCCCCTGAAACTACTGTCATAGTGGTGCTTTGTTTCAAGGAGGGACTAAGGCTGCCTTCAGACTTGCAGATGCATCTGCCTTCATCTGCATGCAGACCGCGGCCCCTATGTTTATAATGGAGCGCACGGCGGTCTGCAGATGCTTGCAGACCGCCGTGCTTTCTCATTGCCCGCCATTAGTGATCTGTGCGCAGGCGTATGCCTGCGTACAGATCACACACTCTTGCCCGCACCAGGGACGCAACATCTCGCGTCCCTGGTGCGGACGAGAGTGTGTGATCGGTACGCAGGCATCCACCTGCGCACAGATCACTAATAGCGGGCAATGAGAGCGCACGGCGGTCTGCAAGCATCTGCAGACCGCCGTGCGCTCCATTATAAACATAGGGGCCGCGGTCTGCATGCAGATGCTTGCAGATGCATCTGCAAAACTCTGCAGATGCATCTGCAAGTCTGAAGGCAGCCTAAGGAAGTGCCTGTGGCTTGTCAGCTCAATGACATTCCGTGTGAGGATCCCAGGATGCACTGGGGGCACTCACATGGACCGTCATCAAGCAGAAAATAGAAAAGAAAACAATACATGTTTGATAGCGTAGAGAGGGAACCATAGGGAATTAAAAAAGGAAGAATATTAGCAAAAAGCTTAGAGTATAGAGATTTTTTTTTTTTTTTTTTTTCAGAAAATGTTTATTTGAATGTTTTCAAACAAAGAAAACCTAGATATCACTCTATACCAATAACATCCAAAATTAACAGAAAACTAGAGTGACAAGTCCCCTTGTCGGGGGAAGTTACAGGTACAGAAATAAGAAAAGTGGAACAAGTAATGTTAAGTCGATAGGTGTATAAATCTCTCAGCGGAAGATATTCAATGTCATCCCCTATTAATCTATAGGAGAAGAGAATCACGATGTAGTATTCCATTCCAGAGAAAGGTCCAGAATAGAGTGAAAGTGTAAGAGAAAAAAAAAAAAGAAGATAGAAGAAGAAGATTTACAGAAGAGAAGTAGAAAAGAGGGAGATAGATTCCAGTCAGAGTAGGGGGGAAGCGGGGAAGAAGGGGAAAGGACAGAGACCCTTCCCAATGTCCAGTCTAGCTGTGGGAGTTTTGTAGGTGACGGTCAACACGGGCCCATCACGAAAGTACCACCAGGGGGTCCACAGTTTTTGATGTTTATCCCATGTCTCGTTATCTTGGGCCATCAGGGATTCGATCCTGCATATTCTGTCCATCTCTCCCACCCACTCCCCCAGGGAGGGTGCGGTCGCCGATCTCCAATGCCTCGGAATTAAGACTCTAGCTGCCATGAGGCAGAAGCGGAGGAGACCCCGCTTGACCAGGGAGAGGGGACCCGGCACCAATGACAGTAACGCGATCTTGGGCGAGGGAGCCAGGCGGGTGCCAGAAATGGATTCATAGGCAGAAAATACCTCGACCCAAAAGGCCTGTAATGGCCTACAGTCCCACCATATGTGTAGCATGGTGCCGACTTCTTCGCCGCATCTCCAGCACAGGTTAGAGACTGAAGGAAACATCCTGTGAAGGAGCGCCGGGCACCTGTACCACCTGGTCAAGATCTTATAGTTCGTTTCCTGAAAGCTGCAGGAGATTGACATCTTGTGAGTTAACGTGAAGATTTTAGTCCGGTCAGAATCTGAGAGATCTATCTGGAGATCTCTCTGCCAGGCGTCAAGGAAGCGAGGCACAGCCGGGGGGTCAGCCTCTAAAATCACGTCATTCATAAGGGATATTACGTGAGTTGGAGATTCTGGAAGGAGCAGTATAGCCTCCAGTCTCGAGGGCGGTCTAGTGCTCAAAGACTGTAGGTAGGATTTCAATTGGGAAGCTTCCAACCAGGACACCGGCCCCTCCCCCCGTCCCCCCGAGGCGTCTCCCCGCGAGAGCCGTCCCATCGCCTGAGCCAGGCAAGGCTCCTCGGCCGCCCTCCATCCCAGAAAAGTTTGTCTCCCAACCGCTGGGGGAAATTCTGGATTGTCAAAGAGAGGGGCCATTGTGGACGGGAGGTTAATCAGGGGATTCCTCCCCTTCCAGGCATCCCAGAAGCCCAGGGCGACTTGCGTAAGGGAGGGAAATTGCGTAATCGGAGGCCTTTGGCGGGGCCGTATCCACGGTAACCACCGTAGGGGGGAGGGCGAAAGTAAATCTTCCACATACACCCACTGTTTGTGCTGCGAGTTAAACCTCCAATCGACAATTCTGGACAATAGTACAGAGTGGTAATAGCGCTGGAAGTCCGGGAGCCCCGCCCCTCCTTTCAGTTTCGGGTTTGTCAGGGTCGAAAAGCGAACCCTTGGCCTTCTGGATCCCCAAACAAATCTACGCAGGGCGTCGTTTAGACGTCGGAAAAACGGAGCTGGGATGTCGATAGGAACAGTTTGGAATAAATAAAGGAATTTGGGCAGAATGTCCATCTTAATGGCGTTTATGCGGCCTAGCCACGATAGCTGAGTTTTATCGAATCTTTTTAATTCTGTTAGTGTTTTGTGCAGGAGTGGAGTATAATTATGAGAGAAAAGATCCTCAAAATTTCCAGTGAGAATGACGCCCAAGTATCTCAGCCCCTTATCCACCCACCGGAATGAGAAGGAAGCTTTAAGTTGCTGAACCAGGGAGTCCGGTAGAGTGAGGTTCAGGATCTCGGTCTTCGTGTAATTCACTTTGAAGTTTGAGACTTCACCAAATTTCAGGAATTCGCGAATGAGCACCGGAAAAGCAACCGTCGGGTTCGAGACGTAGACCAAAAGGGTCATCTGCGTATAGGGCTAATTTGAATTGGGAGTTCTTTATCTGAACGCCCTCAATGTCCACAGACCCCCGAAGCGCATTTGCCAGATGCTCCATCGCGATGGCATATAGCATGGGCGACAATGGGCACCCCTGCCGCGTGCCATTAGAGATCCTGAAGGAGGACGAGAGAAGCCCGTTAACCCTCACCCTAGCCGTCGGAGTATGGTACAGCGAGCGAATCCTCCCAGGGCGACCTCTCCCAGCCCCAACTGCCGCAGAGAGGCAAAGAGAAAATCCCATCCTAGGCGGTCGAATGCCTTTTCAGCATCGACAGAGAAAAGACACGCAGGTATATTGCGATTGCGGATATATGCAGAAATGAGTAGAGTCTTTATGGTATTGTCTCTTGCCTCCCGCCGCAATATGAAGCCTGTCTGGTCGTTGTGAATGGAGGTCGGAAGTAAAAGTCCCAATCTCGTGGCCAGGATCTTAGCGAAGATCTTCACATCAAGATTTAGCAAAGAGATGGGGCGATAATTGGCACAGGAAAGTGGGTCCTTGCCCGGTTTTGGGATAACAGAGATCGTAGCAGCAAGGTCTGAGGGGCAAAAGGGCAGGTATCAGAAATAGTGTTGAAGAGGGAGGTCATCAGCGGGGTCAGCTCATGCGCGAACAATTTATAGAAGTTGGCCGAGAAGCCATCGGGACCTGGACTCTTCCCGATAGTGAGAGCAGCGATCGTATCCGTCACCTCCTGTTCAGAGAATGCAGCTTCCATCGCTTCTGACTCCCCCTCTCCAATTGGTGGTAGTGGGGTACTGGCAACATATTCCTCCACCCTCTGTCGAAAATTGGTAAGGGACATATCCGCTAAGGGGCCTCTGAGGTTATACAAGGATTCATAGTAAATCTTTGAAGGAGTCCACTATCTCCCGAGGGCCGTGAAGGAGCCCGCCCGTCACCGACCTGACAGACGAAATGAAGGTAGACGGGAGGCGGGGGTGTAAAAATCTGGCCAGTGCCCTCCCCGGTTTATTCGAGAATTCGTAAAGATACTTCCGGAAGCGGTCCTGTTGGCGACTGGACGCCGAATCCAGCAGGGCACGGAGATCTGCCCGTGCCTTAAGCAAATCAGCCAAAAGCTGGGGATTTTGTGATTGTTTATGTTGGGACTCAAGGCTTGGACAGAGAACAAGAGATCTGTAACCGCTCGAATCCGTTCACGTTTCAGTCTAGCCCCCTGCTGGATCAGGACCCCCCGGATGACTCCCTTTAATGCTTCCCACTTGAGAGGAGGGGCAGTAGAGTCAGATCTGTGGACGTCCAGGAACTCCGTGATCGCAGTCCGCACCGCCGACTGACAGGTCGCCTGTTTCAGGAGGCCTGGAT
This sequence comes from Allobates femoralis, assembly GCA_033576535.1. Taxonomy (NCBI): domain Eukaryota; kingdom Metazoa; phylum Chordata; class Amphibia; order Anura; family Aromobatidae; genus Allobates; species Allobates femoralis. Next base: position 193,381,410 of record JARQOC010000001.1, read on the forward strand.
TCAGAGACCACGTCCATTCCGTCGGTGCCAGACCCGAGAGACCAAGGGACAGAGAAATAGGCGCATGATCCGACCACACCATAGTACCGATACTGGGATCGGGATCCGTCAAAAGAAGTTTATGACTTACCAAGAACAGATCTATTCTACTGTACATGTCATGCACAGCCGAATAGTAATGTGTAGTCTCTGACTCCCGGGTGTAGCAACCGCCAGACATCGATCAATCTCATCTCCTGCAGCCTAGCCCTCAGACCCTCCAGGTGGGAAACCGGTACTGAGGACCTGCGGGTGGAGGAATCCAAATCGCGGTCTAGTACAAAATTGAGATCCCCCCCTATCACTAAGGAGCCCTCTGCAAAGTCCGTCAAGTTGCGAAGGTAGGCAGTCAGTCTGCGGGCCGGGTCCTGGTTGGGTAGGTAGAAGTTAGCAATCGTCACAATGTCACTCATGATCTGCAGCTTCAGGAATACGAACCTGCCTCCCGGGTCTAACTTTGAGTCAAGCACCTGTGCCATCAGAGATCTATGCAGAGCCACACTCACCCCTTTGGACTTAGCCTCGGGGTTAGGCTATGAAACCATTTGGTGAAGTATTTGTGCTTCATGGACGGGACTTTATCAGATCTAAAATGTGTCTCCTGCAGGAGGAGTAATATGCACTCGTTGTTTATGCATGTGCGTGAGGATCTGTGAACGCTTTTCCGGTTTATTAAAACCCTGACGTTAAGCGAGCAAATGTTGAGTCTGGACATGGTATCGGTTGGGGGGGAGGAGGTGGGGGAAGAAAAGGTAAGGATGTAGCAGAAAAAGCAGAGGGAGGAGAGACGAGATTGGCGTAAAAGAAAGAGCAAGAGTGTACCGAAAGAAGGAAAGAAATAAGTGGGAAAAGGAGGAGAAGAAAGAGAGTAGCGGAAAAGGAAAGAGAGAAGACGGTGATTCTAAATCCCGCCTTGCGGTCAAGAGGTCAGTTGGCCTAGTGACCAAGTAGTCAAACAGAGATAACTCTGTAGTTCGTGTCTAGGACACTCCCTAAAATGTGGAGTGACTGAAACAGTGCGCGGGTAGGCATGCCCGACCTCCAGTCACAGCCGTGTGCAAGTAATAAGAGAAACCCATTAACAAGTATTTGTAGTACATAGCAAAATAACAAGTAGCCAAATAATAACATGGAGAAAAATAGTGGCAGAGTATCATGTAGAACATACCCGCGGATACGCGGGGGAGAAGGGGCACGTCGTCGTCACCACAAAACGTGACCTCGCATCTCCCCGAAAGCCCCAATAATCACCAATAGAGGAGACACAATAGTGTGGCAAAGGGGCACCCAAAATATGGCCCCCATGTGTCGGGGGGATCACAGTTGCCAATACATTTGCTGGCGGGTGTGGGCGGAGTCCCAGGAACAGTCCGAGTCCCCACTTGACCCCCAGACGGGGGGTCCAAGAAGTCCCAACGGCCGCCAGCCCCTCAGGCATGGTGGGCGCCCTATGATGGATAGTGCAATCCGCGCCCACTCAGGGGTACGGACAGAAGTCTCTCTTGTAGTAGTGTCTGCCTCTGTACTCTGAGTAAGTAAATGGTACGAGAAGGGGAAAAAGGAAGGGAGGGTAATATGGGGAGGGAATGAGAGGAAGCAAGGCAAAGAAAGGGAAGATGATGGACATGGGGAGGTAAAATGAGGGAAGGGGTGGGGTAGGAAGGAGGGGAGCGGATGGATGGGCAGAGGGGGAGTGAATGGGAGGGTTAGGAGAGGGGGAAGACGAGGGCGAGGAAAGGGAAGGGGTGAAGCAAGGGAGGGGGGAGGAGAGGGCGAGGGGGGAAAGGGAGGGAGCACGGGAGGGAGAGGACTGCCTGGTGAACCTGGCGGTCAAAGGTGACTCAGCAGGACCAAGTATCACGGGCGAAAGCCAAGGGGCAGTATTTAACTTCAGTATATAAGAGTTGCATGACTAAGGCGGAGGGTCCAAGGGTTCAATTCCAACCCAAAAAAGTCAGGTATCCCCTGTAGTGGCAGCAGAGCGGCGTTTAGGGGCACGCCTCTTCCTCTGCTCTGCAGCCCGAGGGAACCGCCGAGTTGCTCCAGGGCCTCTGGCAAAGAAAGTAGATATCTGGGGCCAGTCTGTGATTGTCACTATGGGAAGGTCCAGGGCCCCGCAGAATTCCGGGACATCAGATGGCGACCGCAGGATAAACATCTCCGAGTCCCTGCGGACCTGGAGCTGAAAGGGGTAGCCCCAAGAATATGGCATATTACGCTTCCTGAGAATCCAGTAAGGGGCGCAGAGCACGCCGCTTGGCCAGGGTTATTGGGGAAAGATCGGCTAGGAGCTGGATAGGAGTCCCATTAAAGTCAATAGCCTCGGAATCCCTTGCCTTCCGCATCACATTCATCTTTAAGTTGAAAAAAAGTTGGATTCTGCAAATGACGTCCATGGATCGGCTGGTATTTGTCGCTTTTTGGGCCAGATGATCCTATGTGCCCTATCCAGTTAAATGGTGCATCATCTTGGGGTCTGTTCAGAAGGGAAATTAAATATGCGCAGGAGGACCGGGGTGTGAATGTCCTCCGTGGGGGCACAGACTCTGGGAGGACCCCTATTCCATGTTATTCTCAGGTAATCGTTTTCGAGTCTTCTATATATCAAGCACAAGTTGAAATTCTGATATGCAAGGTCTATAAGTTTGGTGACTGCAACATTTTTATTGAAGAGGAAGACTCGGCTGATGTCTTCAACAGACTGCACATGGGTTTAAAGTTTAGAAGGTGTCCCTCCCTGAGGATCAGAAGCTTCAGGCTGCACCACTGCTACCAATACGCGGAATGTATCTCAGCCATGTCACTCGTTAGTGGGAATGGAGTCCAGCCTGCCTGATGCAATGGAGTCATCAGAGCTGAGAGACAACATGGGGCAAAAGGCATCGCCTGAGGATGGGACAGGGGGGGTGCCAGAGCAGGCTGTGTGCAGGTGAAATGCACTAGGGTCAGGTCAGGGGGCCGTGTATCCACCTCGTAGGTGATAAGACAGGGGGAACTGGACTGAGGACTCAGTGCGCCGAGCAGAATTTTGTGCAGACCCATGGGATAAAAGGTGTGCCTTTGAGATGTGACCCATAATTCGCAGCCCTCTGACTATGTCAGGGTGCTTTTGTCCAGGAGGGGAATAAGGTGGCCTTCAGACTTGCAGTAAGGGCAATCTGCAGCATTTTGCAGATGCATCTGCTTCATCTGCTTCACCGCCCGCCTTTTATCATGAGCGGGCCTTGGATGCTGCAAGGTGCTTTATGGCCCCATTGTGATTGTGCGCAGCGGTCGATCACTGCCACCCATGCCATTGGTCCCTGTCGACGGTGTGGTGATCGGTAACGCAGGCCCCCTGCGCCGATCCTAGGCTGGCAATGACGAGCGCACGTGGTTGCAAGCATCTGCAGACCTGCCGTGCGCTCCATTATAACATACCGGGTTATGCATGTCTTCAGATGCATCTGGAAAAGCTGAGATGATTGCAAGGTCTGAAGGCCCAAGGAGTCCTGTGGCTTGCAGTCTGGACATCTGTAGATTCCAATGATGGGGGCATCACATGGACCGTCATCAAGGAAAAATAGAAAGAAAACAGTGATAGTTTCAAAGCGGTACCAGGAATTACAAAAGGCAAATTCCAAAGCTGAGTATAGAGATAAATTAGATAGGACCTTACGAAAGAAGTTGCTGTCCTCAGACTAGCCTTTTAAGAGCAATGGTACTAAATACTAATGCAATGTATGTAAACCTGTGACTTTGCAGAAAGTAATAAAAATGCTTTAAAACATTCTCTCACTCTCATTATTCTAGCATTTCACAAATTTGAATAATTAAGGTAATCCTAATTGACCTGAACGGGAAAGCTTTATTCTGATTTCATGTCAGATAGTGAGAAAAGCATTTATATGTCTTGTTTTATATAATGTATGTAAACGGTATGCACCTTCTGGCTTCTTCAGCTCTGAATGATGTCTCCGATTCCCGGTGCAATCTTGTGCCTGTAACCTATGACTGACTTAAATCAGAAGTTATGTCATAAGAGCTCAATGCATCTCTATGAGAGCCAGAATGAGTAAGTCATAGATATTCATTGAGTTGTGACCTCCGGCATGCTCCATGAAGCACTAGATCTACAAGCAGGTCACAAATCCCCACAGACTGACCACGGCTCTGCTGGAAAAAAGGTCAAGCCGCTGGGAGGTGACTAACAGACAGGTCCAGTAGTGCAATAATTAAAAAAAAAAACACGAGTGGTGCTTTATGTACAGTGGACTTCACAGGGTTTTTATTTGGTTAAATTACCACTATGCTATTTTGATGCACATCTTGATTTTCCTTTGGGAAAAACTTCTGGAACCACATTTTGGTCTGGTAATACTATTGGCACATCTCTCCTTTCTTCGTCTAATGGAAAAATCAGTAAATCATCAAACACCAGTTACCTAATGTAAAAAACAAAAGCACATTCCATAGTAGTCATACTATATTCCCATTAGTTGAAAATTTGTGTTTCATGTTAAATTTGACATGATTTGTGTACAATATGACCCAGCAAACTTGGGCTTTCTAGACATCCATTAATATTATAAACCAACAACTAGAAAACAAAAAAAGTATGTGTGCATTGTCTCCAAATACCTTGCAATAAATAAATGAAAGCTAGTGCTATAAAAACACAGGGTACTTGGTTCATACCTTTTTTGCAAAAAAAATTACTTAGGCCATCCCACCACAGCAAAGTGACCCTCTTCGGGATGGCCCCTACACTAACCTACTTTCTCATCGTGATTTTTTCCTGTCCGTGGGGATCCTGTTTTTTGTAGGACCCCACGAACAGGAACGGACAAGATTGGATGTGTGCCTCCGGATGCCATTTCTGTGTCCGGGTCCATGATTTTTATGGATCCGGACACAGAAAGAGTTGGGAGGAGCCCGAGCCTGCAAAGCACAGGCAAGCGGGACACTTTCACTTTTGCAATGCATATACATATATAGCGGAAGTGAAATAAAAAAAGCAAGTGTTAAAAATAAAAAATAAAAATCTTCACCTCTCCGGAGCATCCAACTCTGAGGGCTTAAGGGCCTAGATCAGCTGACCGGGCTAAGCAGAGCAACCCGATCAGCTGATTGGTCCCATGACCACATTAGCTGAGCGTTTTAAATCACGCACCCGCCAAAACCGATCGGTGGGTGGGCAATTTAAACAGCGCTGATGCAGTCATGTGACCAATCAGCTGATCTAGGTCCTTAAGCCCTCGGAGCTGGATGCCGCACATTGCAGGACACTCGCCGGAGAGGTGAGGATTATTTTTCATTTTTAACACTTGCTTTGTTTTATTTCACTTCCGTAATGTATGTATATACATTGTGAAAGTGAAATAACATGGGAACAGAGCAGTTTTAGTGTACTGAGCATGCGAAGCACACTAAAATCGGGTCCAGGAAATTGTATGATTTTGTCTCGGACCTGCGCTCTATAGGCCCCCAAGTTATTGGCTGTGGACCTCGACGGATCCGATTCTGTCTGATTTGGTCTGCTGTGCCCAAAATCGGAGCAGTCTCTGATTCTGGGTACAGCAAAAAATTGGACACAATCGGATTAATTAAAATTTGGACACAATCGGATGGCCATACAGGAGCAACCCGTTCCTATAGGCATACATAGGGGACAATGGATAGCCACGGATGCACAGAAATCTTTATGTGAAAGCAGCCTTATAACCTGGTACTGTGCTTGTTGACCTCACAAGCAGCATGGTGATGTGTATGACCTGGCCACAAAGGGATTACAGGTGGGATGCATTACCGTATATACTCGAGTATAAGCCGACCCGATCATAAGCCGAGGCCCCTAATTTTACCCTCCAAAACTAGGGAAACTTATTGACTTGAGTATAAGCCTAGGGGGGAAATGAAGCAGACTCACATCATGGTATACAGCCCCTCTCATCATGATAAATGGCCCCCCATTATTGGTATATAATCCCCCATCACTGGTATATAGGACCTCCATCACTGGTATACAATTCCCCCCCCCATCAGAGGTTACAGCCCCCATCAGTGGAATACAGCCCCCCATCAGTGGTATATACAGGCCCCCCCTCAGTGGTATATACAGGCTCCCGATCAGTGATATATACAGGCCCCCTATCAGTGGTATATACAGGCCTTCCATCAGAGGTTACAGCCCCGATCAGTGGTATATACAGGCCCCACATCAGTGGTATATACAGGCCCCTCATCAGTGGTTACAGCCCCCATCAGTGGTATATACAGGCCCCACCGTCAGTGGTATATACAGGCCCCTCATCAGTGGTTACAGCCCTTATCAGTGGTATATACAGGCCCCACCATCATTGGTATATACAGGCCCCCACTCAGTGGTTACAGCCCCCATCAGTGGTATATACAGGCCCCACCATCAGTGGTATATACAGGGCTCCCCTCAGTGGTTACAGCCCCCATCAGTGGTATATACAGGCCCCACCATCAGTGGTATATACAGGCCCCCCCTCAGAGGTTACAGCCCGCATTAGTGGTATATACAGGCCCAACCACCAGTGGTATATACAGGCCCCAACCTCAGTGGTTACAGCCCCCATCAGTGGTATACAGGCTCTCCCATCAGTGGTATACAGGCCCCCCTCAGTGGTATATACAATCCCACCCCATCAGTGGTATACAGGCCCACCCCCCATCAGTGGTATACAGGCCCCCCCATCAGTGGTATACAGGCCCACCCCCCATCAGTGGTATACAGGCCCACCCAATCAGTGCTATACAGGCCCCCCCATCAGTGGTATACAGGCCCACCCCATCAGTGGTATACAGGCCCACCCCCCATCAGTGGTATACAGGCCCACCCCATCAGGGGTATACAGGCCCCCCCATCAGTGGTATACAGGCCCACCCCATCAGTGGTATATACAGGCCCCCCTTGCTGCCGCACACCTGTAAAATAATACATCATTTATACTTATCCCAGTCGCTGTCAAGATGCGTAGCAGTGATGACGTCATTGCTTGTGCGCCGGTCACAAGCAGGAAGAAGCATGAAGACCAGAGGAGGTGCAGTGTCAGAGCGGTGACAGCGATGGGGATAAGTATAAATGATGTATTATTTTACAGGTGTGCGGCAGCAAGGGGGGCCCTGTATACCACTGATGGGGGGGGCGGCCGGCCTGTATACCACTGATGGGGGGTGGGCGGTCTGTATACCACTGCAGGGGGGGGGGCGGGGGGCCTGTATACCACTGATGAGGGGGCGGCTGGCCTGTATACCACTGATGGGGGGGCTGGCGGCCTGTATACCACTGCGCGGGGCGCGGGGGGCCTGTATACCACTGATGGGAGGGCAGGCGGCCTGTATACCACTGCGGGGGGGGCGGGGCCTGTATACCACTGCGGGGGGGCGGGGGTCTGTATACCACTGAGGGGGGGGCGCTTACATGGTGCAATGTAGTGTGCACTGCTTCCCCTACCGCTGATGGACAGGGGGATGCAGTGCATATTGCATTGCACTAATGAGCGGCCCCACATGACCGGCCGCTCATACAACAGTCTCCCCCTGCCTCCTCCAGCCCCCGGACACCGCCCCCCCCCCACTAAGCCAGTACCACTGACTCGAGTATAAGCCGAGGGGGGCACTTTTCAGCACAATGTTTGTGCTGAAAAACTCGGCTTATACTCGAGTATATATGGTATATCCATTTCTGCTCAGGAAGAGATAGGTGAAGCTCTCCAACTTGCCAGGAGACAAGTGGTTAAGTTAAATTGCAAACAAAGGCTGAGACAGAACATAGTAGTGTGAACAAGCCTGTATAGCAAGCTCACTGCCAAATTGTATAAAACCACAACCAGAAAACAAAAAAAGTATGTGTGCATTGTCTCCAAATACCTTGCAATATATAAATAAAAGCTAGTGCTATAAAAACACAGGGTACTTGGTTCATACTTTTTTTGCAAGAAACGTACTTAAGCCATCCCACCGCGGCAAGGTGACCCTCTTCAGGACGGCCCTTACACTAATCATATTATAACCTGCTACTGTGCTTATTGACCTCACAAGCAGCAGGGTGCTGTGTATGTTATAATCAAACATAAGTTACATAATGTAAAAAACAAAAGCACATTCCACATTCCATAATAGTCATACTTTATTCCCATTAGTAGGAACGTTTTGTTTCATGTTAAATTTGACATGATTTGTGTACAATATGACCCAGCAGACTTGGACTTTCTAGACGTCAGTGAAGGATGTGAAGGTCCGGCACACTGTTTCCAATTCAACAAGATTCTTTTATTAAAGTGCTCAAAACATTTTAAAAAAAAGCATCATAGTTAGGCTCGCAGGCCATGTCAGTGAGCTTTCCCCTTCCCCTTTCCTGACTTCTTGGACTTTCTAGACATGCCATTAATATTACATTAATTTATAATGACACTGAGCATTTCCAGTGTTCTGAAGGTATGGCAAGAAAGAAATATACACTTAAGCCCCAATTTATTACGGCTGGTGTTTTGCAGGGCAGTTTTGATGAAGTAATATGCACCTAATTCATAAAGAAGTATGTTCTTAATAATAATAATAATAATAATAATAATAATATTTATTCATTTATATAGCACTATTAATTCCTTAGCACTTTACATACAGTGCCTACAAGTAGTATTCAACCCCCTGCAGATTTAGCTGGTTTGATAAGATGCCAATAAGTTAGATCCTTCAAACTGCAAACGAGAGTAAGATTTATTAACAGAAGCATAAATCTTACAAACCAAAAAGTTATGTTGCTCAGTTGAATTTTTATAAATTTTAAACATAAAAGTGTGGGTCAATTGTTATTCAACCCCTATGTTTAATATTTTGTGGAATAACCTTTGTTTGCAATTACAGCTAATAATCGTCTTTTATAAGACCTGATCAGGCCGGCACATGTCTCTGGAGTTATCTTGGCCCACTCCTCCATGCAGATCTTCTCCAAGTTATCTAGGTTCTTTGGGTGTCTCATGTGGACTTTAATCTTGAGCTCCTTCCACAAGTTTTCAATTGGGTTAAGGTCAGGAGACTGACTAGGCCACTCCAACACCTTGATTTTTTCCCTCTTGAACCAGGCCTTGGTTTTCTTGGCTGTGTGGTTTGGGTTGTTGTCTTGTTGGAAGATGAAATTATGACCCATCTTAAGATCCTTGATGGAGGAGCGGAGGTTCTTGGCCAAAATCTCCAGGTAGGCCGTGCTATCCATCTTCCCATGGATGCGGACCAGATGGCCAGGCCCCTTGGCTGAGAAACAGCCCCACAGCATGATGCTGCCACCACCATGCTTGACTGTAGGAATGGTATTCTTGGGGTCGTATGCAGTGCCATCCAGTCTCCAAACGTCACGTGTGTGGTTGGCACCAAAGATCTCGATCTTGGTCTCATCAGACCATAGAACCTTGAACCAGTCTGTCTCAGAGTCCTCCAAGTGATCATGAGCAAACTGTAGACGAGCCTTGACATGATGCTTTGAAAGTAAAGGAACCTTACGGGCTCGTCTGGAACAGAGACCATTGCGGTGGAGTACGTTACTTATGGTATTGACTGAAACCAATGTCCCCACTGCCATGAGATCTTCCCGGAGCTCCTTCCTTGTTGTCCTTGGGTTAGCCTTGACTCTTCGGACAAGCCTGGCCTCGGCACGGGAGGAAACTTTCAAAGGCTGTCCAGGCCGTGGAAGGCTAACAGTAGTTCCATAAGCCTTCCACTTCCGGATGATGCTCCCAACAGTGGAGACAGGTAGGCCCAACTCCTTGGAAAGGGTTTTGTACCCCTTGCCAGCCTTGTGACCCTCCACGATCTTGTCTCTGATGGCCTTGGAATGCTCCTTTGTCATTCCCATGTTGACCATGTATGAGTGCTGTTCACAAGTTTGGGGAGGGTCTTAAATAGTCAGAAAAGGCTGGCAAAAGAGATAATTAATCCACACATGTGAAGCTCAGTGTTCTTTGTGCCTGAACTACTTCTTAATACTTTAGGGGGACCAAACAGTATTCTGGTGGTTTGAGGGGTTGAATAATAAATGACCCTCTGAATTAACTTTTAACGCTTTAAAAAAACATTTTTTTGTGGCACTGCATTTCCCACTTCCAGGCTGATCTACAGTCCAAATGTCACAATGCCAAGTTAATTCCGCATGTGTCAACCAGCTAAATCTGCAGGGGGTTGAATACTACTTGTAGGCACTGTACATCAGTTAATGAACTTGGAATATTGGAAAAAAATGTACTCTAATAAGGGACTGGCATACATTGTTTTAATAGTTTATGTAACCTTTCTGGCGGAAATTATGCAGAATTTATTTTGAGCCATCAGCCATGCCACCTCCCAGTCGAGTTCCACCTAATTTTTCAAACATTGGCAGAACTGTCCAGGACTGGCTTAAAACCACCACAAAAATATTGGCGTAAATTACTTCGAGTCAGCTACAATGGCCTAATTTGCAAAGCCAAAGTATAATTGAATTTTATAGAGTCACAATAGAGATAGCACTGAATAGTATGGTCCCTCTACTCAATCTCTGCATGACTGCAATTTTTTATACTGCATAGGCATGCAAATATATGGCGGCATCTACATACATAATTGCCTTTGAACTGAAAGTGTCTGGATGTCACCTTTATTCACCACCTGATTGGTCCACCTGAAAGACAAAGAAAACAGTGGCCGCCATATTGGCACACACAAGTGAAGGATGTGTCAATATTCCGGCTGCTGCTGTCCTCCGGGTCCAGGTTCTCAGTCAGCCTCCTCCATCGCCCTCCCTCTCCTCCTCCGAAGTAACTACTGTTGTCTCCGCCGCTGCTGCTGTGCCGCCCTGTGCATGTGCCTTGAGTAAGCTCGCCCCATCACACCACTGTGGCTTTCACTACTTCCGCCCATTTGCGTTCCACTGTGGAACACATATAGGAGGAACTGTTCCTCCCATATGCGTTCCAACATATGCAGTTTCATATCTGTCTTTAGGTCTGAAAAAAACAGCCCTCACGAGGTCATCAGGTGGGAGGTCAGTAGGTGGGGCTCAAGTGGACAAAACACCCTGCCATATTTCGGCAGCGTATCACTTCTGAGGAGGACGCGTCGCTTCACATGTTAAGAATATACCCAAAGAGACCCTGACTCCATGTGGCCACCAGCATCAAGGATATCTGTAACTGAACTACATTTTTCTGCATATGCCTGTCATGTGTACTATCTGTAGATTTGCATAACTGATTGTTACATTTGTAAATTTTGTTATTACTCTAATGTGCCCTTAAATACATAATTTAATTCCGAGTTGTTCTTTATCTGGACCCATAAGCCCCACATCCCTGTGCTTGTTTAATACTCTACTTGGGTTGGATTCTGGCACTGATGTAATCCCTATCATGGAGCGGGCTCAAATTGCACGAAGAACTGGTGGCAACATTTTGTGCTTGTGTTATTGGGGAATGCTGCACTAACTTATCATTGGTCAATCTCTAATTGTCCAGATGATACAGGGGCACCAGAGAACAGCTGTTGTTCTTTCCCTCACACCATCCCTGTATGCTATTGAAATAGGTACATTTATATGGAGCCATAATATTTTGCTTATAAACTTCTAACGGGTCATACTGCGGCATAAAATATGTCAGATTTTTCAAAAATCAAACATTGTCACTTGTGTGCCAGAGTATGTGGCTTTCTTTCATGAAAGGAAATCTCTGTATGCTTTTTAAAAAAATCTGAGACCTTTCAGTCTACAGTAGGACCCATGGATATCTACAAGTAGTACGGTATATTATGGCTCCATACAAAAGTTTTATATTTTAATGGTCTGTATAGATGAGGTAAACACTGGTGGCATCCTCTCAATCATCCTGCTTCCTTAAAATTATGTTTCCCTTTGTTCCCCAATTCTTAAAAGTCTTATTAATAAGACAACTTGTCCATTACATTTTCATAGGATAGGCGATATGAGATATTTTTGACATTTTCCAAGTTCCCATGTAAATGGAGTGCCTGGTTGGACACCTCCCCACCAGTCCATTCATTCTCTGTAGGGGTGCCTGTAAAGGCCACTTTACACGGCACGATATCGTTGCCCAACTACGATAAAAAGTCTCGTGGTTCGGGCGCTGCCGCCGATATCGTTCGTGAGTTGTGTGGTGTAAATGAGCAATGCGACGCAAGAACGATGCCAAAACGATATCGTTGGGGAATTGTGCAGGCTCTCCAACTGCCCGATATTCGCTTGACGATCTGGCAGGATCGTGCTGTGTGACAGCACAGCTACGATTTGGAGCGCAACTTCCCCTTTTCACTCCCATGTTAAATGGTCGTTCCCTGAGTCGCTCGTACACAGCGCGAAGGAGGGCGTAGACATCGTAGTTGCGTTGCCTGCCGATATCTCCCTGTGTAACATCTCCTATGCGATCTTGGACTAGTGCCAAAAACCTGCGCGCTCCCGTGCCGTTGTATACAATATCGTAACGATATTGTGACGTGTAAAGCGGCCATAAGGCTGGCTGCAGCACTAGGCAGCCCCATAAGGAATAAATGGAATACCGATCGAGCATGTGCTCTTTTGCTCCATTATAATGGGACTAAACTTCCACGGTCTGCCATTCATTGCAGATCCCAGTGTTGGGATCAACAGTAAGCAATTTATCATCTGTACTGTGGAGAGAAATTAATTCTTTTCACCAGACAACCTTTTTAATTAATTTTAATACCAACTGCCATGGCACGTTGAGATATAAATAAGTTCATTTTAAATCAATGACTTGTGTCAATTTGGGGTATTTAGTAGTTATTTAAAAGTAAATACACTGCTATATTCAAGTATTCTGCTCTAAAGAAGCAATAAAAATATTTCTGTGTTAAACAGTGTTTACAGTCCTACTTCAGAGGCAATCATGAAACCACTACTGAAGTGGAATTTTGGCAGCTAGAATTTGGTCAGCCCAAAAAAAAATCAAACAGTGTTACTTATATTGCCCAATTTCAGAAGGGTCATGCTAGGTAACATCATCTTTCTAAAATTAAGATCTCCCTGTTCTGGCAAACCTGTGTCAGCAATTCAAACTAAACATCTAGAAGTTGGAAACTATGTTGGTTATGATGAAGTTGTACACTTTGTGCCTACCAAAGTGGACGCAACTCTTATAAAGTACTTTCCATGCCTATGTGGTTTTTAAAAGATGCCTTTTGTTGAACTTTAAGCCAAGTGTTCTCAAAGTTAGACTTTGTACTTTGTAGTCTGCTGGTGAAAAGATCAAACAAATCAGTAATTGGGCCAAGTGTGGAATATTAGGTAGTCCTGAAGCATGAAAACCTTCTACACTCCCTGACAAAAGTTATGTCGCTTATCCATGTTATGTAAATAAAAGCTTATAACCTGACGTTAAGTTCATCCATTGGTTGTATAAATTACTCTTTTGAAAGCTGAAACCCTCCCAAATGCGGTTTAGTTTAAGAAAATAAATTGGCATCAATGCTGAAATATTGATCATGTAATGAACACAGAATGGTCCGATTTTGGCAAGTGGAAGCGCAGGTGCTATCACAGGCCAGCACAGGCAAGCGCATCGGTATTGACCCTAAGGGTACCGTTAAACGTTGCAACATTGCATGCAATTTCACTTGCAACTTACTGGTTGCAGTGAAATCATGGACACATTGTTCTATTTTGTTGCCGTGTACAAATGTAACAATGTGTCCATGATTTCACTGCAACCAGTAAGTTGCAAGTGAAATGGCATGCAATGATGCGACGCGTAACGGTACCCTAAGGATTCCAGAGATCCAGACCTGGCACCGACAGCTGCAGGAGAGTCCAGTGGAGCATTTAATTTCCCTGTTCCCAATATAATTGATTACTCGTGGTTAGTGTAGGTGCCTGGATAGGATCCCATTACATAATACAATATATTAAAGAGTCCAGCACTCTAGATGTTTGATAGGGCCTTTTCACATCTGCATTTTTATTCCATTTAGCTTGCAATCTGTTTGACAGCTTGTGTGCCAAAAACGCATTGCAAACACATGCGTATTTGCACCATTGATTTCAATGGAAAACGTATAGACAACGCAAGTAAAAATGCATGTAATTTTCTGCAAACGCAGCCCTTCCTGCTTCCTCCATTCCCATAGCATTCTTTTTTCTGCACATGCCGCCCACAGGCACTGTAAAACCCTTGACGATTGCGACCGGTCCTGGGTGCCGACTATGTCCGAGCTTCATTTTTATTGAATGTGTACTTTCTTTAAAGTACATTCAATTGAAATGCCTTGACGCTGATGGCGGGTTTACACGTCGCGATATCGTAGTACAATTTCAATCAAAAGTCACGTGGTTCAATCGTCGGAGGCGAAATCGTTCCTGCGTTGTATGGTGTGAACGTCCAATACGATGCAGGAACGATGTCAATGCGATATCGGGGATTGAATGAGCGTGCTATTCAATGCCCCGATATTGCATAGCGATTGAAGCCGGATCGTGCTGTGTAAACGCCCAATTACGATGCGATTTCATACGTCACCCATTCACTCCCATGTTAACTATGCGATCCTGGGTTGGGAGGCGGAGACATCGCACGGACGTTGTATTCCAATATCGCAGCGTGTAAACATTCAATGCGATGCGGGAGGAACGTGCACTAATTGCGCGCTCCCGCGCCATTGAGTTGCGATATCGAAACGATATTGCAGCGTGTAAACCCACCATGAGACTTCTGCTCTCTGCACAGCAACACCAAGGCCAGCAGCTGACATCTGTGTGTCATTGCATGACAGTGACATCATGCACCGCCGCACCGACATCAGCTGCTGGCCTCTGACTCCATGTCGACTGCTGCTGGTGTTGCTTTTCAAGTGAATCTTCGTTCGTTCAAGAAAGCGTATTCACCTGTCTTTATTTGAGCTTCAAACTTTTAATGACTTTTATGTGGAAAAATTATTTACACTGAAGTCTTGTTTGAGTCCCTTGAGGTGTCTCTTTTTTGTATATGCCATCTTTTGTTTATTTGTGAGGATTAGAATAAATTTGCATCATTAGCAAAAATGTTCCAGACCTTCTCCCTGTGCAACAATTAATGAGAGCAATATGAAGTGACTGAGCCATTAATGAATAGTTCATGGAAACAACACACACAATAAATCCTTTTTTCCATGTAGCACTGACAGCAACCCTCTCCAAATATGGATGTTCCCTGATGATATTCTGTGAATTTTACACTGCATTCTGGCCTCTAATAAGGGGTTATTGTACTGGAAAGTTATGCTTTCCATTAGCTCATTAAATAGTAATAATTCTCATCTGAAATTTTATTCATTCATTGAATGCAAGTTTGCAAATTTGTAAAATTATCGCTGAAATCGTTACGATCTTCTGACTTGCACTAGATATAATAGTAAATAGCCTACCACTAGAAGTAGAAGTGTGTAATTGGTGGGAGGTGATGTCATGATGTCATGAACGTCTAATGTCTGCAATGCGTTATTTTCATGTGCAAATGTTGAAAAACGCATGCGTTAACGCATCCATAGGCTCCAATGCAAAAAACTCATTGCAAAAGTGCAATGCGTTTGACGCTATGCGTTTTTGGTAGTGCATCCAAAAACGCGGTCTGCAGCGTTTTTGGCCCAGTTATTGAAAACACATGCGTTTTTTTAACATGGGAGTCTATGGGAAACGCATGCGTTAATGCATGGTACATATATGTACCATGCGTTAATGCATGCGTTAAAAATGAACACAAATGTCATAGGATTGTCAAGGGAAAAAAAAAGCATCCTTTAATGCATCCCTCAAAGGGATGCAACATGCCAAATGTGACCCTAGCCTAACTCACTTTATTGTGTTTCTGCCAGTAATATGCTATATACCATAGTGTAGCATCAGACATGAGTTAGACACTGGCAAGGCAACAGCTTTGGATGTAGAGTGAGAGACATCAATCAGTGTCTCGTCAATGTCATCTCACACTGGAGCAGATTTAGTAATACTATAATATGGTACATTTAGGCACTTTAGAATGAGGTTGGATTCATTACATTTGTCCTTGTGGATCATGCTGAATGATAAGTTTACTGCATCTTTAACCCGTTCACCCCAGGCGAGCAAGCACAGGGGGCACATAGGTGTAAAAAGGGCCTATGAGTTCACAGATACCATACATGTATACTTTTACTTTTATCTAAGTGGTGAAAAAACTGCACAAGTTTTAAAGAAAAAAGCATTACACCTGTGTCATCATTTTGTGCAACCTTTAGCGTTCTCATTTTTAGGGGCTGGTGACAGCTAATTTTTTGTTACTTGAGCTGACATTTCTAATGATAGGCCCTTTTCACATCTAATGCGCCTGTGCTCTTGGCTGCCCTGCCTGCCCTGCGCTAGTGCAAATACCAGCGGAGGTGCATTTAGGGACAGCTGCAGCCAAGCGCATAGGCGCATGGATGCACCGCACCTGCACTCGGTTGTGCTCGGTGCCCCCATTACCTTCTATGGCCGACTGCAGGAACCGACATCCCCGAAGCGCGAGCGTGACTGTGCTGACGTCACCGCGCATGCGCTTCTTCAGACGCACCCGGAAACACCACATTTTGCATTTCCGGGTGCGTCTGGAGAAGTGCATGTGCGGTGACGTCAGGACAGTCATACTCGTGCTTCAGGGATGTCGGCTCCTGTGCTCGGCTGCGCTCGGCCATAGAAGGTAATGGGGGCACCGAGCGCAGACGAGCACAGGAGCAGTGCATCTATGTGCTGATGTGCGTGTCTGCGTTTGCCTTAAAATGCACCTGCACTTGCATTTGCACTAGTGCAGGGCAGGCAAAGGCAGGTAAATGCACCAACGCATAGATGTGAAGTAGGCCTTACTTTTTTGGGTAGATACAATGTTTTGATAGTCTATTGATGCAATTTATTGCCATGTTGCAGCAACCAAAAAAACATAATTTTGGCGTTTGGCCTTTTATATTCCATTACGCACTTTGTAGATCTGTAGAATTTATTTAATATTTTAATAGTATAATAAATATATATTTACCGGTTATATATACAACCCCTGGCAAAAATTACGGAATCACCGGGCTCGGAGGATGTCCACTCAGTTGTTTGATTTTGTAGAAAAAAAGCAGATCACAGACATGTCACAAAACTAAAGTCATTTCAAATGGCAACTCTCTGCCCTGAAGAAACACTAAATAAGGTACCGTCACACGCGGCAATTTTGCTAGGAATTTGACTGGCTTGCTGGTTGCAGTGAAATAATGGACACATTGTTCTATTTTGTTGCCGTGTACAAATGTAACAATGTGTTCATGATTTCACTGCAACCAACAAATTGCCAGTGAAATTGAAAGCAATATTGCCGCGTGTGACGGTACCTTTAGGGTACGCGGGGCACGTTTTTGGCGCCTCACCAGTGTCGCCGCCCCCCGTTTACACGGGGAGACACTTCCGATGATGCCCCGGCGAGCTGACAGGCGGCATCGCCGCCAGGTGTCTCAAAACCCCAGCAGCGATGCAGTACAATAGGAGCCTATGGCTCCCATTGCCTGTCAGGTCGCCAGCGGCCGTTTAAACGGGGCGATGTGGACACATCACCCCAGGTCGGCCGCCTGGTTTCACATCACTGAAGCCGCATTGCAAACACATGCAAAAACACATGTGCTTTTGCAAAAACCCAAAATGCATGGGTTTTTGCAAACGCTGCCCTAGATATAGCAGCCCGTGTTTTTGGCTGCAATGCAAAAACACATGCGTTTTTGCATGCGTTTGCAAGGCGTTTTGCATTGCACCCTATGGGTCCGTCAGCGCATGCGTTTGGATGCGTTTGTAGCGGTAAAAACGCACACAAATGCAGACCAGCCTTAGATGTGAAAAGGCCCTCTCTCTCTCTCAAACAGCAAATGTGATTTTCATGCTGCGATATTACAAAACCGAGGCAAAAATGCATCAAAGAGTTGAAATGTTCATTCTTTCAAAAACGCAGCAAAAACATGCAGATTTCAAGTTTTTCTTATAGGCATGAAAACATATCGAGAAGATGCCAATGACTGCGAGGGGCTAAGTAAGTTTTGCAAAAAGCATTAGGCGGTGGTCGGAGTGTTGAAAAGGTTTTTCGACATCCTCCCTTGGTGTAAAATGTTGGCCATGAGGATTACATGCTCACTGCGCAGTGACTTGGCATGTTAGTATTTTGGACCAGGGTTAAGGGGTAATTCAATCATAGGCGCACCCAAGGGGGGGGAACTACGTGTCTGGACCCCCCCCTTTGGACGGCCCTGAGAAGCGGTGCAGTACACAAGGAGCTGGGCCCCTATGTCAGGAGACAGGAACAATTACACAGCACCCAAGGGCCCACAAAAAAGGCTGCTTTTAGGGGGGCTTCGCTCCCCCAAACCCCCCCACCGGGGGCTTTGCCCCTCGGAACCCCGCTGGGGGGTGACACCCCCCTTTCAGGGCCGGTGTGTGTTTCTTGGACCCCTACCTTGGGAAATTTCTGGGTGCGCCACTGAATTCAATAAAGCTGTGGGCACTTGTTTACCCAATACAATAGGGTGTGTGTTTTTTTTTATGTCTGTCTTATGTGGAGGGAGGGAGAAAATCATCCTTAGGCTACGTTCACATATCGAGCTTTTTTTGCGCGGACGCTTTTTCCAGCGTTTTTTACCCGCCCAGAAAAGCTCAAAAAAAGAAGCAGTGCTGTTCACACAGCACGCTATATTACGGCCCCGGGGGAGGAGTGATGTCACAGAGAGGAGGAAGAATCCTGGTTCCTCCTCACCTCTGTGACATCTGTGACCTGCCCATTTGATTTCGTAGTGTATCAATATACACTGCAAAATCAAATTTAAATAAAGGCAAATGTATTAAAAATAATAAAGAATTAATACTTACCCTTTCTGACGCCTCTTTGCAGTCTCCGATACAGAGGCAAGGCGATGTATCGTCCTGCCAGGGCCTTTCATGATGTCAGAGTGACGTTACGGCGCTGATTGATATGCATCACATGACCACAAGCGGCCAATCAGCGCCTGTAACGTCTCTCTGACATCACGGGAGGTCCTGGCAGGACGATACATCACCTTGCCTCTTTACTGCACACTGCGAAAAGGTGTCGGAAAGGGTAAGTATTAATTCTTTATTATTTTTCATACATTTGCCTTTATTTAACTTTGATTTGATTCTTCCTCCCCTCTGTGACATCAGATGCAGCAGCACCGACCCATGGGAAAAAGCGTGGGTGCAGGTGCGTAAAGGATTGACATGTCAATCCTTTTTACGCAGGTGCTTTCTCCTATAAAAGCGTGGCATATTTTTACGCACTGTCTGTACAGCAAAGTGAATTTCCCATTCACTTTGCCAGCAGACACAAGGCACATTGCGCATTTTTATAAAGCGCGCGCAAAAAAGCGCTCAAAAATGCGCAATGTGTGAACGCAGCCTTAAGATTAATGGTGACTGGAAGCAATCTGAATCACATAGGTTTTGCTGGAAATGAAAAATGCAGGTTTAGATTAGCATAGATTTGCATAAAACCAAGATAAAAAACCACACCAAAACCGTAGAAAAATGCCCTGTGTGAACATAGCAGTCATACCCCAATAAATATCAGTGTAAATCATACAGGACAATGGACCATTGCACAACATTTTCTTCTGTCATTTTTTCCTCTACTTTTTCATTTGTACATTTTCCACATTAATAATTGTTTTTCTGAATAACATTATGACAGCCAATCCAAAGCAAAATTATGACTTTAATGAAGTTCACAAATAGGATTTGCATGGCTGTAATGCTTTGTAACATAACTAATGAGTAACACACACCAATGTTTTTCATGGTCTGGTAACTTTTAAGAATTTATTTTTAAAAAACGGGTATTATGTGCAAGACTACATGTGATCCAAAGGAAAGCTAGATCCTAT
This sequence comes from Allobates femoralis, assembly GCA_033576535.1. Lineage (NCBI taxonomy): Eukaryota > Metazoa > Chordata > Amphibia > Anura > Aromobatidae > Allobates > Allobates femoralis. The sequence goes on from JARQOC010000001.1 coordinate 193,401,366, forward strand.
CCTATTCTATGCCATCAGCAGGTGTTTTCTCTTATGTCTACTATGTACCTTTGCACTGTTCTCATAGTCTATATTTTTTTTTCATAAACCTTTGTTCCATAGAGATTTGTTTATGAATCTTAAACTGTAAATTCTTCAAAGGACCCAAACTGAGGCATATAGCATACTATAATTAATAACAAAGGATTAGTCAGAGACCAGCAACCTTTTTCCTATCTTCCTATTTTATTCATTTCTATAATCCAAGCTTTTTCTAATAGACTTACTTTAATAATTTATTACAGTTCTCTTTCTATGCTATCTAACATCTATTGTTTTTCTTTCCATTTCCTGCTTGATGACGCTCCAGTACATCCTGGGATACTCATTCAGAGCGTCATTGAGCAGGGAGACAGGTAGCAGACACTTCCTCAGCCCCTCCATGAAACAAAGCGGCACTGTGAAGCTGGCAATTTTACGTTCCCAAAGGTCCTTGCCCGCAGTGCTTTGTATCAGCCCCGCTTCTTAGGCTACTTTCACACTACGATTTTTGTAAAATCCGATGCTGTCCGATATAAATCGGACAGCATCGGATTCTTCTAATGCCTGGAATCGGGTGCCAAATAGGCATCCGATTCCGACAGAAAATAGGATGCCCGCCCTCCTGTCAGATCGCTCCCTGAGAGCTGTCAGTCTCTCCCCCGGTCCTCTTCTTTATCCCCTGTGTCTCCCCTCTTGGCCCCCGGTCCTTTCCTCTTATCCCCTGTGTCTCCCCTCTTGGCCCCCGGTGCTGTGTCTCCCCTCTTGGCCCCCGGTCCTCTCATCCCCTGTGTCTCCCCTCTTGGCCCCTGGTCCTGTGTCTCCCCTCTTGGCCCCCGGTGCTGTGTCTCACCGCTTGGCCCCCGGTCCTCTCATCCCCTGTGTCTCCCTCTTGGCCCCCGGTCCTCCTATGCGTCCTCCTCCTCTCCTCTTGTCCTCCTCCTCTTGTCCTCCTCCTCTTGTCCTCCTCCTCTTGTCCTCCTCCTCTTGTCCTCCCCTCTCCTCCTCTCCTTTCTCACCTGTCCACGACTCCTGCACGGTCCCGCGCGTCTCCGGTGCCTTGCTGTTCTGTCTCAGTGCTGCCAGGACCTCTCGTGATGTCACAATCACATGACTGCCGGCTATTGGTTCCTGGCAGTCATGTGATTGTGACATCACGGCAGGTCTTATCAGCACAGACGGCAAGATACCTGGAGACACCGGAGACGCCGGGAGACGACGTGGGCCTCGTGGACAGGTGAGCATAGTTTTGTTTTTTTTTATTAACCCCTTAATTTACTTTTAGGAGCTATTTTAGTGTACTGAGCATGCTCAGTACACTAAAATCGGTCCGAGGAGACATCACATGTTTTCTCGGACCCTGCTCCATAGGGCCCCATGCTAAATTGATCGGGTCGGATCGGATGTGCACTAAATACCATCCGATCTGGTCCGATCCGAATCTGTCAGATTTTATTTTCGGTGCAAAAATCGGAGCAAGCTCCGATTTTTGCACCGATAAAAAAATCGGACAGATTCGGATCGGACCAAATCGGATGGCATTTAGTGCACATCCGATTCGGTCCGATGCCCATAGGCCTGCATGGGGTCCGAAAATCGGTCCGATGCTGTCTGATTTGTATCGGACAGCATCGGATCTGAAAAAATCGTTATGTGAAAGCAGCCTTACTCGCTCCCTGCAGTGCTGTCTTAGCTCCCCTTCTTATTCCCTTTCCACAGTGCTTTGTATCAGCCTCACTTCTTATTCCCTTTCCACAGTGCTTTGTATCAGCCCCACTTCTTATTCCCTTTCCACAGTGCTTTGTATCAGCCCCACTTCTTATTCCCTTTCCACAGTGCTTTGTATCAGCCCCACTTCTTATTCCCTTTCCACAGTGCTTTGTATCAGCCCCACTTTTTATTCCCTTTCCGCAGTGCTTTGTATCAGCCCCACTTCTTATTCCCTTTCCACAGTGCTTTGTATCAGCCCCACTTTTTATTCCCTTTCCACAGTGCTTTGTATCAGCCCCACTTCTTATTCCCTTTCCACAGTGCTTTGTATCAGCCCCACTTTTTATTCCCTTTCCACAGTGCTTTGTATCAGCCCCACTTCTTATTCCCTTTCCGCAGTGCTTTGTATCAGCCCCACTTCTTATTCCCTTTCCACAGTGCTTTGTATCAGCCCCACTTCTTATTCCCTTTCCGCAGTGCTTTGTATCAGCCCCACTTCTTATTTCCTTTCCACAGTGCTTTGTATCAGCCTCACTTCTTATTCCCTTTCCACAGTCCTTTGTATCAGCCTCACTTCTTATTCCCTTTCCACAGTGCTTTGTATCAGCCCCACTTTTTATTCCCTTTCCACAGTGCTTTGTATCAGCCCCACTTCTTATTTCCTTTCCACAGTGCTTTGTATCAGCCTCACTTCTTATTCCCTTTCCACAATGCTTTGTATCAGCCCCACTTCTTAGTCCCTCTCCACAGTGCTGTCTCTCAGCCCCACTTCTTACTCCCTCCCTGCAGTGCTGTCTTAGCTCCCCTACTTATTCCCTCTCCACAGTGCTTTGTATCAGCCCCACTTCTTACTCCCTCCCCGCAGTGCTGTCTTAGCCCCCCTACTTATTCTCTCTCCACAGTGCTGTCTCTCAGCCCCACTTCTTAGTACCTCCCCGCAGTGCTGTCTTAGCCCCCCTTCTTATTCCCTCTCCACAGTGCTGTCTCTCAGCCCCACTTCTTACTCCCTCCCCGCAGTGCTGTCTTAGCCCCCCTTCTTATTCCCTTTCCACAGTGCTGTCTCTCAGCCCCACTTCTTACTCCCTCCCCGCAGTGCTGTCTTAGCTCCCCTACTTATTCTCTCTCCACAGTGCTGTCTCTCAGCCCCACTTCTTACTCCCTCCCCACAGTGCTGTCTTAGCTCCCCTTCTTATTCCCTCTCCACAGTACTGTCTCAGCCCCACTTCTTACTCCCTCCCCACAGTGCTGTCTTAGCCCCCCTTCTTATTCCCTTTCCACGGTGCTGTCTCTCAGCCCCACCTCTTACTCCCTCCCTGCAGTGCTGTATTAGCTCCCCTTCTTATTCCCTCTCCACAGTGCTGTCTCTCAGCCCCACTTCTTACTCCCTCCCAGCAGTGCTGTCATAGCTCCCTTTATTCCCTCCCAGCAGTGCTGTCTTAGCTCCCCTTCTTATTCCCTCTCCACAGTGCTGTGTCTCAGCCCCACTTCTTACTCCCTCCCTGCAGTACTGTCTTAGCTCCCCTTCTTATTCCCTCTCCACAGTTCTGTCTCTCTGCCCCACTTCTTAGTCCCTCCCCGCAGTGCTGTCTTAGCTCCCCTTCTTATTCCCTCTCCACAGTACTGTCTCAGCCCCACTTCTTACTCCCTCCTTGCAGTGCTGTCTTAGCTCCCCTTCTTATTCCCTCTCCACAGTTCTGTCTCTCAGCCCCACTTCTTACTCCCTCCCCGCAGTGCTGTCTTAGCTCCCCTTCTTATTCCCTCTCCACAGTACTGTCTCAGCCCCACTTCTTACTCCCTCCCCGCAGTGCTGTCTTAGCTCCCCTTCTTATTCCCTCTCCACAGTACTGTCTCAGCCCCACTTCTTACTCCCTCCTGCAGTGCTGTCTTAGCTCCCCTTCTTATTCCCTCTCCACAGTGCTGTCTCTCAGCCCCACTTCTTACTCCCTCCCCGCAGTGCTGTCTTAGCCCCCCTTCATATTCCCTTTCCACAGTGCTGTCTCTCAGCCCCACTTCTTAGTCCCTCCCCGCAGTGCTGTCTTAGCTCCCCTTCTTATTCCCTCTCCACAGTGCTGTCTCTCAGCCCCACTTCTTACTCCCTCCCGCAGTGCTGTCTTAGCTCCCCTTCTTATTCCCTCTCCACAGTGCTGTCTCTCAGTCCCACTTCTTAGTCCCTCCCCGCAGTGCTGTCTTAGCTCCCCTTCTTATTCCCTCTCCACAGTGCTGTCTCTCAGCCCCACTTCTTAGTCCCTCCCCGCAGTGCTGTCTTAGCTCCCCTTCTTATTCCCTCTCCATAGTGCTGTCTCTCAGCCCCACTTCTTACTCCCTCCCCGCAGTGCTGTCTTAGCTCCCCTTCTTATTCCCTCTCCACAGTGCTGTCTCTCAGCCCCACTTCTTACTCCCTCCCACAGTGCTGTCTTAGCTCCCCTTCTTATTCCCTCTTCACAGTGCTGTCTCAGCCCCACTTCTTACTCCCTCCCCGCAGTGCTGTCTTAGCTCCCCTTTTTAGTCCCTCTCCACAGGCAGTGCTGTCTCTCAGCCCCACTTCTTACTCCCTCCCCGCAGTGCTGTCTTAGCTCCCCTTATTCCCTCTCCACAGTGCTGTGTTAGCCCCCCATTCTTACTCCCTCCTCGCATTGCTGTTTCATCTTCCCTGATATGCTGTGTCTCTATTCCTGTGCGATTGCAAACTGTCAGACCGGCAGTGCAGGAGAATATAAGTGAACGTCTGTGGTCTATCCTGGTTCTTGTGCATACTGATGAGCCACGAGCTTGTGGGCAGTTCTTAAGGCCCTAGATAGACCATTTATGTCCTCCTGCACCGCCGGTCTGACAGAGCGCAACTGCACAGGAATAGAGAAACAGCATGTCAGGGAAGACAAGACAGCTTACTGTGGGGAGGGGGTAAAAGGAGAGGGGCTGGGATACAGCACTGCGGGAAGGGGGCTGAGACACAGCCGCCGCAACCACCATCAGGTTTGCAGGGCCTGGAAATCAGAGCTGAATCCTGTCACAGTGTCTCCGATGGCTCTGACAATCCTCAGGTTGGTAGGTAAATGTAAATAAAGGGTAGATAACTGGGTGTATTGCAGGGCAAGTTTCTGAGGAGGTTGTAGTCCCATAAGAAACATGGACACCATGAGTTTCTTGAATGATTAGGAACTTTTACTCCATATTCAATGCACAGTTAACAGTGTCCATTTAATTAACTCTCCCTCTGGTTTAGCTCTGAGAGTTTCTTACCAGCGGGGATCTGTATAAAGTCCTTTGTATTATTTTGCTCAGGCAAGTTATCACAGTAAAAATCGCCCTGTTACATTTGGCAACTCGGTTGCCGGGTTGCATCAACTTCGCCATGCCCTGGAGTTGCCGGCAACATGGCCTGAGAGATCGCCACGTGTGACGGTACCATAAGGGTGCGCTCACATCTGCATATCTTTTCTTGCTGGAGATCTTGACGAGAAAAGAAGCAGAGTGTCATGTGGGTGTCATGCGTTTTGACACCCGTATGACATGCGGATATCACGCGTATGACATGCCGGAGTGTGGTTTTCCCACACTTAGCATCCACATGTCATGCGCATGCCATAAATTAGAATAGATAAACATATAGACAAATAGATAGAAATTCAGAAAGATAAAAAGATAGAATAGATAAATGCTAGTCTGGAAATGGCGCTACAATGAATGTGACTCACCGTAGCCGGGACTTCCGGTGATTCCACCGGCACTGCTTGGGTCTCCGGGGGATGGAATGCAGCAAGATGGGACGCTCCCCACAGGATGAGCGGGAGTCCCCAGAGCCAGGAGCTGCACAAGATGTTGTGAGGCAGCTGCAGTACTTCTAGCATGCGGAGATGGACAGTTATGAAAAAGGAACGGACACTGATAGTCTCTGTAACGGGTATTTTACTTTAACCAGCAGGCAGTACATGGCATACAGTTAACGGGTAACGGACCGGGTGGACTTTAGCAATGACCGGTGTTTCTCAGAGCTCCACGGTGTTCCTCCATTCTAAGCTTGTTCTAAGTGAGTTGCCGATGTCGCCTTTGAGTGCCAAGGTCGGGTACAAGGGACTACTTATATTGCCCTGCCAGTCTGTACGTTCCGGTGTGAGGGGTAGTCTGGGTCCTTTTGGTGGGTACTCCGCTGGCAAGACGGCTCTGTTTGCGGCGGCGGTGGAGTACTCCTGTAGAGCGATCCCTCCACTCCTGGTTTGCATGGCAGTGATAAACGACTCCCAGCTTCGGAACCAGTAATCCGGCTGTAGATGGGCACGGGTGTATTTTGGACCCGCATATGGTTGCCCAGAGTCCGGTTGTTGAGGCACCGGGGTAATGGCGCCTAACCGGTGGTGGTTGTGGCCTAGGGGCTGCACAGAACTGTGCAAGGCCCCTCTCCTACGTTCCTCCAGGCCACGTTCTGCTTCCTCCTTCTACATTCTTGCAGAGAGTTCTGCACTAACTTCTTCTTCCACTAACACACTACACCTACACTCCGCCCACCAGGACCTTATTGGCCCTCTATGATGATATGCATGTAGGGTATGGAGCTCTGAGTTTTAACCATATCATTGCTTAGTCAGAGAATATTGCAGGTGCCGTCTGGGGTGCAATACACTCCTGTGACGCACTCGTTGCGGGGCGCCTCAAATGCACCATTTTCATCAGGGGTGGCTGCCGGCTGCTATTCTTTAGTATGGGGGCCCTAAAATGATGGGCCCTTACCCGATGAGAATACCAGCCCCCAGCTGCCTTGGCTGGCAATTAAAAATAGGGTAGATCCCTACGCATTTTTTTTTCCAGCCAATGTAAAACTAAGCAGCTGAGGGTGGCAGCTCACAGCTGTCCGCATTAGCTGTGCTAGACTGAAAAATACAGCGAAGCCCTACGCGTTTTTTAAAATTATTTATTTATTTATTTATTTAACACACTATGACGGTAAGTTGGTTGCCATACACTAATGTGTATGACAACCAAGCACAGACACTGCCCAGATTGAGGAAATGCAGTCAGCTTCCAACAGGCAATCACATGCTCTCACAGACAGTGAGTGTCTGTGATTGGATGTTGCTGTCAGTGCAATGAATATGCATGAAGCTTTATGGGTGGCCCCGAAAGTGAGCAGCAGGAGACTGGTAAGCTCAATCTAACAACCCTAGCATCTATCTATCTATCTATCTATCTATCTATCTATCTATCTATCTATCTATCTATCTATGTTTTCTAGTTTCTTACTGAATGGAATTGTCCATGCTAAAATCGCAGTCTGAGTGCTGTGCATGCTGGGATTTTTTCCTCAGCCCATTTCTCACAAATGTGCAAGGCACTATTATTTAACATCGGGGCGAGTGCAATCCGATGTTTTATCGAATAGTACTTGCTGATGCTGAGTTTTTCCGTAGATACAAGAGTGCCCATGAAGTATATCTACTATCTTTGTGAGCTAACTCAGTCCATGTCTTCCATACATACTAATTGGGCATTTATCCTTTTTATGGAACTCTTTTATTGAGCCAAATTGATAAGTGTGCCACATTTGTATATATAATATAAATGGTGAAAAAAGTTGAGAAATGTGATTCACCTGAAAATGAGAAATTCCCATTCTTTTCCTAAGGCGCACTAGGAATGACTGTGGTTTCTGCATGACATCATAGCCTGTGCATGCAGACCTACACGTAAATGTATTCCTTTTTCCAGGACTGTGGTTAAGCTGGTTATTACAAACTCCTGTTGCCTCCTGAAGAACACATTAATTTAAATAACTGCAGAATAAGCTCGCTGTCAGGACAAAAATACTTACTAAAATAAAACATTTGCGGCTTTTTAAGTGAGCGAAATGGAGACAGGAACCTTTACTGCAGACTGTGCCAGCGGAGGGAGCTTTAGTAAAGGTAAAACAATAAAATTTTACTGTGCTGCTTTTGTGCGCAATAATAAAACCTCAAATAAATGTCTGTGTGGGAATAAAGCAGTAAGAAATGTGTCCTTCTGCAGTTCAAATAGGCTACAGTCAGGGGTGCATCAAGCCCTCATGCCGCCTGAGCCGTGGGTGAGGAGCGGGGAGGGTGCTAGTAGTCGCGGGTGATTGGTTGGGAGGAGGGAGGAGTGGGCTGGGGTTTGGGCTAGGAGCGGGGGACGAGAGCATTTGTGGGCTGCAGCACAGGCAGAGGGAAAGTCTGTGCGGCTTACCCCATGCTGCAGCCGGTGGCGCCCATCGCACAGCAGAAAGCCGCTGTGTGGTGCAGGCGCCGCCCCCTTTTGCAAAGTCACTCCCCCTGCCTGCTTGCCGCCTGAGACTCAGGGCTCACAGTGTCCAATGGACGGTGCGGCCCTGGCTACAGTGACTTAATAGTGCTAATATGGCACAGAAATGCAGTTTGTTAAACATTTTTTATTGCAGCAGACTCCGTAATTAGTGTTGAGCGAGTTCTACCATGCTGGGATATTCAGTATTCATTAGGCGGCCGTCACACGGGACGATTTTTTGCCCGATATCGTTTAAGCGATCTCCTTTTTGATCGCTTAAGCGATATCGGGCAAGATATCGTTGCATGTAATCAAGCGATTTACGATGGTAAATCGCTTGATCGTGACATCGCTGATCTGAGGTTCGGTTCTCAGATCTAGCGATGAACGATGCAGCGATCTGCATCATCGTGGTGTATGACACCACGATGATCCATCTCCCAGCGACCGCGCCTATGCTGGGAGATGGTAACTATGGTACACGTCGGGTAACTAAGCGACGCGCTGGCGCCTAGTTACCCGATGTGTACCATAGTAACGAGCGAGATCGCTGCTCCACATCGCTGGTGAGTCTGTCTGTGTGACATCTCACCAGCGATGTGAGCGATATTGTAAGCGATTGCGCGTGCACGTGATCGCTTACAATATCGCTAAAGATATCTCACCGTGTGACGGCCGCCTTAAGAACAGTTGGATGCTGAGATGGGTGCGACTTGAGTACCAGAGTATAATTGAGGACAATGGAGAGCTCAAGTATTTTTATGGAAGACTTTCCAGAAAAATGCTCGAGTTCCCCATTGACTTCTGTTATACTTGGGTACTCGGGTTGTGCCCATCTGAGCATCCAACTATTCTTAAGGAATACTGATCATCTAAGCATGGTAGTGCTTGCTCATCACTATCTGAAATATTTGCACAAAAACTAAGTTTATATGACTATATTCATTTTCTGCTTCGAGCTGTTCATTTTTAAATATATACTAGCTGTACTACCCAGCTACGCCCGGGTTAATAAATAACTGATGTTAGCTATAACAAAATAAAATTTGAATATGTCATATTAATGACCTGTAAGAAAATAGAAGCTGAGCTGTGATTGGTTGCTATAGGCAGCCTAATAAATCTCAGCCAACAGTAAACCCTCCCCCCGGCCGGGCAGTATATGTTACCTAACACATACACATAATAGACAGCTCATGTGACTGACATCTGCCTTAATTCCCTATATGGCACATGTGTTGCACATTGGCTGTTTTTAATCAGATGTTTATTTTTGGAAATTAAAGATAGCACACATATGTGGTGAGTTTTGTGAGGCGATTTGTGCACATCTGTAGCTGTCTGTGTGGTGTGTGTGTCCTGGGGTGTGTGTATGTGTGTGTCCCTGTGGGGTCAGTGCATGTGTCCCTATAGGGTGTGTATGTGTGTGTGTCCCTGTGGGGGCGGGTCTTTGTGGTGTTTGTGTCTCTGTTGTGTGTGTCTCTTTGTGGTGTGTGTGTCCCTGTGGGGTGAGTGCATGTGTCCCTATAGGGTGTGTATGTGTGTGTGTCCCTGTGGGGGAATCTGTGTGGTGTGTGTGTGTCTCTGTGTTGTGTGTGTCTCTTTGTGGTGTGTGTGTGTGTGTCTCTGTGTTGTGTGTGTCTCTTTGTGGTGTGTGTTTGTCCCTGTGGGGTGAGTGCATGTCTCCCTACAGGGAGTGTATGTGTGTATGTCCCTGTGGGGGGGGGGTCTGTGTGGTTTGTGTGTGTCTCTGCGTGGTGTGTGTGTGTGTCCCTGTGGGGTGAGTGCATGTGTCCCTATAGGGTGGCTATGTGTGTGTGTCCCTGTGTGGGGGGTCTGTTTGGTGTGTGTGTGTGTGTCTGTGTTGTGTGTGTCTCTTTGTGGTGTGTGTGTGTCCCTGTGGGGTGAGTGCATGTGTCGCTATAGGGTGTGTGTGTGTCCGTGGGGTGTGTGTCTCTGTGTTGTGTGTGTCTTTGTTGTGTGTGTATGTTTGTTCGGGTGCGTGGTGAGTATCCAATGTTGGGGCTGCATTTTAGAGCATATACACTTGCTGTTACTCTTTGTGTGCGTGTGGTGTGTACATGTCCCAGTGCGTGTGAACTGGAAAGCACAGGGTTAAAATTTCGCCTCACAACATAGCCTATGACGCTTTCTGGGTCCAGACGTGTGACTGTGCTAAATTTTGTGGCTGTAGTTGCGACGGTGTAGATGCCAATCCCGGATATACATACACACACACACACACATACATACATACATACACACATTCAGCTTTATATATTAGATTTCTTTATGTTTTGATAGGCCATAGTTTATTATAAAAAAAAATTAACAGCTCAGCATTTCAGAGATGCCTAGCATATTGCTTATGTCATTAAAGGGGTTTTCCCACAAGCAAAGTTAGTGGTAAAGTTAATGTAATCAATAGATCTTGGAATAATAATCATTTCCACAATTTGATTTGATTACAAAAAAAAATGTTCCTGTGTTGAGATAATCTTATATATGTGTCCCTGCTATCTACTGTGTAATGGCTGTGTTCAGACCATACAAAGACATGGCCTGATTATACCACATCTCCTGTGCTGAGATAATCTTATATATGTGTCCCTGCTATGTACTGTGTAATGATGTGTCTGACTGTACAGGGACATGGCCTGATCATATGATCATACCACATCTCCCTGTGCTGTGATAATCATATATGTGTCCCTGCTATGTACTGTGTAATAGCTGTGTCTGACCATACAAAGTCATTGCCTGATTATACCACATCTCCTGTGCTTAGATAATCTTATCCAAGTGTCCCTGCTATGTACTGTGTAATGGCTGTGTCTAACCATACAGGGACATTGTCTGATCATACCACATCTCCTTGACTGGGGAAGATGTAAAAGAGTATAAAGTCATTATAGCTGATTTTTTTTGCGAGGCAAAACATTTCCCTGCCTGTTTTAACTCAAAGAAAAACTCAAAGAAATAATTATTTGCGACCCCTGTGCTGTAATGTCTGTATACTCTTTTGTGTCCTCCCCGTCCCAGGAGATGTGGTATGATCAGACCATGTTCCTGTACAGTCAGACACAGCCATTACACAGTACATAGCAAGGATACATATTTAAGATTATCTCATCACAGATTAAAAAAATGTAACACTTCCAATTGTGGAAATTATTATTCCAAGATCTATTGATTAAAATGAACTTTGTTCATTTGAAAACCCCTTTAAGCTCTGAATGTGAGATAAATGTGGGTCCCATAGAGATTATGAATTGGGTCTTCTTGTAACTCGTCACAATTAAGAAGGCCACATGTGTCACCATCACCTCACTGAATTCTATTCAGACATCAACCTGACGAAAGTCAGACTCCATATTCGATTTGAACCTATCACTCATTCATGTCATACCCACAGGATGACTCAAATTTTTAAGGCTAGGTTCAGACTTGCGTCATGCATTTGCTAAATCCATGCGCTATTTTCATGTGCATTAACGCATCCATAATCTCCAACGCAAAAAACGCATTGCAAAAGTGCAATGCGTTTGATGCTATGCGTTTTTTGCAAGTGCACCAAAAATGCGGTATGCAGCGTTTTTTGGTGCTTTTGCCAAAACGCATGCGTTTTTTTTAACATGGAAGTCTATGGGAAGCACATGTGTTAATGCATGGTACATATATCTACCATGCGTTAACGCATGTGCTAAAAATGAACATACATGCCATGAAAATGGCAAGGGAAAAAAAAAGGATCCTTTAATGCATACTTCTAACGGATGCAAGCTCCAAGTCTGACCCTAGCCTAAGGCCCCTTTCACATCAGCAGATTTACCGCATCTGCCGCCTAACGGTCGCACTTGCGGCACACTTGCGGCAAGCCTCATGCATTGTCAATGGGGCTTGCAGCAGGTGCGGTAAGTGCAGCATTTCCGCGATCCAGCACTTGCGGCAGTTGTGGCCGTGAAAGAAACCGCGGACAGCAGCGGTTTTTTTCGCGGCCGCGAGTGCCGGAAACCGCGGCAATACTGCACTTACCGCACCTGCCACCAGCCCCATTGACAATGCATGGGGCTTGCCGCAAGTGCGACCGTTAGTATTCAAATAATAGATAATCTAGGTTTGAGAATAAGTGCAAATCATATTAAACCCTTAAATGATATCTTTATTGTTAACTCAACCAAAAAACACACCAAAACAAAGATAAAAACTGAGTGCACAGAAAAGCGTGAAGGAAGGAAGCTATCCTTGGTAAAAACCTCCCTCCTTTCACCTGCCTAACAGCGGAGGTCGGCACCCTATGAAGCGAAGTGGATCCCCCACTCGTCGGCGGCTGACCCTATCCTGCCCTAACCTGACCCTGGAAGTCAAGAGGTAGTGCTCCCCTATGATAATGCCTCCCAGGTCCTAGGTATATAGGGGCAGTGGGTCACAATCTGTGTCTCAGTATTAAAAACAGAGTATCACCGCCCCGGTATCAGCAGACCCCACCACTGAGAGAATACTAAACGTGGTGCTAGTGACATCTCATATTCTATGTCTAGATCTCCATGTCCTGGCGTGGACGCTATTGATAGTAACGGACCACACTCGCATAGTGTCACAAATATGAGAATCTGGAGGTACTTAGCTTAGCCAGGTGGTGTGCTCGTCCCCGCGTGCCTCATATGAGATGTCACTAGCACCACGTTTAGTATTCTCTCAGTGGTGGGGGTCTGCTGATACCGGGGCGGTGATACTCTGTTTTTAATACTGAGACACAGATTGTGACCCACTGCCCCTATATACCTAGGACCTGGGAGGCATTATCATAGGGGGAGCACTACCTCTTGACTTCCAGGGTCAGGTTAGGGCAGGATAGGGTCAGCCGCCGACGAGTGGGGGATCCACTTCGCTTCATAGGGTGCCGACCTCCGCTGTTAGGCAGGTGAAAGGAGGGAGGTTTTTACCAAGGATAGCTTCCTTCCTTCACGCTTTTCTGTGCACTCAGTTTTTATCTTTGTTTTGGTGTGTTTTTTGGTTGAGTTAACAATAAAGATATCATTTAAGGGTTTAATATGATTTGCAAGTGCGACTGTTAGGCGGCAGATGCTGTAAATCTGCCGGATCTGCCGCAATCAGTGAAAAATGCTGATGTGAAAGGGGTCTAAGATAGGAAAACATTCATAGGCGATTCAGTGATTCACACTGATTCATATGAGAAAAATTGTAAATGTAGGTACTTTGTAGAGTGGATGCACCCTCAGCAGATAATACTATAGAATGCTGACTCCAATAGTTCCACAACATCCACAATGCATTCCCATGGTTACTGGTGATCTTAAAGGGAATCTTACAGCAGGTTTTTGCTATTTAATCTGAGCGCATCATATTATGGGGGAACCATAGGGCATTACACAATATAGACCCTGATTTCAGGGATGTGTTTTGTAGTTTCAATATAATCAGTGTATTATCAGCAGGAGATTATTGCTAAAGGACTGGCTTTGATGTGGACAACAAGCTAATCTGTGTAACCACTGATTTGCTAACACTTTAAGGTGCTGTCATACAGCACGATCTGGCCAGCGATGTCGGAAGCGATGCGCGGGTGCCCGCTCGCTTCCGACATCGCAGGCCTGCTGTCACACGGCACGACGTTGCCGGTGACGGCGGGGTGGCGATGTGGGCGGAGCCATCACTCGCTGGGCTGGGCTCAGCCCAGCGAGCGATGGCTCAGGAACGCTGCGATATAGGCTGGATCGCGCCGCCAACAGTGTCAGACGGCGCGATCCAGCCTAATCGCTGGTCACAGGTTGACAGGTTTATGAACATGTTCATAAACCTGTCAACCTGCGACCAGCGATAATTTGCAGTTGCGTCGCGCTGACACACAGCGCGACGCACTTGCAATATCGCCCGCGACATCGCTGTTACGTCACTTTTCGGCGATGTCGCGGGCGACATCGCCATGTGTGACCCCACCTTTAGGGTACCTTTACACGCCGCAACCACAGGAGACAATTTAGGCTGCGATATTTCTCGCTGGGCTGATTGCCACACAATTGCCTCCATATTGCGGCGTGTAAATAAGGAATTTCGCGGTGATAACACCAAGGTTGCCTGGTTTCGTTTTGGGAGCAGTGCTCTAAAACCAGGCAACCAAGGGCAACCGACATATTGCCACCAAATTCCCTATTTACACGCCGCAATAAGGAGGCAGTTGGGTGGCAATGTGGCAGTGATATTGCCAGGTCACAATATCGCTGCCATAATTGTCTCCTGTGGTTGCGGCGTGTAAAGGTACCTTTACAGTGTACACAGGAAGCTGACAGGAGTGTGGAAAGGCTTATGCAAAACTCAGAAGGCTTGGCAGTGCTACATCTACATCAGACAAATCAGGTATTCTATCAAAACTGTACAAAGCAGCCCAGTAAGTGACACATCGCTTGGATCAAACTTTCTTGCCTTTAGTTATGCTGCTCCCAGATTATATAGCAAAAACCTGCTGCCAAATTTGCTTTAATAAAACTGCATTGCAAGCAAGTTTCCAATAAAAAGGTTTGAATGGATGTTCTAGTTTCAGGAAACTCCTGTTCTCAAATGCAGTTTGTTTTATAAGAAAATAAAATTAAAAAATCTGTACTGATCTTTCCCAGGTACAGCTCTGAGGGTACCTTTACACGTCACAACTTTGCATGCAATTTCACTTGCAATTTGCTGGTTGCAGTGAAATCATGGACACATTGTTCTATATTGTTGCCATGTACAAAATGGAACAATGTGTCCATGATTTCACTGCAACCAGCAAATTGCAAGTGAAATTGCATGCAAAGTTGTGACATGTAAAGGTACCCTCAGAGCTGTACCTGGGAAAGATCAGTACAGAATTTTTTTTTTAAAGAGGCACAGGTCCAATAGTGCAGTGTTCATTGCTGTCTGTATACACCACTCCTCAGTGCAGTGTTCATTGCTGTCTATATACACCACTCCTCAGTGCAGTGGTCATTGCTGTCTGTATACACCACGCCTCAGTGCAGTGTTCATTGCTGTCTGTATACACCACTCCTCAGTGCAGTGTTCATTGCTGTCTATATACACCACTCCTCAGTGCAGTGGTCATTGCTGTCTGTATACACCACGCCTCAGTGCAGTGTTCATTGCTGTCTGTATACACCACTCCTCAGTGCAGTGTTCATTGCTGTCTGTATACACCACTCCTCAGTGCAGTGTTCATTGCTGTCTGTATACACCACTCCTCAGTGCAGTGTTCATTGCTGTCTGTATACACCACTTCTCAGTGCAGTGTTCATTGATGTCTGTATACCCCACTCCTCAGTGCAGTGTTCATTGCTGTCTGTATACACCACTCCTCAGTGCAGTGTTCATTGCTGTCTGTATACCCCACTCCTCAGTGCAGTGTTCATTGCTGTCTGTATACACCACTCCTCAGTGCAGTGTTCATTGCTGTCTGTATACACCACTCCTCAGTGCAGTGTTCATTGCTGTCTGTGTACACCACTCCTCAGTGCAGTGTTCATTGCTTTCTGTATACACCACTCCTCAGTGCAGTGTTCATTGCTGTCTGTATACACCACGCCTCAGTGCAGTGTTCATTGCTGTCTGTATACACCTCTCCTCAGTGCAGTGTTCATTGCTGTCTGTATACACCACTCCTCAGTGCAGTGTTCATTGCTGTCTGTATACACCACTCCTCAGTGCAGTGTTCATTGCTGTCTGTATACACCTCTCCTCAGTGCAGTGTTCATTGCTGTCTGTATACACCACTCCTCAGTGCAGTGTTCATTGCTGTCTGTATACACCACTCCTCAGTGCAGTGTTCATTGCTGTCTGTATCATGTATTTTTACATATTTTCAATAAACATAAATTTTACTATATTTCTCCTGGAACTTTTAAGACCATGCTGGATCGTTCTTTTTTCCTATTTCTTTTAATTTTTTCAAGTGTTTTTATTGGTTCTTTTTTTCTCATAATGAGCTCCAAGCACTGTGAAGAGATATAGTTACATTATAAAATGCTGATATTTTTGAGCTTTTAATCTTGTGATCGTTAATGGGAGCCAAATATTTTTCCTATGTCTATACAATGGAGCTAAAAAATATTACTAAATTATTGCAAAATGTGACGGTTAAAATTCTTTGAATTGTGTGAATTAAAACTTTGAGAATGAGGTTTACAGGAAAAGACAATTTTGGTATTTGGCAGCCGAAAAAAAACGCTCTTTTCTGTAACTGGGTTACTTTGTTCTTCATATAATCTTTTCAACATTAATTTCTTTAAAACAAAAACTCTTTCATAGACTTTTGATGCTATAAATAATTGACATTGTTTTAGGGACAATCTAACAAGACAATAAGAATAAATTACCTTTACTGATTAATGATAATGGCTGCTCATATATCATTTTTTTTAATAATGTTGTGGCATAGAGGGAAAGAATTATGACTTCCATCTGTTGGCATCTGACTGATTTACTAATTTAATGCACCTTGTGAGACTAATTCTACAGACAGTTGTCTGTTCTTTGCCCCATTAGAGCATGCTGAGCAGTCTGCACAGGATGTAGCGTTGGAATGAATTTCATGCTAATCTGCTTTGCAGCAGCACCAGGCTGGATCAAGCTTCTTCATTAAGTAGATTTGCATATAGCATTTATAGTTATAAAACTCTTGAGTATAATATTCTTTTCTGTTTGAATGGGATGAACGACCAAACAAAAAAAAACAAAATACGGTAATCAAAACCACTGCGTCTCCTCCTGATATTTATCATCCCTACATAAAATAATCTTCTATGAATGCAGTGTAGGCTAGATTTTCTTTATTAGGCTGGAGGTACACTGTCGTGCATCAAACACAGAGTGTGTTTGATGCATGACAGTGATGAGAGTGTGATGCGTGTTTTGGGTGTGTTTGGTGCGAGTGTGGTGCAAGTGTGCTGCGAGTGTGTGAGTGTGCCTGCCTGTATTCATGTGAGTGTGCTGCGAGTGTGATGAGAGTGGGCTGCGTGAGTGCGTGTGAGTGTGATGCTGTCCGCTGTCCTGAAGCAAACTTCAGGACCGTGGACAGCATTTACCAGCATATTCTAACTCCGCGGCTGTCAAAGCCGCAGAGTATGAATGTGCCGGTTTCCCGGTACAGTAATTAATCATCTTGCACCGCTGTGTCAGCGGTGCAAGATGATTAATAAGCTCCCAGTTGCTGTGTCTTTTTTGAGGTTAACCAGCATATGCAACATCTGTGCGGCATATGAGCACAGATGCTGCATATGCTGTATTTAACCTGGTTAATAAAGGGTTAATATGTGTTTACTATGTTGGCACCATGTCTCTAGGGAGTGATCACCCTCCCTAAAGACATGGTGCCTAAATTCATTGGTAATTCAGGGGTTAATATGCTATATTTTTGTTTAGCCGGCATTTGCCGGCTTTCTGTAATTCTTGCTGAAAGCCGGCGGCTCCTGGCTGTCAGCGCATGTATGCTACGCATTTTGCATAAGCACATTGCTGGGCAGCGTCCTCAGTGAGGAGCTGTGCCAGGTAATTACGCAAATTGTGTAGTGAAGGCGCCGCTCTCCATGGTGCTGAAGAATTCAGCATCAACTCCATGGCCAGCGCACAATGAAACACAGTGGAAAGCGGTATTTTTAAACTTGCCAGCTTTGACAGCCGGCCAGTTTAAAGCGATTTGTGCAGCACACTTGTGCGAATATCGCACAGTGTGCTGTATGGGGGCGAGAAAATCTCACCCCCATACACCATGCATTGGCCTCACACACGTCAGAATCGCGTGCAGTCGCAACATGCTGCGACTGCTCACGCTTCTGACTCGCAATGCGAGTTTAGTGCGGGAGACTCGCACCAGTGTGCCCTGCCTGATAGGGAAACACTGGTCTGAGTGCAATGCGAGTTTCCCTCTCATTGCACTCGCGCAAATCCCTCGCACAGTGTGCCTTCAGCCTTACAGTTAGGCTAGGGTCACACTTGCATCAGCCCTTATGGCTGACGCAAGCGCTAAAAACTTAGAAATTTTCCCTGTGCAATAGAAGCTGCCCCATAGCAACCCTTTGTATACCTTATCAGCGGACCACACAGGGAGTGCGCTTTAACACAGCGCACAGGAAACAGCTGCAGACAGCGTCTTTTTATGGATTGTTTTGAGGAGCACCAAGACCAAGTTCTTCTTCCCGACATTCACTTATGGTAAAAGATAGGTTTGTGGGTTCAGTAGCACTTTTAAAAAGATATTTTCTGGTATAATCTGATCTGTCTTGGGACAGGAATAATAATGTCTATCTAATCTAATACCAGGATTCCATTGATGACATAATTATCTACAGGCCTCTATGTAGTTAATGTGTTTAAGGAAACCATGTCATTTCATAGCAACTTATCCGGTACCTGTTCTTCATCTTTTGCACTCCCTCGGTTTGTGTCAGTTGTCGTGTTTATGGCGCGATCTGGTCAGATTTTCCAAGCATTTGTTTCAGTGCACTGGCTGAAGAGTCTGAATTCCCCTGTAATGTATGTTAACATGAGTTGCAGGATGTGTAGGAATGCACGTAATGGAGGTTCTCCTGTGGGATCTGTATAAGCTAACAGTCTTTACTTCATATTCCCCATACTGGCTTAACACGTTCTCGCTGCTCTGCCAGCTGCCAGGCTTGAAGTGTTTCCATGTACTTAAAGAACGGACATTGCTGCTGACTTGTGTGGCTTTTCCCCATCATTTGCCAATGAATACAGTTCTAACAACTGTTTATCATGAAGTATATATTCATTAGGAGTGCCCTATCAAACACACATCTCAGTATTTACACCAGGTTAGATAAAACAAACTAAGCAGTCAGAAGGAAAGAAACAAGCTTTTGAATTCTATGGCCAAAATATGTAAGGAGGCACTCGCCCGTCTACTAATATAATGTGGGTTTATATTAGGCCTTCTCCATTAAAACACTGATTCTTTTATAGTTTTCGAAATAGGTAGGTTGTTTTCTTGGTGGGTGGGTTGGAATTTCTGATTAAAAGTGATTGGAGTGAACTTCTCTGAGTCATTTGTCGCGGAACAAGTGATAGTTATAGCAGCAAAAAAGAAAAAGGAACATTTGTCGTTCATTCGGGTAATACGGTTAGGGTCACACCAGCGTTATTGTGTGCGTTCAGGGGGGTTCTGTTTAAAACATGAATTTGTTTGCATTAGCGCAGTGTTACCAGAAAGGTGAGACTGCGTGAACCCTGCTAATTCATCCTTATGGATGACGGAACCCCGTGCACATTGCAAACGCCAGCATCTAAGTGCCGGAGTTTGAAGTCTCGCACTATTTCCAAGCGCAACACATGACGCACTTGACGCAGAAGCACGCGTCATGGGATGCGCTTGGAAATAGCGCAACATTTCAAACTCCCCTGATGCACACCATAACGCTGGTGTGACCCTAGCCTAACAGAGATCTAGAGACTTGAGTGTCACTGATTGACTATTTCAGCAGTGGTAAATGCCTTTATCATTGCCTTACTGGGGAGATTTGATGTTTTAGGAAAGGGAAAGATGAATGAGGCCGTACTCAGTTTTCTTAGGAACACTTCCTATTGGTTATTTTTCATGGCTATATCACAGACCCATTACAGTGAATGACCTTATCACATGTCGTTTTTTGGACCAATTTTCCACAAAAAAAAAGACATGTTCTCCTTTGACCTGGATTGGGGGTCGCACTCGCCATCCATGTTGTCCACCTTTTACTGTTTACTGAGTAGAAGAAGCTGCAAATGTTTTCTTTTATACATGAACAAAGGGTCCAACAAACTGAAAATAAGTCATGTTCAGTATTTGGTGAGGTTTTTACCTCATTATTTGTAAGCCAAAATCAGGAGTGGAACAGTGAGATGGAAAACATAATGGAAACACGTCACCACTTCTGTATTTCTTACCCACTCCTGGTTTTCACTTACAAATAGTGAGGTAAAAAACTCACCAAACGCTCAACATGTGCATGTGGCCTAAAACACGTTTTTTTTACTTATGCCCCTTTGCATCACGTTTTTTTCCTGTTCGTGGGGATCCGTTTTTTTGCAGGACCACAAGGACTGGCCCGGATGTGTTCTCCAGATGCCATTTCTCTGTCCGGATCCAGGATTTTGAGGGATCCGACACAGAAAGAGCTGGGAGGAGCCGAGCCTGTAAATCACAGGCAAGTGGGCTGTAATTTCACTTTCGTAATGTATCTACATACATTGCGAATGTGAAATAAAAGAAAGCAATGGTTAAAAATAAAACAATGCTCACCTCTCTTCCAAGTGTCCCGCGATGCGAGGCGTCCACATCCGATGGCTGCAGGACCTTAATCAGCTGACCGGTAAGGGTTGGCAACCCGATCAGCTGATGTGTCAGATGACAGAATCAGCTGAGCAGTTTAAATTGCACGTGAACCCCATTTACGTCGTGATGCTGTATTAAGGTCTGCAGCCATACGAAGGTGGACACTGCCCATCACGGGACACTCAGCGGAGAGATGAGCATTTTTTTTTCTTATCTTTAACACATTGCTTTATTTAATCTCACTTTAGCAGAGTATGTAGATACACTGCTAAAGCGGAATTACACTGAACAGAGCAGTTTTAGTGTACTGAGCATGCTCACTACACTAAAACCAGATTCGGGACACTATCCGGTTTTTTACCGGATCCGAGCTCCATAGACCCCATGTTATTTGAATCCGACAGCGTCGGATCCGATTCTGTCCGATTGTGTTGGCTGCGTCCAAAAGCGGAGCAGTCTCCGATTTCGGGGACATGAAAAAAGCGGACACAATCAGATCCCTGCACACACACATGGCCATTAAGGACCAATCCGTGTCCATAGGAATACATGGAGGCCAAATCGGATCAGTTTTACAACAGATAGCCACGGATCCCAAAAAAATGTGATGTGAAGGGTGAAAACCTCAAGGGTATATCCATTTGTTGCATATTTGTTTTAAATTTTGATGCTGGAAATTGTACAGTTGTTCCATTTATATAAAACAAACAAATTTGGATAAATGGAACTGATTTTCTATCACAGAAAATTCTACAACAAAATTCTGCAGCATGAGAAACAATTCACCACAATTTGGTGCAGTTTTGCATGCAGAAAATCCTTTGCATTTTACAATTCCAGCATTGTGGATGAGATCTTATGAAATCACATGCTGTAAAGAAAATCTGTAGGAGAATTTGATCCGCTCTGTGAATTCTGATACACGTCAGATTAGTTTATGATATTCACAGCAAATTTCACATCTGGCAGTGTTGGTGCCGATTTCTCTTCAGATTTTTTGCTGTGGAAGATTTACAGAAGGATAACTCTTGGCTAACACTTCAAGAAAATGACAATGTTTTTTTTTGCTAGAGCATCTTTTTTGGTGTCTTTATGGTTGTTTTTTGTGGCTGCTTTGCCACCAAAGTTTGGCTTAACTTATATACGTAAAATAAGCAGTAGCTCCCAAACAGAAGCCACCGGAAGAATGCTTCATATCTTTAGAAATTTTGATGCTGTTGAAAGATTGAACATGAGCAGGAAGCAGTTTTTAAATTGCAGTAAGTACCGTATGTTTATTCTTTATAATTTTATTTAGAACTGGTACCCACCTGAAAAGACAATTGTGTGCACATTACCTTACAGCAAACCTTAAGAGCCACATTCAGACCTGAAGAGCCACTTTCTGCCCTTGAGAGCTACATGCAGCTCTTAGGGCCGTTTCACACCTGCACTCTGGTGCGTTTGGCTACATTGCGCTTGCGCAAGAGGTAGTGCAGTGCAAACGCAGCCAAGCGCATTGGAGCGCAAATGAAACAACGTGCGTTAACACTGCCATTATAGTGTATGGACAAGCGCATCAAAACGCAACCCAGAAGTGTGAAGAGGGGTTGCGTGAGCGCGCATGCACTAGTCCTCGCGCACCAGAAACGCGTCATGCGATGTTTCTGATGCGCTCGGACTAGCACATACGCACTCACGCAACGCCTCTTCACACTTGAGCTTCCGAGTTGTGTTTGGATGCTCTCGCCCATACAGTATAATGGCGGCGTTAACACATATCATTTCATTTGCACTCCAATGCGCTTGGCTGCGTTTGCACAGCGCTACCTCCTGCGCAAGTGCAATGCAGCCACACGCACCAGAGTGCAGGTGTGCACTAGGCCTTAGAGAGTCGTGATCCTCATCCAGCTCCTTACCCCTCACAGTAGTGACACCCAGAGCCCCCATTGCTGGTGTAAAGACTGCCAAAGCTTTTCCACAGAAATCACCCATACCAAAATCCAGATGTTCCTACCTTACCCCATTCACTTGCTGTTATATGTGGAGATACTCACAAAAGTCACCATCTGGAGACCTGTTCTTCATAACTGTTTGCTAGACCTGCAGCTAATGTACCATGCTGACAGAGAGTCACGAGCCACACATCATGGGTTTATGAGACACATGTGGCTCCCATGCTACAGGTTATGGACCCCTGCCTTAGAGGGAAGGTTACTTTAGTGTATTTTCTGACAAGGTCATATATCATTGAGCTACAGTAAATATATCTTCTGAAACATCTCACCTGACATATAAAAATGCTGTTTGCAAAGTATAATAATAATATATTTATTAATTATAGCGCTATTAATGCCATAGTGCTTTACACACATTTGCAACACTGTCCCCATTGGGGCTCACAAACTAAACATCCTATCAGTATGTCTTTGAATTGTGGGAGGAAACCGGAGTGCCCGGAAGAAACACACGCAAACACGGGCAGGACATGCAAACTTTTTGTAGATGTTGTCCTTGGTGGGAATTCAACCTAGGACCCCAGCCTGCAAGGCTGCAGAGTGCTAACCAGAGCCACCATAAAAGAGAACCTTCCATTTAACTAAAAAAAATGGGAGGTGAAAACCAGTGTGCCAGATTACATTATTGTAATTTTAAAAAGATCTCAAAATCAAAAGTGGCCAGTTATTTCTTATTAATTTAAACAAACAGCAGGAAGATCAGGGCACCACTGCAAGCCGCTTTCTGGGCGGATGATCTGTGGAGCGATCAGCGGTTCGTAGGGGTGTGCCAGTCACAAAGCAACCAGACAGCAACAAGTCTTTCAATAAAGAGGAGACGGCACTCACCCATACGATAATCGGTCCTTTATTCAGGGAGCTTTAGACATACGGTACCCGTGGAAGCGCACTGAGGCGCGAAACGGTGCCGTCGTCATCTCGGCCCCCTCCTCCCTCCCTGCAACCGTATGTCTAAAGCTCCTGAATAAAGGACCGATTATCGTATGGGTGAGTGCCGTCTCCTCTTTATTGAAAGATTTCTTATTAATTTCTTCTGCTACCTCCCTAGGCTGCTTTAACATTGCAATATATTCCTGTTCGTGGGGATCCTATTTTTTGCAGGACCCCACGGACAGGAAAGAACCGGATCGGATGTGCCTCGGATGCCATTTCTGTGTCCGGGTCCGTGATTTTCAGGGATCCGGACACAGAAAGAGCTGTGAGGAGGCAAGCGGGGCACTTTCACTTTCGCAATGTATATACATACATTTGAGAAGTGAAATTAACTAAAGCAAGTGTTAAAAATAAAAAAAAAATATCCTCACCTCTCTGGCGTGTCCAGCGATGCGCACCATCAAGTTCTGAGGGCTGAAGGACTTTTTGGGGCGGGACTACCCGATCAGCTGATCGGTCACATGACTGGTCACTGCGGTCATGTGACCGATCAGCTGATTGGGTAGCTCCACCCTCCAGGTCCTTAAACCCTCGGAACTAGATGGCGCGCATTTTTTTTATTTTTAACACTTGCTTTAGTTAATTTTACTTCCGCAATGTATATATATACATTGCGGAAGTGAAATTCAACAGGAACAGAGCAGTTTCAGTGTACTGAGCATGCTCAGTACACTAAAATCGGGTCCGGGAAACGATCTAATGTTTTCCCGAACCTGTGCTCCATAGGCCCCCATGTTAATTGCCGAGGACCGAGTTGGATCCAGTTCTGTCCGATTTGGTCCGCTGTGCCCAAAATCGGAGCAGTCCCCAACTCTGGGTACAGCAAAAAATCTGATAGTCGGATCAGTGACAAATCAGCAATCCAGCACCAATCCGTGCTCATAGGGATACATGGGGGTCAAATCGGATCCGTGGCTGTCAGATTTTTAACGGACAGCCACGGATGCCCAAAAAACACAATGTGAAACCAGCTTTAGTATTCAGAGTTTAGTTGTTTTTTAATCCATCAGTCTCCAGAAATGTGTGCCATTTTATTTTGTGCTAATTGTTAGTCTTTACCAAAATGGCAATGCTCACAGGATTCTCTCGAGCATGTCTTTAGAGTTCTCTACATTATTGCCATGTGAACAACGTTCCCTTTTATAAAGTCCATAAAAACTACTAGCAAATAAAGACTCTTAGGGTAGGGACACACTTCAGTTCTTGATCAGTTTTCCTGATCAGTGTTCATCAGTTTGTGTGCCAAAACCAGGAGTGAACCTTGCAGAGAGAGAAAAAGTATAAGTAACAGATTGACACCTGTGGTGGGTTTTAGAGTCACTCCTGGTTCTGGCACACAAACTGATGAACACTGATCAGGAAAACTGATCAGGAACTGAAGTGTGTCCCTACCCTTATCTCTAGAATCATATGGTGAATTTCTTAAAAAAGTAAGAGATTACTTAGGTGAGCAGCCTGAATAAAGTAAAAGCAAAATCTGTCCATGTTTCATATGATGACTGGTCCTCTTTAAGCAAGATTTCAAATGAGATTATTTAATACTCCTCCTTGGTAAGGAAAGCTTTGTTTTTAGCCTTGCAGTCTTGAATTCTATTTCTTGTTGTATTCAAGAATATGTTCCTTAAAAAGAGGAAATCAATGTGAACTAGTAATCGTCTGTTACATTCCCTTTCCATAAAGAAGCTATGCAGTGCTAGATCTGAATGTAACACATTGTCTGTGTAGCCTAAATACAAGTAAATAGATGTACAGAGACATTCATCATATTTTCCATGACTAATGTAATGCTCCCTTGAGTATTCCTGTACTCCCATCTCTTTTTAGCAGACAACCGAGAATAATATAACAGATGACCTCATTGTATTAAATATAAGGCATGTAGTTCTCGAAAAACATGAATGGTTACAATAAGTAGAAAGTGTTCTGTGGATGTCAAACTACAATAGTTAGGTACCATAGTAGTACATAGACGAACATGCTATAGCTTATGTTGTTGGCTTTCTGTCCCACATGTTCAACATTCAGGAGACTGTTTACTAATTGGTGCAGATATTTTATTGTTTTGCCCCTACTAATATAACAGCATAGCATCAATGTATGTGTAGTGGTCCTTAGTCACATGAATGAGACTGAGCTGCAATGCCAAAGACTGCTCACAAACGAGAGACAACATATGTTTCCTAATCTGACAACCCCCTGTAGGTTATTGCAGCTGCAGTGCAAAAGAAATATCTGAGCAGACATGGCTTCCCTCAGTGATATCCGTTGATCATGAAGGGTTAGAAACACCAGACCTCTGATGATCAGTGTCTTTGTTTAAAAAGAGGTTGCCTTTATAAGACAACCCCTTTAATAACTAGATTATTCTTATACAGTTCTGTTAGGAAATGATCAGTCTTTTCCATTTGTTTGCTAGCAACAAGACAATGTTGAGTAAAGAAGAATGCAAGAGATCAGTCTCACATGTCTGACATTCACTGTCCAAGCATGGATGTGTGATGGACGGACTGGCCATAGGTCATGGTTGTTCACCGTCCAGAAATTTCAGGACAGTCAGTCTAAAAATATTGCACTTTTTTGCTCTGTCTATAAAAAAAATGTAATAATTCTGTAATTTTTTGAATCGGGAGAAACTTAGAGATATTTTTGACTTGTAATTTTCATCATTTTTCAGTTACGGTGAATGTAGCTGATGTCATTATATCAGTGTTATGAGCTGTAGACATGTATCACTTACAATCATGATCATTTTTCAAAGTTTTCCAATTTGTCCATAAAAAATATTAGCTGTCCCTGATTTTTTCACAAGATGTCTAGAAAAAATAAAGTCAAGTTGCAACTCTGCTCTCAACCCGAACACAACTACCCAACATCCTTGTATATTCTGTCAAGTAAGAGATCAATAAAGCAGTGAAATAATTATTCTCTGATATACATAGGATCCCATAAATAAAAATGAAAGAATGTAATACGCGGACAAAAAAAATTACACTTGCGGTCAAAGATCAAAATGGCACCTGATATAATCACAAGCCTGCCAAAGAATGGTTTGGTGGCTTAAATGTGTCAAGATCCTACAAATAAAAGTTTCTGATTATTCATGATGATCCAAAAAATGGATCTGCAATTCACCCATTTATAAGAGGAGAACAGTGTATTATATTAATATGGACGTATAAATGCTGGTATTTATACCAATGCATAGTCTTGCTGAACCAGCAATAGTAAGTAAAGGAAATGCTAATATGCTCGCCGAAGGGTAGTCAAAGGTCTGTGCTAGCAGTGTAGGAGCTGTAGTAAGAAGTGTCCTAATCGATAAATATCCATGGCCAGGTACTTAGAAACAATTCTGTAATATGCGAAGGCAAGGAAGCTGCTTGGGTGCGCCAGCTGGCAGCACGCCAAGCAATGGATGCCGTGCGGTACTGTCCGTGAGATGTCCAGGCAGCATGGGATGTCACACACATGCGCTGTACGAGAGCTGGGAGAGCTTATAGTGTACAGTGAGTCCAGACACATTTCCTGAACTTGTGAGTTCCTTCTTCAGAAGAAGTTGTGTTGGCCGAAGCACCACTGCATATGTAATATTTATTTGTACTGACATATTACATTCTTACATTTATGGGATCTTATGTATTTCAGAGAAGTATTACTTTACTGTTTTATTGATCTCTTACTAGGGAGTGTTATTTAGGAATTTTCTGTCATTTTGTCCACGCTCTATTTTGATATACTTCAGATATTTTAGGGTATTTTCTAGTGTTAGCGTTATAGTTTTTTATATTTTATAACTTAACCATAGACAGGAGTGCTGTTTACCCTATTGCCATTGTACCAGTTTCTTTTTTGCTTGGTTAGAGAAATAGTTACTGGCTAGGAGCGCTGGGGAGCACAAATAAGAAGATTATTTATGAGTTAACACATTTATTGACCACAATATGTGTCCACAACGGATCGTTGTCTTCTTCAGGTGGATTTCCTTATTTGTGTTCCCCAGCGCTCCTAGCCAGTAATTATTTATTTCTCCAATTCTGTACCACCACCCTGTTCTGGGATATGATGTTATTGGAGCTGCGTGGACTCACGGATAAGCTTAACCAAGCGGCCCTGTAGAAACAGGACCTGTGGAGACGTCAGACCCCATGATCGGTGACGCAGAAGTCACATGACCACGATCCATCCAATCGGAGGAAGCTGGGAGTGGACCAGGAAGCCAGCATGAGCGGGATCAGAATGGAGCCAGTACCTGGAGGTCCCCTGTGTCATATGCTACATTGAGGTTGTGTGGAGGCGCTCAACCCTTATAGGTGAGAGGTGACCTCTCATTCACCCTAAAACTTGCCCCCACTAGACCACCAGGTTCTCCCTATGGGAGCGCTTTTATCTCTTGTATATTGCTGTCTTTTTTGTTTGGTGGCAAAGGAATTTTATTATATTTTACAGCTTTACATATGCCTATGAGACTGGCTAGCTCTGGAGACATGTGGCCAATCCAAATATTGCACTCCATGGACAATAATTATTGGATGTGTGAAATTGACATTACAGTGAACTATCATCATCTGAAAACGTTTTCCTTCTTCAAGATGAGATGTCCCTTATTTACTGGAGTCTCTCTGTTTTTATCTCTAGAGATCATGTGACTGTTTAAAGCTGCTTTCACATCAGCGGTTTTCGCCGATCGCGGCAGATGCGGTGAAAAAAACGCATCTGCCGCGATTAATGCATAACCGCTGCAGTTGCGGCACAGTTGCGGCAAGCCCCATACAATGTCTATGGGGGCTTGCGGCAGGTGCGGCAAGTGCGGTATCGGCACTTGCGGCAGGTGCGGTCGCAAAAAAAACCACGGCTGACGCGTTTTTTTTTTGCGGCCGCACCTGCCACAAGCGCCGAAACCGCACTTGCCGCACCTGCCGCACACTTACCGCAAGTCCCATAGACATTGCATGGGGCTTGCCGCAACTGTGCTGCAAGTGCAGCGGTTATGCGTTAATCACGGCAGATGCGTTTTTTTTCACCGCATCTGCCGCGAACGGCAAAAACCGCTGATGTGAAAGTACCCCAAGATGGATAAAAAAATGTACATTTTTGGTGAGCAAAGCTTCAAAAAGCATCATCATTATTTGGGAGCAACTTACATTTTCATTTCTGGGAATTGGAGAACTAAGGAATGGGATGCAGGGTAAAGAGGTTAGTCCGTGAACAACAACTACTGGACTAAATAGGTGATAAAGCGTGATCACTCGGGGTCAAAGTGAGACTGGGGTGCCTCGAACTGACTTTTATGGCCCACCCTAAAGTTTCATACTAACATTTGACTAAGACCACACTCATGGACTTAGTTATTAGCAAATACCTAGGGGTATTTGCTAGGAGGCTCAATAGCAAATTCTATCAGTTTCACTGAAAGAACAGTTGCATAATCCTGCTTAATTTTTATTCCGTTGTTTATTCCGTTGTAAAGGTGGACACCATAATTAAAGGCAAAAAGCCCTGATTATATTCAATAGGGTCTATCCATCACTATTTGCGTATCTGTCACTTGACACATACATCTCCTTCATAAGTTACATTTTCCATTCTGTTCCTAAGGCCCAGGGTCACATGAGTGTATGACATTGTCGAGCCCACTGGGACGAGGGTACTCGGTACCGGGCCATGTCTGCTACGGGGGAAGTCACGGGTGGTCCTGGTCCCGGACCCTGGCAAATAAAAGGGTGTATTTACAGGGGAGAATAGTTTATCGTGACGCCACCCACTATGTGCGGCCAGTAAGGGGGCCGCCGCTGCTGCAGAACCTCCGGGGATGATGTAGTGGCATCATAGATGGTATAGTTCCAGTGGGTAGAACTGTATTCCCCGGGGCAGTGATGGTATAGTCTATAATGAATATGGATGGTGGAGACGGGGTTAAAGAACACACACTTACGTTTTGTAGTAAAAGGTGCAATTCTCCTTCTCTCCTGATGCTGCAGCTTCTTCTAACCCGTGTGCAGAGCTGGCAGGCTTGTAGCTCTGCAGGTGGGATCCCTCTGCTGCTGGATGTAGGGCAAAGGTTGCAATCAATACACAGACTCACAGTTTTGCTGTTTTCCAAAGCTTTACTGCAGATGTTGTTGCAGATTATAGTCCACGGAGTCTGTAATGGGGATAAGCTCTCCTCCCACCCTGTCCGGGTCATCAGCTTCCTCGTGCTGCACGGTGTGTGTGTGTCCTGGGCTGCTGCTTCTAGCTGAACTGCTGGGACTCCTCACTCTTTCTCTGTGTTCTGCTGGTACCACTTGGCTAGGCAACTTGAGTCCTCTGTGCAGTGCACACCCCGCCGTGTTGCTTTGCACTGGTACTATGGGCATCTAGAAACCCCACTGCTCCTGCATTCACCGTGCTGTGTGTCAGTCACAGTACCGGATCCGGTGTCTGTTCTGTGCGCTTCTCTGGGGCGAGTAATGGTTGCACTCAAGCTCCCAGGAGTGTCTCTCTGCTCGTAGTTCTCCTTTCCTCAGACCCTCACTAGGCCTGGAATCTGTGAGCACACTACAGAAAAGATTAGCACAGCCTCTCTCTGTCACTGCAGTCTCTCTCTCAGTTCTCCCAGGAACTTAAACTAAACTCACTTCCTCATGAGCTGGAGTATTTAAGAGAGCAGGTGGTGCTGCACCTCCTGGCCCAGAGGTGCTAGTGTTTGTCAGTGTGGTGTGGGGAGGGAACCCATGTGATGTTATTGTGGCATATTAACCCATGGGGTGCCACAACATCCAATGTGGGAGCATCGGATGCAATAAACTAATAACACTTGCTCAAACCTTTTTGCAAGTGCAAGCCAAGTGGGATTGTACTGTGCTTCGAATCTTTTGCATGCGAGAATCATCACGCAGATAAGAAGGGGAAAGAAAGATTAATTGCTCCCTTGTCTATGTCAGCGTATACTGCACTGCACTTGGAGGTCATCCGAGTGCAGTCCAGTGTTTCACTCACACCCATAGCCTTGTATGGGTGCGTGTGATGTGAGACTCGCTGCCAAATACAGCATGCTGCAATTGTCTTTTTAGTCCAATTAGAGCTGAGAAGAAAATAGCATATTGGAACTACCCCATAGAATAACATTTGTCCTAATGCAATGGGATTGTTTTTCTCATATTGTACTAATTTATACGCTTGTGTGCAAGAGCCCAAATAATACAGTTTCAGTCACCACTTAATTCATAGTAAGTGATGGTGTACCACGCTCCCGGCACTGACTCACAGCCGGCTGTGTACTGATGCTCTTAGCAGTAACTGAAATCGCACTGGCTGCTCAACTTTGACTGAAAGCCTGAGCCTGCCTTGACTAAAGATCATTTCCTCCAGGCAACTGGGCTTGGCATCATAGGGGCTGTTAACCTACAGATAACCCCCATATCTGCAGGTTAATAATGTTTATTTCCATTAACATTACCCATTAAGAGTATCCAATCTTTTTTTTTTCTTGCCTTCATAGGCATATATGTGGGGAAAAAAGAATACAGTAGGTAATCTTTAAGAAACGTAAGAATAAACTAAATCTTATGGGTTTGCTCAAAAGTCTGGACATAGTTCTTGAATTTGGTACTACATTTATAATTTATTTACCAGTGAGAAGTGACATTAACTATCGTCATTTCCTATATAATCTATGTAATCTGTTAAATGATGTAAGTGTGAAATAAAAAATAACGTGCACATTGATCCACAGCCCAGGGCAGTCTCATTCACTCTTCACATTGTGACTCTAAGTTCACTCATTGTTTTCATAACCTCGAGCAGCTATAACTCCAGTAGCACATATTAATATATGCAAACCGGAAATGATTACCAGCCACTGCAAAGTAAAGCTTCTCTTTGAAATTAAAAGGGATGTCTGCCCTTCTGATATATATATATATATATACTAGCTGTGAGCCCGATGCAAATGCATCGGGTGTCTAGAATGTGCATTAATTTGATTATAGTAGTTATAGCTGGTGTGAGGACTTTTCGGGGGGTGTGAATAGTTTTTGGGGGGTCACATACTTTTTTGGGTGGGTCACATACTTTTTTGGGGGGGTGACATACTTTTTTGGGGGGTCCAATATTTTTTTTGGGGGGTGACATAATTTTTTTGGGGGGTCACATCATTTTTTTGGGGGGTGACATATTTTTTTGGGGGGGTCACATACTTTTTTGGGGGTGTCAGATACTTTTTTTGGGGGGTCACATACTTTTTTTGGGGGGGTCCAATACTTTTGGGGGGGTCCAATACTTATATTTTAATAAATTAATGTAATTAATATCTTAATGTAATTTTTTTTTTTTTTTTTTTTTTATTATTATTTTTTATTTTATTATTTATTTTTATAATTTTTTTTACGATTATTATTATTAAATTTATTTATTATTTTGTATTTTAATTGTTTTTTTTTGTATTAAAATTATGTTATTTTATTAAAAAACCGCATCTGCGGTGCGTTTGCGGTAATCCCCATACAAAGTATAGGGGACTTGCGGCAGGTGCGGCAAAACCGCACTTGCCGCACCTGCCGCAAGTCCCCCTATACTTTCTATGGGGATTTTTGGGGGGGTTACATAATTTTTTTGGGGGGGTCCAATACTTTTGGGGGGGTCCAATACTTATATTTTAATAAATTAATGTAATTAATATCTTAATGTAATTTATTTTTTTTTTTTTTTTATTATTATTTTTTATTTTATTATTTATTTTTATAATTTTTTTTACGATTATTATTATTAAATTTATTTATTATTTTGTATTTTAAGTGTTTTTTTTTGTATTAAAATTATGTTATTTTATTAAAAAACCGCATCTGCGGTGCGTTTGCGGTAATCCCCATACAAAGTATAGGGGGACTTGCGGCAGGTGCGGCAAAACCGCACTTGCCGCACCTGCCGCAAGTCCCCCTATACTTTCTATGGGGATTACCGCAACCGCGCCGCAACTGGCACTTGCGGCGCAATTGCGGTAATCCTTATGGGTTTGACCGCAACCGCGCCGCAAGTGCTCGCACTCAGCCAGCGACTCGCAATGCGGCGCGGTTGCGGTAATCCTTATGGGTTTTACCGCAACCGCGCCGCAAGTGCTCGCACTCAGCCAGCGACTCGCAATGCGGCGCGGTTGCGGTAATCCTTATGGGTTTTACCGCAACCGCGCCGCAAGTGCTCGCACTCAGCCAGCGACTCGCAATGCGGCGCGGTTGCGGTAATCCTTATGGGTTTTACCGCAACCGCGCCGCAAGTGCTCGCACTGAGCCAGCGAGTTAATATGCGGCGCGGTTGCGGTAATCCACAGGGCAATGGGGCACAGGGGCACAGAGGCACAGGGGCACAGGGGCACTGGGGCACAGGGGCACAGGGGCACAGGGGCACAGAGGCACAGGGGCACAGGGGCACAGAGGCACAGAGGCACAGGGGCACAGGGGCACAGGGGCACAGAGGCACAGGGGCACAGGGGCACAGAGGCACAGGGGCACAGGGGATGGCGGGGGTGACAGGGGCACAGGGGCACTTGGGCACAGGGGCATTGGGGCACAGGGGCACAGGCTCCGGAGCACTGTATCAGCATGTGCTGACAGCAGCTGCTTCGGAGCGGGAGGCACAGGGGCACTGAGGCACAGGGGATGGCGGGGGTGACAGGGGCACAGGGGCACTTGGGCACAGGGGCATTGGGGCACAGGGTCACAGGTTCGGAGCGGGAGGCAGAGGGGCACACTGAGGCACTGAGGCACAGGGGCACAGGGGCACAGGGCGGCTGAGGTAGCGACTCGCAATGGCCTCGCGGCCATTGCTCGCGCTACCTCAGCGGTACATCGCTAAATTTGTGGCCGAGCCTCTGGTTCTATTTTCGGCCACCGACTCGCAATGGCCGCTTCGCAGCCATTGCTCGTGCGTGGTGACGTCAGCGGCTCGCAATGGCCGCTACGCGGCCAATGCTTCGCCGTGATGACGTCACAGAGTGTGACATATCCACGGCACGTTGTCGGGGTCCGACACGAAAACGTCTTAGGCAATTATATAGTAGATATATATATATATATATATATATATATATATATATACGGTATATATATATATATATATATATATATATATATATATATATAATATATGTGACATATATGTGTATATGAATATATATGTGCATCTTAATGAATTAGAATATCATCAAAAAGTTATTTTATTTCAGTAATTCAATACATAAAAGTGAAACGCATATATTATGTAGAGTCATTACAAATAGAGTGATCTATTTCAAGTGTTTATTTATGTAACGGTTGATGATTATGGCTTACAGCCAATGAAAACCCAAAGGTCATTATCTCAGAAAATTAAAGTAGGGAGGATGAAGGGTCTGAGAGATAAAATATGACCTAAATAGGTATCAGAGGCTTCACCTTGTGTGGTTGTGAGGGTCACAACCACTATAAAAGCATATCACGGCTGCTGCAGTCTCCAGCATGGTGCATATAGAGTAGGGAGGATGAAGAATTAAAAACTGCGCTCCTGTATTCCACCAGACATCAAAGAGTGAGTATAATATTGATTTATAAGTCAACGCGTTCCAAGGCTCCCTGGCTTCTTCCTCAGGACAACTCAATATGATATTGCAATGTTTGCAGGTATTTCAGGGAAGCTTGAAACGTGTTGACTAATAAATCAATATTATATTCACCCTTTGATGGCTCATAGAATATGGCAGCGCGGATTTTAATTTGTTGAGATAATGACCTTTGGGTTTTCATTTGCTGTAATCCATAATCATCAACATTAACAGAAAAAAACACTTGAGATAGATCACTCTGTCGGTAATGACTCTATATAATATATGTGTTTCACTTTTTGTATTGAATTAGTGAAAAAAATAAGTTTTTGATGATATTCTAATTCATTGAAATACACCTGTATAACCTAACAAAAAAAGGAAACCATTTAGAAATGTATGATCCTTTATTTATTATAAAGATAACATAATTGAAACCTTTAAGATCAGGGAGAAGTGTGTCAAAAAGAAAAAAAATCCTATGCACAGCTGAATAAAATTATTATTGTTATGGATCATACTAATTACATAAGCTCGTATGGACAATTTTATACTTCACACACCATTATGCTCTAACAAGTGGGGTGACCTAAATAGTATCAGGGTATAATGGTGAGTTTATATGCAAGTAAGCATTTCTTGAGTAACCATAGTAATTATTAGGGTGGAGGCACACTAGAAGCGTGAACATCAGAGCATTTTTGATGCATGGCAATCATGTACGGTAAGTGGTTTCCATATTGTCTTGCGATTGTGGTGCGAGTGTGGCGCGAGTGCGATGCGAATAAGCTTTTTTGTCCACATCTTCAATCCTACAGCAATGTGTTTTTTCACAGAATGATTGTAATGGGTGTATCAACCTATTTAAAACACATCAGCTGCAAATTGTTTAGTAAATGACTGACAATATCTCCCTAATGGCCCCACAATGTGTGCGGAACCATATAGATGGGTGTAGTTCAAGAGGGCAAACACCCTGTTGTTTTCGTGTACTCATGTGTGGCTAAAAATGTTGTACCATCTCTCTCTAAACGTAACTGAGAGAATTTTGCTCCTTTGGGTGCTTTATAGTCGTTTTGGGGAGCCCCATCCAGTAGGGTCTACTCCTGTTCGTCGATGATTTTGGGTACATCCTGTGAACAGAAAATGTCCTACCAAAGGTAATTTCCATCGCCTGTGTGTGCTTTTCAGAAATAATCCTGACAAATTTTTTGCTCACTGCCGCATGACCCTGGCAACCTTTAGCTGAAGTGCGACCCCTGATTTCCCGGCAAGATACAATTATGCGAGCCAGCATTTCACACGGAGGAGCATTTTTGGTAACCTTAAGGTGTGTGTTTTCTGCTCATTTCAATTTTGTTTGAAAGTTTTTTTTTCCTAATTGTGTGTATGTTTTTTTCGTCTACCTTTGCATGAGAGCCATTTTTAATATACACACTGTTTTTCTTTGTTTTAACATATTTTTTTGTTTTGTTCTCTAGATTCTTGTCAACAGGACTGTCATATGCTGCCCTTCCTTTAGAGTTCCTACTGGGCAGATCCACAATCGGAGCTATAGTCAGCTCCGCTTGTGTTGCAATTTGGGATTGGCTTCATATCACCATTATGTCTGAACCAACAAAAGAGCTTTGGCTTAAGATAGCTCATGGCTTTCAAAATAAGTGCCAGTTTCCAAACTGCCTGGGTGCCATAGATGGTAAACACATTCGTGTTCGCCAGCCTCCAAACTCTGGGTCGGAAAACTACAATTATAAACAATTTTTTACAGTAGTCCTCTTGGCTGTGGCTGACCGCACGTACAGATTTGTTCTTGTCGATATTGGGGCTTGTGGTAGTCGTGGGGATTCCCAAATTTACAACTCCACAATGGGTCGGAGGATAAGCAACAACCAATTGAATGCGCCCCCAGCAAGACCAATACGTGGTGCAACGTCCGAACCCATACCGCTTGTTATGCTAGCAGACCAAGCGGGCCAAAATGAAATGTTTATGCAACTGTTATTCTTATTTATTTTCAAATATTTTTATTGAGTTATATGGGGGTGTTTACAGGGTGTAAGACATTACAAGCAGTACTACGAAACAGGGTTGGAGACAAAAACGTTGGGGTAGTCCGATGATTACATAGTAGAAGGTTAACATAGTATTAGGCGGTGCCTATCTCAAACAGGTGAACATTTCGAATAATGAAAAATTCCAATATCTTTGGTGGAAGTAATTGTCTTCGACATTAAAGTTTGACCAACAGTGGTCGGTTCGGAAATGGTACAAACTGTAGTTATTATATACATCAAAAACATGGGATGAGTTCAACTCATCAACCTATATTACAAAGGAAAATTTTACATAAAAAAACAACAAAGAAAGAAAGAGAGAAAACCTGAGATGATCAATACAGGGATATCCTAATATAATCAGTAGTGATAGGTATGTATCCGAGATATTGAGTCATTTTTTTTTTTTTTTTCATTGAGGTTTAGGGGTTAGGAGGGTTGTTTGTCCACGGCCTTGGTCAGGTGTTTCAAGGATTGTGTAGAGATCCATAGTTCCCAATTGTAGAAGTAAACCACCCCCCTTCAGCGATCATTGGAGGAAGTTCCTGCATTACGATTGGTAGTCGCTGCATAGGGAGGCATATTTAAGGAGCTGACCACTCACACTACACAATTGCTCGAGCGTCATGTATTAAACAGCCTCCTGCGATGCCTGCCCAATCATGATGTTCTTGCTTTGTCCTATCAGCATACGGACGTCTCGTAATCCTCAATTGTGGCACGCCTATGTGTTGTCCCTGTTGCACCAGGTCCGCCCATATTAGCTTGTTGTAGCGGTGTGTAAATGAGGTAAGGTGAGCTACAGAAGGTAACTTGTGGCACCCGGCGGTGTATCCAGAGATAGATGTAACCTACCGTAGCGCACCTTGTTGCGGCGTGTAAAGGTGGTGCGATTACCGTTTGCAACCGTTTGTGCGTGCTCGTGCACGTGAAGTAGCTGGTTGCATCCACCCGCCAGTAGCGGCGTGTAAAGGTACCCTTACTGTGTAAGTGAATTCAAAAGAGCAATGATTAGACATTCTGTCCGTTAATTCTGCGATGGTGGGAATTTCTGAGGTCTTCCATTTAGCGGCTATAAGTAGTTTAGCAGTGAGAATAATTTGGGATGTTATGAATCTGAAAGTGTGGGGAATGTCTGATATGCCAATTGAGATGAGTACCAGTTGTGGGGAGAGAGTGAGTCTGAAATTGGTAGTTCTGAATATTAATTCTTGAACATTTAGCCAGAAGTTGAGAATCTTTGGGCACCTCCAAAATACATGTGTTAATGTTCCGATTTGAGAACATTCTCTCCAGCAGTTCGGAGAATTAAGAGGGTCTATGTGATGCATTCTGGAAGGAGTCCAATACTACCTCGTTAGGATTTTA
Source organism: Allobates femoralis (assembly GCA_033576535.1). Classification (NCBI taxonomy): domain Eukaryota; kingdom Metazoa; phylum Chordata; class Amphibia; order Anura; family Aromobatidae; genus Allobates; species Allobates femoralis. The sequence goes on from JARQOC010000001.1 coordinate 193,438,560, forward strand.
AAGAAGGTTTCTTGGATGGAGGCGCAGTTGGTGTTTGCATAAGAATGTTCTATTGCCTTAGCTAGTTCCTCTAGTTCTATACTGTATCCTAATTCTTTCTCCCATGCTGTTATATAGGGGAGTTTATGAATAGTGAGGTCGTCAATCAGGGTACGGTATATATGACCAGTCATCCAAGTCGACTTTTTCAGTGGGTTTTCTAAAAGTTCCGTGATAGGCTTAGGGAACGTGAAGGCAACTGTTATTCTTTTCCACTTTATTACTTGCAATCATTGTTTTCAATTAGATCATATCTTTCTGCTTGCTTCTGTCACAGATTTATACAAAGCTAAGTTCTTTGAGGGGTGCACATTTTACTTGCAGGAGATCCCCGACTGGCCACTGTATACAGTCAGATATTATCATATTGCTTTTTGGCTGGTAAGAGTAAATGGAATTTACAGATATTGAAGGAAAATAGTTTCAAACTCCAAGATTCATTAATACGGTAAATGGATCACCACATTATTTCTATTAATTACATTTTTTAAATTTGGATTTAGGTTCCGGGCCTCCAATGCATTCGTGCGTTCTAATAATTATTACGGTAATTTCTGTGCACAAAATAACAAGTCTCACTGTGTGTCAGCAACAAGTTCACTTTACTGCACTGACAGAGTAAACATTTTACCAGAGTTTGTAAAAGTATTTGAGGTTGAAGACTAGAACACCAAGAAGGAAAAGATGTAGAATTATGAAAATCACAGTATTGATGGACATGTGAATGATATAAAAATGTTGCAAGACAAAATCAATGTAGCTTTATTGTATCTGGAATAAAGACTAGAAGAGTTCAGACACTGTACTTTTTGCTACACCATAATCCCTGGAGTTAGACTGCTGTGTCGTCCCCTCTTGGGGACCTCTTCCTGGTGTTGTCCACATGGTTTCCTTATGGAAACTTTTATGTTAGATACAATGATAGCTGAATAAGGCTTCACGATGGACTGTCAAATTGGTCCTGATTCCAGGGTGTTATTGTGGGTTGGCAGTGTACAGTTGCTTAATCCCTCTAGTCTTCATTCTAAGTACTCTAATAACTCAACATCGCATTGATTTGGTCATGCGACCGGTGGTATAGCCATTTCTTCAAAGTGTCCCAGGAGTCATTTTTTCAACACGACAGCGCCAGGAAGCATGTTATTCAGGCTACTGTGGTCAGTTCTTGAAGATTGGTATGGCCAAGTGCATTCAGCGTGGTATAACTTCGCTCATAAAAGAATTCTTAATTACTTTGATAGCATGCCAAGGCCTGTAAGTATGCACTTTTCTGGGCGTGGTGCTCATACTCAATACTGAAAAAATAGAGGTGTTTTGAAAATGTTATATCCATTTTTCCATAATTTGATATCATTAATATGTCTATCGCTCCTGTGATTTTCATCATTTCATGACTTTAACTTTTTGGTTTGCAATTCCAATGTTGAGTGTACGAGAGTCACATGGTTGACAGCAGGTTCATTTTAAAACCTAGATCCAGCAAGCACGGCAGAAAAGAAGTGTAAAAAATGTCTGTATGCAGGAACAAATTGTTCTTGCCACACCGTGACATGCTGTAAATCAAGCTCCAGGATCCTAGTTTTTGTTTCTTCCTGTGTTTTTCATCTCTTTCCTGCACTATTTTTTTTTCATCTTGTAATAGCAGAGGGATACATTTTCACTGCTCGCTGTTAAGAATGACCTTTCTGGATGCACTGATCTGGTGAAGTCTTTAGAGCGTAAACTTGGCTGGGTAAGGAGGCCTTTGATGCTCTTCTCTTTTTCACAAATAAACATTTTGTGCACCCTTTCGATATTGTTACAAATATGGTCCAGCTTAGTAATCAAAATAAAATGTAGACTCTGCAAAAAGCAATAATAGAGGAAAGTTTGTTCTTTCATAACCAAACGACAAAAAGAAGAACATCATTGAAATACTTAGCAACAATTGCCAATAAATAAAGAATTTTCTGATGATCACCCATGTTTGCTGTTACTATTGCAATCAGCATATTGCAGAAAGATGTATACAATGGCTGGGGTCACACTTGATCAGTTATTGGCCTTGGATCCGTTATTGGCATAATTTTTTGCACTTTTTTGTTCTAAGTCCAAAAACTTAGAACAAATGTTCTGCACTCAAGTGTGACTGAAATAGTGTCAGTTTTTTTTACTGGATCCCAAAAACGTTGCTAGCAGCGTTTTTGGGCGCAGGAAAAAAATGGATTCGTTTTTTTTAACATGGGGCCCTATGGCACACGGATCCTGCAAAAAATTGGCACAAAAAAACTGATCCGTTTTTTAGAGCATTGTTCAGGGAAAAATATGACAAACTCCAAAAAACGGAGAGCTACACAGGAGGGTCAAAAAGCACCCTAAAGAAAAAGGATCAGTTATTGAGAACAAGGGAAAAAACTGATGGCTAAGTGTGAACCCAGGCATTCTCTTATCTGTAAAACACCATGTCTCCCCTTACACACCACTGGAAATGTGGCACTATCCATGTTTTTGGCATATGTATGTTCTTTAAAGGGGTTGTTTGACCTCAGGGTACGAGCCCACAGTCACTCTGGGTTGTAAGGATCCTCCAGTGCCAGTGTCGAGAGCGGCGGGAGCGTGAATGCAAGTATGTTATTTGCATACATATGGTCACATGGTGTCTTTTTGCAAGTGAATTACGCAAGGCTGGATATGTGTAGCTGAAATGTGGCTAAAAGTATGCAAATCACATACTTTCGGTCACATGACTGCTTGCTCTTGGCACCAGAGAATCCTCATAGTTTGCACTGTGTGTGTTGTGCTGGCAGGACTCAAAAGTCTGTAGTCACAGAAAGTGACTGCAGACTTGAGGTCAGACTGCCCCTCTAATAAGGAAAAATAGCAGTCAAAAATCAATACCCTTTTACCTTGTGCCTGACATAAGTTGACCTATATCACTGGTTGGCAGCATCTACATATTTATCAACGTCTTCACGGCGTAAGAATTGGGCATCACTGCGAGTCTATAAGTATAAGTAGGTGTTTTGAATCTAAAGTCTACCTGAAAAAGCACAGCAAAATATCTCAAAGATGAATGTAGTGCACAGCAATTGCAAAACGACATTGCTGTTTTCATTTTCAGCCTTTTGTCACTTCTTTTAAGGGTATGTGCTCACGATCTGGAGGTACTGATGAGGGAAGCCACGGGTGAATGCAGGGAGAATGGAACCACCCTGTGCCCTCAATCTGCGTTTGGTGCCAGGCAGATTTTCCTTGCATTCTCCTAATGGGGTTCGCTTCCAACTCCGCAGCATTAAATTAACATGCTGTGGAGGTATGGAAGCGCAGTAACCTGCACCACAGGTGAAATTACGCTGCAGTGGGGAAAAGCACAGTGAGCATAGCAATTCTAGAAATTCACTGTGCTTGTACTGTAAAATGCAGTATTTTGGGCACCTCAGTATTATACTGCATCCAAAACGCGGCTATTCCACATCATGTGTGACTCACCGTGGCCGGGTCGACACGTTGCAGGTGTTTCTTCTTCCTCCTTGCACGGGAACCGCGCCTGCGGCTGTGGAGGCCCGGTGGTCCAGATCAAATAAAGACGTCGTTGAGTGAACAGATTAAGGGGTTAATTGTTTCGTGACGCCACCTATGAGTGCTCCGGTGAGATCCACCGGCGCTGCTTGGGCCTCCGGGGGATGGAATGCAGCAAGATGGAACACTCCCCACAGGCTGAGCGATGATCCCGGAGCCAGGAGCTGCACAAGATGTTCTGAGGCAGCTGCAGTTACCTTAGTATGAGGAGATAGACAGTTCATAAGAAGGCACGGACACTGAAAGTCTCTGTAACGGGTACTTTACTGTAACCAGCAGGTGATACATGGCATACAGTGATAGGTAACGGACCGAGTGGACTCAGCAATGACCAGTGTTTCTCAGAGCTCCGCGGTGTTCCTCCATTGTAACTAAGCTGTGTTGCCGAGGTCGCCATGGAATGCCAGGTCGGGTACAAGGAGGCTGCTTCAATTGCCCTACCGGGGAATTCTGACCGGATTTGTGGGGAGCCTTGGGTACTTTTGGTGGGTACTCCGCTAGCTAGACGACTCTGTGTGTGCGGCGGTGGTGGGGTGCTCCTGTAAAGCGGTCCCTCCACTCCTGGTTCGCATAGCAGTGCTGAACAACTACTAGCTTCGATACTAGTAGACCGGTTGTAGATGGGCACGGGATGTTTTTGGACCCGAATGTAGATGCCCGTGGGCCGGTTGTTAAGGCTCCGGAGTAATGGCGCCCAATCGGGGGTGATGGCCAGGGGGCTGCACGGGACTGTGCATGCCCCCTCTCCTAGGTTGCAGAGCTTGTTGTTTTTGCTCCCTTCTTCTACGTTGCCAATTCCGTTCTCCTCTAACCCACTACCACTACACTCCGCCCACCAGGACCTTATTGGCCCTCTATGCTGATGATGCATGTAGGGTATAGAGCTCTGAGTTTTAACTGTGTCATTGCTTAGTCAGAGAATATTGCTGCTGCTGTCTTGGCTGCAATACCCTTCTGTGACGCACTCGTTGCGGGGCGCCACATGTGCATGCAGCCTAACTGCTTCAGGGTCTGGACTGGTTCAAAATATACAATAGTTCTGAAATTCCAGAGCATTATTGTGAATAATATACCTACCATATTTGCAGTTGTGTAGCCAGGCTCTGATTCATCCTGCCCATGGTTTGGGTAGCACCAATCACCTGATAGTTTCACTTTAAGTTTTAAGTTTTTTTAATGCAGTGCTTACAAACTAAATATGAATCAGATAAAAAGAGCAAACAACGTAGAACAGGAACTTTTTTTGCTTCCTTGATAGGCTCACATCTACTGTAACAATTCACAATTAGATCTGTGCCTCAGAGAGTGAACTACTTTTTTTTTTTTTTTTTTTCATTAAATCCTATTTTACACACTTAATTTTTGGCTACGTTCACACGTTGCATTTTTTTGCACGCACTTTTTTGATGCGTTTTGCGGCCGCGCAAAAACGTGAATTCTCACTTTATTTTATGGCCGCATTTCTCCAACAATAGCGCAGGGGAGAAGTGATGTCACACAGGGATGGAAGAATCCTGTGTTCCTCCCCTGTGTGACATGTGTGACAGCCTTTTTGAGCTTCATAGTGTATTAATATACACAGCGAAAGCTAAATAAAAGTTATCCAAATGGTATTAAAAATAATAAAAATTTAATACTTACCCTCCGCTGGCTGTTCGGGTTACCGGGAGCTGAAACACCCACATCTACTGTCCTTCGAGTACCTTGCAAGATCTGTAATTGGTGGCTCGCGATCATGTGATATGTGACGAGCATATCACATGATCGCGAGTGACCAATCAGAGATCATAGGTCTTAGAAGGACATTAGATGTGGATGTGTTTGGTGCTGGTAACCATGAACAGCCCGGTGAAGGGTAAGTATTTAATTTTTTATTATTTTTAATACCATGTGGATTTTATTTAGGTTTCGCAGTGTATATTAATGCACTGCGAAACCAAAAAGGCTTGTCACACATGTCACACAGGGGAGGAACACAGGATTCTTGCTCCCCTGTGTGACATCACATCCTGCAGCACCGACTTTATACGTGCTGGAATTGCGCATTGTCTGAACGGTGATGCGTAATTCCAGCGGGAATAATGGCCCCTATGGGAGAAACCTCGGGCACACTTGTGTAAAGAATTGACATGGTCGTTTTTTTTACGTGCGCAATTTCTCCCATAAAAGCGCAGCGTATATTTACGCAGCATCTGCACAGCAAAGGTGAAAGTCCATTCACTTTACCGGCGCAGGTGCGCTTTAGGAGAAAAGCGTGTGCAAAAAAGTGCAGTGTGTGAACGTAGCCTTAGGGTTTAGTTTTCAGTCCTGCTGAGCAATTTATCTCGTAATAAACTTTAAAATACTCAAATGGATTAATACGAAGTGATCAATTCAAATGTAGGACTCTAAGGGTACTGTCACACCTGGCAATGTCGGCGGCGTGGCCTATCGACGCCGACATCGCTGATGTGAATGGGCGAGGTCGACACATCTGAGTGGTCGCCTGGTTTCAGAGACCACTCTGGGGTTATGTGTACACATTGCCCCATGTAAATGGGGGACGGTGATCTGCCAGGCAATGGGGGCCAAAGGCTCCCATGTTAAGGCATCGCCGCTGGGGTTTTTAGACACCCCAGCGGCGCCGCCGCCTGTCAGATCGCCGGTGCGTCACCGAAGGTGTTGCCGCATGTAAACATGCGACGGTGATGCTGGCGGGGCACCAAAAACGTGCACGCTCCCGCCCGTCACCGCCGACACCTCTGGCGATGTCACCTGGTTTGACAGGCCCCTAAGGCGGTGTGCACACATTGCATTTTTATTACTTTTTTTTAAGAGTTTTTGAGTTCACGCTTGTCACAAAACTACAAGCAAATTCTTATGCTAGCAAAGTGAATAAGAATCCTGAAGTATTGTGTACACATTACTAATTTTTCCATATCCGATTTGGTGATTTAAAATGCCTATTTTTTTATTAATACTTTCATGGTAATTTATGATATTTGCAGGTAAATTAAGGTAATTTGAATTTGTGTCAAATGATTTTGTTTAAAAAATTCCATCTTCTATATGTTACTAATTTTATAAGAATATTATTTGTATTATGGGTCACTTACATATTGGTCAATACAAGTAGTGTAGAAATTCTTCCAAATGTTCTGTGCATGGATGTATCGTAGAATTATTTTTGGTTTCATACTTGGCAGTGGAATGCTGTCACAAGGTCAAAGCCGAGTGTGTTTTTTTAATTTCTGTAATTTAAGTTTCCTTGCCAGAGAACTTGTCCAAACGACAGAACGCTTCCAGACTTCCAGCCCAGACTACTTTTTTGGCAGAATGCAAAGAATGAGAAATCTCCTTGCCCTATTTCTCAACACAGAGAAAGGGTCTGAGCATACCAAGCGGTGTGCTGCGTGTTGTGTGATGTCATATCTACGGCTCTATTTTCTAAACATTTTTTGGCATCTGTTTTTCAAATGTAATCATCCAAAATGATTTTATAAACATTAAACCTACATTGTGAAATGTTTTTATAGCTATCTGTATACAACCGAGCATTAATTTTTACTCATACTTATATAAAGTATAATTCGTACTTATATACTGTAAAGTACCTTTTTTACAATGGTAAGAAACTGACTTTCAAGGTATGGTATTCCTCACTTATATGGCACCATTAAATCCACATCACTTTACAGATGTGATCATCACTGGCCGCATTGGGGCTCACAAATTTAAATTCCTTACCAGTATATCTTCAGAAGGTGAGAGGAAACCGGAGGACCCAGAGAAAATACACACAAACACAGGGAGAACATACAAACTCCTTGCAGTTGTATGCTTCATTAGTGTTCTGTAGATATGCAGTATTCAGGCTTTTGGGCCCATTTTGTACTGTTTATTTTTAATATCCTCCTTATAAATGCCCTGTTGCTTTGGTGTATAAGTGATTGATATAAGAAGATCAAATCCTATTAATAACTTATTAGAGTCTTTGCACTAGGCGGCATTATGAACCAGTGTTCTACAGGTTATTAATAGCATGCCCATATACTGCTGTTGGCCCGTACTGTACATTCATAAGTCTCTTATTATATAGTTGTGAGAACAAGAGATAGCAGTAGTAAGGGAATAATTCTTTGATTCTGTCAGCACTATAAGATGGAAATTCCTTTCCTTTACTTCCCAACATGCATTGCTTCTATCCCAGTCCAATGGTTTGCCTGCCCTAGGCTGAAGACCCACCAACTTCACATGCAAGAGGGCAGAAACCGAATGAGAAAGCTCTCCCTCACTCCCTCACTTCCTATAATTCCTGTCTGCAGATAGAGATAGATTACACTCAACAACAGGCAGTGGCCAGCAACATTGGGTTAAGGTCGGCACGTAGAGACTGGCACATTGGAGAGATTTTTCTGGGAGTAACACAACAATTTTAAAATTACTATTTGCTACGTTATTAATGAAAAAAGATCACCGTAAGTCATCTGGAAGTACCATGACCATTAAAACCCAGCTGTGTACTATGGACAATTCTCTTCTGCTCTTCTCTTGGTGATTTGGCCTTAAAAAGTACATGGGAAACCCACACCACATCTGCACTTCGTAAATTATGGGAAACCATTACCTGCAGACTACCTAAGTGTCAGCAGGTCACTACGTCAGTATCAATACATTTTTTGTGTTTTGCACTAAAACTTCAGTATTCCCAATGATCAGTGTGTGCATCTAATAGAAACGCACACCAATTTTTTTTTCTTCATTTAATTTCAAAAGTTATGTATCATGCTGCAGTCTTTAAAGGCCTTTTACATTGGACAAAAACATAGAATAACACTTTAAACCCACAAATTGCTAATAGGTGGCATTACAGTCTCTGTTCTCCTGCTCTCTAAAGAGATAATTTGCAAATTTAAGTTCCAAGGAGAGCATTGCATGGCCTATAAGGGTACCTTTACATGCTGCAACTGGGGTGTGAAAACTGAGAGGCAATCCGGAGCCCCGTTACCGTCGCCGTGAAATTGCTACGAAATTGCGGCGTGTATTTGGGGAACCCAGTGGCATTTTTGAAAGTTGTGCCCGGTTTCGACTTCAGAGCACTTCTCGAAAACCAGAAGCAATCATGAAGGGGAAATTCCCTGCTTTTGTCTTGTGAAGGGGCGATAGGGATGGAATCAGCGTCACCTACTGATTTCCCGGAGGCGTGCCACAGCGTGCTGGAGACTACCACCCCCCAGCGATGATTGCTGGTGGCTACTGTGTTTCCATTGGCTGTCCTTTTACAAGGCGACATATTTGAAGAGCTGTCCATTCACACTACACAATTGCAATGGCATCATGTATTAGCCAGCCTTCCTGCGTAGGCTGGCCAATCATGACGCTATTGCGTTGTCTAATCAGCGTGTTTGGGGCACGGAATACACAAGTCTGTCACGCCTATGTTCTTGCGGCGCTGAACATGTACGCCCACATTCCTTTGGGGATTGCGGCGTGTGAAGCGGCGTCGGGTGTCAACCAGATGTTTCCCACTGTTGGTGTGGGATCTTCCGGGACAACACATCGCCATAGGTTGAAGGCGAAATTTCGGCGTGTAAATGCGCCTTCGGCGTTCGGAGGCAACCATTAAAAATATGCACGCGCTCATTAGGTCGCCTTCGATCGCCGCCAAAGGTTGCGGTGTGTAAAGGTATCCTTATTCTCCCTACGTCAACTTAGTGCTTTGCACAATGAGAAAATTGACTAAATTATCATTGGAGACTTTTCTATAATAATACCACATTACTGAATTATGGGTCACAAGGACAATGATTTCACAAGAGTATGTTGGGTTACAACACTGTCTTTTAGCCACCTCTAACCTTTCCAGATATCACTTTGTAAGATCTTGCATTGGATTTCTGAAGTCATATGTTTCAAGTTTTAAATCACCATGAGTAAACTGAAGATTTGTTAAAAGTCAGGAGAAGAGATAACATTCCTACAGTATCTCAAAAATGTGTTTACATTTCAGGTCATAACATGAGTTTCTCAGAGAATTTTGGGAGGTAAAGCACCAGTCCAGCAATTAGTTTTTTCTTTTTCAGCAGAATGAGGTTCTCATAGAGATGTATAGAGCTGTGTCCTCCGGTGTACCCCATAAAACACTGGAGCTGCAGGCAGGTGACAAATCACTAGAAACTGACTAGACCGGCAGTGGTAGAAGATGAAACCACTGGAGGGTGAGTATAATACAGGGGACAGGGGACTTAGGCTGCCTTCACACTTGCAGATGGATCTGCAGCGTTTTGCAGATGCATCTGCAAGTGTGAGCATGCTGACCGCGGCCCCTATTTTTATAATAGGGCGCACGCGGTGTGAAAGCTCTCATTCACTCCTATATGTGTACTGTCAGCAGGCGTATGCCTGCTTACAGATCACACTCTCCCGCCCGCAGCATGGACGCTACATCTCGCGTCCACAGTGCGGACGGGAGTGTGTGATCTGTCAGCAGGCATACGCCTGCTGACAGTACACATATAGGAGTGAATGAGAGCTTTCACACCGCGTGCGCCCTATTATAAACATAGGGGCCGCGGTCAGCATGCTCACACTTGCAGATGCATCTGCAAAACGCTGCAGATCCATCTGCAAGTGTGAAGCCAGCCTTAGATAAAAAGCATCATTCCAATGGTGCAATAAAAAAAACTTTAAATAAAAGAAGAAATTCTTGCCAATATGAGGAATAGAAAAGTCAGAGTAATGTCAGTATTTGCTATGAGCTAAAGAGAATGTAAACTCTCCAATCTTAAAGATTCAAGCTAAGGCCACATCTCCAGTTTTCTGTTCCATCATATGAGCAGAAAACTGAAAATCAAAAGTTTGCTAATTAGGAAAGCACTAGATTTTCAAGTAAGCTATGCCACCTTACAGGCTTCCACCCTTTATAGTCCTTTTTTATCAACTAAATCAAGGTGTTAAATTAAGGTCCTGCTACTGTTGAACACTCAAATTGCAGTATGTACCATATTTTTTTGATTAAAAGACGCACTTTTGTTCCTCCACATTTTGAGGGTAAAGTTAGACTTATAGTCTGAATCAACATGTACCATAGGGGAAGGGGCCGCTTTGGAGTGGTGTCGGGGGCTGGATCAGAATGCAGAAGCAGCAGGAGGTCACGTGCTCCCACTCATTAGTCTCATGTAATATGCATTGCACCTGCTGTCCATCACCTCGGTGCTGAAGCTGCTACGAGACATGGACAGGGGAGCGGCGCATATTACATGTGCCTGTGTTGAGCGCAGGCTTTGGGGTACTCGAGTGTCAGGTGGCAAAGGGGTTAGCTGTGTCACGGGGAATGGCGGCCACGCCTGACCCCGTGTCCTGGGATGTCTTTCAAAAAGGGGTGATATTTATAGGGGACTATTTACAAACTTTGTCGTGACGCCACCTGTAGTTTCTGGTGATTTGCACCAGCGCCGCGACAGTCCGCCGGAGGTAGATGGTATTGCGGCTAGTGTGGTAAAGTCCTCCACAGGTAGGATTGGGACCTCTGGGGCAGCGTAGTGATAAGGGGCAGCATGTAGTGGAGCTGTGATGGTATAGGGAGTGCTGGAACAGTCTATGCGAGGGGCCGATAATGGAGAGGAATGATACACGCACACTGCAAAGTCTCTTTTACCTTTTACTGATGTTTGTCAGGTAAGGACGTCCAGGGCACTGACGGGTGGACAGGTTGCACAGTAAGTCCCCCCAGCAAGTGGGTATAAGGCCTCCTCTGCTCTGTAGTGGTGATTGAAGCACAGCCTGCTTGCAGCCAGACTTGCCTCCTGTCTCTTCCTGACTCTGATGTCTGCCTCTCCTGTGCGGCGACCGGGTTACCTTCTCTGATCACTGCGATGTTATGCTCCTGTGTCTAGCTCCCTCTCCTGACCTACAGAGGAAACCGGGTAGCCGAAGCCTCCGCGGTACGACGGGGTTTTCTGTGGTCATATAGTATCCCACAGGTGCGGATCCCCAATATCCAGTGGTTCTCTTTGGGTGAATTTCCTCAAGTTCTTCCTAACTCCCTTTTGGCTACTTGATCCTTGCCTTCATTCCCACTTAGGTTTGAGGGACGTAGAAGGGCCACTCCAGGGCACTGGTTCGGGCCTAATCGCGGCACCGACCACCAGGACGTCTTCGCAGCTCTCCTAGCGTCTGCACACTCTGACTAGCTCCTCCCCCAGCAGCAGTATTTATAGAGGATCTTGCCTAAGGTCAGCAAGTGGGGCTCCCCCTACTGTGCCAGGGTGGAAGATGTTGTATGTAGTAGGTACCTGCTGTGGAAACCCAGCTGTGCATTAGAGAAGTATGTGACTACCTGTGTGAGCAGGGTGCCACACCTGCACTCACCCCTCCATCCTGGATATGCCTCCCCGTCACTCTATATGCCTCCGTGCTGGCGCGCACATAGTAATATAACAAATGCTTCTAACTTGCCTACCGCTGCTGGCTCCTTTGCTCCCAGCTCCTCAGTGACTCTTCCTGTGTCTATACCCATCATCACTGTGTCATCACTGTGCCGTGTCGATAACATGATCTGATGCCGGCACAAACACAGGAAGAGACACTGAGGAGCTGGGAGCAATGGAGCCAGCTGCAGAAGGTGAGTTAAAAGCGTTTGTTATTTTACTATGTGCGTGCTAGCAGGGGGGCCTATAGTTTGACAGGGGGGCATATGTGCTAGCACAGGGTGGCTATATGTGCCAGCACAGGTGGGCTATATGTGCCTGCATGGGGGGCAATATGTGCCAATATTGGGAGGCTATATGTGCCAGCACAGGGGGGCTATATGTGCCAGCACAGGAGAACGATGTGTGCCAGCAAAGAAGGGCTGTATGTGCCAGCACAAGAGGGCCTTATCCAGGATGAGGGACTATGTACCAGGATGGGGGTTATATATATATATATATATATATATATTAGGATGACGGACATATATAAATATATATATATATGTTTGTAAGACGGACACTGGCATTATAAGACGGATCCCATTTAACATAAAAATAATTTTTTTCTCTTTTTTTTCTTCACCAAATTTAGGTGCATCTTATCCGGTGCATCTTATAAAGCGAAAAATACGGTACTTCAAAATTCACACACAATGTATTTACTTCACAAACCCTCTAATAACACATATATCAGTGGAAAAGTAAAATTGCGGACACTGTTGCTTACCAAAACTATTTTCAGGACCAGTGGGGTCCACTAAAAACCTTGGTCTGCACTGACCACGGTGTTGCTAAGTCATAAAGCATTCAATAAAGTCTGTGCGGTAGAAAAAAGACAGCACTCATGGTATGCTTATGGCTCTTTTTTTTAACCTTTGCTGGTTACATCACAAAACTGGGAGGAGTGGTGGAGGCAGACAACGGCCCCAATGACACACCCCTTCAAGACACACCCCCTTACAGGCCCCAGCAGTATATACAGCAGCCCAGTGGTATACAGCAGCCTCCCCAGTGGTATATACAGGCCCCAGCAGTATTACAGCAGCCCAGTGGTATATACAGGCCCCAGCAGTATTACAGCAGCCCCAGTGGTATACAACAGCCTCCCCAGTGGTATATACAGGCCCCAGCAGTATTACAGCAGCCCAGTGGTATACAGCACCTCCCCAGTGGTATATACAGGCCCCAGCAGTATTACAGCAGCCCCAGTGGTATACAGCAGCCTCCCAGTGGTATTTACAGGCCCAGAAGTATTACAGCAGCCTCCCCAGTGGTATATAACGGCCCAGCAGTATTATAGCAGCCCCAGTGGTATATACAGGCCCCAGCAGTATTACAGCAGCCCAGTGGTATACAGCAGCCTCCCAGTGGTATATACAGGCCCCAGCAGTTTACAGCAGCCCCAGTGGTATACAGCAGCCTCCCAGTGGTATTTACAGGCCCAGCAGTATTACAGCAGCCTCCCCAGTGGTATATACAGGCTCAGCAGTATTATAGCAGCCCCAGTGGTATATACAGGCCCCAGCAGTATTACAGCAGCCCCAGTGGTATACAGCAGCTCCCAGTGGTATATACAGGCCCCCCTCACAGTGTCCCAGCAGCACACACAGGGTATATACAGGCCCTCTCACAGTGTCTCAGCAGCACACACAGACACAGGGTGTATACAGGCCCCCCCCTCACAGTGTCCCTGGCAGCAGCACACACACAGGGTACATACAGGCCCCCTCACAGTGTCCCAGCAGCACACACAGACACAGGGTATATACAGGCCCCCCCTCACAGTGTCCCAGCAGCACACACAGACACAGGGTATACAGGCCCCCCCTCACAGTGTCCCTGGCAGCAGCACACACACAGGGTATATACAGGCCCCCTCACAGTGTCCCAGCAGCACACACAGACACAGGGTATATACAGGCCCCCCCATGCTGCCGGCTGCTCACTGACACTGTCAATAAATATTGTTATTAGCGGCGCCTCTCACCTCTGGGCCCAGTGCAGCAGCAGCTCCTGCTCCTTCCAATCCTGGCTTGTTGTCTGCTCTGTGTGCTGTAAGTGACCGGTCACTCGGTCAGTAAGTTAGCAGGACAAGTCAAGGAGGACTCGGAGCGAGGTCACAGGCCGGCCAGGGGGCGGAGATCTGCAGAGAACAAACACACAGCGTCAGGCAGGCAGCAGGCTACAGACTGGCGGCGGCAGCCCGTTGATCTCTGTGTGCGGCGCCTGCGGCCACTTTGCATAGGAGCGGCTGCGGTATCCACCTCGCCAGGGGGGGCTCGTCGGGCACGGCCGTCCCCGGCCGGGCCCCCACACCCACACCTGACGGCCACACACAAGACAATGACAACAGGTATCGCAGGCGGCGGGCGCAGCTGCCGGTATAGCAGCGGCTGCGTAGCAGGCGCTGGGTCCGGGCCCCCCACAAGCGCCGGGCCCCAAAGCGACTGCTACGGCTGCTATGCCGGTAGTTACGCCACTGCTGATGTTGATATATGTGTTATTAGAGGGGTTTGTGCAGTAAATAAATTGTGTGTGGATTTTGAAGTATATACTGCAATTTTATTGAGTGTTCAACAGTAGAGCACCCTTACTTTAGAAAACTGAAAATGCCTAAGGCTGCTTTCACATCACATTTTTTTCCTGTCCGTGGGATCCTACTTTTTGTAGGATCCCACGGACAGGAACAGACAGCATTGGAGGTGACCTCCAGATGCTATTTCTGTGTCTGCACTTTCTCCACTCTGTGCTGTCTTTTCCCCTGAGCGCTACCTTTTGCCTTTCTCTCTGCTCTGTGTGCTGTCAGCCCCTGTGTGCGCTGTCTCTCCCTGTGTGCACTGTCTCTCTCTATGACTCTGCCTCCCCTGTGCCTTTTGCCTCCCGTGTCCCTGCATCCCATCACCAAGCCACTATACAGTGCTCACCACTGCGCCACCATACAGTGTTCACCACAGAGCCACTGCACAGTGCTAACCACTAAGCCACTGCACAGTGCTAACCACTGAGCCACCGCACAGTGCTAAATACTGAGCCACCGCACAGTGCTAACCACTGAGACACCACACAGTGCTAACCACTGAGCCACCACACAGTGCTAACCACTGAGCCACCGCACAGTGCTAACCACTGAGCCACTGCACAGTGCTAACCACTAAGCCACCGCACAGTGCTAACCACTAAACAACTAAACCACCGCACAGTGCTAACCACTGAGCTACCATACTGTGCTAACCACTGAGCCACCGTACAGAGCTAACCTCTGAGCCACCGTACAGTGCTAACCAACTGAGCCACTGTACAGTGCTAACCACTGAGCCACCATACAGTGCTAACCACTGAGCCACTATACAGTGCTAACTATTGAGCCACCACACAGTGCTGAGCAGCGGGTGTTGGCAGGAGATTAAAAAATGGCCCGACCGCCGCTCACTGCAATACCGATAGAGATTAGCGGCTGCCACCGCCGGGAGTGAGCAGCGTGCGGGCATTTTTAAATCTCCCGCCAATAATGTGCTGCTCAGCTGATTGGTCGCTAGTTATACCCATAACTTGACTGATACTGCTCATCTCCTGGGTGTGTCACCGCTGACCTCTCTGTGGCGGGAGATGATTGCAGCTAGTGCCGCTGATCTCCCGACGGAATAGCGGTGACATGTCACTTGTTACAATCCACCGCGACTAATGATGCCGCGGTGGATTGTGGGATAGCGACACAACTGCCGGAAGTTGTGACATAGGCGATTCACAATTATATATATATAGATAGTAATAATAATCTTTATTTATATAGCGTCAACATATTCTGCAGCATTTTACAATTCAGAAGTTCATATACACACAGTCATAAGTAACAGTTGTCTAGGAATACAATAATTAAAGCACAATAATGACAGCCCTGCTCATAAGAGCTTACAATGATACGGGGGTGACAGATTACAGGGGCTTATTTACAATAATGTTGCAACCAATTTAA
Source organism: Allobates femoralis (assembly GCA_033576535.1). Lineage (NCBI taxonomy): Eukaryota > Metazoa > Chordata > Amphibia > Anura > Aromobatidae > Allobates > Allobates femoralis. The sequence continues at coordinate 193,454,580 of JARQOC010000001.1, forward strand.
GAAAGTGTGGAATAGATTTGAGCTGCATGAGTGGCTTCCAGCCATTCTTTGTAAAGCATTTTGTGTCTGGTGGAGTGAAAAGGCTATGTCTGAGTGACTTTGACTAGGGGGCATTATAGGCCGCCCTAAAGAGATGTGTTTTTAGGGAGCGACCGAAATTATGTAAGTTGTGGATAGACCTAATTTCTTGGGGTAGAGCATTCCAGAGAATTGTTGCAGCTTAGGAGAAGTCTTGGAGTTGGTAGTGGGAGGTTCGGATTAATGCAGAAGTGAGTCTAAAGTCGCTTCCAGAGCGAAGAGAACAGGTGGGGTGATAGACAGAGATGAGGGAGGAGATGTAGGGGGTGCTGTACTGTGAAGAGCTTTGTGGGTGAGAACAAGCAATTTGAAATGGATCCTATATTGTACAGGCAGCCAGTGCAATGACTGGCACAGAGCAGAAGCATCCGAGTAACGGTTAGCCAGATAGGTGACCCTGACTGCCGCATTAAGGATGAACTGGACTGTACTTATAGAAATTTATGAATAACATGCAAGTGGGTGTCATTATTTGGGGACCTGTCCTTACTCTCTGTGTCACTGTCCAATCATTGACGATATTACATAACATAGGGCAACATCGGCAATGCCAACACAGTTGTCAAGTTTCTCAAAATTTTTCATAGGAAAAAAATGTAAAGATACTAATACAGACATGTTTGCAGTGCTGACGGTTCTTCTTTTTAAACTTAACTACAAATGTTATTAGAAACAAAAATGAGTGACTGAACGGGACATAGCAATGGAAACTTTCATTTTTCAATCATTTTTATGTTTTTTTTTCCATTGGCCTGATTTTGCAATATTTCAATATTTCAGACAGTTTGAAAATGATTTGACTGTGACGGCAGAATGGTATACAGGATAATTGTATTGACATAATACAAGGATGAAGTCAGTGTACACAGGGCCCCTGGCAATAACCATGAAGCGTAGCAATTATCAGTCATCTCATATCTACCTTAGTGATCTGATGGCTGTGGAATTGCTAGTGTCTTTTTTTTAACCTAAAGACGCCTGGATGTAGTTCGGTAATATCTTATTCTTCAAGAGCGTTATTCAGCTTTTGTATCCAGCAGAGCATGTTTACTTTCATATTTCTTCAAGGTGAATGTTTTATTTTTTATCTGTTTGCAGAGTGATATAAAGTGACATGAACTGAATGTATTATGGAGAAGAATTTTAAAAACTTATATTCCAGTATGTATTTTTACGGTTTCTAAAGAGTTTGCTACTAAGTTATCAAAACATCATAGCTATCCCAAAATAGTATCCATAAAAATGACAGCTCACCTCCCAAAAAATAAGCCCTCATGAAGCTCTGGCGACTGAAAAATAAAAATATTCAGAAAAAGGAGACAACCTAATTCTTGTTTTCCAGAACATTATGTGGTGAAATAAATGGTGCCATTCAATCCTACAATCATTCCTGCAAGAAAACAAGCCCTCATATGGGTATGTGGATGGAAAAATAAAAAAGAAGAAAAAAAATAAAAATACAAAAACTAAAATTGCCTGTGTTGTATGGAAACCTCTTACAGTACTTTGTTTGATTGTGCTTTATTGTGGCACTTAAAGGGACTTTGTCACGTCATTTTTCAGTATGATACTAATAGTTCCCTTGAATAGTGCTCGGGCAGCCCATTCAGAATATGTAAAAATCATTCTTGTACTCTTTGTAGTTCTCTTGCTATAAGCATCTTCACACCCTGCAGGCAGCTGTAAAAGTAATTTACCTGATTCCTAACAGTGACAGTATATAAGTGTTATATACTGCCTATCCAAGCTGGTATACTGTCTTTCCCCTGTGTGCTGTCTCAGGCTTCTGCAGGCTGCTGGGGAGTGGGTTGAAAGGAGGGAGGTGTTTTTTGCTACAACTCTTGTAGTAACATCACTGGCCTGGTGCCTTCTGTGAGATATTTCTATGTTTTATGTGAATATTTGTTTTCCTGCATACATGTAATATGTGTATCTGCTGAGCAAATGATCAAATGTTTATAGAAACACAAAGAAATATCTCAGAGCACACACAATGAAGATGTCAGATGTGCATCTGCTAAGAGAACACACCTCCTCCCCCCTTTCTCCTCTGTCTGCAATGAGTTCCTGCGCCTAGCAAGCCGACCACACACATACAGACCAGAGGAGGGCAGGGCAGCGTAGTGATGCATGAATATTCATTCCTTGGGGAGCAGAGAAGCAAGTGATCACTCACTGTGATTGACAGGTGGAATGAATCTTTTCTTTTGCAGTTTACAGAGGATAAGTGGGAGTTTAAATAAAAGAAATACATGAATAGAGAGAGCTTAGAGAGATGAATTCGAACATTATATCAGTTATATATGCATTTTTGACCCGACAGAGTCGCTTTAAATTGGGAACAAGACATTGGAGACATTGTATTGACTTTTCCTACAATCTTGAGGGGAAATATTAATAACTGTTGCTGTTTTACTGTTACTGTTATTACTATAACACATCTGGCCTGTGAAATTAGTCCTTTGGACTTTAGCTTGTCCGTGGATTTAAGGGGATGTAGATTGTTAATATTTGTGTTTAAATTACAGTTATATTTATAACTTTTCATTTTCACTTGTACACATTGAGTTTAACAGCCTCGTAGAATAAATAGGAAATGATTTCAGGCACCGGCAGTCATTGGAACATTAAATAGAAAATGTTTCTGAAGGAACTTTTAGTCTGTCGCTGGCAGACGGGCAATGTAAAACTTTAAATTGGGTAGGAAAATGGTAGAGACGAAATGTCTTTTAGAAGACTTCTCATTAGTTCCCGTCTAGTGTGTAGCATACATTATAGAATATAAATATGTAATTTCAATTATTATTTTTTTTCTGTTTGAGGATGATCTAATTCATTATTCCTGGGACCCATTCAATTTATTCAGTGTTCTGTAAATGACCATGAATTTGGAATCCACAAAAAGAGGTTTAGCAATGTAGCCTTGGTTATATGGAAATAAGGTGCACATGTTATGTTTGAATAGAGTCGTTTCATAATTTATTACATAATGAAATCTAATGTCTTGCATGAAATAAAGCACAGAAAATTCCTTCATTCCGCCTTGTTATAGCATGTATCCTATTTCAAGAAAGAAATTTTACGCAATATGTCTGCTGTAGAGTTACCAATAAGCAGTGACCACAGGGCTAGCCAAATGGGTAACTAGACAGTTCCCTTACCCTATAGGAGTCCTAAAAAGTAAACCCCAATAGTCAAAACATGTGTAGCATAGGTCCATTTACACTACATGATTATTGTGAATGAGTGTTCCTAGGAACATTAATTTATGGTAATTGTATGGCCTAAACAGGCTGCTGAACACCTGACACAGATATCAGTGCATTGGCTGTCTTACTGCTGTACATGGGGACCTCCATATAGCCATCATCTAGTCAGGTTTAATCATGTGTTGTTTCTCAAAGTTGATTTGACCGCATCTTTATCATCTACAAATGAATACTGTTTATCTATGGTTGCTTTAATATATAGAAACTTAATGTATATTACCCATTCTCAAATCAATGGTTTCTTGACGAGTCTATTCAATGTTGGGTGTAACATGTCAGAATGCTAGTAACCAAGCACAGAGAACTAAAAACATTGAATTTAACCTAACTACATTTTGTAAGCCACATTACTTACAAAAAGCTAAATAGAAAACAGTCAGTCATTACTGTTTGCCTTGATGGATGAATAGTGTTGTCTTGTTTCTGGGTGTATGTTGCACTATTGGATTCCTTTATACCTTTCCATGATACTTATTTGGGTAGGTAAAGCTTTTGTGTTTTAGAGGATGAAGATTGTAATGATACACAAGTCTAAGGATGTGTAAAAGTTTATACAATTAGTTTTATCTGTCACACAGTTTTTCTCATTCTTCTCCAACTGTCTTGGCAGTGTTGAGCTCTGTTCAGATTGCATATTGTGACGCTCTGCCCGATGATTTGTCTGGTTTTCGGAGATCAATACAAGACTAGGGTATCAACTTGGTGTGTGCTGATTCATAGGCAGGCTAGCAAGAGTTGATCTCTACTGGTCTGTTTGCTCCTATTATCACATGTTGGAGAAGCCTATCACGGTGGCTGCCCTCCTATGTATGTTGGTGGAATCCTTCTACCCATGCAAGCTATAGTTTGTCTTATGTTGGTCTGTGTGGTTTATATCCTAGACTCTCTGGTGAAAGTTGCGCTATTTGCTTAAAGTGGTTGTGGAAATTTTCCCCAGTTGTTTTGTTACTTTCTACCTGCTCTTGTTTTTCCTCCTGTAACTCTATTGTCTTTAACTTTGTTTTTGGTGCTTAGAGACTGAGTTTTGTTTATTCCTGTCTGTCTCATTACTCCCATGTCCAGGGGAGGGGGAATCAGATCAGTGCTGGTCAGGAGCAATGCCCGATCAGAGGCTCAGGCCTCCCCACCATCAGGAGTACCCCTGAGATAAGGGATAGCACCCTAGCTTGGAGGGACATATCAGGCACTCCAGTTCCCCGTTGACCCATAGTCATCGTGACATAATCTTAGAACAAGTAGGAATATCTCTATGATACTTTGATTAATGTTTGTAGTATGGGGTTCTATCTAAGTAACAACATATATAGTTTATCTAAAAAATAAAATGTCAGAAGAGCCTAAAAGTCCTCTTTAAGCCCCGGTCACACTAAGCGAGATCGCTGCTGAGTCGCAAGTTTTGTGACGCAACAGCGACCTCAACAGCGATCTCGCTATGTGTGACACGTAGCAGCGATCAGGCCCCTGCTGTGAGATCGCTGATCGTTACAAAATTTAGGGTGAAGTCTATCTCATGTGTGGAGGCCCAGACATGTAAATCAATTTCTGAATAGAGATTTGGTAATCATCAGCAACTATCACTATAAATCCTAATGATGCCATAGAAGACTTTTCATACCATTAGCCTGTATATTTCCTCTTCATATGATGCGTGAAGGCCATCCATAAAGTATGATGTGCATATAAGCCTACAAAGAAGTGTAGGGGGACAAAATATTTCATTTGACAGAAACAGAAGGTTAAGTGAATGCAGTGTTTTGTATATTCCTAGAATGCCTGAATTCTTCTCTTGATTTTCCACTCCAGCCTTTGTTTAAAAGAAGAATTCTGTCAATTACATGTTTGCCTGCCCTCCAGCTCATACAAATGGAAAGACCCTTTAGCTGAGTGCTGACACAATCTCTAGTTTACAATATGATGGTTCAATCAGATTTAACCAGATGTGAGCTGTCAGACAGTGAACCGCTCTCCTCTCTCGTCTGTTTGACAAAAGACATTTTATAGCGGTTCCTTGTTTGCAGAACTGGAAACAAGGACTTGCAAAATGTAGTTGCATCAATGCTATGTGTACAGTGTGTTTGCAATAAAAATGAAAGACAGACATGACAGACAGATGAAATTACTTAAGTAAAGTATTAGTTAAGAAAATCCTTGCTACATGTTACAATACAATAGTATATTAGACTACTAGAGGAGTAAAAATATGTCCACTATTTCCATTATTCTAGAAAATATATGCTTTAGCCCATGTGTACAGCTTGGAAAAGACCTAAAGTACTAAAACATAGCCTTTAACCCCTTCACCACCTGGCAATTTTCTATTTTTGCTCTCTTGTTTTTTCCTCTCTTGGGGGATGAGTTGTGTTTTTCAATGACACCATTCATTTTGTCACATAGTGTACTGGAAAATGGGAAAAAAATTCCAACTGCGACGAAATTAAAAAAAAAAACAGTGTACAATTCCACAATAGTTTTTTGGGTATTTTATTTACCGTGTTCATTATATGGTAAAACTTAGGCTGGTTTCACATTGTGTTTTTTTCCTGTCCGTGGGGATCCTGTTTTTTGCAGGACCCCACGGACAGGAAAGAACGTGTGGCCTCCGGATGGCATTTCTGTGTCCGGGTCCGTGATTTTCACAGATCCGGACACAGAAAGCCTGAGCCTGCAAAGTGCAGGCAAGCCGGGCACTTTCACTCCCGCAATGTATATACATACATTGCGGGAGTGAAGCATGGTTTAAAAGTAAAAAATATATATCCTCACCTCTCCAGCTTGTGTCTCGCGATGAGCGCCATCTATCCAAAGCTTAAAGACCTGGTGGGGCGGGGATACCTGATCAGCTGATCAGTCACATGACCGCATCAGCTGAGCGGTTTAAATATCCTGCCCGATTTTGGCGGATGCGCGATTTAAACCGCTCAGCTGATGCGGTCATGTGACCAATCAGGTGATCGGTAGCCCTGCCCCACCAGGTCCTTAAGCTCGGGATAGATGATGCACATTGCGGAAAACGCCGGAGAAGTGAGGATATATTTTCTTTATTTTTAACACTTGCTTTAGTTAATTTTTCTTCCGCAATGTATGTATATACATTGCGGAAGTGAAATTAAACAGGAGCAGAGCAGTTTTTGTGTACAGAGCATGCTCAGTACACTAAAATCGGGTCCGGGAAATGATCAGATGTTTTCCCAGACCTGCGCTCCATAGGCCCCCATGTTAATTGCCGCGGACTGGGTCGGATCCGATTCTGTCCGATATGGTCCGCTGTGCCCAAAATTGGAGCAGTCCCCAACTCTGGGTACAGCAAAAAATCAGACAGTCGGATGAGTGAAAAATCGGACAGAATTGGATCAGTGAATAATCGGACGGCAATAGAGCACCAATCCTTGCTCATAGGGATACATGGGGGCCAAATTGAATCCCAAAAAACGCAATGTGAAACCAGCCTAAGCAGTTTGATTCCCGAGGTCAGAATGAGTACGTAGATACTAAACATGTATAGGTCTTTTTTATTTAAGTAGAGATAACAAAAATTCAGAATTTTGTAAAAAAAAAAAAAATTAGCGTTTGGCAACATTTTCCAACAACCATAATATTTTCATTATTTGTGATCTGGGGCTAAGTAATGGTTTTTACTGATATCATTTTTGGGCAGATGCAATTTTTTTTGATCGCCTCTTATTGCATTTTACTGCAATGTTGCGGTGGCCAAAAAATGTAATTCTGGTGTTTTGAATTTTTTTTCGTTACGCTGTTTACCGATTGGATTAATTTTTTTATATTTCGATAGATCAGGCATTTCTGAACGCAGCAATGCCAATTATGTGTATTTTTTTTATTGTTGTGTTTTCAATGTGACAAAAGGGGGGTGATTCAAACTTTTGCATTTGTTTTTGTAGAAACTTTTTGTCACTTTATTGCATTTACTAGTCCCCTTAGGAGACTTAAAGCTGTGATTGTCCGACCGCTTGTGCTATGCAGAGCAGTGCATCAGCAGTGCCGGCATAGTAGAAATCATGATTTACCATGAACACTGGCTTCACAACCAGCATTCACAAGACGTTCGTCATGACCTGTCATCAGCTGCCCCCCGGCTGTTATGACAGCTCATCTTTGACCCACAATCACATAACTGGGCCGTCAATGTGAGAAGGGAATGATGCATCCCCTGCCTACATGTGTTAAATGCCGCTTTCAGAGATTGACATCAGGATTTAAAGTGTTACCAGCTGTGGGTGGATCCCCAAGCAGATCATCTGACTTGTGCAGGGAAAAATGTGGACTCGGGACACAATCTTTCACATAAATATATGTCAAAGTTCATAAAGGGTTACATTTTTCACCTTCTTTAAAGGCTTTCCATGCCGCCACGTGTCTGTAGCATGTCAATTTAGCGCTGGGGAATCGGAGGCAATTTTGGTAAATGAATGCAGGGAAAAGTGGCCGTAATCCAAATGCAGGTCATGGACACGGGTGGCTGCTTTCACCTGCAGAGATACTCGGCGTCCCTGCAGGAGCGGAGATACAGTATCTCCGAATCATGTTCACATACACTAATAGTGAGCAATTTAGTGTGAAAAAAAGAAAATATGTTCAGTATTACGACCTATTAAATTCTGTGAAATACCTGTGGACTCAAAACACTTAGTATACCCATAGATAAAATCCATGAGGGGTCTAATTTCCAAAATAGGGTCATTTATAGGCGGTTTCTGTTGTATAGGTACCTTAGGGGCTCTGCAAATATGACATGCGATTCACAATTTATTTCAACCTTTCCAAAATTCTAATATTCCTCCTTCCACTCTGAGTCCTCCCATTTGTCCAAAAAAAGGCTTCTGTGGGGTATCGCCATACTCATAAGAAAGTGGGTAACAAAGTGTGGGGTCCACTTTTTGGTGCTACCTCTTGTAAAAGTGATTCATTTTCTTGCTAAAGCAACATTTTTGTGAAAAAAAGAGAATTTTCAATAGTTTCTGAAATAGAGTAATTTGTGGGGGGGTTTCTGCTGTTTAGGCACCCTAGCGGTTCTGCAATTGTGACATGGCAAATATTCTCCTTCCCCCCTGAGCCATCCATTTGTCCAACAGAACGGCTCTGTGGGGTATGCATACTCATACGAAAGTGGGAAAAAGTGTGGGGTTCACTTTTTGGTGCTACCTCTTGTAAAAGTGATTCATTTTCTTGCTAAAGCAACATTTTTGTGAAAAAAAGAGAATTTTCAATAGTTTCTGAAATAGAGTAATTTGTGGGGGGGTTTCTGCTGTTTAGGCACCCTAGCGGTTCTGCAATTGTGACATGGCAAATATTTGCTCCTTCCCTCCTGAGCCATCCTATTTGTCCAACTAGAACTTTTTGGCTACATGTGGGGTATTGACATACTCATACGAAAGTGGGAAGTAAAGTGTGGGGTCTACTTTTGGTGTTACCGCTTGTAAAAGTGAGAGATTTCAATACAATAACCTATTGTTATCAAATCTGTGAATTACCTGTGGGTTCAAAATGCTCACTTTACCCAAGACAAATTCATTGAAGGGTCTAGTTTCCAAAATGGGGTCACTTGTGGGGGTGTTTCTGCTGTTTAGGTACCCCAGGGGTCCTTGAAATGCAACATGGTGCTCACAATCTATCAGTTAAATTTGTGTTCCAAATTTCAAATGGCGTTCCTTCCCTTCTGAGCCCTCCCGATTGTTCAAACAGAGGTTTCTGACCACATATGGGGTATCAGCACATTCAGAAGAAACTGGGTAATACATTTTAGGGTCCAATTTGTCACGCTTCTAAAAGGGTAAATTGAGGCTAAGCAACATTTTTAGGTAAAGTGTACATTTATTTTTTCATTCCAATTTGCATTGATTGCTTTAAAGCACCTGTAGGGTTAATAAACTTCTTGAATGTGGTTTTGAGCAGTCTGAGGGGTGCAGTTTTTAGAATCGTGTCACTTTGGCTGTTTTGTGTCCTTTAGGCCCCTCAAATTTACTTCAAATATGATGTGGTCCCTAAAAAAATGGGTTTTGTAAATTTTGATGTAAAAATGAGAAATTGCTGATGAACTTTGAACCCTTATAACTTCCTAACTAAAAAACTTTTTGTTTCCAAAATTGTGCTGATGTAAAGTAGACATGTGGGAAATATTATTTATTAATTGTTTTGTGTGATATACGGTAGCTCTCTGGTTTAACAGAATAACAATTCAAAAGTTGAAAATTGAAAAATTTAAAATCTTTGCTAAAAATTTTTATTTTTTTTGTTTTTTACAAATAAACACTAAAAATACCATTCCACATTTACCACTACATGAAGTCAATATGTCACAAAAAAAACTATCTTGGAATCACTGGGATCCATTTAAGCTTTCCAGAGTTATTACCTCGTAGGGCTCGGACACACATCAGTGAAACTCGTCTGAGTTTACTGTGCAGAAAAATCGCATTGCTCTCGGACCAATGTTAACTAATGTCCAAGAGCACATTTTCGAGTCTCATACGCTTTTTCCACATCCGATTCTCGGATTGTGAGTCAATTTCAACATGTTGCGATTCTATGCGAGTCATGGAGAGACTCGCCAATGCAAGTCTAAGGGTCTGACACAAAAACTCGGATTGCACTCGGAAAGCACTCGCACCATCCGAGCTGATGCGAGTTTTAAATTGATACATTACCATTCTGTAGCTCAGACAACTGTAGGAAATGCACCTGTAAATGATTATATAGTAACATAGCTGCTGAGGAAAAAACTGATTGCACTCGGAAAGCACTCGCAAGCCACACTGAGCAAAACTAGGATCACACTAATCCGACGCTCGATCCGAGAATCAGACAGTTTTTACACTCTGATGTGTGTCCATACCCGTAAAGTGACACCGGTCAGAATTGCAAAATTTGGGTTGGTCATTAAAAATTGTCAAAAAGTAGCTGTTGCAAATAATCAAGGTATCCAGATGATTGAGCGCTCCCAAGGAGATTGACCTTATGATAAGGACTCTGACTCCTTTTTTTTTTTTTCCCTTCTTGGAGATTTATTTCAAATGGCTTCACAGTAGTAAAAAGTCATAAAAATCATAAAAGCATAATTAAAACAACGCGTTTCGGCTATAAATGTCATAAAATAGACTTCCTCAGGTATAACTTCTGAGAAATATTGTACTTTTACATTTAGATCTGCGCCTGTTTTCTCGCTCCCCACCCTTCTCTGACCTACAGCCTCGAGGTCTATTGTGTGCAAAAAGTAGCTGTTGACTTTTTTATTAATATATCCCACTTCTTGAAAGGTGCAGACATGGTAGTGAGATAATCAGTGTTATTCGTCTCAGGCTACCTTCACATTACGATTTTGAAGGGAGCCGATGCTGTCTGATAAATTCGGACAGCATCGACTCCCTTCTGATGCCTGGAATCGGATGACCAAATAGGGTCCCATGTTAAATTGATCGGACCGAATGGGATGTGCACTAAATGGCATCCGATTTGGTCCGATCCGATTTTGTCCAATTTTATTTTCGCTGCAAAAATCGAAGCATGCTCCGATTTTTGCACCGATAAAAAAATCGGACAAATTCGGATCGGACCAAATCGGATGCCATTTAGTGCACATCCGATTCGGTCCGATGCCCATAGGGCTGCATGGAGGCAAAAATCGTTCCGATGCTGTCCGATTTTTATCGGACAGCATCGGAACTGCTAAAATCGTAGTGTGAAACCAGCCTCAGCAGTCAGTGGTTTTTATTTTATGTCTGATAAGTGTATATACAAGTGCCCTGATGAGCAATGGCTTCAACATGTAATAATTGCTCATGTCTGAAGTCTACTATAGCATCTACTGAATAGTGAACTTATTGTTAGTAAATATTCTGATTCCCAAAATAAATGTAACATTGATGTGACAACACCACAGACTTCTCTAATGCTCATTTCTCATGCTGCTTTAGTTTCTAATTCTCACCTTTCTTATTGGGTCAGTAGTGAAAGGTAACCTGGAATTCCTTTCCTTGTTTTGTATTATTTTTGGCTATTTAGCTGACTTTGGCAGGCTTCTGTCAAAATCCGGAAAATACATTTCTCGGTGGAAACACAAGCCAGCTCCTTGTCCGTTGTAACTTTCCAGAATTCTACAAGTAAGGCTTTATTGTTAGCTAAGCCATTTTTGTGATATTTTTTTATTATGCTTTCAAGATTTAGGCCACATACAAAGAAAAAACTAACAGGAAACAAGTTAGCTCATAGGCTTAGTGGAAGTTCTACAACACAGTTTGTCTAGATGAACAAGTCATGATCTCCAAGGACTTTTGCACCCAGTGTCAGAATGGGGAGACTAGGTGCTAGTGTACTTTTCAGTGTGCTGCATTAAAAACAACATTACACTATTTCACCTCTGGGGCAATTGTTGCCACTTTAGTGGTAGCTGTGCCTCATTTTTTGAAAAGTGGGGACTCTTGTTAGGTTCTCTTTGTTGTGTGGTGCATTATTGAGCAGAGTTCTTACTATAATACTGCTCTGACAATTGTGCACCACTTCCTAAGTAATCAACCTTAAAATGCTGGGCCTATGCCTCCTGCCTAACTGACATTGTGGCCCAATAAAAAATCTATAAGATACATATTACTTTGCTGTGGTGTGACACTAATTTTTTTGAAATGTGGGGACTCTTGTTAGGGTTTGATGCATGACTTGAGCAAGGCTCTCTGAGTGACATGCCTACACCTGTCACTCATTCTTATTACTCTCCTTATTTGTAGAAAACTGCTGCCACTTTTCCCCTGTGACTCATCCATCTGTCAATTCCATCTGTGAGTTTCACCCATCTCTGAAATTAAAGTGAATTTGAGCCACCTCCTATATTTAAATGATTTTAAAGAGTGTGAAGTCTGCCACAGACCGTGTCTCATGCACCCATGCTACGCCATGAGACTATTTGTACTGTAGGTAGATGTTGTCCCTTTTCCTCGGGTCAGGCACTAATACGAGCAGTTTGGCAGCTTTGGGCCCCTTTTAACATGTTTTCTAGTCCTTGATTTTGACTCCCATTGATTTGAATGGTGTTTGGAAAATTCGGCGAACGTTCGTCGAATAATCGTAGAACTGTCTACATTCGGCCAACAAATCCGAATTCGAACACTCAGGTGTTTACTCATCTCTATTACAGAAGACCAATTTTTCTTTATATTCTTCAAAGAAGTATCAATTGGTTACAAAGGTTAGTCACAAAACAATTGGTGAGTGCCACATTTCAATTGCCTTTTAACATTATTGTAGACTGTAAATTCACAGATATCCTAAATAAAAGTGGTCTTCTGTGCCATCACTAGGTATGAAAGGATGCCTGTACTATCCGCCCGCATTCATCCGTCCAACTGTTCCTCAATAAGTCTTTCACATCTTACCATCACTGAGTCTGTTAAGTCAATCAGGTCTGGGCACAGCACATTTTTGGAGTTGTTTAATGCTGTACTTTGAAGGTGTTTTTCTCTCCCTTGGTCTCCATAGCTTGTTTTCTTTTTTAGCAGGTACTATTTGCATCTCAGCTGTCAGACTCAGCATTTATGAAACATCAGAGCGCTTTACAGAAGATTTGCTGCACTCAGTGTTTACCGGAGAAAATATTTATATTTTCTCTGGAAGCGAAAGACGTGTATATAAGGAGACCGCATTTTGTTGCTATTGACACTAACTTAGCTGCTCTCATCGAAAGATCCTGAAAATCTGAAAGATTCTTTTATGTAAATTTCCAAAGTGCAAAAGCAGAGCTTAAATATGGACCAAAAAAAAGTAACCAATACACGTGGGAATGAAAGTATGAAAGTAAGAAGATCAAGTACAAATTCAGGAACATTAAGCACGACAGCTGAAGATTGGTTCTGGGTGTAACAAAATACTTAAAGGAAACCTGTAACCAGGTTTTTCCTATTTAAAGTGCGACCACTGCCAGTAAGCCATAATATACAGCATACTGGAATGCCATATACAAGTCCCCAATCCAATCTGTATAATATTAAAAAGACCTTTTATTATACTCACCTACAAGGCTGGTACAGGCCGATGGGTATCGCTGGTCTTGATCTGGCACATCCTCTTTTCTTGCAATCGCCATCCTCTTTCCTTGCTGTATGAGGATAAAGTGTCCTATGTCATCCTCACACAATCTTCTCCATTGCGCTCCTGTGAAAATGCACTTCTCCCTGCCCTGCTAATGACAGGGCAAAGTACTTTAATGTTCAGGTGATGGGAAGGTTAAAAGATGCCCCTGCATGCACACTACTTGGCAGAGCAGAGAGAAGTGCACAGAATCGCAATGGAGGACACTGTTGATGATGTAGCACAGGAGGACATCGATTGCAATCAGAATGAGGCACCGAATCAAGACCAGCGACACCAATCGGACCAGACTGCCCCGTAAGTGAGTATAATAAAAGCAATTTTTTATGTTGTACAGATCGGCTTGGAATACACAGCATTCTAGAATGTTGTTTATAAGGGTCTTACTGGTGGTATCTGCTCTTAATATGGGGAAAACCTGATGATAGGTCCACTTTAAAACCCTACGGGTTCCTTTACACGCCGTCACTGCGTAGTTGCGTAGCAACTGCCTGGCAATGGGGATTTTTGTGACTGTTGCCTTGATATTGCTACGAAGTGGCGGCGTGTAATTTGGGAAAGTGATCGGGTTCCTCGCAGTTGCTTCGGGTAGCTGTTTCCGAGCCGTGTTCTGAAATCCAAGGCAACTCAAAGGCACAATTGCCATGGTAGTGGTGTGTAAACGGGGGACAGGGATGGAATCTGCGTCGCCTAGTGATTTCCACGAGACGTGCCACAGCGTGCTGGATACCGCGCCCCATCAGCGATGATTGGTGGGGGCTACTGTGTAACCATTGGCTGTCCATTCACAGGGCGCCATATTTAAAGAGCTGACCATTCACACTACACAATTGCAATGGTGTCATGTATTAGCCAGCTTTCCTGCGCAGGCTGCCCAATCATGACGCTATTGCGTTGTCCAATCACCGTGTTAGCGTCACGGAATACACATCTCCATCACGCCTATGTTTTGGCACCGCAGAACATGTACGCCCACATTCCCCTACTGATTGCGGCGTGTGAAGGGGCGACGGGATTCAACAGGCAGTTATCCACAGAATCTGTGGGAACTTCCGGGGAACCACGATACCTTCAGTTGACAACGCAATGGCGGTGTGTACATGCAATATCAGCGATCGTTAGCAACCGTTAAAAACGTGCGCGTGCACGTACGGTTGATACCGGTTGCCAGGGATAGTGGCGACGTGTAAAGGTACCATACTAGTTTATCACATGTAGCCACCACATATGTAACCATATAGGGTGGGTCATTTATATGGATGCAACTAAATAAAATGGGAATGGTTGGTGATATCAACTTCCTGTTTGTGACACATTAGTGTTGGATTGTCAATGCTACCTCTTCTCCCACTCTTGACACACTGATAGCAACACTGCAGAAGAAATGCTAGCACAGTTTCCAGTATCTGTTGTTTCAGATGCTGCACATCTCGTATCTTCACAGCATAGACAATTGCCTTCAGATGAGTGATGAGGCAAACCTTTTTGTGAATGGTTACATTAACAAACAAAACCGCCCACTATTGGTCTGACACTAACCCACAGTGGATAGATCCCTCCAAGACTGTTGTAACACAAAAATTGATGGTATGGTGTGGTATATGGGGGTACAAAGATAGTGGGGGCCATTCTTCATGAATGGAAACCTCAATGTCACCGGATATATGAATCATGTAGTAATTTCAGATATCCAGTGGCATTGAGGTTTACATTGATGAAGAATGGCCCCACTATCTTTGTACCCCATATTCCACACCATACCATCAATGTTTGTGTTCCAACAGTCTATGAAGATACAAGATGTGCAGCATCTGAAAACAGATACTGGAAGCCTGTGATAGCATTTCTTCTGCGGTGTTGCTATCAGTGTGTCAAGAGTGGGAGAAGAGGGTTGCATTGACAATCCAACACAACGGGCAGCACTTTGAACACATTTTATAAAAGGTCATAAAATTGTAAATAACTCATGAAAAAATAAAGTTACGTTAAAACCAAGCATACTATTGTTTTTCTTGTGAAATGCTCAATAAGTTTAATGTGTCACATGATCCTCTTCGCATAGATACGGAACACAGAACCCTGGACCCCGGGCCCCGGACTTCCCAGCATGGGGGGGGGAACTCATTTGGACCCAGACTTGGGACTGATTTATTTAAGGCTATGTAACAATCTGATAGCCTTAATCGTAGTGGTGTAAAACACCTGTCTACAATATGGCCTAATAACGTTTTAGTGTTTAATGTCACTGGTGGTGGTGCACTATAATTGAGTGAGATTAGATAAATACTTAGTACTTATAGGGAATCCTGACACTGGACGGGGGCGCCTCCAGCCTAGGGCGTCATACCCTCCACTGCAAGGTAGGGATATATAGGGCCTACTAGGGTGAGTTCCCATTTCCCCTATTAAATCTTTTGACTGGTCTCATACCCTACTTCTTGTGTGTTTTTTGTGTAACATATGTAATTACCGTAACTTAATTTTTTATACATTTCTTAAAAGTTATACTTTAAGTGGGTTTTTCAAAGACAACCTTTCACAAGGTCAAAAGTGGCCAAAATTTGCTCTTATTTAATTCATGTTGTTCCTCTGAGTATTCTGTTTTTTTTCTTATTCAAGGGTCTGGAATACTTAGATCTTGGGCGGTCAGGTGCAGGGATGTCACGGATGGTCGATGCCCAAGTCTATGCCCTTGGGGTGACAACAAAAAGGGGTATATTTACAGGGATAAGAGTTTATAAATGAATGTCGTGACACCACCTGTAGGTGTGGTGATGGCATCGCCGCTGCTGCAGACCTCCGCGGGATGAATAGCAGCAAGGTGTTGTAGCTCCCTATAGGTAGAGCAGGGACCCCGGGGGCAGTGTAGTGTAATGATAGGAATAGGGCAGCGCAGTCTCTGCTGTGAGACTGGAATGTCACAGTTAACCAGGAAGGAAAACACAGACACTTGCTTGCTCTGCATGGGTTCTTTACTCCAGTTACCTTCAGCTTGTACACAGTTCACAGGTGTTACGGCTCGGTAGTGAACCAGGTGTCATAGGAGGAAGCAATGTCTCTGAGGCTCCAGTGATGTTCCTCTTTCTCTTCCACTGTCCTACCTCTGGCACTCCTTCCTCGCGCTGCCCTGCGAATCACGCTTACTACCAGGCCTGTTGGGTGATATGAAACACCCTTCTCTCCCTAAGAGGGCTCGACCCGGTTTGGTGCTTCTGGTGGGGACTGCACGTATGTCGGGCGGATCGTGCTCCTATGAAGCTGTCGATCATACCGGTATTTGTGGCTCAGGGATGGACCACTGCACTGCTTTGAAGCTGGTACCCCTCTGTGGACTGGGCCAGGTGTTAAGTCACCCTCTGTCTGCCCCCTCTCTGTCTGGACTGCCTTCCTTCACAGGCGCCCTCCCTCTTAGCTCCTGCTCCTTCTTTTTCCACAGACGTTCTTTCTCTCTGCTTCTCGCGCTCTAGCCTGAAACTCCTCCCACTAGGACTGGGTTTTCACAAAGATCAGGTTAACCATTTAATCCCCTGCTCCAAGTGTGTGAATGCAGATTGAGAGCCTCAGACCTACATTACCTCCCCCCAAAACAGGAATACTGCACTCTCTGTCTTGGGTGCAGTACCCCTCTGTAGCGCACTGACTAGTGGGGCGCTACACAAGATTCCAGAAATAATGCATTTTTAATTGGTTCGAATTTAGCCAAATGGGTGCTGCTCGCAATATTCTCTGTGGGCATGGTTTTAGGTTGCTCTCCATGATTTACTTGGCAACACCGCCACCTTTGTAAAGACAATGCAAATTAGCGTACCTGGTGTACTAAATAAAATGGTCAAAAACTCTGGAATCGTATGATGGATTTAAAAAAAGAAAAAATGAAATACTCTGTGAATTAGAAAGGAGTAACATAGTAACATAGTAACATAGTTTTTAAGGTTGAAGGAAGACTTTAAGTCCATCTAGTTCAACCCATAGCCTAACATGTTGATCCAGAAGAAGGCAAAAAAAAAACAAGTGGCAACACTAAGCTCCACATTGGGGGAAAAAATTCCTTCCTGACTCCAGATACGGCAATCAGACTAGTTCACTGGATCAACGCCCTATCAAAGAATCTAGTATATATAACAGGTAATATTATAGTTTTCAAGAAAGGCATCCAGGCCCTTCTTAAATGTTAGCAGTGAGTCACTCATTACAACATCATGTGGCAGAGAATTCCATAGTCTCACTGCTCTTACAGTAAAGAATCCGCGTCTGTGATTATGATTAAACCTTCTTTCCTCCAGACGTAGAGGATGCCCCCTTGTCCCAGTTTCAGGCCTAAGAGTAAAGAGATCATTAGAAAGGTCTCTGTACTGTCCCCTCATATATTTATACATTATTATAAGATCACCCCTAAGCCTTCGTTTTTCCAAGCTAAATAACCCCAAGTTTAATAACCTGTCTTGGTATTGCAGACCCCTTAGTCCTCTAATGACTTTTGTCGCTCTTCTCTGGACCAGCTCTAGTTCAGCTATGTCTTTCTTATACACCGGAGACCAGAATTGTACACAGTATTCTAAGTGTGGTCGCACTAGTGACTTGTATAGAGGTAAAATTATGTTCTCCTCATGAGCATCTATGCCTCTTTTAATGCATCCCATTATTTTATTTGCCTTTGCAGCAGCTGCCTGACACTGGCCACTAAATGTGAGTTTGTCATCTACCCATACACCCAGGTCTTTTTCAGTGACAGTTTTGCCCAGTGTTTTACAATTAAGCACATAATTATACCTTTTGTTTCCTCTGCCCAAGTGCATAACTTTACATTTATCGCCATTAAAGCGCATTTGCCATTTAGCAGCCCAAGCTTCTAGTTTACATAAATCCTCCTGTAATATAAAATTGTCCTCCTCTGTATTGATTACCCTGCAGAGTTTAGTGTCATCTGCAAATATTGAGATTCTACTCTGTATGCCCCCTACAAGGTCATTAATAAATATATTAAATAGAAGCGGGCCCAACACTGACCCCTGTGGTAAAAGCTGGGTATTTCTGACATGCTGACTGATTCTCTTTAAACATATTACTTGGTATAGTATTAAAAAGAAAAAAGTATATTTTTCTATTTTATGCTTTTTCTGTTGGTGTGGAGTACCAAACATGCAGTACATTTAAATGACTATATAGAACTGTAGCTGTTAATCAGGTAAATGTAAAAACTGCTCTGCCCGTGCATAATTAATTGTACATATCCAGGATGCAATGCTGTTATTAAACCAATTGCCTGCAGGTGTGTATTGCGTTGGCACATTTTTCTTCTAGCATAGTTTGATGTTGTGTTAATAGCTTGTTGACGCTATCATATGCACAGTATACTCTTTGTATATTTCCTTTGGTCTGTGCCAACTAGGGAGGATGTATTACTGTTGGCACCTGAACATCTCTGTAGTTACTTATGTAACGCTTGTGGATAAACTTTGTGAATTAAGTTCTAGTCTCTGTTCCCTGCGAAACCAAAGAGGTCAACACAGGGAAAACGTCCTTTAGCTTATGAAGCGACCAACTTATTCTTAGATACCTTTTTTGGCATTTTCTTTGAAGTGTATGATGGAATATATAAATGTCAACTGGAAATATTTCTCTTTGGGTGGTTACCATGTTATTTACCTTATGTGGTAAGTTTACCAGGCAGTAACTTCAATATATGATATCTCTCAGGCATGTTTAGGCCAATCAGTTAGGCTCCTTTCACATCTATGCATTGGTGCATTTACCTACGTTTGCTGCGCAAGGGCATGTGTGACCCTGGCCTTTCCACGTTTCTGGGTGCATCTGACTAAGCGCATGCGCGGTTACGTCAGCACAGTCACACTTGCGCTTCGGGGATGTCGGCTCCTGCACTCGGTTGTGCTCGGTCATAGAAGGTAATGGGGGCACCGAGAGCAGATGAGCACAGGAGCAGTGTATCTATATGCTGATGTGCTTGCCTGCGTTTGCATGAAAATGCACCTGCATTTGCATTTGCGCTAGCGCAGGGCAGAAAACGCAGGTAAATGCACCAACGCATAGATGTGAAAGGGGCCTTATATTAGGCAAGGGTCACAGATGCGTCAGGAATTAGAAATCCTGATCCGGTTTTGAGCTGTCAAAAAGCTCAAAACCGGATCATGAACTGCTCCCCATAGGAGCCCATTATGGTAACCGGATTGCTCTACATGCAATCCGGTTACTGGCTCCGGATCTGCAGCCTGCGGTAAATATCATGCAGGTTGCAGTTTTCGGAGCGGTTCTGTCAACCACAATGTGGGAACTGGATTGCTCAAGATGTGTAATTGTGGCACCCCTGCGGGGGATTGCCACAGGTTCTACTGGTGCAAGGAGGGAATTACACCTTGGTTAACACAGCACACACCACCTTCCACCCCAGACCAGAAGGGGAGCCCTACTGGCTGCCTTAAGCCATTTCCCCTTTAAGAACATCCAGGCCTGAGGGGAGAGGTTAGTCAGTCCCAAGGGTCAGATCAGTTAGTTCCAGTGACGAAGAGAGAGGAGACGGAGGAACTGGTCGCTTGTAGAGATCCAGGACCAGGGACCACTGATCGCTGTGCGCACCCTAGGGAAAGGGTTGGAGGCAAGTGGAGGAAGCAGGGAACTAAAAAAAGGGAACCTGTTACTACAGCCTTTTAGTACACCCAGACACCGGAGTCCGACACTGTAATCATTTATTGCTACAGCATAAGCCCGGAGGACCCAGGAGAGGTTTACCCCCTGAGGAAAACAAGCAAGAGACGCTGAAACTGACCAAGCATAGGACCTGGCGCCTTAGGAGAAACAGGGACCCCGCAGAAGGACCTCATTGTCAGTTTGCAGCAAAGCCCAGAGAGGGAGAAGAAGTGGTGGGTTCAGGCTCAGGCAGGACTCATCCCACACCACAGAGCACAGACACAGAGGAGGCCTCATAACTTTCTAAGGTGGAAGTCCCAAGTTGCATCGGGGACCTGATTAATACTCTGGACTGTACCTGTTACCTTGTCACCAGTAAAAGGTACCGAAACAACAATCCCTGTGTGCCTGTCTAACCGCCGCAATTCACCGCTGTGTCAGCAAAGACTTTACTATTCCCCTCATCCATCCCCGCTGCCCTGAGGTAAAGCTCCACCTGTGGGGAGCTATACCACACTCTGCTGCACCCACCATCACCTCAGCGGCCGGCTTGCAGCGCCAGTACCATTTAACCGGGAACTACAGGTGGCGTCATGTCACCCTTGTAAATACTTCCTTCTTCCACACCATCTACTCAAATGATAACTAGGGCACAGAACCGAAGCCCGTCCACCCGTGACTCCCTATTCAAGTCATCAGCCCCGGTGTCCGAGTACCCCTAGCACTGGCTACATCATAATCCTGAGCAATGCGGTTACCGTCTACTTTGTTCATCCCTGCTGCCGTAGGGATGAACAAAGTGTTAAATGTGTATTAAAAGATTAAATATTAATAGTAGCTGTGGGCAACATGTCTCTAGGGAGTGCCCACTCCCCCTAGAGACATGCCATCCACTTCTGTCAGCATGTGAGGGTTAAATTACCCATTTACAGTGTAGTTGGCTATTGTTGGCTTTGCACAAATATGTGAATGAAGCCGCGGCTCCTCACATTAGAGCAGATACTGTACCTAATGTACGTATAGTATCAGCCTCTGTCCTTGGTCCTGAAACCTTTAACATTAGGTCTATGGGCAGCACACCCCCATAGACTTAATGGTTACAGGACCCTGGACAGCGGCTGATACTATACGTACATTAGGTACAGTATCTGCTCTAATGTGAGGAGCCGCGGCTTCATTCACATATTTGTGCAAAGCCAACAATAGGCGGCTATATTGTAAATGGGTAATTTAACCTCTCACATGCTGACAGAAGTAGACAGCATATCTCTAGGGGGGTTAGCACCCCTTAGAGACATGTTGCCCACAGCTACTATGAATATTTAATGTTTTAATACACATTTAACACTTTGTTCATCCCTGTGGCAGGGATCAAATGCCTTGGTGGCATCAAGTGAAATGGCTTTTTGAGTGCCTACATATTCGTGCACTGCTTGGATATTAACATAAGCCAGCTAACACTAAAATATGTCTTCATAGGAATTAATTTATCGTACAGTATTGTATTGTACCCTTTTTAATCCATTTACGCTTTCTTGCGATATTTACAACTACGATACGATATAATATTGGACAATAAACTTTATTGCTCCTGAGGGAAATT
Source organism: Allobates femoralis (assembly GCA_033576535.1). Lineage (NCBI taxonomy): Eukaryota > Metazoa > Chordata > Amphibia > Anura > Aromobatidae > Allobates > Allobates femoralis. The sequence goes on from JARQOC010000001.1 coordinate 193,476,264, forward strand.
GTAGTATCATAGCAGCTGAACATTATTATTATTATTATTATTTATTTATATAGCGCCATTGGTTCCATGGCGCTTTACATAAGGAGTGGGGGTAACAAGGACAGGTACAGTACATATGAACAGACAATGCTTGCTGATACACGACGGGAGAGGTTCCTGTCCACGAGGGCTCACAGTCTACGGGGGTGGGGGAGGACACGATAGGGGGGGTAAGCGCCAAGCGGTTGGTGGAGTGGCGCTGGGTCTCATCATGGGTTGTAGGCTTGTTGGAATAGATGAGTTTTCAGGTTCTTTTTGAAGCTCTTGAGGGTAGGCCAGTGTCTGACGTGCTGGGGGAGGGAGTTCGAGTCTAGGGGAGGCGCGGGAGAAGTCTTGTATGCGGTTGTGGGAGGATGAGATGAGGGGGGAGGAGAGGAATGAATGACCCTAATTAAAACATAAGAGTAGAATTTATTTTGGTTCTTTTTGTTTTTCTGTAGTAACTATGGTGATCAAGGCCAGGTCTTGGCCAAAACACATTAAAGCACTAAAGTTGCTTTATTACATCAATACAAAATTATTTTGCATTCAAAAATCATCAGGAGTGTGCATTTGACTATTTTTGGACTAAAGCTTTGGGATCCTAAACCAATCCCTTCTTCTGCACCTCCACACCTCTATGCATCTATCTGCATGCCATCTAGTACATTTTTGGTAACAGTACAATTGACAGAAAATTGTCATAAATTACTATTATTCAATGGAAAATCTAGCTAATGAGGGGGTCACTGCTATAATAATATATTAAAAGAGGGAGCGCATCACTTAGTACAATAAGTAAATATGAACAAAAGAAGAAAGCTATACTAGAGTTCAATCTGCACATTACTATTATTCCTGATGGCTTATACCCAGATCATCACCATTGGTACACCAATAAAACAGCATTCACTTCCAGGATTTCACACTTAGCTTTAACACTCTTTCTGTTTAATCAATTCAATATGAATTTTTTAAGAAATGGATAAAAAAGTACAATTGGTAACTGGACAAATTTGTTAAAATATTCAGTGACAAAGCAATATTTGCTGTATATAACAGACTGAGATGACAAGCACATCATTATGAAATAGTCATCTTCCAGCATGATTTCACATGTGCTCCATATGGTTTCCTCCAGTCTGCATCTGTCAGCAATATGACATCACTGCCAGTGTCAGGAACCACAGTCTAGTCTATTCCAGTGAAGTTAGTCTCCTGACAGCAGTGTCTGTTCTATTATCAGACAACACGGTAATTCAGAACAGGGCATAGAGTCTTCATACATCAAAGTAGAAGTGGTTGTGAATATGGCTCCTGGCCCCTAAGTTGAGATGATATATTCAAATAGTAAAGGATTTTTCAAAGTATAGTTTGGTGGCAAAAAAAAGGTGGTACGTTCAAGCATAAGAATTACTTACTTTTAGCCAGGGCCAGCTCCATGTTTTCATAGGCCCCGGGCAAAAGAGTCACAGTGGTATTTTCCCCTCCTACTGTATCCCCACCCGCCCTCGTAGACTGTGAGCCTTTGTGGACAGGATTTCTCACCTCTTGTTTCTGTACAACTGAATTGTCAACATTTATTGTTACTTGTATTGCTACTATGTTACTTGTCCTAGTCTGCCCTTTTTAACATGTAAAGCGCCTTGGAATATAATGGCGCTATATAAATTAATAATAATAATAAATAATCTTTAACACAAACCACAGTTCATATGTTTTAACCTGGTTCCCATATGTTTGCCTGGTCCCCATATTTGTTTAATCCTTGTCCCTATATGTCTGCCTGCTCCCCATATATGTTTTATCTTGGTCTCTATAAATCTGCCTGGTTCCCATATATGTTCCATTCTTGTCCACTTATGTCTGTTTATGCTCCATATGTCTGCCTGGTCCTTCTGTATATTCCATCCTGTTTCCATATATCTCCCTTGTCCTCACATATTTCATCCTACTCCCCATATGTCTGTCTAGTTCTGATATATATTGCATCGTGGTCCCCATATGTTTCATCCTGGTCCCCATATATCATTCTTGTGCCCATATCTGTTTGTCTGGTCCTCATATATATTCAATCCTGGTCCTCACATGTCTACCTGATCCTCTTATGTTCCATCCTGGTCCTCATATGCCTGCCTTGACCTCATTTATATTCCATCCTGGTCCCCATATGTCTGCCTGGTCCCCATATGTTTCATTTTGGTTCCCATATGGCCCCCACTGATTTATTTTGCATTGTTAAGAAAAAAAATTATTCTTACCTGTCCTTGGTCCAGCAGAGTCTTCTTCCCATTCTATATGTGGCAAGCCGTTGCCGGTCCAGGGCAGTGACTTCATACACTGCCGACATGCACGCCAACGTCAACTGCCAGTCTCTGACAGAGTGGTGACTATTTTAACTATTGTGGTGCTCCGTAAAATATTTCATCTGAAAGTGCGCCCGAAGCACAGTCTGTTCAAACATTCGGGTCCCAACGATGAGCTCCCCCCCCCCCCCATTCCCATTTGTCCAGGACCCTGGCACTTCCCAATGCTACAAAAAACTGCAAAAGCCCCTCAGATAATCATTTAAATGTGGTCGGGAAACTCCCTAGCATGTAGTTTTTCTACTAACCTGATTCATCAAGACCAACATTGGAGAAGCCAAAAGTTCCTGATCCATGAAGAGATGCAAGCCTCCTCACAAATCTGAAGCTTCTGACTAGTGCACCTTGCCAGAAATTCACTCCAATGAAGGACTGGAATGAGATTTCTGGCATAGGGAACATCACATCTTGTCATGAATTAGTCAAGCTGTGTTCTGTGAACCCCCAACACTCAGCCATCCCACCCACCTATTTTGGCAGAGCTGGGAAAACTGACATTAAAATGTCAAAAGTATCACAATTTTGCCAACAACTCCGAGAAGTGGTAAAATATTACCACTTTTGAAAGCTTTTATGGCACTTTTTGGGAACAACCACTTTGATGCATCGTGGCATATAAGTGATGACCTGTTTTCAAGATTTCTAAACAAGTTGTGTTAGTATCTTCAGTAGTTATAAGACAAACCTATGAACTGCCCATTTTTTGTTCTCCATGAAAACGTATTTTTGAAATCTGATGCTGAATTGAGGAATATTACTTCCATTGGATATTACAGTATATGCATACGGAGCATTAACATCTTAAGCTGTTGGCCCGTGTACAGCTTTTCTGTATGTCTTGTTTGTCAGTGTGTTAACATTCAGTCATGACTTGCATTAAAGGTATGCAGCTGGTGTATTGTATGTGTTTGGTCAGTTGTGTCTAGCTAAGGCTGGGTTCACATTTGCGCTTGTGTCTGCATGCGGAGGACATGCAGATGCAAATGCAGGGCAAGCGCTGTCATACTGATGCGAATGCAGAGGAGATTCTTCACATGCGTTCACATCAGTATGGTGGCCGGCCAGCCAATCAGTGATCTCGGAGGCGGAGATCAGCGGCAGAAATCTCCTCCGCCCGGTCGCCGCCGAGATCGCTGATTAGCCACTGGGAGAGATTTCAATGCAATCCGCAGCGTTCTCCTGCGTTGTAATGCGAAGGACACTGCAGATCCATTGAGATCCATGCATTGTGCACTTGCGGGTGCTTACTGATAAAACAAGTGCCTGTGAACGCACAAAAAATGCAACATATTGCGTTTGGAGGGCGGAGGAGGGCACACAAATTATGCGCATTTGAACGCAACCGAACGCAGCCAAATGCAACTACTATGCATTCCCATGTTAAACATAGGAACGCAGTGCATATGCGTTTGGCTGTGTTCTGTTACGCTGAGTTCCGAATGCTAATGTGAAGCCAGCCTAAGATTTGTTACGTTATTGTTTGAGCTAATTTATTTCCATTATTTCAGTCTGTGTACTTCCAACTGAATGGTCCTAAAATATAGCCATAACTGAGGCATCAAAAAATATCTTTCATATTTATTCTAGTTGAAGCCCTGGGTGATAAATTAATGGAAAAAGTGGTTTGAGTTAAATGATTTTCATAAACAATAGCTGGAGGGTGAAATTAAGTAACCGCTCCCTGAAACACCCTAAATAATTGGTTAATTATGCCAGTGCACAAAATTCCATTCAGAACATTTTCAGACATGCTGTAAGTGAAGTTTTAATAGGTGTTTATTTGTTTCACATGTTTCTGAGAATTCCTATTATTAGAAATATTATTTTAATATTGCAGCTAGTTTGTTCTTTTGTGCTTTTCCAAGTAGAGTTATTACACAATGGTCATCTCTATGTAGATATCTATTGCTGTATATTTTCTCCTGCACCACCATTTCTCTATAGGAAAGATATATTTTGGGGACCAATTTATATGTTACTAGCTGTAGTACCCAGGTAAGCCCGGGTTAATAAATAACTGCTGTTAGCTATAACAAAATAGAATTTGAATATGTCATATTAATGACCTGTAGGAAAATAGAAGCTGAGCTGTGATTGGTTGCTATAGGCAGCCTGATAAATATCCAGCCAACAGTAAACCCTCCCCCCGGCCGGGCAGTATATGTTACCTCACACATACACATAATAGACAGCTCATGTGACTGACATCTGCCTTAATTCTTTATATGGCACATGTGTTCCACATTGGCTGTTTTTAATCAGATGTTTATTTTTGGAAATTAAAGATACCAGATGTATGAGGCGAGTTGTGTGAGGCGATTTGTGCACATCTGTGTCTGTGTGGTGTGTGTGTGTCCCTGGGGTGTGTGTGTCCTTGGGGTGTGTGTCCCAGTGGTGTGCGTGTGTCCCTGTGGGGGGGTCCCCGTCGTGTGTGTCTTTTTTTGGGGGGAGGGGTGTCCCTGTGGTGTGTGTCCTTGTGGGGGGAGGGGTGTCTCTGTGGTGTGTGTCCATCCCTATGAGGTCTGTGTGTTCCTGTGGAGTGTTGTGTGTGTCTCTGTGTCCCTGTGGGGTGTGTATGTGTGTATGTCCCTGTGGTGTGTGTCCCTGTGGGTTGAGTGCATGTGTCCCTATAGGGTGTGTATGTGTGTGTGTCCCTGTGGGGGAGGGTGTCTGTGTGGGTGTGGTGTGTGTCTCTGTGTTGTATGTGTCTCTTTGTGGTGTGTGTGTTTGTGTTCGGGTGCATGGTGAGTATCCAATGTTTGGGCTCCACCTTAGCTGTTACTCTTTGTGTGCATGTGGTGTGTATACATGTCCCCGTGCGTGGTTAATATTCCATGTCAGGGCCCCACCTTAGTGACTATATGCTGGTATATGCTGTTAGCCTTTGGTGCTGTCATTAAGCCCCTCTCATTCACAGCTGTCAACTGGTAACTGTCACTTTCTCTCCATTATGTAGATAGGGCCAAAATTGTTTGAATTGGAATACGCGGGGTTAAGATTTCGCCTCACAACATAGCCTATGACGCTCCCGGGTCCAGACGTGTTACTGTGCAAAATTTTGTGGCTGTAGCTGGCAGCTGTCAATTTTCCTTCAACACTTTTCCTTTCACTTTTTCCCCATTATGTAGATAGGGGCAAAATTGTTTGGTGAACTGGAACACTCAGGGTTAAAATTTCGCCTCACAACATAGCCTATGACACTCTCGGGGTCCAGACATGTGACTGCAAAATTTTGTGGCTGTAGTTGCAACGTTGTAGATGCCAATCCCGGATATACATACATACATACACAACACATACATACATACATACATACATACATACATACACACATACACACATTCAGCTTTATATATTAGATATATTTCTTTGCTATCCAATGGGCTTCCTTTTCCAACCTCTCTTTCATAATACAATTATTCTTTAATTAGTTTTCATTTACTCTTTAATTTCCTTTCATTTTTTTCCCTTATTTTATATTTCTTCACTTATTAGAATTTTAAATATGGGCTAGACTCTTGTGATAGAGACTGAGAACACTAGTCGTTTGCATTTACTTTTTCCAAAGCTGGACTTTCTAATTAAAGGGGAACTCCGGGATGATAAAAAATTTTTGCACATGTCCCTGCCCTCCTATATGATGAAGCAGAGCTGTACATGGCAACAAAATAGAACAATGGGTCCATGATTTCACTGCAACCAGCAAATTGCCAGTGAAATTGCCTAGCAATATTGCTGTGTGTGAAGGTACCTTTATGGACATTTCAGCCGCCAGAGGCTTCTGTTCCAACGTCACTCTGAGGGTACCGTCACATGTGGCGACGGTACCGCCGATTTCGTAGGCGATGCAGGGGCACCGATATCAGCCCTGCATCGCCTAATGTAAAGGGGCGAGGGCGACGCATTTGAGTGATCGCCTGGTTTCTGAGCAGCGCTCTGAAACCATGCGACCACTCTGGGGCGATGTGTACACATCACCCCATGTAAACGGCTGACGGCGATCTGACAGGCGATGGGAGCCATAGGCTCCCATTGTACTGCATCGCCGCTGGGGTCTGTAGACATCCTAGCGTCGATGCCTCCTGTCAGATCGCTGGTGCGTCGCCGGAGGTGTCGCCCCATGTAAATGAGGGACGGCGACGCTGGCGGGGCCCAAAAACGTGCGCGCTCCCGCCTGTCGCCGCCGACATCTCCGGTGCTGTCACCACGTGTGACGGTACGCTAAGGGTATGGACACACATCCGAGTGAAAAAACTGTCCGATTCTCGGATCTGAGAGTCGGACGAGTGTCATCTGACTTTTGGTCAGTGTGGCTTGCGAGTGCTGTCCGAGTGCAATCCGTTTTTTTCCTCAGCAGCTATTTACTGTATAATCACTTACAGGAACATTTTGTACAATTGTCTGAGCTACAGAATGGTAATGTATCAATTAAAACTCGCATCAGACTCGGATGGTGTGAGTGTGGTCCGAATGCAATCCGTGTTTTTTGTCGGGCCCATAGGTATGCATTGGCGAGTCTCGTCCGTGACTCGCATAGAATCACAACATGTTGCGATTGACTCGCAATTCGAGAATCGGATGTAGAAAAAGCGTATGAGACTTGGAAATGTGCTCTAGGACATTAGTTAACATTGGTCCGAGAGCAAGGTGATTTTTCCGCACAGTACACTCGGACGAGTTTCACAGATGTGTGTCCAAGCCCTAAGGCTATGTATCCACGCTGCAGATTTGGTTCAGACATTTTCTGCATCCTGAGGCAGAAAACTGCAGTAAAATTCGCTATGCATTTTTGCATGTTAGGCTGCATACTCACGATGAGTATTTGCAGCATTTTGGATGTAGCGTCTTGCCGCTCCAGCTAAAATGCTGCATAGTACAGTATTAGCATAGGGGATGGAATTTTAAGTAAACTCATGCCCACTATGCTTAACCCGACTGCAGCATTCTTTCAGCTGCAGTGCGGGTTCCCGGCATTCCCCTCCTCTGCAGCATGTTCATTTCATGCTGCGGAGTCGGAAGCGGCTCTAATCGGGTGACTGCAGGGAGAAGTCGCCCCACTCCCGCCGCACACGGTGAGTACAAGGTGGCTGCGGTCTTCCTGTGGCCACCCGCAGATTTACTCAGGTCTGGAGGAGCTGCATTCAACACACACCTCCTCTGGACCGTGAGCACATACCCTAACAGTGGGTTTTTGCATGCGGAAATGGTGCATTCTTTGCAGTGTTTTTTCAGTCTTCCTTTCACTTCAAGGCAGCTAAAATTGTGAGAGAGGGGAGAGAATGACAATATTATTTTTGGCAGCCAGAAATAATTTCAGAATATTTAAGGCTGCGTTCACACGCTGCGTATTTTGCGCGTTTTTTTACGCGCGTATTTGCCCCAAAACGCATGTGCGTCTGCGTTTCCCAGCACAGTGAATGGACATTCACTTTGTGCCTTTCAGACATCGTGTAATTTTACGCAGCGTTTTTGGAGCAAAAAACGCATGCGTAAAAAGAATGAACATGTCAATTCTTTCCAGTTTTTTACGCGCGTTTTTTCCATAGGCCCCATTATAAGCACTGGAAAAAACGCACGTAAAAAAGCGCAATTGAAGTTGAATTGAGTTGTTCTCCCGCGCTTTTTTTTACGCGCGTTTTTTCCCTTGAAAAGACGCGCGTAAAAAAACGCGATAAAATACGCAGCGTGTGAACGCAGCCTGATGGTGGGTTTACACACACCAATTTATCTGTTCAATCTCTGAACCAATCTCTGGTTGCAGTGAAATCATGGATATATTGCTCCATTTTGTGGCTGTGTACAACATGGAGCAATGTATCCATGATTTCACTGCAACCAGAGATTGGTTCAGAGATTGAACAGATAAATTGGTGTGTGTAAACCCACCATAAGACAGCATGAATTTTTTTTTCATATGCACCAAATACGCACTTTGTGAACACACATCCATTTTTGCAGTGTTTTTTCATGATTACAAAGGGGTCAATAGAGAAAAAATGCTGTAAAAACACCGTAATAATTGACATGCCACAGATTTTTTTTGCACCAATTCCACAAGGAAAAAAAGCAACGTTATCACAGGTCTCATAGACTTTGCTGGCTTCAACATGCAGACTGTGATGCAAAATCGGCATAAAAAAACGCTGTGTTGGCACACAGCCTAACGGGAAAACATATATCCACCTAAAATTGATTCTGAAATTGCACTCGAGCAGTGCTATAAAACAAAAGGTATTATTCTCTATTGCATCTTCATGCGTCACCCAGACTGGATTATCAGGAAGGATCAGCGATACAGCCTATGGAGATTATGATGAAAAATGCTTAATAAACAGTTTCAAGTGTTTTGACACTAACCCTCGATACTAGATTTTTTTTCTACCGGAGATCTTGCTATGAAGCACTGTGTTTAGTTCCAGCCAGAGGCAAAATATTTATGGAGTTTTATGTTTCGTTTGTGTTTTCCTAGAATGCCTCTAGATACTTTCATTGTATCATTTACTACATAACATCATGCTAGGTTCATTGATTTCTTATACAATTTTCCCTAGTGTGAGTTTAGGATAGGTGTGAGCCTCATTTGAAAAAAGGACTAATCAATAACTTGATTGTAATTTTTTGATATCATCAAAATGAAATTCCCATCTTGTATAGCGTGGCAAATTACTATGATGTACCATACCTTTCTTCTTACGAGGTTCTGACCTCTAAAGGTACTGTCAAACGCCTCCATATCCCGGGCGAGAATGCTGGCAATTCCCGAATTCGGCGATGTGGAAAACCACATCACATGTGCGTAGTGGCATGTGACTGAGTGATCCTACGGCGAAAAATCGCCGGTGGGGCGTCGCCTGATTGCCCTGCCATGCAGAGAAATCAGGAGATATCCACCAGGCGATATCAGCACATCCTGGCATGTCACAAGGCGATAGATAGATAGACATACATAGCGATCCTGAAATCAATCCCGTAGGCGTGCTTGGAGGTGTTTTTTTGCGCTGCATCTGCGGCGATTGGTGGGTCATACTGCGCTCCGATTGCTGGCCATGTCCGAGATGCCTTATTTGATGACCCGTGCGTTCACGCAAGGCTGACAAATGGGAACGCAGTTCTGTCCACCAATCGCAGTGAAAGGGGCGCGGTGAAACACACTCTAGCACGCTCCTATCGAAACAGTATGGCCACATCGCTGCTACGATTGTGGCATGTGACGCGGCGATGTGTGAAGGGAAGATCGCTTCCGGTCTTCTGCAGCCGATTTCCAGAACGCAGAATTGCCGAAGATCGCATGCTAGATAGCTACGTGTGACAACTCCACAGCGATCTGAAAAAAGTGCCCGAAACGTGCGCACTCACGTCAAATCGCCAGCGTTATGGAAGCCATATGGCGGCGTGTGATGGTACCTTAAGACACCGTACTATATGGAGTCCTAACAACCAACTGAAGGTGTACTGAGGGCCCATTCCAGAATTCTAGAAAGATGGGAGTCACCACTTAAACAATATTTTTGTTATTTTTTAAGCCGTAAACCAAAGGTCATTTTGAAGATATATAACATGTAGAGCTGTCATTTTGAAGTCATCAATTTATCATCCTGAATACCTTTGGATTGAGTGAAGCACCTTTCCATAGGAGTGGAATGGCTTCCAGCAATGGCATTTCTGGTGGTAAAACTGTTAGTTATAGTTATAGCACAAAGATTTATGGCATCAGATATGCACAGGTGTGGAGAAACTTTAGCCTTTATTCACTCGCTAAGAGCCGAGTACTTTTGAGTAACAAACAAGCCTCAACATCTGACTTGGCACAGACGGTAGAAGAAAAAAAAGTTTTATTTGTGCAGTTTTGTTTGTGCAGTTTTATTAGGCTTTATGTACTTCTCTTAATCCTGTTTATATATCCACTGCTGCTTCACTGACAAACTCTGTCTCTTTCCAAAATGGCTATAATGAGCAACTCACTATGATCCTGCTTGATGTTGGCAAAGGAAGCCTTTTTGTGAAGGTATGAAGATTGTTCAAGCCCTTAAGGGATCCGTTAAAATGTTTCAGAATCGCCTGTAATAGTCACATTCAGCACGGAACATAGTGTGAGAGCGCAATGCTCATAGCTTTGGAATTCAGAGCTCAGGGGGAAAGCCGTCTCTCTGCGAGCGACGTCACCGTGAACAGGAAAATCATTGTGTGATGGTGATGTCACGCCAGGAAACCAGAGCTTCATCAAACAAATCATTTCAACCTGGATGCCAAGGAAAATGGACTAATTATAATGCACTCTAATTAATGTCCATTGGGAGGACTAGGTACTGAGAGGCTTGGTGTACACTGATGGAAGGAAATTATGAAATTTGTCATGACATATATCATAATAAATTATATAAAAGTGCAGAAATTATTAATATTAAGTTTCTTGAAACGATGGCAGAGCCATGGGTGTCGATTACAGATCCAATTGCAATTTTATTCTCAACAATTATTACTTTTCCATTATGATCATGGTATCTCATGCTGAAACTTTATTAAAGGGGTTGTCTAGAGAAAAAAAAGTAGCTGCCTAACTGAAAATGAAGAAAACTTACCAAATATACAGATTTTTTAAGTCTTGATTCCAGACCTTGCCTCAAAATCCTTCACCTGTTCTTTGCTTAGATTTGACATAGCAGATAACTTAAAAATCCTCTTTCGTTGGTGACATTAATGAAGGAAGCTGGCTCAGTTCATAAGCTAAGGGCGGCGTCACACTGCAGTGTGATCTGGTCCGGGGCTGTCTGGGATGAACCTGACAGCCCTGGACTGGATCAGCACACAGGACATGAAGGGCTAATTCGCCCTCCGGTCCGGTGTGCAGCCGCACGCAGCTGCAGCCACTGATAGGTCAGGACCGCGGCGCCACGGTCCTGACTTATCAGCAGCGGAAACTGCGTGCGGCAGCACACCGGACCGGAGGGCGAATTAGCCCTCCAGTTCTGTGTGCTGATCCAGTCCAGGGCTGTCAGGTTCATTCCGGACAGCCCCAGACCGGATCACACCGCAGTGTGAAGCCGCCCCAAGCCAGTGAAGAATAGAGGGCCAACTTTCCTAGAGGAATCATCTTTCCTCGTTGCCGGCTCCATCTTCCCTTTGTTTCGCCCATGATCAATAAGTGAATATTGTTAATGTTATATTGTTACATAGTATGTGATTTGTGGTAGGACAGCGGTATTTACTGTGTACTGTACGTATTTGTTTTCTAGTTAAATCAGCTGGATAAAGCTGCTGAAGCGGCTCACACTTTTTTCATGGCCAACCCAGAGCATATGGAAGTACAGCAAAACTTAAAGTACTACCAAGTCAAATCAGACTTACCATTGTCTGACAGGGAGCGACGTGCATATATGGTGAGTACATACACTTCTTTTGCTTTGCTGTCTGTTGCAGCCACCTATTAGTATTTGTCCTATGACTAGATGTAGAGTAAAATGGAATCTGACTGTGAGAAAACTATCGAAAGGAAAACAATCCCACATATGCTTCCTATTAACATGTATGTCCCAGTGGACACACTTGCGCCACTTTTCCACCTAATTACATTTCTCATATTTTTTAGCTTTACCACGGATGAAGTGATTTAATTATTTTCTGAATCTTTCTCTTTCTTCAGAATATCACTATTCAGAATTTTTTGCATTGCCCCCACCCCACAACCATAGTAAAAGTAGCACCTACACAGAGAGGTATGAAACTTTAAAGGATAATGAAGTACCTGACAAAATACCTAGGACTCATCATAGGCAATTTTAGAGAAGTGTTTTAACTATTAAATGTCCATAGATGTTACTGCTATATACACCTATTGATGTGGACAGTAACTTTTAACAGTACCATTTGAAATGATCATCTTTTATGACTATCTGAAATGCTGCCTGCCATTATCACTATGTCAATTGTATGTTTTGACTTCTCACAAATAAGTTCTGCAGTCACTTTACTGAAGTTTCAGCCCGAACATTCTAGCCAACACTGTGTAAGTGTACCAATGAGCCTAGGGTACCCACGCCCTTGTTGCTGGTTCATGTGTTGTCCTCCATTGAACCATATTTGCATATTTGATGGGTACTAATCACTGCATACCAAAAACCCTACATTACACCAGACCTGCTATTATAGATATACAGGTGGTACATGCGCAGATTGATTTCTCAGCGGTCTTCAAGAAAATGGCATCAGTGATAGCGCTTGTGCAGATTGATTTCTTGGCTCAGTCATGTCCTTTAGAGATGTAATTGAGCTCAGATCTCAGTCTGTGTATGCGCTGCCCTGGCGCCATTTTATTGAAGACTGCTAGGAAATCAGTCTGCTCATGTGAAAAACACGATAAAAACACACTGTGTCACACACAGGGTCTATCTGTCCTAAAATTCTAGCATAGGTTTCAGACAACAGACATTTTAATTCTATTAGGGTACCTTCTCACGCCACAATTGCGGGAGACATTTTTGGCAGCAATATTTAGTCCTGGAAATATCGCTGCTAAATTACCTCCATATTGCGGCGTGTATTTCAGGAATTTGGCGGCGATAAGACAAATGTCACCTGGTTTTTATTTCAGAGCAATGCTGTAAAATCGAAACCAGCAGGGGGCGTGACCTGGCCATGGAAGTGTGAGGAAGCACCTCCATAAGCTCTGCAGACCCGGGACTTTATAGAGCTATTCAACTTCACAATCTCTGCTCCAATGTCACGGAGAAAGAAGCCTGAAGATGCTGTGACAGCCCTGACACCTCCTGAGAAGCAAGGGAGAGAGGCAGGCATGGCAAAACTGTTTGGGACAGCAGGAAGAAAGGCAGCACACTCCTCTGTAATGGCACAGGGAGGACCTCATGCTCAGAAGCTGCAGGCACAGTCACCTTCACAGCTGCCACAGAGAAACCCCACAAACAAAGCACTGGAAGCCAGGTAACAGCTGTTATCAGCTCCTCAGATAAGGGGAAGGAGAGATCAAGGGAGTCTGCAGTTGTGGAAACATTAGAGGAGATTGCAGACACTGGAGAGGAGACGGAGGAGACATGGAGGGATTCTCCCCCCTCCCCTACACAGGCTGCAATAATGGTGCCTGCTTCAGACCAGTCCAGCAGCTCCTACTCTGAACTGAGGGCTATTAGGAGCATGATTGCTGCTCTCCCCACCAGACAAGACCTAGACTGTTTAATGGCCCGCATGGAGGCATCCCAAGCCAAAGCCCTGAGCCCCATTAAGGAGGATATAGAGACTCTAAAGTCACAATCCACTGCTGTGTCTGAGACCATAGCTGCCATTGAAGAGAGAGTCACTGCCTTGGAGAGACATGCTACACGCTCTAATGCACATATTGTTGCCCTGATTCTACAAGCAGATGACCAGGAGAATAGGGAAAGGCGCAACAACATACGCCTGAAAGGATTGCCTGAGACCATTACAGCTAATATGCTCCTTGACAGGACTCTAGACATCTTTAATACGGTAACACAAAGATCACCAGGCTCATCATATAAAATTGATAGGATACATAGAGTATCTCGCCCTGGCCCAATTGACCCAGACAACCCAGAGATGTTCTGTGTAGATTTCATAATTTTACAGACAAGGATGCTCTGATACAAGCGGCTTGGTCTTTTGGCGACATTCTGATTGACAACGTAAATGTTCGCCTCTTCCCAGATGTTTCTAGTCGCACCTTGTATATGCGACGGCAGCTGCGCCCCTTACTTGTGAAGATTAAAGAGCGGGGAGCCACGTACCGCTGGGGTCATCCCTTCCATCTTATAGTGAGAAGAAACAACAAGACATATTATCTTTGGCATAGGGATGACCTTCCTGGACTATTTTCGTTCTTGGATATCCCATCCATCCCGATCCCGGATTGGCTCTCTTTGGAAGGATTTCAGAGGTTCGCAACAATGGGCCGCCAACGCAGTTCCCTTTCAGATGCTCTCCGCAAGAGGAAGACACGGAGTGGCAATGCTCCACGTACGCCCTCGTCACAGCCTGGCAGCCCGAGGGGCGGAAGAGACGAGGCGTTTGCAGAGGACTTACCAACATGAGATTCCTGATCCACCTTTGTTGGAACTGATTGAGCTATATGAGGTTGATGCCTCAGACCTCACCCAGAATTGCTCTGGACTGGTCTGCCTGGTAACAATTGTTATATAAAAAGATAGTGCATTCGTTACATATAACAAATTTATTAAGGGTTTTGTGTTGCTTTTTCCCTTTTATCGATTGTAACTTTTTCTTGTTGACTTTTAAAGAAGTTGATAATGTGGTGTAAAGAGATGATCTTGATGATATACAAGAGTCCTGGGTCTGTGGATCGTTGCCTTTTGGTCAGTTACGGTCCCTACGACTCTCTCTCTTTCTCTTTTCTGTTTTCTTAGAGAGAGTTGATTTGCTGGCTTGACCGGCTTAGACTAAAATAGTCTTATCTTCCCTTTAATCTTTTTTTCTCAATCTCTTTGTTTTACACTTCTCTACACCTCCCTCCCCTCTTACCTCCCCCTCTTTCCTGTACCTTGGTCCCCTTTTTCCTTGAAGTTCCTAGTTAGCAGAAGGGAACACTATGACACATAGCACCCTATCTGCTATACAAATTGGCACGCTGAATGTGCAAGGTCTACATGATGCAGGGAAAAGATCTATTTTGTTTAACTATTTGAAAACTAACAAAATTCATGTTGCTTTTCTTCAGGAGACTCATATGTGCGAGAACAAGCCTTATAAGCTCTCCAGTCATTGGTTTCCTACGTCATACCACAGCTTATCTAATAATTCACACTCCTCTGGTTCCAGTATCGTGATATCGAGGTCGATACCATGGGAATTTGTGGACTCCTGCAGTGGTGGCAACGGAAGACTCCTTATGGTAAAAGGTAAGATCGCCTCCAGAACATATACATTTGCCTCGCTATACCTCCCTAACTCTGGTCAGATCACAACGCTCCTGCAGTTTTTAGATAAAATTGAGGTCTTCGCAGAGGGAACGCTGGTTCTAGGGGGAGATTTAAATGTTACACTTGACCCCGACCTTGACACGTCTCGAGGCAGGTCTAGTATGTCTAAAGCAGCTATTAGAAGGTTGAACAGAGCGCTCCATGATCACCAATTACTAGATGCTTGGCGCCTCTTGTTCCCTACCTCTAAAGACTATACCTTTTACTCCCCAATACATGACGTATATTCTAGACTTGACTTCTTTCTCCTGAGACACACTGATCTGACACAACTAATAGATGCTTCTATTGAGCCGATTTCCTTTTCAGACCATGCCTTGGTTAAGATTTCCCTTATGCTCCACTCCCCGATCCCAAGACAGTGGCAATGGAGGCTAAACGCTTCTTTATTAGAAGACACAGTAGTCCTAGCGGACGTCTCTAAATCATTGAAGGATTACTTTGATTTAAATGTTTCCACAGATGTGACACCTGGGGGAGTGTGGGAGGCTCACAAGTGTGTAGTTCGAGGCATTTTAATCAAACATGGTGCCCGACTTAAGAAAATTAGAGATACAGAAATCCAAGATCTAATGATTAGACTGAGAGACCTCGAAACTAGGCATAAACGTCACTCTCTCCCTGATCTGAAGAGAGAACTATTAGATGTTAGGGAGAAGCTACGCACTACTTTACTATATAAGGCAAAAGGGGTACTTACCAGATGCCGTAGACATTTCTATGAATATGGGAATAAGTCCGGTAGAGCTTTGGCGAGGGCCTCTAGAATTTGCAGAGCTACTACGTATGTTTCTGAAATATCACACCCAGATACCTCAAAACGCTCAAAGTTTCCCCACGACATAGCTGAGGCATTCAAACATTACTATACCGCTTTGTATAATCTTGACACGAATAAAGCGCCGGTAGCATTGAATGCACTTACATCACGCATAAGAAAATATATTACATCTTCGGCTATGCCGAAATTGGCGGATTCAGTTTCGCAATCCTTAGAGATGCCTATCTCAGATCAGGAGATTGAAGATGCGTTGTCCTCATCTAAATCGGGGAAAGCACCTGGCCCAGATGGGTTTACGGTTGGTTATTATAAAAAATTAAAAGAAGCTCTATTGCCACACCTAAAAGCCTTTTTTAATGCCTTGGCGATATCTACACCACCCAAAGATGCATTAAGAGCTAATATAACAGTGATTCATAAACCAGGGAAAGATCCTCTGCTATGCTCCAGTTACCGCCCAATATCCCTGCTGAACGTAGATATTAAGCTTTTTGCAAAAATTTTGGCGGCAAGACTCTCCCCGTTCATACCGGACTTGATTCACCCAGATCAGACGGGATTTGTCACGGGTAGGGAGGCCAGAGACAACACCACCAAAGCTATAGACTTAATTTATACAGCCAAGACATCTAAAACCCCGCTGATGTTACTATCTACAGACGCAGAAAAAGCGTTCGATCGCGTACATTGGACTTTTATTAAAGAGACATTGTCTCACATCGGATTGGGAGCTAAGATGCTTGGTTGGGTGCTCTCTCTGTACTCCGTCCCGTCGGCAAGAGTGCGGGTCAACGGGATCCTTTCGGAGTCATTTGATATTAACAATGGCACGCGTCAGGGATGCCCGTTGTCCCCATTAATTTTTATTTTGACTCTCGAACCGTTATTGCGTCATGTCCGAATGAATGGAGATATTTCAGGCATGCAAGTAAAATCAGGTGTACATAAAATTGCGGCATATGCAGACGATCTCCTGTTCTTTCTAACAAATCCAGAGGTTTCTCTCCCCATTTTATTGAAAGAATTGGAGACATATTACACTCTCTCCAATTTTAAAATAAATAGATCAAAATCTGAGGCCCTAAATGTGTCGCTTCCCCTGAGTCAAATTACTAGAATACAGAACGCCTTTTCATTTTATTGGTCTCCTAAATCTCTTCGCTATTTAGGGGTACAGATTACTCCAGATGTTAGAGATCTGTATGGTGCAAATTTTCCTTCACTGCTGCGGTCAATTACAGTAGACTGTGAGAGATGGCTATTGTCTACTTTCACATGGGCTGGTAGATGCCAGCTTTTCAAAATGAATATCCTTCCGAGGATATTATATTACCTACAGACATTACCTATCACCATTCCATTATCCTTCTTTAAGACAATTGCACAACTGCAGACAAAATTCATCTGGAGTAACTCGAAACCACGTCTAGCGAGATCAATCCTGTATAGACGCAAAAAAGATGGTGGTGTGAATCTCCCAAATATCAAACTGTATTACATAGCCACCCACCTCACGCGGGTAATAGATTGGTGCAGGCATGGTACAAATAAATTGTGGGTACAAATCGAACAGGATTTTACTCCTTTCAGACTTCAGACATTACCCTGGGTGTCACTTCGAAAAGAAGAGTTATTATATGACCATCCGACAATTGGGTCTACTCTCAAGATTTGTGATCACACGTTAGTTAGATCCTTAATGATACCATCTGCCTCTGTCTTGAGTCCGATCATTAGTCACCCGGACTTTCGACCAAGTCTTGATGACGCCGTGTTCTAACGTTGGATAAAAGCAGGTCTGGATAGGATTGAAAAATGGAGTGAGGGAGAAGCGTGGCCAACCATTGAACAACTTAATTCAATTACCTACCCGACGGCTCTGGGTTTCTGGAGATGTGTACAACTTGTGCATTATCTTCATAGACTCCCTCCTAAGAGGACGTTTTTAAATCCTAAGACACTGTTTGAATCTCTATGCTCTACCACAGTTGACTGTAGGCATGCTTTATCACAGACATACGCGTGTTTGATTTCTCCACCGGACCTCCCGACTCCCCATTTCATGCTGCGATGGGAGACAGATCTTGGTCTCAAACTGTCTACAGAACAGAGATCTGCAATTTATTCTTTAGCTCACTCTACTTCAATAAGCTCAAAACTGCAGGAGGCAAATTATAAATTATTGACGAGATGGTATAGAGTCCCAGCTCATTTGCATAGACTCTTTCCTTCTATAGACCCGAAGTGCTGGAGGTGTGGTGGGGCGGATGGTACAATACTACACGTGTTCTGGGAGTGTGCGAAGCTCCAACCATTCTGGTCGGAGGTGAAAAAGATTACAAGGCAAGTTACGGGATACACGGATGAGTTAGATCCTGGCCTCTTCATGTTGCACCACTGTAGGATTCCACCAAACAAATATAAACATACACTGTTGAGGTTCTTAGTCATGGCTGCGAGATCTTGCATCCCGATGCTCTGGAAAAAGGAGACGTGTCCTTCTGTGGCTATGTGGATAGAGAAGGTGAACGACCTCATGCTTCTCGAGGACCTGACATCAGCTATACATGATTCATATGAGAAGTTCAGAAACACGTGGTTTAATTGGATGAGTTTCCAACAATCTGACCTGTATAAGTCTCACAGAAGCTCCTGAGGAACTTGCTCTTAAGAACTGGTTAGTAAATGGGTGCGATTGAGAGTTCCTTTTACTCCATTGAGGTTTGGTAACTTCACGAGACCCCTACCTTACCCTCCCTTCTACCCCTCTTCATACCCCCCACCCATCCTATCCCCCGTTCTGGTCTATTCTACTCTTTTCTTTCTTTATGTGTTTCCTATCTTTTCCTTTCTTTTTTGTTTTTTTTATCTTTCATTGTCATTATTATTGGTAATAGACGGGTACCTATGGAGTAGGTAATGCTTGTTTTATAATTCTGACTGGCAAACAACTCCGATGTGTTATACTAGACAGCTTGTTTTTCATGCCAGAGTTAGTTTTAATATTGCTATAGTAAATTGAATACTTTTATCAAGCTTATTGACTATTAGAAACTGATTCGTGATTCAATTAATGAGAATACATTTTATTAAGAACAGTTCTTTGTACTTGCAAGATGATTGAATCTGTAAGTTTTGGTTCTTTTTTCTATTGTTACTATAAAACGAAAAATAAAGAATTATAAAAAAAAAAAAAAAATCGAAACCAGGCGACATTTGTCTTATCGCCGCCAAATTCCTGAAATACACGCCACAATATGGAGGTAATTTAGCAGCGATATTTCCAGGACTAAATATTGCTGCCAAAAATGTCTCCCGCGGTTGTGGCGTGAGAAGGTACCCTAATGATTCCTCCTTAGTCAAAATGATTGTGATTTGCTAATTAAAAGTATTTAGGAATTTATTTGTGATGTCATTTCAATTAGTTATTGTTTTTTGTGTTCTTTTTTTTCTTTACTAGTTTCCTGTATCAGTGTCCCTACAGTATTTAGTACCCATAACCTTTAATGTTACATTTTTTAAGAAAAGCCTCTAGAGCAGTGTTTCTCAACTCCAGTCCTCAGGACCCACCAACAGGTCATGTTTTCAGGATTTCTTTAGTATTGCATAGGTGTTAGAATTATCCCCTTTGCAGGTGATTAAACTAACACCTGTCCAATGCTAAGGAAATCCTGAAAACATGACCTGTTGTTGGGTACTGAGGACTGGAGTTGAGAAACACTGCTCTAGACCCTCCTTGAAATTTTTTACTGAGTTGACCATTACAACATGTTGTGGCGGAGAGTCTCACTTCTCTTATGGTAAGTGCAGATGATCCGGAGACATTGCATCCTGGATGCAGTGTCTCTGGACCTGAAGGAAGCCGCAGGTGAACACAGTCACCCTGTTCCCATGATGATGGTGCAGATCCCTGCATTCACCCAATGAGATCACTTCCAACTCTGCAGCAATAAATTAACATGCTGCGGAGATGTGGAAGTGCGGCAACCCGCACCACAGGCGAGAAAATGCTGCATACAATAGAAGCACAGCGGGCACTCGATTTCTGTAAATCCCATCCACTGTGCTTGTATTGTTAAATGAAGCATTTTGGATGCAGTGGAAATACGCTGCCTCCAAAATGCTGCTAATACTGATCGTGTGCAAGCAGCTTTACAGTAGAGAATCACTGTCCACAGTGATGTAAGTAAATCTGTCACTATGTGTTAGCTGCCCAATCTGAGAGCTACATAATATATGGTCAAAACCCTAATTTCAGCGATTTATCACTTATGACCACTTTACACACGGCTACATTTCTAGATTATCCACAGGTAACTTACTGGCTGCAGTGAAATCATGGAGACATTATTCCATTTGCACACAGCAACAAGATAGAACCATGTCTCCATGATTTCACTGCAGCCAGTAAGTTACCTGTGGATAAGCTAGAAATGTAGCCGCGTGTAAAGGTACCCTTACTGGGCTGCTGTGTGCCATTGTGATGAAATCACTGTTTCATCTGTTGCAGATCCACCAGTTCTCTGAATGCTGAGCGCTATATAACCCCCCCTCCCACACTACTGATTGGCAGCCTACTGGGTGTATAGGCAGAAAATGCGACTCACTGGTGGGGCAGAATTGTACAGAGCTCATGATTATGGAGGACTACATGGTGGCAGGTTTACCAGTACTCCAGAGATGATTTACTGCTGATAAAACAGTAATTTTAGCAAAACTTTAACCAGCAAGTGACATATCGCTGGCATTAGTGTTTCAGTTTCTACATTTTGCTGCTCTCATATTAGGTGGCAAAAAAATGTGGTTACAGATTCCCAGCTATAGTGGCTGACAAATAGATTACCACTAAATAAGTTTAAATTGATTGATTATTCACTACTGGACAACCAAACTTATTGAAGTGCCCCACATAAAGTAAAAAACACATACGGTACTCACCTCCTGGACTGGCACTGATTCAGCGAAGTCAGCGCTATTTTTCCCAGCTTCCAGTGACATTGCTGCAGCCAATCAGTGATCGCTAAAAGGTTGCCGCCATCACACTTCTGTCAAATGGAACTGTGAAGGTTGCAGCTAATTGCTATGGCATTTTCGCATTGAAGAAGTGGTTGTCAGAAATTGGGCTGCCATTACTGATGTGCATACAGTTTACTCTGATTTACTTATAATCCTTTTTCTAGCCACTGTAAAGGCCCAGTTACACACACACAGATAATTGTGCAGAGATTGTTCGCAGATCTCTGGTTGCAGTGAAATCATGGACACATTGTTACATTTGTACACGGCCACAAAATAGAACAATATGTCCATGATTTCACTGCAACCAGAGATCTGCGAACAATCTCTGCACAATTATCTGGGTGTGTAACTGGGTCTTTAGTGTCATGATGAAACCTTACAGGGTCCTCAGTAAGGCTGGTTTCACATTTGCGTTTGGAATGTAGCGTAACCGAACGCAGCCAAACGCATTCGCACTGTGTTCCTATGTTTAATATGGGAACGCATGGTATCTGCATTTGGCTGCGTTCGGTTGCGTTGCATTTGGATGCGCATAATTTATGCACCCTCCTCCTCCCTCCGAACGCAGCCTGTTGCATATTTTGTGCATTCACGGGCGCTTGTTTTATCAGCAAGCGCACAAAAAATGCATGAATCTCAATGCATGACAGCGCAGGAGAACGCTGCGGATCTCATTGAAATCTCTCCCGGTGACCGCCGCTGATCTCCAGGCGGTGTCAGCGAGGGAGATTTGAAGAAACAGCTGATCGGACAGCTGTTTAAATCTCCAGTGCCAACATCACCTCTTCGGTGTTGGTGAGAGAGATTTAAACAGCTGTTTAGATCAGCTGTTTCTTAAGATCTCCCACGCCGACACCGTTGGGAGATCAGCGGCGGCTGGGAGGAGGAGATCTCTGCAGCTGATCTCTGCCTCCCGGCCGCCGCCGAGATCGCTGATTGGCTGGCCGGGCACCATACTGATGTGAACGCATTCGGAGATTCTCCACTGCGGTCACATCAGTAGGGCAGCGTTTGCCCTGCGTTTGCATCTGCTTGCCCTCCGCATTCAGACACAAACGCGAATGTGAAACCAGCCTAACTGTGAAACGTGACCTGTCCCTGAAACCCTGAAACTGCCCTTATTGTAAGCAATTAATTTCAGTCTGAAGCTTTTATAAAAGTAAAACTCTCCCTTATCATGCATGAAAATCATTTAACTAACACTATTGAGGAAAATAACCCTTCACCCACTCTGCATTCTTCCTTATATCATCACTTTAACGTTCAATGTTACTGATTACTTCATTACAAAAAGCGTCCATGATCTTGACTGCACCGCCATTTAACGGTTCAGAGATCACACAGATTGCAAATTCCACTGACTGACTTTAGATGTGATAGATAAATGATACTAATTAGAGACTAACTATGGCTTGTAGAAATGTTCAGTCAAGCATGAAGACAGTGAGCCCGGCAATGTACCTGATCTCAAGCTGTTAGTCATTGGTTTAAATGTTCAGGGATTATCATAGATATCATCTTAAGGCGGCCGTCACACGCTTCAATATCGCAAGCGATATTGTTAGCGATCACGTGCACGCGCGATCGCTACCAATATCGTTCACATCGTTGGTGAGCTGTCACAAGGCAAACTCACCAGCGATGTGGAGCAGCGATATCGCTGGTAACTATGGTACACATCGGGTTACTAGGCGCCGCGCAGCGCTTAGTAACCCGACGTTTACCATAGATACCATCTCCCAGCATAGGCTCTGCCGCTGGGAGATCGTTCATCGTGGTGTCACACACCACGATGAAGCAGATTGAACAAGCGTTTATCGCTTGATATGAGCTCCGGCTCTCACATCTGCGATGTCACGATCAAGCGATTTTACATTTAAAATCGCTTGATCGCACGTAGCGATGCACAAACGATATCGCTTAAGCGATCAAAAAGCAGATCGCTTAAACGATATCGTTCAAGATATTGCACCGTGTGACGGCCGCCTTAGGCCGGCTTCACACTGCGGCAAGATCCGATCCGGGGCTGTCAGGTTCACCCCTAACAGCACCAGATAGGATCTTGCCATGGTGTGAACCCGACCTTAGACTTTTTTGGTACCGAAATTGATACTGACTTTTATTAACACTTTTGGATTTGACGTTTATATTTTTTCACATTGAATATTTAGGCTGTGCACAGTTGTATAACCTATTCTACGTTCAGCTGGAATAGTATGACTCATTATGTGTCTTCCACCGAAAAATCATTACACTGTCAGCCAGGAATTGCCAACAAATAGGTATATAACATTACACAATTTAGCTGACTCTGCTGCCTCTAATACAATAGATTTACTTCCCAAAATTATTTTTGTGTGGTTCGACAGATGGAAATTACATTTCCTATTTAAATCAGTCTGGAAGCTTAACTGGAAAATCAAAGCAATTGTAAGCATGATGTCATATGTTGTTAGGTCCCTCGCAGTCAGCAGTTAGTAAGGGGAGTGGAGATATCAGCTTTAAAAAAGCCCAAAAGCTTTTCACCTATACATCTGTTCAGAGCTTATATATGCTGCCCATGTCATTTTTTGTCTGTAGATGTTGTACAGATGTAGTTTATAATTTTAAGAGAGTTGCACAACCTCTTATGAACTGAGGGCCACAGTCTCATACTAAAACACTCCCAGGGGCCACAATACTACTTAAAAGTGTAGCACATTCTAAAAAATGTACAACATATAGGCAAGGGTCACACATGCCCATGCGCTTTTTTAAGCCTTTAGAAAACTGGATCCGGTTTTCCAAGGGTGCCAATAGTGTCCCCTGAGGTCCTGGACGTTTTTGGGACATTTTTGGACTTCGTAATTTTTTCACCAAAAACGCATATGCGTTAATGCATGGTGCCTATATGTGCCATGCGTTAATGCATAGGGCCCCATGTTAAAAAAATGCATGCGTTTTTCAAAGGCACCCAAATGCTGGGATGCTGCACAAAACGAATGTGTTTTTTTGAAGAATGCACACAAACGCGTTAACGCATATGTGTTTTTGGACTTTGAAAAAAAAAAAGTCCAAAATGTTCCCAGAAACGGATTTAGCCCAAAAACGGATGGTGTGTGTGACCCTGGCCATAGAAAATATGTGCTATAAATGTCTGATAGATGCAGGTTCCAATATTAGAACTCCCCTTGGGAGTTGGGGGGCCCCTTCTTCCCCAATCAGCAGTCCAAATAGATCATACAAGCATGTGGCGTTTTGCACTTAAAAAGGTTACTACTAAGACAACCCCTTCTCGATTCACTTCTTTTACCCAAATAAAATAATAAACCTTGTACTCACCTCCCATTCTGCCGCCGTTCCAGCGCTGTCTGAAACCGCGGCTCAGGGCTCATATAACATTGTGACACATGAGTCCAACGTCCAATCACCACCGACTTCCATTTCCCCACCTTTGGACCAAATACAGAAATTGAGCACTTCTGGGATCAGCATGTCACAACAATATCACATAAGCTCCAAGCCGCAGTTTCAGACGGCGCTGCAACAGCGGCAGAATGGGAGGTGAGTGCAAGATTTATAATTTTATCTGGGTAAAATAAGTCGAGAAGGGGTTGTCCTAATAGTGGACAACCCCTTTAAAGGCAATCTGTCACCAGGTTTTTGTCACCTAATCTTAATGCAGCATAATATAAAGACAAAGACTTATTCCAGCAATGTGTCATTTACTGGGTTGCTTGCTATAATTTTTATAAAACCACTTTTATCACAGGAGATTATTACTAAAAGACTAACAAATCTGCTGCCATATAGCCCTCCATATTCATGAAATCTGCATAATCCTGTCCTTACCACTGATTGACAGATTTCTGCCTATGCACAGTGTACAAATAAAGCTGCCAATCGGTGTTGTAGGTGGGGTTGAATAGAGCCCAGCATGCAGAGAACTAGTAGATCTGCAGCAGATAAGACAGCGGCCCAACAAGTGATTCATTCTAGGCATTAGGATCTCTGCCTATACATCATACTGCTCTCAGATGGTTTATTAAAAAATCTGGTGACAAATTCCCTTTCTGTCCCTAGACTCATGCAGCCTGAATCACAGACAGTATGAATTGGAGCTTGACAGCATGATTGCTTCCAGATATATATTGTCTGTTTGGCACTGTCTTTGGTTGGTTTCTTCCCGTCCAGTTTCAGGTGACTAACAGGTCTCTTTTATGTGTTTATGTCAATCACCTGGAAAAGGGCACAGAGAAGCCATCTGGGTCCATACTAGTCTCACTACTAGTCTCACTACTCCTCCCTATTGTCTCCAAATTATTTTTAATACTATGTTTTCTTTGACATACTGAAATTTAAAAAAAAAAACATACCTGGCTGCAGTCACACAACTACGTTCTAAATTCATTATGCCAGTGGGTCATGCAACATAAATCTTGTGTTTAGTTCCCTTTAAAGGCAGCATAGAATATCATGGCTGGCTGTTTTCCGATTTAACTTCAGCTACAGCATTTAGAGAGGACCTGTCACTTGTCAATAATATCGTACTTTTTGGACTATAAGACTTCCTTTTTTCCCCAACATTTTTGGGGAAAGTGGGGGTGCGTATTATAGTCTGGATGTATGGTACCTGGCTGTGCCCATGGGGGAAAGTGGGTTGACAGCGTTGGAGTGTGTCCCTTGTGGCAAGAGTGGGTCAAAGGAGGCAGTAGCAGGCTGATCATACATAGCAGGATGAAGGATCATATACCAGGATGGAGCACATATATACCAGGATGGGGGGGGGCATATATATCAGGATGGGGACATATATACCTGGAAGAAGCCCATGATGGGGGACAATAGTGCAGAATTTGGGGATATTGCCCCCGTAACAGTGTCATCTGGAGATCCCCCCATAACAGTGAGTTATGACCACATTTTTAGCTTTAAATGTTTTTCCTATTTTCCTCCCCTAAAAACCTGGGTGTGTCTTATGGTCCTGTGCGTCTTATAGTTAGAAAAATGTGGTAATTGTTTCATCTGGTCTAAATTCTGATGTTATTCTGAACCAAATAGGCATCCGATTTCGGCAGAAAATCGCTGCCTCCGGGCCGAAAAAAAAAAAATGTATATGCTCACCTGTCCCCGAGGCCCCCACCGTCTCCTGCAGGCTCCCGGTGTCCTCCCGGTGTCTCCAGGGGTCTTTTTCTTCTGAAAAGGACCTGCCGTGATGTCACAATCACGTGACCGCCTGTTAACATGGTGTAACCTGCGGTCACATGACTGTGACGTCACGGCAGGTCCTGTTCAGAAGAAGAAGACCTCTGGAGACACCGGGAGCATGCGGAGATGGCGGGGGCCTCGTGGACAGGTGAGCATACATTGTTTTGTTTTTTTTTAACCCCTGCTCTCCCAGTTAGGAGCAGTTTTACTGTACTGAGCATGCTCAGTACAGTAAAATCGGGTCCGAGGACACATCAGATGTATCCTCGGACCCTGCTCCATAGGGCCCCATGTTAAAAACATCGGACCGAATCGGATGTGCACTAAATGGCACTAAATGGCCCCAATCCGATTTTGTCCGATTTTATTTTCGGTGCAAAAATCGGAGCATGAATCGGATTGGACCAAATTGGATGCCATTTAGTGCACATCCGATTCGGTCCGATGCCCATAGGGCTGCATGGGGGCCAAAATCAGTCCGATTTTGTCCGATTTTTATTGGACAGCATCGGAAATAAAAAATTTGTAGTGTGAAACCAGCCATAGAGTCCACTATTGTTCCATGCCAAGTCTTTAAAAATGTTTAAGTTCTTGAAAACCAGGATTTCTTTTTAAGGGTATGTGCACATCAGTCGTTTTGTGGGCTGCTTTTGGACGTTTTCCGTCGGCGTTTTCCGCTCAGTTTTATGTTAATTTATGTTAATCCTATCCTCCGGTTGGATTAACATGCTAGTCAATGGATTTTAGAAAACTCTGTCTTCACTAGAACGGTTTTCTTCTGGTCGTTTTCAGTCAAAACTGAGTTTTCTCAGTCAAAACTGAGTTTTTCCACCGGTTTGCCAAAAATAGAGCAAGTGACTTCTTTCCTCCGTTTTTCCAGCAGTTTCAGCTGATCAAGTGCACAAAAAACTCAGTTTTCAAAACCGCCGAGAAAACCGCCGAGAAAAACGCTGTAAAACCGGGCGGAAAACGAGCAAAAAACGAGGGACACTGCTGAGCACAGAAAACTCAGTTTCTGCTAAAAAAACCCAGGTTTTTGGACGGACTGCAGAGATGCACAAACGTCAGATGTGCACATAGCCTAAGGGTACCTGTCATGTCCAAATGTCCTAAAACCCAGAAGCATTTGTATATATATTGCTATATTCCCTGCCTAAGCATCCCTTTTATAATGTTAGTCACTTAAATTCATGTTTAAAAAAAGTATTTTTAAGCTCTGTATGCTAATTAGGTCTTTCACTAGTTGACGGGGCGATTGTTTGCCTAAACTAGTCGGCCCTCTCGTCATCGACAGCTCACTGTAAATCTCGTGCGTGCTACAGCTCAGCAACATCATTCTGCCTCTGAAGCCAGGGGTCGCTTATGAGCTTCAGAGGCGCACTACGCATGACCGACAGTGCAGAAGACAGCTCACATGCACAAAGGAGCCAAACTGCACTTGTGATCCTATGCACTGCTCCTCTGAAGAGAGAAGAGTATACCTTGTTTTAGAGGTGCAATGATGCCTCTGAATAAAGCTGTGCGCATGTGCAAGATTTTCAGAGACCTGGCATTGATGCCGGCTATTTCAAATCATATTATCATTCCCCCAGGAATGTGATAACACATAGAGAGGGACATTTAGTCTATGGAAGCAATCATCACATCGACTACTCACAGACCTAATTGACATAAGAAAATTTGAGCTTATAAATACTTTGAGGACCTGTCACCCCCTTCCTGGATTTCAATCTAAAAGCAGCAGTGAATGCAACATGTATGCTGCATTCAGGCAAGGGGTCCCACATGTGTCTGTGCGCTGTGTACCCCAAGATATAGCCTTTGTAAAACTCACTGCTAGTCAGGAGGGCATTTCCTGTGTCTGGAGTCAGCTCGATTCACGGGGGCCATTTCCGCCCCCTGCCTCCTCCTTCTTTCTCCTCGCCGCCTCCCTCATGTCTCTTGATCCATCCTCGCCTGCGGTTGCACCTCCTTGTGCTCCTTGACGCAGGAGCAGACCGAGGTTTTGTTTGTTTTTGACCCGTGCCCCTGTCCCGCCTCCTGCCTCCGACATCAGCGCCTTTTCCCGCCCTGCTCCATGTTATGCTGTATACATAGAGCAGGGAGGGAATCTGGCACTTGCGCAGTAGCTCTCCGCAAGCAGGGTGACCTGAAGACATGCTGCATTTAGATTGAAATCCAGGAGGGGGGGGTGACAGGTCCTCTTTAAACATGGATTTAAGTGACTCACATAAAGGGCTGCTTAGGCAGGGAATTTAGCAATACATATATAAATGCTGCTGCATTGGAGGGCATGGGAGACATGACAGGTTCCCTATAAACGCTATTTAACGTTAACCTATGATCACATAATTACTCCTGTACTAAACTTCAGCTAATATTTGTGTTTTTTTTACTGTTAGGATGAATACCAAACAGGTGTAAAGTTATATGACCAGGAGCAATACGAACAAGCAATATATCACTTTGAAGAAGCCCTAAAAGGCTATTACCGGGCTGATGTTGAATGCAGAGCAATGTGTGGAGGAGCACAAAAATTTGATGAATATGAATATGTGGACTACAGTGCAACATTATATGAAGGAATTGCAGGTAACTGTGTGGCATGTTACAAAAGTATACCTTCCATATATAAATCTATGAGATGTCATGGAGGCCCCTGCGGATCCAGTCGCTACAGAGGTACTGCACCCCTATTAGGGTATAGCATCCCACTCACTGGTGAAGGGGGTACAGACCAGTACCGGGACACTCATATCACACTAGGAACGATTGTAATGGAGTTGGGTGGTGAAGAAAATAGAGGGAGCACTTGGGACTAGGCCACAAGGGACACCGGGAACCCAAAAAAATAGTGGAAAAGACCAGGCTCAGCTAGCAACCCAGAGGCTGTGGCACTTCCAAGGTGACACAGTCGACAACCACGCACATCTGCTGAAAAGGTGGCAACCATAGGGCTAAGGGGAGACACTGCAGGGGAACCCCTAAGAAACGCCCACAGTCACTGGCTCAGAGCTCTGTGTGGCTAGGCGCAAGGCAGGATGGGCAAGGCAAGTTCTGTGTGAGACGACCTGGAAAGGACAGAGAAGGGGTGCCGGTTACGTACCATCCTACTACCAGTGAGTAGCTGGATCCCTGTCTCCGAGAACCCAGTGCTCAGCGGGCTGTTACACAAAGACTGTGAGTAAAAGAACTGAAGACTGCAGCCCACTGTGTCTGTGAACTTTCTTTATGCATCAAGTACACCAGATACACCACTACCAACTCACCCAGGTACCTTTGGTCTCCCTAGGCGTCAGCCCTATCCATAGAGGGCTTAAGAACATTGCTGACTCCCAACCTTCAGTCCCTAGGAAGACTGTCAAGCAGCGGTGGCCAGATATAGCCGCAACGTGCGGGTGCCGTCACATATAAATTATAATCCCCAGGTGCAGTCACCCCTGCCCAGAATGAACCTTCCACACCAGATCCCTAACCCTAAGAGAGTGAGCCACCCACACCGAACATTTAATGACATTGCCAGGGTCACAGAGCCGGGTCTTGGTCCCTGTGATCCCTGTGATGAAGCATCAAAACAGACCAGTTCCGAGTATCCTAAAGCCCTGGAGGGGCGTATCAATTGCAGTAATTTTATAGCTTTTAAAACGTTTTGTGCAGACCTGGCAGATGTCATGGGCCTGGCCTTTTAATTAGAATAGGCCTCATACACAATTCCTGCTGGATGTGCGCCATATCATTATTATTATTTTTTATTATTATTATTATTTATTTATATAGCGCCATTGGTTCCATGGCGCTTTACATAAGGAGTGGGGGTAACGACAGGTACAGTACATATGAGCAGACAATGCTTGCTGATACACGACGGGAGAGGATCCTGTCCACGAGGGCTCACAGTCTACGGGGGTGGGGGAGGACGCGATAGGGGGAGGGGGAAGCGCCAAGGGGGTGGTGGAGCGGCGCTAGGTCTCATCATGGGTTGTAGGCTTGTTGGAATAGATGAGTTTTCAGGTTCTTTTTGAAGCTCTTGAGGGTAGGCGAGTGTCTGACGTGCTGGGGGAGGGAGTTCCAGAGTCTAGGGGAGGCGCGGGAGAAGTCTTGTATGCGGTTGTGGGAGGATGAGATGAGGGGGGAGGAGAGGAGGAGTTCTTGTGAGGAGCGTAGGTTGCGTGTAGGTTGGTATTGGGAGACCGTGTCGGAGATGTAGGGGGGGGACAGGTTGTGGATGGCTTTGTAAGTCAGGGTTAGGATTTTAAATTTAGATCTTTGGGGGGTGGGGAGCCAGTGAAGTGCCATGCGGAGAGGGGAGCTAGGGGAGTAGCGAGGAGACAGGTGGATTAGACGGGCGGCTGAGTTCAGGATAGAGTGGAGAGGTGCAAGGGAGGAGGCAGGGAGACCGGTGAGCAGTAGGTTGCAGTAGTCAAGGCGGGAGATGATGAGGGCGTGGACGAGAGTTTTGGCGGTGTCGTGGTTAAGAAACGGGCGGATGCGTGAGATGTTCTTGAGTTGGAATCGGCAGGAGGTGGCAAGGGCTTGGATGTGGGGCTTGAAGGAGAGGGAGGAGTCGAGGGTGACCCCGAGGCACTTTGCATGGGGGACTGGGGAGAGAGAGCAGTCGTTGACTCGGATTGACAGGTCTGGCAGAGGGGGAGGGCGGCTGGGGGGGAAGACAATGAACTCTGTTTTGTCCATGTTCAACTTGAGGAAGCGAGCAGAAAAGAAGGCCGAGATGGCGGACAGGCATTGGGGGATTTTAGATAGAAGGGAGGTGATGTCGGGCCCGGAGAGGTAGATCTGGGTGTCGTCGGCGTAGAGATGGTACTGGAGGCCATGGGACTCAATGAGTTGACCTAGGCCGAGGGTGTAGATGGAGAAAAGTAGCGGTCCAAGTACCGATCCCTGGGGGACGCCGACAGTAAGGGGGTAGGACGAGGAAGAGGTGTCGGCGTGCGTGACGCTGAAAGTGCGGTCCGTAAGGTAAGAGGAGATCCAGGAGAGGGCGAGGTCGGTGATGCCAAGGGATTCTAGGATTTGGAGTAGGAGGGAGTGGTCGACTGTGTCAAAGGCGGCGGATAGGTCGAGGAGGAGGAGGACGGAGTAGTGTCTTTTCCTCTTTGCGGTTAGGAGGTCATTGGTGACTTTAGTAAGGGCAGTTTCGGTGGAGTGATGAGGTCGGAAACCAGATTGCAGGCGGTCGAAGAGGGAGCGGGAGGATAGGTAGGATGACAGTTCAGAGTGGACGTGCTGTTCGAGTAGTTTGGAAGCGAAAGGGAGAAGGGATATTGGGCGGTAGTTGGCGACAGATGATGGGTCGAGGGAGGGTTTTTTGAGGATGGGTGAGATCAAGGCGTGTTTGAAGGAAGAGGGAAAGACGCCAGTAGTGAGTGACAGGTTGAAGAGTTGGGTTAGGGCAGGGATGAGGGCGGTGGTGAGGTTTGGGATGAGATGGGTAGGGAGAGGGTCGAGGGCACAGGTGGTGAGGTGAGATCGTGACAGGAGGGTGGAGAGCTGGGCTTCAGTCACGTTGGAGAAGCTTCCTTTGGTCGAGGAGGGTTGGGCGGTAATGGTGGTGGGTTGGGGGGACGTTGGGCCAAAGCTTTCTCTAATTTTGTCAATCTTGTGTTATCTGCAAATACCTGCAAGTGAAAAGCTAGTAATGGGCTCTAATGCCCCTGAAGGTCATTTTAGAATATTGTAAATTAAGTATACAACTAATACAGATAAGAGAAGCCCTTATATGTACGAGAAGTCAGAAAGCTGGAAAGAACAAAAGCCTCCTTAGGGTCCTGTACAGAATTTACTGTTGCCTAATTCAAGGCATACTAAGTGAGGATTCTGATCACAAGCTTACAACCTATGAAGAAATGGGGATAACACATAAAGATAAAAGGAAAGGGCTTATCAGATAAATTCAAGCCATCAGTATAGTAATTATTATTATTTATTTATATAGCACCATTAATTAGTGCTGTACATGAGAAGGGGTTACATACAAAGTTATAGTTTACAGTAAACAAATTTACAATGACAGACTGGAACATAGGGGAGAGGACCATGCCCTTGCGGACTTACATTCTACTTAATAGGGGCATTTAAATAACACTGTGTGAGCCAGAGACCCACCAGTATCTGTGCAATTACAAGTACAAAAGAATAGTTAAGTGAGTGAGGTGATAAGTCAGTCTAAAGAAATGTGTTTTTAGGCAAACTTTAAACTGTGGATACTGGGAATCAACTAGATTGCCACGGATAGCACTTTCCATAAAACTAGTGCAGCATGAGAGGAGTCCCGGAGACAAGAGTGGGGAGATCACATTACAAAGCTTGTTAGGCTTAGGTCATTACCAAAACAAAGAGGATGGGTAGGATGGTAGAAAAATAAAATAAAAAATTAAATAGAGTCATCTGGTGTCCAAAGTAACGGCTCATGCAGGCAAAGATAAAGTTAAATATAGTACATGTAATATGGCACTGTACTGTAGAGAGAGGCTGCTAGCCATTCAGTGCATGTATTTCAGTGATATAGGTGTTTTACTAATGAAATGCTGATTGGATCTCATATTCATACACAAGAAGCTTTAGATCTGTACTGTCTTGTATTAAATGTGCACTCAAGTTACAGTCAGTAAAGAAAGACTACTGTATGCTGGAATACTTGTGAATATTGTAACTTGTATGGCCACTGTACAAACACATAAGAAAGGATAAAAATCCATAACCAAAGATAGATATTTGAAAAGGGTTACATTTTTAACCATGGACTGGCTATACGTAGCTACTTCATAACATTTGATGTAAGTGCATGTCATGGTTGGGAAGGAGTTCACGTAAAATTACATAAACATGCATCATAGCGATCATGTGGGCACACCACTGGAAGGTCGGCATAAGCGATATTCGAGTTTTGGCGCTCCCTCCAACCCAATCAGGATTCCCGCGACATGAGTATGGGGATCCATTCGTTGCCATGATAACCCAAGGTCTAATAATAATAATACGCTTGGGAAGTGTCTGACTAGTGATTTAATAAAGAATCCAGCATAGTAATTTTATTTGCTGTGTGTAACTGTTGTATAAGTATAATAAAACTAATAATAATTATTCACTTAAAGCGCCATTATTGATAACCTCCAGGTCTGCCAAGTACAGTGGCTTGTTGTGCAATCCATTATACCAGGGATCAGAGTGATAAAAGTTAATGTGCCATATAGGGATTGAGTAAAAAAGTGAACATTTGTAAAAAAAAAAAAAAAAAAAAAAAAATATTTCCAAAAAAATCAGTAAATAAAGAACATATAAATATATAAAATTTTGTAAAAACAGAAAGGCACACATTTAGTATCACTGAACTATTAAACTGTCACACTAGTTAACCCCTTCAGTGAACACCGTAAAAAAAAGAATTAAAAATATGTAACGAAAACTGTCTTTTAATCATACAGTTGACAAAAAAGTGGAATAAAACACAATCAATAATAAATGAGTATGTAAAAAAAAACTTTGATTGAAAATACTTTATATCTTGAAAAAGCAATAAAACCTAAAAAAATGAATTTGATATCACTGTATTCCTATTAACCAGAACAATAAAGCTGTCTTATCACTTTTAATCCACGGTGAACAGTGTGAAAAGAAAAAAACTATTCCCAAATTGCTGTTTCTTCTTGATCTGCTTCATAAAACGCAGAATAGAAAGTGATCCCAAAAAATTATTTTGCCGAAAATGCACCAATAAAAATTTCAACTCATCCTACAAAAAAATGTATCTGTCGGCAGAAAAATAAAAAAACAACTGTAGCCTTCAATATTCAATGAAGCAAAACAACCTTTATTTTGTCTAAAAAACAAAAACGTTTTTTATTGTGATAGTAGCCAAACCTAAAAAAACTACTGGCATATAAATCTGATATCGCTGCAGTCATAGTAAGTAAATAAGTAAAGCTTATCACTGATACTGCAAGATGAACGGCATAAAAATATCAGACTTTACGTGTAAATCTATAAAAACCTGATTCAGACATAATTCCCAACTGAACATTGTATTGAGGTAGATGGAGTCACTTTGAACGTGTGTCGGGAGTGTGGTCCTCCTTTTTAAGTATCTTTTTAGTCATGCACAAAAGTGTGGTCAGTAACAGTTTTGCGCACCCTTGAAAAGAAGGACACAGCTGAACAGCGGCCAAATGGAGTTCTGTTGCCTTATTAGTGAAGGAATCCTTCAGGGGTCTCGCCTGAATCAGGTATTTCGGAGATGTAGATTGAAACCCTAATATAAGTGCTCAGCAAAGAGCACAGGATAAATGTGAACTAATGCAAAATGTTCTGTACCCCAACTTGCATTCAACTCAACCCACAGAAATACACAACAGCAGTATACTCAAATCCAGGCCTTCCCACCTAAGCCCTATTTGATATTCTTGCATGAAGAACTCCCACCACACTATCACATCCAGCCTCAATCACCTACTTAAAGATCCATCATCTGTTAACAGAAATATAGGGGACTTTCACATAACAGGAAGCAAAAGGGCTCTGGAAAAACGCTATGGCCAGCTTCACACCACGGTGAAATCCGATCTGGGGCTGTCTGGGATGAACCGGACAGCCCCGGACCGGATTTTGGCCCCATAGTATCCTATAGGGCCAGATGGAGACGGATGGCAGCTCTCTGCCATCCGGTTTCCATGTGTCCGGGAGAATCCAGGAGGAATCAGATTTTTCTCCCGGGCACAAAATCGGAGCATGCAGTATTTTTGTGTCCAGAGCGAAAAATCTCCCCAAATTGTATTCTCCCGCATCCGGGGCAATCCAGCGCTCCCTAACATGGGAGTCTATGGGGCCGGATTGCCCTCCGGTTCTGTTTGCAAATCCAGTCCAGGGCTGTCAGGTGCATCCCTGACAGCCCCGGATCGGATTTCACTGTGGTGTGAAGCTGGCCTATGGCTCCCTCCAAAAAAGAAACTTAACAAAGTCTACACTCCCAAATGCAAACGCTTCCTCCCTTCTGAGCATCAAAATGTGCCTAAACCACGGTTAACGTCTACATGTTTGGTATTGTTGTAGTGATAAGAGACCACTTAATTTACGTAGTGTGTGTCTGCTGAAGCACAAGCTGGGCACAACATTATGAGCACTACAATGCTTACTGCACTCCTAGATGAATTCCTTAAGGGCTACAGTCTGTAAAATGTGGTCACTTGTGTGGAATATCTGCTATTCTGACACCTTAGGGACTCTTCCAATGTGACATGGCATCCGCAAACCATTCCAGCAAATTCTGACGTTCAATATGGCGCTCCTTCCCTTCTCAGCTTTGGACTATACCTCAAATGTAGTTTCCAATTACATGATGGGTAGCCAAATCAGATTTCATACTTTGCACTGACAAGAGGCATGCACCCTAAAACACCATGCCTGCAAATTGAGGTTCTGATTTTGCTTTTTAATTCTATGTCATATGGCAAGGCTCGTTAAAGGGTCAGTTTTGAATGTTAGGATTCCTGCTTCCAATAGGTGGCACTAGAGTTCATCTTCTTCGTCTCTGAAGAGACAGCAGACATATGATGGGTATTGGTGCACTCATGTAAAAATTACACAAGAAACTGTATTGTCCATTTTCTTATTAGGCTTTATAAAAAATTAAAAACATGGGGCTAAAATATTTTAATAAAAAAAATATCATTATTTTTTCTTCACAGCCCAATGGTATAAAATTCTGTGCCATACCTATGGTAAACTTTATAAATTGAGGTTACTTATGGGGGGTCTGCTTTTCTGACATTTCAGGGGCTCTGCCAATGTGATATGGCACCCTCAAACCATTTCAAGTAATCTGCACTCCAATATGGTGCTCCTTCCCTCTGGAGCTTTGTACTGTGCCACAAAAGTAATTTTGAAATACAGAATCCTGGACAAAGTGCCTCAGTGTCCGCGCTGCTGCTCCGAGACCAAAGACACACAGACACAGGAATGTCTGGATCAGCGATAGCCTTTATTTTCCGACGCGTTTCGGAGCCTCCTCCCGAGCTCCTTCCTCAGGGAACAGGAGCTCGGGAGGAGGCTCCGAAACGCGTCGGAAAATAAAGGCTATCGCTGATCCAGACATTCCTGTGTCTGCGTGTCTTTGGTCTCGGAGCAGCAGCGCGGACACTGAGGCACTTTGTCCAGGATTCTGTATTACAACCACGGTCACCGTTGGGAGTGCGGTCCCTGCAGCAGCTGCCTGTACGCTATTTTACCAGTTGTGGGTTTCACAACTGACAAAGGTGAGCAATTCCACATCGATAAGCGAAAGTGTATCATTGAGATAAGACCCTATTTGCGCATTCTTTCTTTCACAAAAGTAATTTTGGACTACAAATAGGTATTGATGAGCTCAGGAGAAAATGTGTAACAAATTGTGTGGTTCATTTGCTCTTATTACCCTTTTTGAAAATCAAAACTTTAAGGCCAAAGCAATATTTTAGTGGGTAAAAATGGTTTAAACGCTTTCACCACTGGGCGATTTTCCGTTTTCCAGTCTTTGTTTTTCGTTCCAAGAGCCATAACGTTTTAATGTTTCCATCAATATAGACATGTAAGGGCTTGTTTTTTTGCATGATGAGTTGTACTTCTAATTGACATAATTTATTTTCCCATATAGTGTACTTGAAAATGGCAAAAAAAATCCAAGTGTGGTAAAATTGCAAAAAAAAGTGCAATTACACAAGTTTTTTTTTTTAATCCCTATGTTCACTATATGATAAAACTAGTGTGTCATTATGATGCCTCAGCTTGGTACGAATTCGTAGATACCAAACATGTATACCGTATATACTCGCGTATAAGCCAAGTTTTTTAGTCCAAAAATTGGACTGAAAAGTCCCCGCCTCGGCTTATATCGCGAGTCATACGGCACAGGCCGCCCGCCCACCACCCCCATCAGTATACAAGCGCCCCCCCCATCAGTATACAGGGCCCCCCCCCTTGCTGCTGCAAACCTGTAAAGTAATAGATCATTATACTTATCCCTGTGGCCGTCCCCGCCGCTGCCATCGCGCTCCTCCGGCTTCTTCCGGCTTCCTCCTCCGGTGGGCGCAGGCAATGATGTCATTGCCTGTGCGCCAGAGGAGGAAGCCGGAAGAAGCCGGAAGAGGCATGAAGACCCGGAGGAGCGCGGTGCAGAGCAGCGGCGGCGGCCACAGGGATAAGTATAATCATCTATTACTTTACAGGTTTGCAGCAGTAAGGGGGGGCCCTGTATACTGATGGGGGGGCGCCTGTATACTGATGGGGGTGGCGGGCGGGTGGCCTGTATACCTCTAGGCTGCTGCTGTATATACCTCTGGGCTGCTGCTGTATATACTTCTGGGCTGCTGCTGTATATACCTCGGGGCTGCTGCTGTATATACCTCTGGGGCTGCTGCTGTTTATACCACTGGGGCTGCTGCTGTATATACCTCTGGGGCTGCTGCTGTATATACCTTTGGGGCTGCTGCTGTATATACCACTGGGGCTGCTGCTGTATATACCTCTGGGGCTGCTGCTGTATATATCACTGGGGCTGCTCCTGTATATACTCTGGGGCTGCTGCTGTATATACCACTGGGGCTGCTGCTGTATATACCTCTGGGGCTGCTGCTGTATATACCTACTGGGGCTGCTGCTGTAACCACTGGGCTGCTCTGTAACAGCTGGGCCTGTATATACCACTGGGGCTGCTGCTGTATATACCACTGGGGAGGCTGCTGTAACACTGCTGGGGCCTGTATATACCACTGGGGAGGCTGCTGTATACCACACTGCTGGGGGCTGTATACCTTTGCTGGGGTCCACCCTCGGCTTATACACGAGTCAATAGGTTTTCCCAGGTTTTGGGGGCAAAAGTAGGGGGTCGGCTTATACACGAGTATATACAGTACTTTTAATTTTATCTAAGTGGTGAAAGTTTGTAAAGAAAAAGAATTGCATTTTCGGCGCTATTTTCAGCGACCCGTGGCGTTCTCATTTTTCGGGATCTGGGGCTGTGTGATGGCTTTTTGTTTTTGTGTCTTGAGATGACGTTTCTAATTATACAATTTTTGGGAAGATGTGCTGTTTTGATTGCATTTTATTGCAATGTTGCAGCGACCAAAAAAACATAATTTGGGCGTTTGAATTTTTTTCCGTTACGCAGTTTCAGACCTGATTGATTTTATACTTTGATAGATCAGACATTTCTGAACACAACGATACCAAATATTGTGTATTTTTTTTATGGTTTTATTTTCATTAGGGCAAAAAGGGTGGTATGTGATTTAAACATTTACCGTATATACTCGTGTATAAGCCAACCCGTGTATAAGCCGACCCCCCTACTTTTGCCCCAAAAATCTGGAAAAACCTATTGACTCGTGTATAAGCCGAGGGTGGACCCCAGCACAGGTATACAGCCCCCAGCAGTGTGGTATACAGGCCCCCCCAGTGGTATACAGGCCTCCCCAGTGGTAGTATACAGCAGGCCCAGTGGTAGTATACAGCAACCCCAGTGGTAGTATATAGCAACCCCAGTGGTAGTATACAGCAGCCCCAGTGGTAGTATATAGCAGCCCCAGTGGTAGTATATAGCACCCCAGTGGTAGTATAAAGCAGCCCCAGTGGTAGTATATAGCAGCCCCAGTGGTAGTATACAGCAGCCCCAGTGGTAGTATACAGCAGCCCCAGTGGTAGTATACAGCAGCCCCAGTGGTAGTATATAGCAGCCCCAGTGGTAGTATATAGCAGCCCCAGTGGTAGTATACAGCAGCCCCAGTGTGTATAAGCAGCCCCCAGTGGTGTATATCAGCAGCCCCAGTGGTGGTGATCAGCAGCCCCAGTGGTAGTATACAGCAGCCCCAGTGGTAGTATATAGCAGCCCTCAGTGGTGTATTAGCCCCCAGCAGCCCCAGTGGTGTTACAGCAGCCCCTGGGTACACAGCAGGCCCCCAGGGGGTACCCAGCAGCCCCCTGGGGTGTCCCAGCAGCCCCTGGGGGTACCCAGCAGCCCCCAGGGGGTCCCCAGCAACCCCCAGGGGGTACCCAGAAGCCCCCGGGGGTCCCCAGCAGCCCCCTGGGGGTACCCAGCAGCCCCCAGGGGGTCCTCCAGCAGCCCACAGGGGGTACCCAGCAGCCCCCAGGGGGTCCCCAGCAGCCCCCAGGGGGTACCCAGCAGCCCCCAGGGGGTCCCCAGCAGTCCCCCAAAATGCTGGCACTCGCCCAGGGCCCCCCCCGCTTCTCTTACCATCCCGGTCTTCTGATCAGCGCTGCTCCTCGGTGCTCCGGTGCTCCGTCCGTCCGTCCTGCTACATCCGGGATCCCCGGCCATCGCGGATGACGTCACATGCCTGCGACGGCCGGAGATCCCGGATGAGCAGGACTGAGACTACCGCGGAGCACCGAGGAGCAGCGCTGATCAGAAGACGGGATGGTAAGATAACCAGCGGGGGGGGGCCCTTACAAGGGGGGGTGAGTGCCAGCATTTGGGGGCTATATGCACTGCTTCCCCCTGCCGCTGATTGACAGGGGAAGCAGTGCATATTTAATGAGCGGCCCCACGTGACGGGGCCGCTCATACAGCAGCCCCCCCCGCCTCCTGCAGCCTCCACAGCCCCGGACACAGCCCCCACCCGTATTGACTCGTGTATAAGCCGAGGGGGAGACTTTTCAGCCCAAATTTTGGGCTGAAAAACTCGGCTTATACACGAGTATATACGTATTTTCCATAGTTTTTATTTTTAACAAAAAAGGAAAACTTTTTCTTTACTTTACATGGCCTTTAGGACGCTTTAGCACTGCATAGTGCAATCGCTTGTGTTATACCATGAGATACTTTAGCCCTCTAAATAGCCCAAGTTATCACTTTATGCCGGTGACACAGCTCAGGCATCGCCAGCAGGAAGTCATTCATGACAGCATACGGGGTCATCAGATGACTCCACGCTGTCATGGCAATGCACCTTGGCCCCGAGGTTAACAGTGCCAGTGAAATCACTGATCTGATCAGTGCTGTTAGCTACTACACATGTCATTTGATCACATCAAAGGGAGGGAATATGGACAACGACCTTGATCGTGAAGGGGTTAAAGTAAAAATTTTCAAGTGTTCCAGAATTATTACGTTATTAAGTGACACTGGTCAGAATTGTAAAATTATGCCTGGTCAGGAATATGAAAATAGACTTTGGGTTGAAGGAGTTAAAACTCATCATCCAATGCTAAACAAGTCCCATTCTGCATCTGTTAAATAAGGTTTGTGTTTTTCGCATCTTGAGCAGCTCTGCTTATTGAGAGTCTGGACGCCAGCCAGAAAAGAATTTGGCTTCATGGTATTTTCCATAATCTCAACAGGTTGAGTAAATGTTTACAAGTGTATGATCTAATATGCATTTCTTCTGTATCCCGATGTTGGCTTATAACTTGTGCACATATTTCATATCTGTATTTTAAACATAATCTATCATGTACAGGCAGGAGCAGAACATATCAGTTAGAAGTGAATTCAAGACTTTATTGCCGAATGGTTGTCCAAGTATGTGTTCATTTCTTAATATCAACAGTGAGACGTAACTCTGAGTACAATAGAAAGATAAATCATTGAGACCTTACACTGCGCAGGAGCTCTGTGGTCTAGAAGGAGCAGTTGAATGTGACCTTGTGTCCTCTTGGCTATTTGGGTTAGTAATTGCACAATTGAATGCCATAGTTAGGATGGCTTTACCCCACCCAACTTGCAACACCAAATGACCACTGATTAGCTACCTATTTGTTGACCAGCAGTTGCTTATAGTCTATTTGGAAAGGCAGACCTCATTACATATGTTGCCATTATTCTCAACAACACATGTCCAGTTTAAACAGGGTGGTGTGCTGTTTCACAACAGTGATTATTAAGCCTGATGGGGGTTGTTCTGACTTGGAGCTGAAGTCTGCAGTCACTCTACTCCCGCTTTCAAAATTATTATGCAAATACAATTTTTCCTTTATTTGCTAAAATGGTCATTTTAAATGAATCAGTGTAATGTTCAAATTATCAACTGTATAAAACAAATTTACGTGGACATACCTCCTAATGACAACAGTATTTTTTTCCAAACTAAAGAAAAAATCAAAAGATTTGGTTACAAATTATTATGCACAACAATGTTTCCAAACATTTTATAGGTTGTAAAGAACTGAAAATAGTAATTTGTTGAACTTGC
The DNA here is from genome assembly GCA_033576535.1 of Allobates femoralis. NCBI lineage: Eukaryota > Metazoa > Chordata > Amphibia > Anura > Aromobatidae > Allobates > Allobates femoralis. The sequence goes on from JARQOC010000001.1 coordinate 193,517,794, forward strand.
AGCATTAAGAGGTCACATTTACTAAAATGAAAAGCCTTTCCAATAAAAAAAATCTTAAGGCGTAATTGCCATTTTTTTTGTGTTTTTCCATAGTTTTGCAGCTGCACTATTTAGCGCAGGTAAAAAAATGCGGTGCATTCACACACCACGTTTTTTTACAGCCGCATTTTTCCCTCAAGAGCGCAGGGGAAAGTGATGTCACACGGAGGCAGGAATAATCCTGTTCCCGCGTGACATCCTAGTACTTTCACTTTCGCAGTGTATCTGAATACACTGCGAAAAGCGAACTAGAAGAAAAGCAATGGGTATCAAAAATTTAAAAAAAAAAATGCTCACCTCTCCGCCGACTGTCCAGGGATGTGAGGCATCCACGTGCGATTGCTGCAGGACCTGAATCAGCTGACCGGCGGCAAACCGATCAGCTGATTGTCACCTCACAGCAGCAGCTGAGCGGTTTAAACTGCCCACCAAAACCATCAACTGATGTGTCGCGTGACATCACCAGCTGATCATGACGTGAAAGCATCAGCTGAGGGGTTTAAATCACCCACCAAAACTGTTCGGTTTTCGCGGGCGTTTTAAACCGATCAGCTGATGATGTCACGTCACGATCAGCTGATGTCACATGACCCATCAGCTGATCGCTACTTGCCAATCACATCTTTAAGGTCCTTTCAGCGATCGTACATCTTCCTCTCGGGTCCTGGGACAGTCGGCGGAGAGGTAATTATTAGATTTTTTTATTTTTAATTCCTTTTGTTAACTTTTATTTTGCTTTCGCAGTGTACATAGATACACTGCGAAAGCGATACTCCAGGCCCGACTTGTCACACGGGGGAGGAACACAGGATTCTTCCTGCCTCCGTGTGACATCACATCCTGCTATTTCCCCTGCGCCAGCCATTATAGGCGCTGGAATAGGCATTGTCTGAATGACAATACGTATTCCTGCTCCTTATAATGGGGTCTATGGGCGAAGCTCCTGCAAAAGCGCGGCAGAAAAAGCGCAGTGTCTGAACAGCAAAAGTGAATTTCTATTCCCTTTGCTGGCAAACGCAGATGCACATGCGCTTTTGCGGGAAAAGCGCATGTAAAAAGACACGAAAATTGTGAACGCAGCCTAACAGGCCAAGTTACATAATAACATATAACCCCTTCTTTGATATCACCTCTACATTTCTTGCATTCATTGAAATAGTGAGTTTTTGGATAGTTTCTGCTTGACTTGCTTTGCAGGAAGTCAGAATAGCCTCCTAGAGCTGCTGTTTTGATTTTAATTGCCTCCAACCCTCATAGATCTTTAGACTGAGGATACTCCAAAAGTTCTCAATAGGGTTGAGGTCAGGGGAGGCTCCTGGGCTTACCATGAGTTTCCCTCCCTTTATGCCCATTGCAGCCAATTACCCAGAGGTGTCTTTTCCAGTAAGCGATGGTGCATTGTCATGCATGAAAATTATGTTTCTACAGATGGTACAGTTTTTCTTTTTGTACCATAGAATAAAGTGGTCAATCAAAAACTATATACTTTGCTGAGATCATTCTTGCCTTAAAGGGGCCTACCAGCTCTTTCCCTGTGATTCCAGCCCAAAACTTCCCTGATGAAGCTGCCCAGAGCAGCGTAACGCGTGGGGTTAGTGCTGGTTCCCCACTCCACCGGCGGTAATATATTATCGTGACCTTTAGCATTTATGCCCCTCATGTGGTTTGACATGTTACTACAGGGCTAGGAGCAAATAGTGATCTATATAGCTATATGTTGGGTCTCTCTATGATAGCTTGTGCACCATATCTAAGTCCTATTGTTGGTTGTGCTCCAAGTCTATGTCTGTGATCTTTTTCTTCCTTCCATTGCCTTTACATCACATAGCCATGTCATATGTGAGCACCTTGAACATCACAGTGCACACTACCCCTATTTTCTGACTTAAAACTGGACTCTGCCACCTGGTAGTGTGATCAGGATTGTCTATTTTTATTGATATAAAAAGGGAAGAGAATCCCTTGTAATGTCCTCATAAACTCCCAATGTTAAGAAGTTGTCCACTTTAAAAAATGTTCATCCATTGGCTTTAGTTTGTCATATAAAAAAACAAACTGCTCTTTACTCACCCTCCCTGGGCCTAGAACTGAGACTCACTAAAAGAGATTTTCTGAAACGGAACAGCACCTTTTTGACTAGGGATCCCCATCCTGTGGCTCAGGAGCTGCATGTGGATAGTAGCCTGTGATGTGTGGTTCAACGCTGTCTGTCATCTTAGTTCATCAGCACAAGCACAAGTTCTAGCAAACAGGTAAGGAGGAACAGGTCTCTGGATGGTGAGTTTTTGAGTATCCCCACACAGAACAACAGATCTGGATGTGCATATCCTGGGCTTGGGATGGAGACTTAAATTAAGTAGGTGACTGAGGCTGGATAGTGTGGTTGGAGTGCTTAATGCAAGAATATCAAATAGGGCTAAAGTGGGAACCCCTGGATGTGAGTATACTACCTTAGTGTATGTCTGTGGGAAGGTTTTGTCTTTCCTATCATTATACCAATAATGTGGGCTTTGGTAGACACTACTATGGGGAGAATTTGGGATGTGGATATATCACTACTTGGAGTGTTGGGGGTGGTGACTCTCAATAGTTAGAAAGATTGGGGAATACTACATTAAACTAATGTCGGCCTAACCTGCTGATATCTGCTGGCTCGGCCAAGAATCTGATGTGTATGGGGCCTCCCAACTGTAACCTGGCATCATCTGTCTGATCTCAATAGCTTATTCTTCTGTTCTTAGCAAGATAAATGCCACTGGCGTGTTTTGCCATCCATGTAAATCCGGCTTGAACTGGGTATACCTGCATCAGTTTTCGGTACCATTTACTTTCAAGGGGGCCGGATGAACTTGCTAGTGCGTCCAGTTCTTCCCATTTGCCCCTGATCTAGGTGACACCAGTTTTTTCACTGAGACCAAAAACACATTTTGTTGCAATTTTGGTCTCTGTGACAAACCCGGAAGCATCTGGATCAGGGTCACTCTGGGTTGATAAAAAATTGGGCTCTATGTAACCCAGATCCGGCAGACTCCGAATCCTGTTGGATCCAGATGCCAGATCCGGGTTTTGGATCTGGGCATGGCCAGAACACAGTTCCAAATGACATGCATGTTATTTGTCCCCAGATCTACTGGAAATAATTACACAGCCGGAAGAAACTGTATGTTCCTGCATTGGTATTATCACTGATCTGTGAGGCGGGGGCATCAGATTTGACAATTCTGGGGGAATCCAGGAGATGTAGGTTTTACCTGCATTCCCCTGGATTACAAAAAAACCCCAGTGTTGAAACCAGCCTTAAAAGTGTGCACAGCATAAGCAGTACAGAGAGTCGGGGAGTGAATGGCCCCGTCATGGAGCTCGCTCCAGCCACAAGGAATGCCCTCATAGCTTCTAACAGTGAGTTTTCCTAAGGCTATATCTCGGGGTACACAGCACACAGACACATGGGGGACCCCTTCCCTGAATGCAGCAGACATGCTGCATTCAGTGTTGCATTTAGATTGCCATGCAGAAGGGGGGTGACAGGTCCTCTTAAAAGAATATAGGAGCACTTGGCAAGGCGAGTACTCGTGTATGGAGGATTTGTGAGAGATAGCTGCTGGCTAAACAAATGGCTACCACAGCTGTCTTTTATATATGGGTTATTTAGGCTCACCATCAGCAGCTGTTAACTGGAGACGTGAGTGCTCATCTCCTATGGGGGAGCTAAACAATATTATGTTGCCAATTGTGACTCATTTTCCCTATACAATATTATAAACCTGTATTTAAAGAAATGACAGCAAAACATTGTGTGCATGTCAATGGGGAGTAGACTGAAAGAGCATTTCACTGGAATTAATATAGTCTGTGTACAAAATTGCAGAATAACATGATGCTTTTCAATAGGTTATAATTAACATTTTGGTATATTTCCGGGGAGAAAATATAGTAAGGCTATGTGTGCACGCTGAATATTTGGTGCAGACATTTTCTGCACCGAATCTGGATATCCTGGTAGGAAAAAGAATGTTTTTGATGCATTTTCTCCTTGTGTTTTTCATAATGAACTCAATGGGTTAAAGGGCTGAAAGACACAGGCAAATCTACACCAAGAATCGACATGCTGCAGATTGTTTTCTGCATTAAATTGCTTGGAAAAAATAAGCACCATGTAGAGAACACTTCAGAATTATCTTTGGCCTAGTTCTTATCTGTGCTCCGATGCGTTTGCTAGCATTGCACTAACGCAGGTGGTAGCGCAGTGCAAGCGCATCGGAGTGCAAATGATGTGCATTGCGCTAACGCCATTACCTTGTGTGGGCAAGCGCAGTCAAATGGAACCTGGAGGCTTAAGTGTGAAAGCAGCTGTGGCACAGCGCATGCGCAACACCGGACACACTGAAGACACATCATGCACGTCATTTGCGCTCCGATGCACTCGGCTGCGCTTGCACTGCGCTACCACCTGCGCTAGCGCAATGCTGCCAAGCGCACTGGAGCGCAGGAGTGAAACGGGCCTTTCACTTTGCTGGCTTTAGGATAGGCCTGCTGATATGTGACAAAACTGCACCAAAAAAGCACTGTGTGCACATGGCCTAAAGATCCATATCAGAGTCGCTACACAGTCCAGCCCATATACAGTTGTGCTCAAAAGTTTACATACCCCAAGCAGATGTTTTTGCATTCTTGGCCTTTTTCAGAGAATATGAATGATTACACAAAAACTTTTCTTCCACTCATGGTTAGTGGTTGGGTGAAGCCATTTATTGTAAACCTGCTGTGTTTTCTCTTTTTAAATCATAATGACAACCAAAAACATCCAAATGACCCTGATCAAAAATTCATATACCCCACTTCGTAATACAGTGTATTGCCCCCTCTAACATTAATGACAGCTTCAGTTGTTTTGTGGTAGTTGTGAATGAGGCTCTTTATTTTCTCAAATGGTAAAGCTTCCCGTTCACCAGCTCCTGTAAATTCCTGTGCTTTCTTGTATGAACTGTGTGCTTGAATTCTCCCCAGAGTGGCTCAACGATATTGAGGTCAGGAGACTGAAATGGCCACTCCAGAACCTTCACTTTGTCCTGCTGTAGCCAATGACAGGTCAACTTAGCTCTGTATTTTAGATTGTTGTTATGTTGGAACATCCAAGTATGTCCCATATGCAGCTTCCGTCCTGATAAGTACAAATCTGCCTCCAGTATTTGCTGATAACATGCTACATTCATCTTTCCTTCAACTTTGACCAAGTTGTCATTATGATTTAAAAGAGAAAACAGTAGTTTGACAATACATGGCTTCACTCAACCACTAACCGTGAGTGGAAAAAATGTTTTGGTGTTATCATTGATATTCTCTGAAAAAAGACCAAGAAAGCAAAATATCTGCAACTGAGGCATCATATTGCAAGACCACACTAGAATTCAGTGAGCTCTTTAGACTGAGCCATTCTTTCAGACTGCATAGAGTGCTGGTCAACTTTAAACACCGTGACAATAGGACTGAATAAAAAACGTGAATTCATTGTAGTCTCAAATACTTTTGCCCTTATGGTATATCCATTACACTTAAAGTACCATAAGCTTATGATATATTCATACACAGGAATTACTTGCATTTACATTGTATACTATGACTGCATGTGTATGACATCTTCTAATATATAAAGCTGAGTGTATGTATGTGTGTATGTCCTCTAAAGGAATCTGCACTCTTGCATTTACAATCACCAAAGTTGGCACACACCCCATTTGACTTAGGGGATGTCTATCACTAGGTTTGGGGACGAAACTTTTAGTCACCAAAAAGAAGCCCCATTGACTGTATGTGCACACGTAGCTTTGCCCTATCATAACTCCTCCCCTTTATAGTCGCCCCCTTCATTAACACACTGCTTTATAGCCACGCCCCTAATTGCTTTGTTACTTTTATCTGCAAAATAAATATTCTATTTTGTTATAACTAAGAACAGTTAGTTACTATGCCCCTACAACTCTGCCAGTGAGGCAGTCTGTACACATCTTGGAGGACATACACACTCTGGCAGGTTAATAGCATTTCAGCTCAATTTCAGAAGATCCCGCGGGACCTGTGTAATGTCAAGTTCATGTGACTATAATAGGCTGAGCTAAGTCTCCATAGACCATAATGATTTTACTTGCTTTGCTCCACCCACTATGGTCACATGATCGTGACATCACACAGGTCTTTTTACACAGAGAACTTTTAGCTCACCCAAGGATGCTTAGAATAGTATTATGAAGCTACAGATACAGACAGTGATAGCTGGGGATGCATAAATAACCTGACAGGTTCCCATTAATGTAATTATACCTAAGCAGAACCACATGCTCCTTCTGTATACACGTGGGCTGTGTGCGGCAGGTTGTTAAAATAGTAGGAAAGGGCCCTTTCACATCAGCGTTTTTTGGAATTCGCGGCAGATGCGGTGAAAAAACCGCATCTGCCGAGATTACCGCATACCGGCTGCACTTGCGGCGCGGTTGCGGTAAACGCCATGCAAAGTATAGGCGTACTTGCGGCAGGTGCGGCAAGTGCGGTTTTGCACTTGCGGCAGGTGCGGCCGCGAAAAAAACCGCGGTCAGCCGCAAGTGCAGCCGGTATGCGGTAATCGCGGCAGATGCGTTTTTTTCACCGCATCTGCCACGAATTTCAAAAAACGCTGATGTGAAAGGGCCCTTAGTCGATTTGAGGATTGTGTGGCTTTTTGTTGTAAATCTCTAGTGTTGAAAATATCCGGTAAAAAAGTTTTGATGTCCAAAATAATCATTCTATTATGTTATAACTAACCACAGCTAGTTACTATGCCCGGGCAACGCCGGGCTCTTCAGTTAGTTCCGTGTTAAGTTAGGTGCAGAAATATTTGTGCAGTGACCGAATCTTTGTGATTTAGGCTCTGTATGCCACTATTTTTTATTAAAAATAAGACAACTGAAATGCGATTGAAGTGTAGACTTTCAGGTCTAATTAAAGGGGTTAAAAAATATCATGAGAAATGTTTATGAATTCCAATCATTTTTGTACAAACGACCAAAAAAAGATATAATACTAACTCAAATAAGCAAATGGATTCATTTTATCGATTAAAATGACAGAATATCTCTATGCAGATGTGAAACAGACACCAAATAACACAGGACAGGTGTAGTATGAATTAATATATAATACAGTTAGGGCCAGAAATATTTGGACAGTGACACAATTTTCGCGAGTTGGGCTCTGCATGCCACCACATTGGATTTGAAATGAAACCTCTACAACAGAATTCAAGTGCAGATTGTAACGTTTAATTTGAAGGGTTGAACAAAAATATCTGATAGAAAATGTAGGAATTGTACACATTTCTTTACAAACACTCCACATTTTAGGAGGTCAAAAGTAATTGGACAAATAAACATAACCCAAACAAAATATTTTTATTTTCAATATTTTGTTGCGAATCCTTTGGAGGCAATCACTGCCTTAAGTCTGGAACCCATGGACATCACCAAACGCTGGGTTTCCTCCTTCTTAATGCTTTGCCAGGCCTTTACAGCCGCAGCCTTCAGGTCTTGCTTGTTTGTGGGTCTTTCCTTCTTAAGTCTGGATTTGAGCAAGTGAAATGCATGCTCAATTGGGTTAAGATCTGGTGATTGACTTGGCCATTGCAGAATGTTCCACTTTTTTGCACTCATGAACTCCTGGGTAGCTTTGGCTGTATGCTTGGGGTCATTGTCCATCTGTACTATGAAGCGCCGTCCAATCAACTTTGCAGCTGAAAGTATATCCCGGTACACTTCAGAATTCATCCGGCTACTCTTGTCTGCTGTTATGTCATCAATAAACACAAGTGACCCAGTGCCATTGAAAGCCATGCATGCCCATGCCATCACGTTGCCTCCACCATGTTTTACAGAGGATGTGGTGTGCCTTGGATCATGTGCCGTTCCCTTTCTTCCCCAAACTTTTTTCTTCCCATCATTCTGGTACAGGTTGATCTTTGTCTCATCTGTCCATAGAATACTTTTCCAGAACTGAGCTGGCTTCTTGAGGTGTTTTTCAGCAAATTTAACTCTGGCCTGTCTATTTTTGGAATTGATGAATGGTTTGCATCTAGATGTGAACCCTTTGTATTTACTGTCATGGAGTCTTCTCTTTACTGTTGACTTAGAGACAGATACACCTACTTCACTGAGAGTGTTCTGGACTTCAGTTGATGTTGTGAACGGGTTCTTCTTCACCAAATAAAGTATGCGGCGATCATCCACCACTGTTGTCATCCGTGGACGCCCAGGCCTTTTAGAGTTCCCAAGCTCACCAGTCAATTCCTTTTTTTCTCAGAATGTACCCAACTGTTGATTTTGCTACTCCAAGCATGTCTGCTATCTCTCTGATGGATGTTTTCTTTTTTTTCAGCCTCAGGATGTTCTGCTTCACCTCAATTGAGAGTTCCTTTGACCGCATGTTGTCTGGTCACAGCAACAGCTTCCAAATGCAAAACCACACACCTGGAATCCACCCCTGACCTTTTAACTACTTAATTGATTACAGGTTAACGAGGGAGACGCCTTCAGAGTTAATTGCAGCCCTTAGAGTCCATTGTCCAATTACTTTTGGTCCCTTGAAAAAGAGGAGGCTATGCATTACAGAGCTATAATTCCTAAACCCTTTCTCCGATTTGGATGTGGAAACTCTCATATTGCAGCTGGGAGTGTGCACTTTCAGCCCATATTATATATATAATTGTATTTCTGAACATGTTTTTGTAAACAGCTAAAATAACAAAACTTGTGTCACTGTCCAAATATTTCTGGCCCTAACTGTATACTTCCACTGATGATATATTAAAGTAGGAAAATAAAAAAGTTGGAAAGGTAGATGTAGATGAAAAGGATTTTACCCATTAAATCAGTCTTAGGACCCCGTTACACGGCACTATATCCTTAACGATATCGCTCAAACGTCACGGGTTTGGATTCGTTCAAACAGCATCGTTAGGACGTTGTTGCGTGTAACACCGAGATATGATTACGAGAATTCGTTGGATCGTTGATCGCAGATTTGAGAACATGTTCTCAAATCAGACGATCCATGATCAGCCAACCTGCTGCATCGTTCTGAGTGACACCGCGATAACGATGTCGTTCTCAACTTTGCCCATTCACATCAGTGAACAAGTATTGTTCACTGGGTTGTGCAAAAGATACATCGTTGGTGCGTCGTCCACGATATCTAGATGTGTGACATCTCACCAGCGATGTTAAAACGATGTCGAAACTGACCACACTCCCACGAAATCATTGTCGACATTGTTTCAACGTCGTGCCTTATAACGGTACCTTTAATAAGATCTCAGGGGATGGCATGGTATTATGACACTTCAGCACACTATATTATCAGAAAAGGTATATTCATGCAAAAGGTAAAGGATTAGATGACACAATAAATGTATATAGGTGAGTGGGTTCCGCCCCCAAAAATTAGGACACTGAGTTAAGTCCAAATAAATAAAACACTTTTGCAAAAGAGTTAAGGTGCATAGATATGAGTAAAACACTTAGAACCCCAAGAAGAAAATGAATATGCATCAAATGGACACAATAAGAAAAAAATCTATAGCATATGCTGGCAGTTAAAGGGAACCTGTCAGCTCGTTCTACCCCCCTAACCTATCACTACTTGTCCCTGCACCTTGGTAGCTGATCCCTAATCATCCCTCTCTGAGCTAAACGTGCCCTATAAAGTTAAACAAAAATGATTTATAACTTTCATGCAGTCTCCATCCGGAGACTGGAAAGGTGGGTTCCGGGGCTCCATTTTTCCCCCCTAGCATGCCACACTGGCCGTTATAAGCCGTTCTGTTGTTACACCTCTTTTTGAAATGATTGCCTCCTCTGCTCATATCCGGCCCAATGCATTGAGGGGGTTGATCACGTGTGTGTCCCGACGCATGCGTAATGCGCATGTTGGAGCCGAGCTCTACACATCATAAGGCCCCACAATGCACCGGGCCAGATATGATGTTCCAGCCAGCTCATGATAGCAGAGAATTTCAAAAAAAGGTGGAACAACAGAATGACTGATGATGTCTAGCAGGGCGTGTTGAAAGCCAGCGAGGGGGAAGAATGGAATCCTGGAGCCCACCTTTCCAGTCTCCAGGTGGAGACTACATGTAATGTAAGTTATAAATAATTTTTCTCAATCTTTATAGGGCACGTTTAGATCAGACAGGGATGGTTAGGGATCAGCTACCAAGGTGCAGGGACAGGTAGTGATAGTATGGGGTTAGAACGAGCAGACCGGTTCCCTTTAAAAAAGAAGGGTTCCATGAGAACAGAAATTATTTAGTTCTCTTATATAAATGAAGGATACCCCCAATACATAAGGGAGGACAATCAATTTGCAAGAGTGGTAATATTCACAAGTGGGTCCAGAATGTACAGTATATCCGCAATAGAAACCAATACAAGCTTAAAACAATCACAGGAATGACCTGATGAAACCCCTCCTCATTTCAGTGCTCATAAGTAATTATACAAAGTAATTTTACCATAAATAAAATGATAATGGTAATGCAGATAACACTACTATGTAAAGCATGCTATCATGCCCATCAGGGTGGAATAACATGCTAAGTGGTCCGACTGTTCAAGGGAACTAAAGGCCCCTCAACAAAGTCCTAATTAGCACATTATAAACAGACTTTAGAAATACTTTTTCTAAAGATGTTTGTGTATTTCAGTACATGTTGGAACTGTTAAACAGGGATTAGAGATGTGCACCTAGAACTGCTTTTGGTTCTGGGTGCCCAGGGGACCTGACAGGTTCCTATTAATCACTGCAGCCATGATAGACAGGAGGAGATTGGTGTTCTCCTGTTCAGACCAAAAGCTTCAGTGACATTATGAAGAGGCAGGGCAGGGGCAGCACAACCCACAGTTCCCTTTACTGATCGGGGTTGTTGGTGTGGGGAGCAGTGAATATGTAAGACTAGACTAGATTTTAAGATGCTGCAACATTTTGGTAGAGACCTGCAGATTCTACTGACTGTGTTCAATAAAATGGCAAGTGAGATTGTGGTCTGCACATAACCTGCCCCAGCGCTGTTTTATTGAAGTCAGTCACAACGCAGAAGCACAGTGCATTATCACTGCTTGACATGCCCTTAATTCTGCTCACCTCTAGACGCCAACTTCAGTGCAGATAGGTTTGTGGGAGATTATGGGCGTGGAGAGCAGTGAATATGCATTGTCTTAAACAGCTGACACACTTGTTAGCCTCAGCGCCGACTGCTGCCTACTGTGACCCTGCTCCTGCCTCCTGTTACCCCGCGCTGCAGACCCCCCACCACAGACACAGTCAGGTACATCCAAACTATAAGAAGCACCCCCCCCAACTTCCCTCCAAAATTTTGGTAGGAAAGGTGCATCTTATAGCCTGAAAAATCTAGAACAATGCAAGGGTGCCAACACTTTTTGCCATTATTATAAATGAACACATATTACAACGCACCTTATCGCTCTACAGTTTTAATAAATACTCATAACTGTTATGGAGCAACTTTTTATTAAAACTCTATTTTGACCTATTAATTACATGCTGCAGAAGTTTAAGAAGAAATGCTCTAGGAATACAAGCAATGACTAAAACAGACATATCAGGAGTGCTGACAGGTCCTCCATAAGTACACACATTATGTGTCTGCACACTTAGGTAAATGATCATGACACAGAAGCATTTGGAAACCCCCCTTTTAAGAATCCTGATGTATTTTCAGTAATCAGTGAAAGATTTTGTGCAGAAAATATCTGGACTCAATATAAGTAATGATTGTAAGGTGTACCATTTTCAGCTGGATAGTAGTGAAAGTAATGTGTAGCTTTAGGCAGATGGCCACCAAACGTGGGCGGCCTTATACACAGACTTATTCCAAGCACTGAAGCTAGCATCCTGATCATTTATGAATTATTGTCGGGAATAACATTTTAACATGACAGTAGCTTGTATATTATGATGAGATTACATCATATCTGCCACCATACACAATGGAATATGTGTGTTTCACATTTCCTTTTCTTCTAGTGCATGCTATCTACTATCCAGATGCCATTCATCTGTTTTTACCAGCTCAAGGGACAACATAAATTTTCTGCTGAACAGGAGGAAGTCAGTATATATTTGCTTTTCAGGAGCATTACTGCTATCGATAGATTTATGGACTCTTATCCCAAGTGTTTCTGTGATGGCATAAAAAAACGGCCAAGCATGTCTTGTCCACTGTAGAGGCCATAAATCTTGTTTTAAGCACCAGAAATCCAGCTACGAGGAAAAATTTCCAATACGTGACCTCATCTACCCAGGTGATGCCCAACGTTACAATTACTTTATTAAGTAATTCCAACAAAATATTTTGGATTGTGTAAAATCAGTGCTATAGTAACAAAGTACTAACAAGATCCTTCTGTGGAACGAGAGCCAGATATAGTGATTCCCTTGGCAAAGGTTCTGTTTAGATAACATATTTCCATTGGCAGAGGCCATGATATTCCCCTTTGAAATTAATAAATTATCAAGAGGGAGCTATTACATAGAACTTTAAAAAAGCTGAAATGGAGTTGAAAATTATCTCATTACGCAAATAAGAACCAGTACTAATTCCTTTGCCCGCACAGCTTATCCATTGTGTATTTCATGTCATCAGAGCATTAGACTTGGTACGGAGCCCACACACTGCTAATCAAAACCTTTATTCCCATAAACTAAATTGTTCTTAAATGCAAGAAGCATAAAAATGTAGCTGTCACAAGCCAGCTGGCTGAAAGGCGCTATTTGGTTTTCCCTCCAGGAGTCTGGATCCATGTATCATCCTCTGCTGTATACATTCTGAGATATTTATACTACATTTCAGCATTAAGCAGTTCTGTTGGCAGCCAAAAAAGAATGAAATCCTTTAGCGAATTCACTTAAATTAAGTTGAATCATTTGAGCTGATTGTTTTGATTTCCTGCCAGAAAAGAGAGTCTGTTTTATAGTTTTAAGCATGCAAATATCAATAAATCTACTTAATTTAGGATGACGTTCTCAGATGACTTCGTTGCAGGGCATTTACTGATTTATTCTCAATTGTTCGTCAGTATGATTCATGAAAGGTTTCCTAGAAAATCTTAAGACCATTCTAAAAAGCAGAAATGGTTTTCGGGGAAAACTTTTCGTTCAATAAAAATAATCTATGCTGTCTGGCCTGGTAAACACATTGACATGAGCTGAAGTTGTGTGCTCCCGTAAAGGATTGATAAAGAAGAAGTACCTCTGGATGATTGCTTACAATATCTGAGTAATATATTGTATTAGAATTCATTACATTTATATTTATTATGTTTTATTTATAATTAGCATTTATGTGATAGAAGGCTGATATAATTGCTACCTTGCACTTTGAATTGCTGTAAAGTGAAATGTACTTGTTATTGAGCACATTGGCATTTGCAGACATGCTGGTTAAAGTACTACCCCAGCATTTTTATTTTGCTGCTGGAGTGGTGCTTTAAATCTAAGCCCCCCGCCCCCTAGTCTTATACTCGCCCTCCGGACTCTTCACCTGTTATCAGTGCCACTCCTGTTGGGCTCCAGCTATTTGTGACCTACTGGCAGCTCCAGTGTTTCATGGAGCGAGTCAGAGGTCACAATTCAATACATTTATGAGAGCCTCATTCTTGCCTTGTTCTAACTTTTTAGTAGCGATGTATTGAGTGCATGTGATGTAACTCCTCACAGTCGGACGTTGTGGTCACAAGATGGCGCCATGGCACCGGAGTGGCAGTGACAGATGGTGAAGACACCAGAAGGTGAGTATAAGACTAGGGGCAGTGGCATTAGATTAAAAGCACAACTCCAGCTCTAGAAAAAAAGAAATGCTGAAGTGGTGCTTTAAGGGTATGTGCTCACGGTCCGGAGCAGCTGCGTGTTGGACGCAGCTCCTCCGGACCTGAGGGAAGCCGCGGGTGGCCGCAGGGAGACCGCAGCCACCCTGTACTCACCGTGTGCGGCGGGGCGGCTTCTCCCTGCAGTCACCCGATGGGAGCCGCTTACTAGCGGACTCCCGGCAACCCGCACCGCAGCTTCAAAGACGCTGCGGGTGGGTTACGCATAGTGAGGTGAGGATGGGATATCTTGAAATCCCATCCACTATGCTGATACTGTATGACGCAGCGTTTTGGATGCAGCTCAAAGACGCTGCATCCAAAACGCTGCATCTCCTGATCGTGAGGATGCACCCTTAGAGGAAGTTAGAAGGAACGTGTCACCAGGTTTTTGCTACCTCATCTGAGAGCAGCATAGTGCCGTAAGGGTAGAGTCACACTAGTGTGTGACTCGCATGAGTGCAATGCGAGGTAATCTCCCATTGTACTCAGCCTCATATTAAACAATGAGGTAGCTCAGATTTGCAAGTTATTCTGCATCCCTAATCAGACTGAATAAAAAATTACAGCATGCTGTGATGATATGTGACTCTCAGACCACTCACATCCATACAAGTTCATGGGTGCGAGTGAACAATGGCACTGCACTCAGCACACATCCGTGCAAGTGAAATATTGCACTGCACTCAGCATATATCGAATGCAGCGCAATATACACCAAGGCTGGCAATGGAGGAGATGGGGAGATTAATCTCTCCCCCTCCTCTGCACCTGTGATCCGATTGCAAGATCACATCACAAATACATGACACACATCTCACGCTCACCTCAGAGCCTAAGCCAAGTGTCATTAGTATATAGCATGTGATGCTCTCACATCAGATACATATGATAATGTGAATCCATGTCCATAATGACTATAATGGCACTGTGATGCTGATAAATAGATACCTGAAGTGAAGGAATTTCTATTTGTGGTTGAATAATCTTCCACTAAAGTTGTTAACTAATAATGTCTTCTGTGTATTTGTGTGCATCGTGGCTGGACTTGGGAGTAGGGTCTTCTTCTTCTACTTCTCCGTGCCTCTTCCTGCCTCCTCTGTTTCTTCTACATGTCACTGATTATTCAGTAACCTGCCTCCTTTTTGAAACTCCATGCCGCTGCTGTCATCATTGCAGTAGGCAGCATGTGCGCACTGTGATTCTGCATGCCATTTGAAGGTCTCCAATAAAATTGCTCCAAAGTCATTGCATGTGCAGATCAATATTGCATCTCAATAACCTCTTCCTTAAGTCAAAATCTCGATGTACCGCCTTTGGCGTCATTTTATTGAAGACAGTCTGTAGAATCACACTGTACATGGTAGTAGATTGAGATTTTGGTTTAATTAAGAGGTCAGTGATCTGAAATCTCGACCTGCGCATGCACCGCCTCCGGTGACATTTTATTGAAGACCAGACTGGCCGAAAATTAAACTGTGTCACCCACAGCTATGATGGCATTGGCATGGAGTTTCAATAACCAGGCAGGCAGAGGGTTGAAAAAGTAGAAGAACGCCCGACCCCCAAGTCTGATTACGTCATCATGAAAACTTTAGAGGAGGATTATTCAGCAACTAAAAATAGGATTTCTTCACTGCAGAATTTTATCAGCATCACATGCTTTACAGCCACTTCATGCTTTACAATGTGATACAGCCATCTGACCCTGACCTAAGGCTCAAAATTAGGGTATAATTGGGAAGTGCAATACATTAGTGCAATGTTTACTAAATTGATTTGAAGATAATTATTTTGCTCAAGACAACCTCTTTATTAATCAAACAATGAATTTACAATTTAGTCAATAACATCATGTTAAAAAGGAACCTGTCATGTCTCCAGACGCTATTAACCTGCAGATATAGGGTTAATTTGCAGTTAATAGTGTTCCAAAGTTGTCCAGCTGCCTTTCAAAAAGCATGCTTACGAGAAGGAAATCAACTTTATTCCTTCCAGGAGCTGCTGGGTTTCAGTTATATGAAAGTGTTGGCACCCTTGAAATTGTTCCAGAAAATGAAGAGAATTTCTTCTAGAAAATTATTTTAATTACACTATATGTCATACACATTTTTATTTATTTTGTGTCAAACATCTGATATGATTTAGTGAATCCTGCTTTGAGCTAAGGATTGGACCAGATGACCTAGGAGGTCCCTTCAAATTCTTCCATTCTATAATTCTATGATTCCATTGGAACAACACAAAAAATAAGAGGAAAAAAAGCAGATTGAACATAATTTCACACAAAACCTCAAAAATGGGCTGGACAAAATTGACACATTTCCAAAATTGTGGATAAACAACTTTATTTCAAGCATGTGATGCTCGTTTAAACTCATCTGTGACAAGTAACAACTGTGGGCAATATGAAAATCATACCTGAAACCAGATAATAAGGGGAAAAGTTGACTCAGTCCTTGAATTGTATGAATGTGTTGTTATAATAAGCTTGAAGAACAGAAAGGAAGAGGACTGTGAGGACTTTAAAACTAAACCTGTTGAAAAATATCATCAATCGCAAGGTTACAAGTCTATCTCCAGATATCTTGATGTTCCTTTGTCCATGGTGCACAGCATATTCAAGACGTTTACAACCCATGGCACTGTAGCCAATCTACCTGGACATGGATGGCAGGAAAAATTGATGAAAAGTTCTATCAAAGGATAGTCCATATGATAGATAAGCAGCCCCAATCAAGTTCCAAAGAAATTTAAGCTGTCCTGCAGGATCAATCAGTGTTAGCATAAACTATCTGTAAACATTTGAATGAATTGAAAGGCTATGACAGGAGATTGAGGAGAACCCCACTGCTGACACAGAGACATTTAAAAGCTAGACTCCAGTTTGCCACTATGTAGGTAAGTAAGCCAAAATTCTTCTGCAAAAGTGTCTTGTGAACAGACAAGACCAAGATAGAGCTTTTTGGTAAAGTACATTATTCTGCTGTTTACCAAAAACAGAAAGATGCCTACAAAGAAAAGAAAGCAAAGTACCTACAGTAAAATATGGTGGAGGATCTAAATGTTTTGGGGTTGATTTGCTGCTTCTGGCACTGGATGCCTTTTCTGTGTGCTAGGCATCATGAAATCTGAAGATTACCAAAGAAATTTGGTTTGCAGTGTAGTCCCCAGTTTCAGAAAGCTCGCTTTGCATACTAGGTCATGGGTAGTGATGGGCGAACTCCCTGATGATTGGGATCGGCGGTTTCGCCCAAGTTTTTTGTAAAGTTCAAGCTCGGGGCCGGAGATGACACAAACTTCCGTCCAAACCCCCCGCGCTTGGACTTTACAGACATGGGGTGGGGCGGAGGAGCTGTAAAAAAAAGCATAAAATTGTTAATAAAGATTAAATTATACTTACCTTTCCAGCAATGCATCCTCTCATCTCGCTGTCTCCCAGCCGCTTCTACTTCCGGAGCCGCTCATTAACTTCCGGGTTATTCACACCACTGCTCGGCAATTTACGGCCAGCATCAGTAGTATTTGGGCGGGACATCTGGGTTCACACGTGGTCATGGCCCGAGCTATGACCTCGGGTGAACTCTGTCAGTGACAGTCTCAGCCGTTCTTGCTCTGCATGGACGCTTGTTTATGTAGAGTGATGAAGCATTGCTGCCATTGCTCTCTTTTGGACTATGTCGGACTGAGGATTGTTCTTTATAATAAAGATGGAAACACTTGGAGACACTTGAGAAAGGCGCAATTAGCGCCGAAACGCGTTGTGGAGACTGGCATTCTACATCGATTGAATAAAGCTTTAAGGTAATTTATACAGAACGATCGCCTGGAGTGGTTTGTAGCGCTAATCTAATACCACATCTTTATTTGAACGCACACGTATCCTCCCATTGGGAAGCGTGGTATTCAGCAGCTGGGCACCCAGGACGCATCAGACATCAATCACCACTTCTTTGGAACAAGCACGAGAATCAGCAGCGTGTGCATATTGGAAATCACGCTCATCCCTGCTTGCAGCACACCGGCTGATGTGGAAACCCTTTGGGGTAACAAATCAGTGCATAAACTAGTTGTGCGGTCAGCACAACTAGAGAAGGTGAGCCCTAGATATATTTAACCGCTCCCATGCCATAAACATCAGCAGTTTGGCGCAACATTGTTTTTGTTTTTGTTTCTTAAATATCTATTTTGTCCATAAATAAACATTCTGCATTGATACAATACTATTTAGTTCTCCAAAAACATTAGAAGAACGAATGAAAATGAATAATCTGTGTGAAACATAAATTAGCTAGAACCTGTTCAGTCTTTGATGGCTTTTGCCAATGTTCCACTGGCCTAAACCTGCAGATGTTCTCAATCCAAACTTCTCTGGAATTTTGATTAGTTTTTTGATTTGGCTTTCAGCCAAGCATTTGGGTCCCCTGCTCGAGGTTTAATTTTTCCGATCCCCATTGCATGCACTTTTATTATATTGTTATACATTGATTTGGATCACTGGTGACTTCCTACAAATAAAATATGAATTCTAACATAATTTCAGTTTCTTGGAAACTGTTGATTAAATTCCATCCTTGACATTCTTCGCCACCATCCACTGCACATATGAAACCACTCACCCATGTTCCTTGAGGTTTATCACCACTACGAGCTCTTTTCCTAATAAAATTCAGTCCTGCAAGTTGTCTATATGTACAGGATATGAAGTGTACAGTTTCATTACTTCTTGTCGAGGCATAACTACAAGGCTATTTTATTCCTGAGCCAAGTTAATTTGGGGATTAAAGGATATTTACTACAGAAAAGAGCCTGTATATCTGTGAATGATAGTCCTCTTATGTTTCTGTCTGCAAAATCTCTATTTCTTGTACTTCAACACAAAAACAAAAGTGTTAAAACACAAATCATAACCATTGATAATAATTACCATACACTCAATACTGAAGACATATTTTAAACATTATGGTTTTATTTTTTATGGGCAATCACTCAATTTTAACAGACTGGACATGCTGTTACTAGAGCCTAACTTTTCATGCACATGGCCACAATGTACCTTTATCTACAGGTTGGGTCATTTATATGGATGCACCTAAATAAAATGGGAATGGTTGGTGATATCAATTTACTGTTTGTGGCACATTAGTATATGGGAGGGGCAAAACATTTCCAGATAAGCGGTAACCGTGGCGGCCATTTTGAAGTCAGACATTTCGGATCCAACTTTATTTTTTTAATGAAATAGAAATAGAAAAGGGGCGCAATGTGAAGCTCTTATGGGCATGTGGGGGGCTTTAGCCACTCACCTTTTGGGGTTGTGCAACTGTGCACAACCCCAGTTTCAGCCTCCTATGATGAGGGTCCTGTCCCGGGACCGCTCTGTGCTCTAACAGCGGGGGCAGTTTCTCCTGCGTCACTTCTGGGTCCCGGTCACGTGATCGGACTGTGCAGTGACATCACAGAAATTTAGATAAAAAAATTGGTTAACAAACCTTTATATGCCCTCTACATCCCATAACATGTTTCGACAGTGAATGTTTTCATCAGGTGGAGTACAGGGCATAATAGGGAAATTACATATAAAGGAGTCATAGAGGACCAACCTCTTTATATGTCATTTTCCTGTTATGCCCTGTACTCCACCTGATGAAAACATTCACTGTTAAAACATGTTGTGGGATGTAGAGGGCATATAGGGTCATTCCATGTCAAGTGAACCAATGATTATTACCTCTATATTTTTAATTCTTTTGAGATTTTGTTATTTGATAATAGCATGTCAGACAATGCAAAATGTAAAGAGAAATTTTTTTTAAAAAATTTATTTTTTTTTTAAATGATTTTCAAAGTTCGGAAAAAGTGTGAATTTCGCTGTTGCCTGCCTTTACGTTTCTCCTCATAACTCAGGCTAGGAATAAGATAGAGAGACAAAATAAACACCAATCTATTCAGAACTATACAGGCTTTCATCAGATATGTCACAAGAGGATCTTTGTTAATATTTTACCCATGTGATCGCAAGCGCAAAACTTTAAAACTTATTTTTTTACAGATTTTTAAAGTTTTAAAAAAGTGCGAATTTTGGCCTGGTATGGCTTTACATTTTCTATCATATCTCGGGCTAGAAATAAGATAGGGAAACAAAATAAACACCATTCTACTCAGAACTGTCCAGGCTTTTACCAGATATGTCACAAGAGTATATTTGTTAATTTTAATTTTTTACCCATGCGAATGCAAACGCAACGTTTTGAAACGCATTTCCAAAAAAACGTTTTAATAAAAATTTTCCAAAACTGCCCATGTGTCTTTTATGCTCTTAGCCACATCTGTACCAAATTTCAAGTTGGGATCGTAATGGGATCATATTTTAAAATATTTAACTATGGTTAATCTCATTTTTATTAAATTTTGAAAAAACATATGAAAGACATACATTCAATCTTTTAACAAAATCTTGAGACCTTTAAAATATACAAAAAGAAAACTCACAAAGTTATTAGTAACTTTAAGATAAGCTGCAAATTTACTTTTGCGCTTATCTCTGGTGCAATATATACTACAATCTAAATATAATTCCAAACACTCAAGTATACAACCTTTCTCAGGGTTTTGAGATGTTCTGATGTCAAGGGGACAAGCAGCCCCAGCAGAATGATTTTTAGCACTTGGCCCCTTCTAACAGGTTGACCACGTAAGTGGGTCATTACCCGTTGAGGCCTAGTTGGAATAGTCTATCGACTGGTGTACCGGAAAGGAAGGCCGAAATATTAATGATCTACTCACAGCTCAGAGTTTCCAATACCTGTCTAATGTTCACTAGAATTCTGAAGGTATAGGTGTAGAAAGGAAATACCTAGACTGAATGTATCAGATGGGAAGAGAAGAGAGATAGAAAAGAAGAGAGAGAGAAGAGAAACAAAAACCATTAGAAAAAGTTATACTGGGAAAGAAAAGCCACGTAAGAAAAAAAGAAAAAAAGGAGGGGGGGGGACGGGTGAGGTATGGGAAGGAGAAAGGGTACTCATCCCACTGGCTCCCCATCAGCCAGAGGTCGAGCCATATTATCTGTGCTGGAAAAGATACTCCTAAATTCTGCAGAGTCGTGAAAAAGAATCCATTCAACCCAAATCCCTAAGAATTTGTTCCGAGATCCCGACGCATCAGCTGCGAGCTCCTCCATTCGATATATGTCCATCAATTCTTTGAACCAATCAAGTAGAGATGGAGCCCGGCTTGATTTCCAGAACCTCGTGTTCACAACACGAGCAGCCGAGATGCAAAAGCGGAGAATATCCCTCTTCTGTAGCCCAATAGGACATGGAAAAATGGATAACATTGCCGATTCTGGGCAGCATTCGGCTTGTTTACCTGTTATCCGGGTGTATGCATTGAAAACCTCAGACCAGAACCGCCGGATTTCCCCACAACTCCACCAAATGTGTATCATTGTACCCTTCTCTTCCCCACAGCGCCAGCAGGTATCAGGGGTTCCAGAGAACATGTTCCGGAGTGTCGTCGGGCACAAGTACCATCTAGTGAGCAGCTTATAGCTTCTTTCTTGTGCAGAACAAGCGCTAGCTAGTGAGTGAGTAAATATAAAGCATTTCTGCCAATTAGCTTCTGAAATGCTACACCCCAATTCCCTCTCCCAAGCACGTTGGAAGTAAAGGGTGCCCTGCTCTCTCATGGACCCTAAGGCCTGGTATAGAACTTATATTTTGCGCCTCGGTGGAGCCTCCAGTTGGAATAACCTCTCCAATACGTTGGGCGTCAATCTTACCCTGCAAGAGTGGTCAGCTGAATATAAGTATGCTCTGTATTGGAGAAATTCGAATCACTTAAGAGGTCTCGTAGGTTCTTTGAGTTGTAGCTCTGCCATCGGGGGCAATCCACCACTGGACAGAGTCTGTCCTACTCGGGTGTCATCCACAATCCGCCAACATAAAAATCTCTGCCTGTCAAATCTGGGTGGGAAAGATGGGTTGGAAGAAAGGGGAGTCAAAGGGCTAAGTCTGTCGTTTAAGCGGAGGGTTTTCGTCACTAGGTGCCATACCTTCAAGGTGTTTCTGGTCATGTCTGTCAAAGGTACTAGGTCTGTGGAGTCTTTAGGGGAAATCCAAAGTAGGTGTTTCAGCGGAATCCCCAAACCCTCTTGCTCCACCCCTACCCATTTCTTGGAGGACGCATGATAATGCCAATCTAGAGCTCTAACAAGAGAGGAAGCCACAAAGTACGCTCGTATGTTGGGTAGTCCAACCCCTCCTCTGGTCTTGGGCAAGGATAGGATATTCATTCGCAATCTTGACCTCTTGCCCCCCCAGACAAATCTAAGGATCATAGATTGCATTTTGGAGAGGAAGCCTCTATCCAATAGAACAGGAACTGTCTGAAAAGTATATAAGAGTCGGGGCAAGACATCCATCTTGACTACGTTTATTCTCCCGAACCAGGATAGCTTTAATTGTCTATAGGAGGTAAATGCCGATTCCGCGTTAGTCAAAAGGGGTTGATAATTTAAATTGAATATTTGTTTAAGATCTTTTGGTATAAGGACTCCCAAGTACTCAATGGCTTCTACTTTCCATTTAAATGGGAACTGTTTAGATAGATGAGAAACCAATTCTCCAGGCAAAGAAATATTGAGTGCCTTGGTTTTGGAGCAATTCACTTTAAAGTTGCTCAATTGTCCGAACCGTTCAAACTCCATTAAGACCGAAGGGATGGAGACCAGGGGCTGGGAGATGTAAAGTAGCAGGTCATCTGAAAATAAGGCTAATTTGTGATGACACTGTCCCAGCTTGACCCCATGGACGCATTCATTGGACCTAAGTGCAAAATATTTAACTATTATAATGTCAATTCAAAAATCACCAAGAACACAATCTCATTTTTTCACAATTGCCCGTCAATAGTTTGAATTTGATATAAAGAAACATAGTCTTGTAACGTCTCAAATGAAAGCTGTTACCGTTCTGAGTAAAATGATGCCTCTCCCACTTCATTATCTTATTTCTAGCCTGAGATAACAAAATGTAAAGTCATACCAGGCCAAAATTCACCCTTTTTTTAAACTTTAAAAATCTGTAAAAAATTAACTGATGAAGAAAAAAATTCTAAACTTTTAATTTGTAATTAACTAAAGTAGTACTTCATAAAGGAAAAAAAAAAAAAAATCTAAAGACGTCAGGTAAAAAAAAAATATTCATATTTAGATCACTTGATATGGAATGACCCATTGACGCTATTACTAGTAAAATATGTTAAAATATGATCCCATTGCGATCCCAACTTGTAATTTGGTACAGATGTGGCTAAGAGCAAAGCAGACACATGGGCAGTTTTTGAAATATTTAAAGCGCGCCGATTTTTCGGAAATACGTTTTAAAGTTTTGCGCTTGCGATCACATTGGTAACATATTAACAAAGATCCTCTTGTGAGATATCTGATGAAAGCCTGGACAGTTCTGAGTAGATTGGTGTTTATTTTGTTTCTCTATCTTATTTCTAGCCCGAGATATGATAGAAAATGTAAAGCCATACCAGGCCAAAATTCGCACTTTTTTAAAACTTTAAAAATCTGTAAAAAATTAACTGATAAAGAAAAAAATTCAAAACTTTTTTTTTGTAATTAGATAAAGTTGTTCTTCATATAGAAAAAAAATTTAAAAAATCTGAGGACGTCAGGGAAAAAAAAATATTCATTTTTGGATCACTTGACATGGAATGACCCTATAAAGGTTTGTTAACCAATTTTTCAATATTTTAATCTCTTTTTTTTCCCATTCTGCCTTAGCACTCCTAATTAGACTGCCTTAACTTCTTTTCATATTTTTTTCAATGGGAAGAGGGTCACATCAAACCCATTGAGAATTTAATAAGAAAAACAGTGGTGTGCTTGGTTTTAACATAACTTTATTCTTTCATTAGTTATTTACAAGTTTATGACCACTTATAAAATGTGTTCAAAGTGCTGCCCATTGTGTTGGATTGTCAATGCAACCCTCTTCTCCCACTCTTGACACACTGATAGCAACACCACAGAAGAAATGCTAGCACAGGCTTCCAGTATCCGTTGTTTCAGATGCTGCACATCTCATATCTTCACAGCATAGACAATTATCTTCAGATGAGTGATGAGGCAAACATTTTTGTGAATGTTGGAATTAACAAACAAAACCACCGCTATTGGTCAGACACTAACCCACAGTGGATAGATCCCTCCAAGACTGTTGGAACACAAAAATTGATGGTATGGTGTAGTATATAGGGTACAAAGATAGTGTCGACATTCCTTATCAATGGAAACCTCAATGCCACTGGATATCTTAAATTGCTACATGATTCAGATATCCAGACACATGGCATATGGGGCACATGGCACATGTTGAGAAGGGGTAAAGAGTACCTGTCTTTTTCGCAAAGGAGGTGTTATCTTCATTCTTTTTTGTGGGTGTATTTATGAGGACCATGCCCTGCCCCTTAGGCTGGTTTCACACTGCAGTTTTTTCCCTGATCAGGTTCGATCAGATTTGTGTGCCAAAACCAGGAGTGTCTCCAAAACTCAAAACAGGTGTCAATCTTTCAATTATACTTTCAGTTCCTCTCCTGGTTTTGGCACACAAAACCTGATGAAGTCTGATCAGGGAAAACTGCAATGTGAATTCAGCCTTAGCTAACAAGATTAAATTCACATACAAGAGGGAATGAAGAAGTGCAGTAACAAAATAAAAAGCCAGATTCGGAAGACATTGTGGTTTAAGCCAAGTAAAAAATAAATTACATATACAGTCATGGACAAAAGTGTTGGCACCCTTGAAATTGGTCCAGAATATGAAGTATTGCACACTTTGTTGTATACATGTTAAATTCCTTTAAGTGTATTACAATAACACAAAAACAAAAAAAAAGGAAAATAGGACATTTCACACAATAAACAAAAACAAAAAATGGGCAAAATTGTTGGCACCATCAGCTTAATATTTGGTTGCACATTCTTTTGAATAAATAACTGCAATCAATCGCTTCATATAACCATCAACAAGCATCTTACTCCTCTGAACTGGAATTTTGGACCACTTTTATCTTGCAAACTGCTCCATGTCTCTCATATTTGATGGGTGCCTTTTCACTTTTGCTCAAGTCCTCAGACAGTTCTCTTCTCTTTCTGTTCTCCATTGTTGGTGTGGCACACACAGACACACAATGCAAAGACTGAATCAATTTCTCTCCTTTTATCTGCTTTTAGATGTTAATTTTTTTATTGCAGCCACATGTTAATTGGGACAGGTGAGTTTGAATGAGTATCACATGCTTGAAACAAAGTTGTTTGCCCAAATTTTGGAAAGGATGCCAACGATTTTGTCTGGCCGATTTGGAGGAATTTGTGTGAAATTTTGTCCAGTTTGCCTTTATTTCTGTTTTTTGTATTGTTCTAATATGACAAAACATGTGTAATTGCAATTGTTTTCTTGGAGAAATACTTTTATTTTCTGGAACAATTTAATCTGTGTCAACACTTTCAGCCATGGCTTTATTTGGCATTTAAGAGGTCCTTTGAAAGCAAAGATATTACCCCTTTGAAGTGTGGAGGTGCACAAAGAACAGGAGTCGAGTAGTGAGGCTTGAGTCTGTACCCACCTGCAGGCAGAACGACCCAGGACCCACAACATCTCACACTCTGGCCGGATCCTTGAGTGAAATATTTAGTTTCTGAGTACTCTACATAAGAGTCAAGGTACATAACAAGTCAATAAAGTCAAACAAGAGTCTTTTACTTAAACAGTATCGTGAAACAAGTACAATCTTGAAACATTTCAAGTTCAGGTATATTTACAATTCTTTGCTTTGATGCAGACTGATTCCCATGTTTCAGTACCTCAAGGCTTTCACCCACCACATCTAGCATCATAGTTCCTGGCTGCACACCACACAACTTCCCACTATCTTCGACCCCATAGATCCAATAAGGATCCGCTTGCAGCAATGCTTGGGGCTAATTATTTGAAATCTGTACTCCAAATGCCAGAACCGTATCCAGCCATTCCTTCAGGTCCATGCCAACGTTCACGTACATCTTCTGCAGGAGTCAGTGGCAAAGGGCAAATTAGTTAACAGTAACTGTTCCTGTGGATCCTTTTTCGCCTACTGGGGACTCTCCTGTCATCTCACCATGTCCATTCTCTTGTATAGACCATGCCCCTCCCACCAAGAGCACCAATGGCCAATTTTATTAACTCTTTACTAACGGGGGACTAGTCCTTACCCTGGCACCTAGAGAGCCACTAAAACATGGTTACACAGATATAAAATGCATAATTACACAACTGTTTGAAACTAATGAATACATACTACATATTACAGTAAGGGGGGCAATGCAGTCCCACACCCCCGAACAGCAATATACCTCATAGACAGTAATCTAATCCAATACTGATGTGGCAAGTGATCTTCAGTAAGTATAAATTAGCTATACCTGACTGTGATAAGTATATAAGTAACATGCATGACAGATCACAATGATTTACTCCAAACAATACAATCTAATTTTCCAGGGAAATAAGTATATTATATGAGATTTATAATCTGTACAATATGGTTTACAGCCATCTGTAGCGGGAATATTTTGGATAACATATCATACCAGTGACAAGCATTACAATCCACATCTGGAAACAGCTTTGGGAAAATCCTCTTAATTTTAAGCTTGTATATAGTGTAAATTTATGTTTGTGCTGTGTTAAATTTCCATCAACTGGTATACGTTAATGGTATGTACAACACATAATATTACATAATTCATGAATTGATTAGATCTCTTTTTATAGACTGAGAGAACATTTTCACTTTGATTATCTAAGGCGGGTTAATGCATTTGTTGGGAAACTTTAGATCCCAACAGATGAAGACCACAAATCGTTCTGATTTCTATAGAGTACAATATATCTCTTTTGCTGTTTAAAAATTTATGCTGATCCCAAAATTCTAGTGTATAAAATTGACTGGTATGATCTATATTGCTCATGTATAGTCCAGATATTAAAGAAAACATGCAGTCTGATTAGTAGGTAGCATGGCATAGGTCAGGAAGAGCTTTGCAGAATAATATATAGATTATTGGGAAAAGATTCATTACAACTCATGTTTTATGTATTTAAAAGGGTTTCTCAATCAGAAGATATTGATGAACTATACTATGCTAAAGATAGGTCATTAATATCAGATCACTGGGATCCAAACTAACCACTACTACCGATCACCTGTCATAAACTTCGGTGGTGGCCAGGTGTATCACATTGAATAGAGTTGTATGACACAACTCAACTCAATGTGCGGTGGCCGCTGCTAAGTACTGCTGAACAGTTCCTGTTCTCTTCCTTTTATGGGGTTTTCAGTAGAACATGTTCTGCAGTGAGCAGCAGGAGCCTCTATACATTAAATGGAGCTGCACATTGCATTTCAGGTCAACATGTTTACATAAGGTCACTAATGACAACTTTTAGATGGGGGTGTTGGTTGTTGGGAACCAACCAAACTGATATTGATGACCTGTTTTAACATTAGGACAGAAGAAAACCCCTTGAAAGACCCGTATATGGGCTCTTTGCAGTCCTATAGCTTCACAATTCCACCTGGTTTCTCCTTACCTCCTGGGCCCCAGTGTGGCTGCACAAGTTTCATCTATAATATGTCTACCCCTGGACAAACATATAATATGCTTTTTTTTCCCTTGGTTGTGATGCAAAGGAACTGTGTTCCTCACTCCTGGAACACACAATATTTTGTACATCTTTAATTTTCAGTGTAATAATTAATTTTGAAAAAAATAAATGTTTGCTTGCATGCTCTAAACTAAACAAATGGATTTTCATTTTTTATTCTATTATATGACCACCAGCTTTTTTTAATACAAAACCTAACATGGCAGAAGAGGGCAGCTCTAGAACGTGTACTTTTTTTTAGGCCAGATCCACTCGGCATTTTTTTTCGTATATACAAAATGGACACGTGGTCATCAATGTTTTGGATCAGATCATTTTGATCAGTGCTTGTCCAGTGTTTCAGTTTCTACCATCAGTGTTTCATTAGTTTTTCTTAGGCCGGCTTCACACCACGGTGTGATCAGGTCCGGGGCTGTCCGATGTGAATCAGACAGCCCAGGATCCAATTTGCAAACAACCACAGGGCAAATATGCCTTCCGATCCGGTTTGCAGCCGGCTTCTGAAGATCGCGGCTAGTTCGCCGCTGAAAGCTCAGCAAGGGACAGCCAGTGGTGCTGAATTTAGCAGCGCTCGCTGCTAAATTTCAGCAGCCGGCATCTGGTTCCCAGATCCGATGTTTTTGTCGGGCCGATCCGGCGCCATAGACTCCCATGTTACTGAGCGCCTGATCGCCCCGGATCCAGGAGGATCCGATTTGGGCAGATGTTCGCCCCCGGCAAAAAAACTTTGCAAGCAACGTTTTTGTGTCCAGGAGGAAAATCTGAATTCACCCGGATCATCCCGGACAGATGGAAACTGGATGGCACATAGCTGCCATCAGGCTCCATC
Source organism: Allobates femoralis (assembly GCA_033576535.1). Taxonomy (NCBI): domain Eukaryota; kingdom Metazoa; phylum Chordata; class Amphibia; order Anura; family Aromobatidae; genus Allobates; species Allobates femoralis. The sequence continues at coordinate 193,546,287 of JARQOC010000001.1, forward strand.
CAGCCCCATGGGGCTGCATAATGTCAAAATCGGGTCCGGGGCTGTCAGGTTTAGACCGAACAGCTCCGGACCTGATCACACCGCGGTGTGAAGCCAGCCTTATATGCCCAAAAAATTTTTATAAGTTTCTAATTTCTTCTATCAACAGTCAATCAAAAACACATTGCACTAGGATACACCAAGTCTGCCACTCATGGGCTGTCTGAGTTGTGAACTGACACATAGACTTAGGGTACTTTCACACTAGCGTTTTTTTGAAATCGCGGCAGATGCGGTGAAAAAACCGCATCTTTGAGAACATATTCTCAAATCAGACGATCCGCAATCTGCCAGCCTGCTGCATCGTTGTGTGTGACACCGCGATAATGATGTCGTTAACGACTTCTCCTATTCACAACAATGAACAAGTATCGTTCACTGGATTGAGAGAACGATAGCTGCTCACTCGATCGTTGTTGCGTCGTGCTTGATATCTAGGCATGTGACATCTCACCAATAATGTCTAAATGATTTCCTAACGACCGCACGCCCCCAAGATCGTTAGTGATATCGTTTCAGCATTGAAGCGTGTAACAGTACCTTTGGAGCTATCCCAAATATATCCCAATATAAACCCAAATATCTTACTACACGCTCATTACTTATTAAAATGCATGTTGTGTGAATGACACCATCATCATGAATAAAATTTTCTGAAAGAGAAGTGACCAAGAGACAAAAAACGCGATGAGAACATATGAAAAAAATGCTCTTAAAAATGCAAGGAAAAAATGCAAGAAACCTAATTTAGATTACGGTAATTTGTGGAGAAATGCAGCTTCAAAACATTCATTGTGGGAACTTTAGCCCAAGAAATAAATGTTTTTCAGTTTAATAGTGAACTGATAGTTTCACTGCTATTATCTGATCTGATCTTAGCTGCTTGTCTGGAAAACCCCATAACAATGCTGAAAAGTGACCCACATATGGAAGCCTTTAGCATATTACAGCTACAGTGAGAGGTCACAAGTTCTTTGATTGCAAACAGCCTGCAAAGCTCAGTATGACGGCTGGAAAACAAGCTGCCATTAATCAAGATAAATTGTTCCTGGACAAGTCCATTTTTGCAAACTTTACATAGTCTGAGAATTCGATCACTTCTTTGTGTGGCTCCTATGTACTTGGTAATGATGAAAAGAAATAAAAATAGTGAGAGAGACAGGCATTAAATTAATCTTAATTCATGGAAGTGGAAGAACTCCAGCGCCACCTTTAAGTAGCTCCTCAAAGTCATAATCGCTTTCCAACAAGCAATTTAATATGACTAAGGGATTTGTGCCAGATCAGAACCCCAAACTACAGATGCTGCATTTTGGGGTAACTGCCCCTCATCAGTGTAGTGTGTGGGATATTCTGATCTGGCTGTGTGAGTGGGCTAAGACAAGGTCTGGGATCTTGCTATCTACCTTATCGAGAGACGTTTTCCTGCAACCATAAGAAGACAGTTAAGTAGGTGAGGATATTGCAGCCACATCACTCTTCTAGGAAATATGCAAATTTGCATTTCAGTAAGGAAGTGGAAGTACTCCAGCACCACCTTTAAGTAGCTCCTCAAAGTCATAATCACTTTCCCGCACACTACACTAATGAGGGTCAGTTACCCCGAATTGCAGCGTCTGTAGTTTGGGGTTCTGATCTGGCACAAATCCCTTAGTCATATTAAAAAGCTTGTTGGAAAGCGATTATGACTTTGAGGAGCTACTTAAAGGTGGCGCCGGAGTTCTTCCACTTCCTTACTGAAATGCAAATTTGAATCTTAATTTATGTGCATTAAAACATCTGCAATGTTTCAACAATGGAAATGTATGCTCAAAATGATATTTTACTAGTCATATATACCTTAAAAGCTATAAGGCATCTCCAGGTGGCCTCCACCAAACAAGTAAGGCTCGGTTAACATATCCAGTTGTCATCCGTTTATAACAAACTAGCTGTAGTACCCGGCTACCCCGGGTTAATAAATAACTGATGTTAGCTATAACAAAATAGAATTTGAATATGTCATATTAATGACCTGTAAGAAAATAGAAGCTGAGCTGTGATTGGTTGCTATAGGCAGCCTAATAAATCTCCAGCCAACAGTAAACCCTCCCCCTGGCCGGGCAGTATATGTTACCTCACACATACACATAATAGACAGCTCATGTGACTGACATCTGCCTTAATTCCCTATATGGCACATGTGTTGCACATTGGCTGTTTTTAATCAAATGTTTATGTTTGGAAATTAAAGATAGCACACCCGTGCATATCTGTGTCTGTCTGTGTGGTGTGTGTGTCCCTGGGGTGTGTGTGTGTGTCCCTGTGGGGTGAGTGCATGTGTCCCTATAGGGTGTGTATGTGTGTGTGTCCCTGTGAGGGGGGGGTCTGTGTGGGGTGTGTGTGTCTCTATGTTGTGTGTGTCTCTTTGTGGTGTGTGTGTGTGTGTCCCTGTGGGTTGAGTGCATGTGTCCCTATAGGGTGTGTATGTAAGTGTGTCCCTGTGAGGGGGGGGTCTGTGTGGGGTGTGTGTGTCTCTATGTTGTGTGTGTCTCTTTGTGGTGTGTGCGTGTGTGTGTGTCCATGTGGGGTGAGTGCGTGTGTCCCTATAGGGTGTGTATGTGTGTGTGTCCCTGTGGGGGGGTCTGTGTGGTGTGTGTCCTTGTGGGGTAAGTGCATGTGTCCCTATAGGGTGGCTATGTGTGTGTCCCGTGGGGGGGGGGCCTGTGTGGTGTGTGTGTCTGTGTTATGTGTGTCTCTTTGTGGTGTGTGTGTGTCCCTGTGGGGTGAGTGCATGTGTCGCTATAGGGTGTGTGTGTGTGTCCCCGTGGGGGTGGGGGTGTGTCTCTGTGTTGTGTGTGTCTCTTTGTGGTGTGTGTTTGGGTGCGTGGTGAGTAACCAATGTTGGGGCTGCACCTTAGCGACTATACACTTGCTGTTACTCTTTGTGTGCGTGTGGTGTGTATACATGTCCCCGTGTGTGGTGAATATCTCATGTTGGGGCCCCACCTTAGTGACCATATGCTGGTATGTGCTGTTAGTCTTTGGCACTATCATTAAGCCCCTCTCATTCACAACTGTCAACTGGTAACTGTCACTTTTCCCCCATTATGTAGATAGGGACAAAATTGTTTGGTGAATTGGAATGCGCGGGATTAGAATTTCGCCTCACAACATAGCCTATGACGCTCCTGGGGTCCAGATGTGTGACTGTGCAAAATTTTGTGGCTATAGCTGACAGCTGTCGATTTTCCTCCAACACTTTTCCATTCACTTTTTCCCCATTATGTAGATAGAGGCAAAATTGTTTGGTGAACTGGAACGCGCAGAGTTAAAATTTCGCCTTGCAACATAGCCTATGACGCTCTCGGGGTCCAGACATGTGACTGTGCAAAATTTTGTGGCTGTAGATGCGACGGTGTAGATGCCAATCCCGGATATACATACATACATACATGCATGCATACATACATACACACACTCATTCAGCTTTATACATTAGATTATTATGGCTCCAGAAAATAAAATACCTGTTAGAAAAATCAAAACCAGTTGCAAAATGGAAGCCAAAGTTTCTATTTCTGACTAGATGTGTCTGTAAAAACAGCCATTTTTGTTTCCATTCTGCATATGTTTTTGTTCCATTTCTAATCGGCCCACTTTTACTAGCGGTGTTTCTGAATACCTCTTATGTTCTGGGCACTTGCACAGCTCAAAAATGGGTCATAAAAGCAGATGAAATAATGGATAACTATACACTGTGTTACAGGTTCCAAAGTTTTTTTTGTGGATGTTGTAGCTATCACTTTTTTTGGGCAAAGGAAAGAAGTTGTGCAGACCACATTTTTTGATCCAGTGTAATCGGGTACCGGCTCAAAAAGTGACAGAAAAGTTTTCATAGCCTTTCTATCCTAATAAAAATATAGTGGATCATTTTATATGTATTTTTATGATTCCAAAATGTATCCAAATAAACGAAAAATAAAAACTATTGCACAGATTAAGATGATAAATAAGAATGAGGATATTAAGACTCAACCTGCCAAAAAAGTTACTGTATATAGTGACACTACCCTGTTCTTCACCTTCTACCATGGTGTCCTTTTGAGGCAAAAGTTGTTTGTGTAATTCTTGCAACTTCTTGCACTATATCATCGCTCTATTCACTTTGCCTTGGCCCACATGCCATTAACAAAGGTAAAAGTGCTATTTCGGGCCTCCGGTACTGGTAAGTTTTAGATTATTGCCCAGGAAATGTCTTTAAAGCTATAAACAATACTGTTAATTCTTAGACTGGAGAGTTTAACTATCTGTAACTACACTGCATGGCAATACTGTGCGTTCATTATACAGATGAATAAGGTTTCTGAGTGGCATGGTCTTCAGGTTCAAGCTATTCTCTTCCTCTCTCCATTTTACAGATCACTATATTCAGATTCTGGCTTGTGAGCATGAATGTGTAAGAGATCTCTCGACACGACCTGGGCGTTTATCACCAATTGAGAACTTTCTCCCTCTGCACTACGATTTCCTGCAGTTCAGCTACTATAGAGGTAATGTTCACTATATGAAAATGAACCTGATTTCACATAATTATGCTGTAATTAAATTTCTACCTTATCTTGAATGGCTTTACAGAATGTGATATCTCCATGTATTCTTATAATTATGTATCAGGGCAGTAAAGTCGATAAGCCAAACCTCTGACTCCAACTCCTCAGTTTCTTTGAATCTGACTCTGAATTCATGACTCTGACTCCCTCATACATGGCTTATTTTTAAGTGATAAATTTATTGTAGTACAATGTGAACATCAGGTTTTAATCATTCTTATGATACAATAATCAAGATAATTAGATAGAACATAATAATAATGCATAATAATAATATTTTGCATATATTGCATTGAACTCATCTCTGTAATTCATTATATATTTTAGGAGCTGGAGTCGGTCCCTTTTATTCCGACTCCACCAAAATAGGCACTGACTCCGACTCCATGACTCTGACTCCACAGCCCTGTTATGTATGAAGCATACAATGAATATTTACATTCAGCAAGAGCCCACAGCGTGGCACTCGCCGCATGTCACTGCAGAGTGGCATCAGTCAAACATCCTTTAGGTGGATATTAGCTACTCACAAATGGCACCCTTACAAAATCCAGTTGCTGTAGCATCTCAACGAGGATGACGCAGATCGGCGCACTGAATTTGCAGAATGGACAAAACAAAAATTGGAACATGACCCTCAGTTTACACAGAATATTATGTTCAGTGATGAGGAAAACTTTTTTGTGAATGGTGTAGTTAACAAACAAAACCACTGCTATTGGTCTGACACTAACCCACAGTGAATAGATCCCTCAAAGACTGTTGGAACACAAAAATTGATGGTATGGTGTGGTATATGGGGTATAAAGATAGTGGGGCCATTCTTCATCAGTGGAAACCTCAATGCCACTGGATGTCTGAAATTGCTACATGATGATGTGTTGCCCTCTTTATACACTGAAGATGGCACTTTCCTGAGTTTTTCCAACAAGATGGTGCACCACCACATTATGGGTGTCAGGTCCAAGCATTCCTACATGAACAGTTTCCTGGAAAGTGGATTGGTCATTGTGGGCCAGTTGAATGGCCACCAAGGTCTCCCGATCTGACCGTCTTAGACTTTTATCTTTGGGGGTCATCTGAAAGCAATTGTCTATGCTGTGAAGATACGAGATGTTCAGCATCTGAACCAATGGATACTGGAAGCCTGTGCTAGCATTTCTTCTGCAGTGTTGCTATCAGTGTGTCAAGAGTGGGAGGAGAGGGTTGCATTGACAATCCAACACAATGGGCAGCACTTTGAACACATTTTATAAGTGGTCATAAACTTTTAAATAAAGAATGAAAGAATAAAGTTACATTAAAACCAAGCACACTAGTGTTTCTTATGAAATTATCAATAGGTTTGATGTGTCCCTCTTCCCATTGAAAAAATAAAGTTAGATCCAAAATGGCCAACTTCAAAATGACCACCATGGTCACCACCCATCTGGAAAAGTATTCCCCCTCCCATATACTACTGTGCCACAAACAGGAAATTGTTATCACCAACCATTCCCATTTTATTTAGGTGTATCAATATAAATGGCCCACCCTGTAGATCATTCAGTGTGCATCTGCTTCAGACTCTGCACATGTAAACAGGCTATTAAATGACTGCCGCTTATCAGTGATCATCTGGACAGCAGTGGGAAGTTGCATAGAAATACATGCAGCTGTTCGCTCCTGTCCGGAGGGCCCGTGGCCATGTCGGATGATGGAATGCGAGACACGCGCTGGTCTCTCCCATCTCTCTTGTCTTAGGCTGGTTTGACACTCCAGTTTTTTTCCTGATCAGGTTCCATCCGGTTTGTGTGCCAAAACCAGGAGAGGAACTTACAGAGAAAAACTATAATTGAAAGATTAACACCTCCTGGTTTTGGCACACAAACCTGATCGAACCTGATCAGGGAAAAAACTGCAGTGTGAAACCAGCCTAAGGCCGGCTTCATACCATGGTGAAATCCGATTCGGGGTTGTCAGGGTGAACCTGACAGCCCCGGACTGGATCTGGACCCAGAACCGGAGGGCCAGATATGCCCTCTATTCCGGTGTGCAGCCGGATGCCACTAATTGCAGCCGCAGGGAGCTAGCCGCGGTCCTGAAATTTCAGCAGTGTGCAACCGCCGGTGTCCGATTGCCGGATCCTTCCGAACGTTTGCACGTGTATGGTCAGCTTAAGGCCGGCTTCAGACCATAGTGAAATCCGATCCGGGGCTGTCCGGTTTTGGCCCCATAGTATCCTATGAGGCTGGATAAAGGAGGGTGGCAGCTCTCTGCCATCCGGTTTCCATGTGTCCGGGAGAATCCGGGAGGAATCGTATTTTTCTCAAGGACACAAAATCAGACAGCATGCAGTATTTTTGCGTCCGGGGAGAAAAATCTCCCGAAATCGTGTCCTCCTGGATTCTCCCGAATCCTCCCGGATCCAGGGCAATCCAGCGCTCCCTAACATGGGAGTCTATAGGGCCGGATTGCCATCTGGCTCCATCTGGCCCCATAGGATACTATGGGGCCAAAATCCAGTCCGGGGCTGTCCAGTTTACACCGTGGTGTGAAGCTGGCCTTAGGCTGACCATACACGTGCAAACAGCTGACAGCTATCCCCCTGCATGAAATGTTGGCTGATCCTGCAAATATTATCAGGTCCAGCAAACTGTATTTTAACCCCTTTAAGGATCACATAATTGTTTTTGTTTTTTTCCTCTCTATTTTTATGTTTTGCGGGATGAGCTGTATTTTTGAATGACACCATTTATTTTATCAAATGATATAATGGTATGCTGGGAAAAAATTCCAAGTGTGGCAAAATAAAAAAAAAAAGTACAAATCTGCAATATTTTTTTTTATTTACAGCATTCATTTTACCATAAAGCTGATCTGGTAGTATGATTCTCTAGGTCAGTACGATTATATCTATACCAAACATGTATAGTTTTTGTTTTATTGAAGTGGTGAAAAAACTTCTGAAATTTAAAAAGAAATATCTTGCTTGTTTTCCGAAAGCCATAACGTTTAGAATTTATGGGATCTGGAGCTGTGTGAGGGCTTGTTTTTTGCGCCCTAAGCTGATATTTTTAATGGTATTATTTTGGGGAATATAATATGTTTTGATCACCTAGTATCTTATTTTGTTTCTGTTTTTGCAGCATCCTAAAAACTTCAATTCTAATGTTTTAATTTTCTTTCTTGTTATGTTGCTTACCGATCAGATTAATCTATTTATAATCTTGATAGATCAGACATTTCTGAACTCAGTGACACCAAATGTGTATTTAATATTTTGTTTTGTTTTCAATGGGCTAAAAGGTGGGTGATTTGAACTATTGTTGGGGGTTCATATGTATAAAAACTTTTTTTTTCACTTATTATTTACTAGTCACTATAGGAAACTTGAAGCTGTGATCGTCAGAGTAGTTCATCAGCTCTGCTCTGTAGCGCAGAAATCATCATCTCCTATGAATGTCGGCTTGCTGGCAGGCAGCGTTCACAGGATTGTAGTGATAGATACAGGGGTCATCACCTGACCCTTGGCTGTCATGACAACTCATCAGTGCCCCGCGATCAGGTCATGGCGCCTCCGATTGGAGCAGGGTATCACACACCAATCCCCCGTGAATCAGCGCATGATAAATCCCGCTGTTAGATATTGGCAGTGGAATTTAGCTGGTCAACACTCGGGCAGATTGCCGATCCACTTGCACCTTTGTGTTAATCATATCATCCCACATTAGCAGGAAAAGGTGCAGATTCAGTGTGTAAGGCCGCATCAACAGCTGAGAGATGACCGATGACGTACATAGCATGTCATTTGTTTTTAACCCCTTCACGACCTCTCTGTGATGCAAGCTAATTTGTTAATCTAATCAGCTGACATGTGTAGCTAACAATGCAATCCTTTCTTTTCTTTTTTCTTTTAATGGTCTTTTTATTGAAAAGTTAAAAGATACAATCAAACATTCAACATTTGTCATTCCCTAACATTAGGGAGAAAGTGTAACAGTCAACATAGATGACATCGATATTGAAAAGTATGCTCGTGTTACGAATACTGCAGTCTATTTCGCTCAACAGGGATTATTGTAATAGAAAAAGTTTGATTAGATACTCTATATCAAGAGTAAAAAATGCAAAGGTGAGAAAAATTCAACAAGGGGAGGAATAAAGGGTAAGGTGGGGATAAATGGGAGGGGGGGGGGTGGGGGCGGGAAATGCGAGAGAGATCCTGGTATTTAATTCACTCGGAGCCATGTGTTGACATGAATTCAGTAGTTGAGCGATACCACATCCAAGGTGTCCAAACTTTCTCAAAGGTCTCTTGTGAACTGAATGAGAGGGCTGCTAGTTCTGCTGCACGATACACCATGTCAATTTCCCGCATTATTTGGGTTTTCGTTGGAGTCAGGTCAGACTTCCAAAGGGTAGATATAAGAAGTCTACATACAGCTATGATGTTAGACGCTAGTTTAGATATATGTAGTTCTTTTGGCCATAAGAAAAAATTGAGAAGGGTTGTGAGAGGTGTAAGAACCACTTCCCTTTGTAGAACATCTGTGAGTAGTGTTGACACCAACGACCAATAAGCTTGGATAAGGGGGCATTGCCACCACATATGGAAGTATGTTCCTATATCGGAGTTGCACCTCCAGCAGGATTCCGACGTCTGTGGGCGCCATCTATGTATTTGTGAGGGGGTACGGTACCACCTTGTTACTACTTTATATGTGCTTTCCTGAATTTTTACACAAGGGGAAGGGCCATGGGATCCTCTGTATATTTGTCTTATTTGTTGTTCTGAAAATTCTATTTGAAGATCACGTTCCCAGAGGCCCAAAAAGTCTCTTTTAATATTGTCCGTATCTAACGTTAGTTGTTTATATAGTAATGATAGTACCTTTTTGGGATCAAGTAGTTGTGAACACAATTGTTCAAACAGTGTCAAAGGTCTCATTAAGTCTAGATTTTTCAGGTGTTTGTGTATGAATGTTTTCAATGTACCGTATTGCAGAAAAGACATATTCGGTAGTGAATTAGATTGTTGTATTTCTTGATGGGAAAGCAAAACTCCATCCATTAGTAGGTGGTCGATTGGAATGGGATCAGCTGGGTTCCACTCCGGGCCCCTTGGGTTGTTTGCTTGAGAACCTGCCGGTAAACTGCCAACGAGATCCCTCAGATCTAGGATTGGGGTCATTGGAGGAAGCAGCCGACCACATTCTCTTTTCCAAATAGCTACAGCAGTTTTTGTGAAGGTGTTACTAATTAGTTTTGGGTCGTTATAGAGATCTGGGAGTAGTGCCAGAGACCTTAAAGGTATTGGTGACATAGTTTCCTCAATTGACAGCCATAATTTATGAGGTGGTCGCCTAATCCAGTCTACTATTCTCGTCAACGTAGCTGCTGTATAATATTTGCGTATGTCTGGAGCTCCCATACCTCCATTGTCTCTTGGCAGGGCAAGTGTCTGGTATTTAATGCGTGGTTTTTTATTGTTCCAAATAAAATTTAAAATAAAGTTGTGTATTTTGTTTAATATATATTCCGGGATGCGAATTGGGAGCATTTGAAATAGGTAAAGGAATTTTGGCAGAATTATACTTTTAATTAGATTTTTTCTTCCTACCCATGATAGAAAGGGTGCTCTCCATGATTTAATCGTTTCTTTTGCTTTTTCTAATGTGGGTATTACGTTAAGAGAAAGAAGGTCTTTATCTGTGTGTCCTATCTTTATACCTAGGTATGTGATGTATTTCTCTGGCCATTTGAAGGGGTATATGGTTTTATATTTGTCTATGATAGGTTTGGGAATGTTGAGGCCTAGGGCTTTTGATTTAGACAAGTTAATTTTATAATTGGAGAGTTGGCCATATTTTTCTAAGGTTTGCACAAAGGCCGGGATGCCCCTATCCGGTTCAGTTAGAATTACCAGCAAATCATCTGCAAATGCTGCTGATTTGTGGTGTACATTATTCAGTTGGAATCCTTTAATGTCTTTATTCATTTGAATGCTTCTTAACAATGGTTCCATAACTAAAACATATAGTAAGGGGGACAAGGGGCATCCCTGTCTCGTACCGTTTTTTATTAGAAAAGGATCTGAAAGCATGTTGTTAATTTTCAGTTTAGCTGATGGGGAGGTGTACATTTTGAATATGGCCTCTATTAGTGGGGGAGGTATTTGGAAAGCCATTAGGGTGCTACGGAGAAATGTCCAGTCCACCCTGTCAAAGGCCTTCTCGGCATCTGTGCCCAGGAGGACCATCCGCTTATGGTGTCTTTTGGCGTATTGCATTAAGTGTAATATTCTGCCTGCGTTGTCTCTTCCCTCTCGTCCTCGCACAAATCCCGTCTGTTCCAATGAGATCAGGTGGGGGATCAGGTCCGTCAAACGTCTTGCTATTAAGCTAGCGTATATTTTTAAGTCTACATTAAGCAAGGAGATGGGCCTGTAGTTCCCGCATTGTGCCGGATCTTTGCCTTCCTAATGCAGAAGTGTAACATGTGCCTCTAAGGACTGGGGGGAAGAGAGCTGCCATTAAGGACTGCGTTGCACATGTTCAACAGGTGTGTGTTTAGTTCTGGAGAAAACGTCTTATAATAAAGTAGTGAAAAGCCATCTGGCCCTGGAGATTTGCCCGATTGGCCTTCAGACAGGATGGACTGGAGTTCCTCCGGTTTCAAAGGGTCTTGTCAACCATTTCTGTTGTTGTTCATCTAATTTTGGCAAGGATAGGGATGAAAGGAATGAGTCTATTTCTTGTTGTCTCTGAGTTAGATTTCCTGCATGGTCGTATGTTTGAATCTGATATAAATTTTTATAAAATGTTAAAAATTCTGTAATAATTTGTTCATAATTTTGTGTTATTTGGCCCGAATCTGTTTTGATCCTGTGAATGAAGGTTCAAGACTGTCTCTTTTTAATCAATGATATCATTAACTTAGAAGCTTTATCCCCGTGTACCATTAGGCGATTTCTCCAATTTGTAAAGTGTTTAGCTGCATTTTTATTGAGGAGGTCTTTAAGGTGTTGTCTACATTCTGTAAGTTTTATCATGGTAGCATGGTTTAGTGTTGTCTGGTGTTGTTTCTCTAAGTGAATAATATCTTTATACAATTTTTCTATGTCAGCTTTCCTTTGTTTGTTTCGAAACGATGCTATAGATATAATAATACCTCTTATTGTTGCCTTATGTGCTTCCCAAATAATTGTGGATCTACGTCAGGGGTGTTATTGTGTTGAAAATAGTCTTTAATGGCCGTTTGGATTTTAAGTTTAATCTCTTTAGAGTTTAATAAGGATTCATTCAGCCTCCATGTCCTATTAGGTTGGATAGTTCTTCCACATTCCAGTTTTATAGTCACCATTGCGTGGTCTGAGTATAATGCCGGAAGTATTTCAGTTTCTATGACTGCTGGAAGGAGGTTTTTGGACACAAATAAATAGTCTAGCCTATGGTAGTTTTTATGGGGATGGGAGAAAATATGTGTAGGTTCTATCTTGGGGGTGATGGTAGCGCCATACATCTATCAAGTTTGCTGTGTGGAAAGAGGACCTTATTTGGGCTAAATCTCGCCTTGAGATGTTGCTTTTCCCTGTTGAGGTATCCAATAGAGGTTCTAGCGTTATATTCAAGTCTCCGCCAATCAAGACTGAGCCTTCAGCAAATAGTGAGAGCTTATTTTGAACCTTCTTTATCCAGGAAGAATGTTTTTTATTTGGAGCGTATAAACTCCCTAACGTAATCAAGGAACCTTCCAGTAAACCTTTTACAAATATGTATCTACCTTCATTGTCGACTAATTTATATATGGGAAGGAAAGGGACATTTTTTGTTAGGGCGATAGCTACTCCTCTGGCCCTTTTTTGGGGCGAGTATGCATGGTACAGGTATTATAGTAATTTTTTTCGAAATTAGGTAATTTAGTTTCTATAAAATGGGTTTCTTGTAACAATAAGATGTCGTAGCCTGCTTTCTTGAGGAAGTGTACTGTTTGGGACCTAGGAATAGGGGAATTGAAGCCGTGCAGGTTATGCGATACCACTTGGTATGACTTACGGTTGTTGGTCATGGTGGGTGTTCAATTTCATGCTGACGTTGAAGCAGAGACTCTCTCGCGGGGTTTTGGGATGGGGAAGGGTGGGAAAGAACAGAGAGGGTAAAAGGGCACAATAGAAAAAGTTTTCCTGAAAACACAAAGCAAGGTAAGATGAATGCGTATACATACATTGTAAAAATACACCTTTGTGTGTGATAAATCTGAATAGACAGATTCTTCTCCATCACGACCATCCCGACGCTGCGCAAGAACCGCATGTGAGGGAATAGGCCGACAGAGGAGGTTTTACCCTTTTATCATGAAGTATAACTAACAGGCTTTCGTGCCATAAACATGTTAACAAGATAATCTCTTGCAGGCTAGCCTATGTATAATTAAAACCTAATACAAGAACCAGAAGAAATTGGTAACGCTATTAGAGAGTAAACATGGGGAAGTGTAACCACCCCAAAGACGCCCATAAGGCCTAACAAGTTAGTGAACGTCTGTCACAGTGGTTGTCAAAAAATTCTTGGATTGTGATTCCTGTCGACCATAGCATATGGCATAGTCAAGAATTAGAGTTATGCTCAGTTCTCTAAATGGATTAAAAAAGGGAGACAGGAATATTGGCTTCCCAGGCCAGCCATGTAGATAGGCGTTCGTGAGTATATCAATGTCTCATTGAGGGGCCTTGGGAAGTAAAAGAAGATGCGTTTGATCTTCCGTATTTATCATCCGTTTGGGCTGTCTTCGCCTCGGAGCTCGGTCAACTTGGAATTTTTTCGTTTTGTTCTTTGAGACTTTGGCGTCAGGTGGGTTTGCCACGGTGGTGGTTGCTGCAGAGGTGTCATCTGGTATGCAGCTCCCACTTCCTCCAGATTGGGGTAATGTTCTAATTCAATACTTAATTCCTGACACATCCATTTGATGTCTGCTGATGTTCGACCTTGGATCCTTTTCTCTCCAGCCATGACAGATATGCCAAAGGGGAACAGCCATCTGTATGGGTAGTGTCTTTGGTGGAAAATCGTGGTTAACGGTTTCAGGAGGCGCCGTTTAGTTAGTGTTATCCATGAGAGATCCTGGAATATTTGAATTGGGGAGCCATTGCATGTGACGGTGGTCTTCTCCCTGGCCCTCCTCATGACCAGTTCCTTTGTCCTATAATCCAGAAAGCGGCAGATTACATCTCGTGGAGATTCGTCTGGTTGCGGCTTTGGGCGTAGTGCTCTGTGCACTCTCACCAGCTCCATATCTGACGGGTCGTCTGGCTGTAATAGTGAACGGAATGTGTCTATGATGGACGGGGTTAAGGCATCTTGTGTTATTGTTTCAGGAACCCCCTTCAAGCGCAGATTATCTCGCCTGTCCCTGTTCTCATGGTCCTCCAACATCGAGTATATCTTGTTAAGGTGGTCTTCATGGTGTCGGAGACCAGAGAGGGTAGCGTTGGCTTGTTTGACCACCTCTGTGTTGGCCGATTCTAAGGTCTCGACTCTGCGGCCCGTCTGTGCAAGGTCTTGTTTTATATCCGCCATCTCTTTTGCCAGGGGTTCTAAAGCCTTATGCAATATCTTTTTGAGGTAGGCTCTAGTAATCGGGAGTTCCTCATCATCATCTGTTTCCTCACAATCACTATCCTGGTCTGGTGGCATGTTGTCTTCAACCAAGAGTTGTCTCGAAGCTTTGGATAAGGAGGACAGACCAGCTTGTTTTTTTAAATATTTATCCAGATCCACTTGTGTAGTGTTAGTGGTCGTCTTAGTGGAGGATTTTGTGGATTTTGTGCTTGATTTAACCATTGTGACGTATTAATAAGGTGAAAGTCTATCTGGCTCTTGTTCTCTGTCAGCCCTCCCAGAGTGTCACGCGGTCCTCACATTACGGGGTCTGGTAGCTTACCGAAAGAATCTGTTAGTAAAAGTTCGGATAGGGATCCAGAAGATGGGCGAACTTGGTGGAGAAAAAGTTCTTTATATGGTTTCCACTGAGCAGGATGGGTAGGTGGAAATTGCTGTGGTATTTCAGTCAGAATTTGTAGAAATGTGCATTGGGTATTATTGTATAGTGCCTTGAATTCTGAAGAAATCCTTATTGGGTCAATATAGTTGAAACTTTAGGATGGGCCTGCATTGCCCCCTGCTGGTAAATGATGGTATGAGTCCGTGCGTGGAACCAGGGCAGTGAGAGGGTTAAACCAGCACTCAGTGTTCTCTTATACGTAGGTATGAGGTGGATTGATGTAAGATATTTCTGGAGATAATGCTCCTTTCAGTATAGTGTCCTCTGGACGTTATCAAAGTGGTGATGTTTTGTTTAGCAGATAAATTACACTGAGTGTTACTGCTGGAGGGGGGGAAGGTGCAGATCAGAGCCCCAGCCGTCACAGTGCAGGGATCCCCATCGTCCTGCTATAGAGCTGTCCCTTTTCCCTTCCCTCCTTCTCCTCTTCTTCCCCCTTTGTCACTCCACCAGACCGCGTCTCCCTCCTCTCACCTTGGGCAGCAGATCAGCCAGTCTCCCTTGCGTTCTCTGTCTCGGTCTCTCCCCGGCCCCGACGGTGGAAGAAACAGGGGCTTCACTCACAGCGGCGGGAGGTCGGGTCTGCGTACTTGTCTGCCTGCTTCCCGCTCTCTCCTGTCAGCCCCTGAGGTCGGCCGCCGCTTCCACCCGATCCCGCAACTTATGAGGAGCGGGGCTGGCAGCAGTAGATTGCTTTTGAGCACGGTCCCTCACCAATGGCGGCCGGCGGGTGGCGGAAACGCTGCTCCCTTGCGCGGCTCCTCACCCTTGTCTCTCCCCGGGCTCCTCTTCAGAATGTAGGGTCCGCAGCGGGGTCTCCAGCATTGGGGTCCCTTGATGGGGAGGTATATTCACCGCTGCTCTGCCTCAAGCCGTGTGTATAGTCAGACTCCACGTGCAGGAGGGGGGGATGGTTCAGCACTTTCCCAAGTGCACCTCTTGGGTCCTAGGCTCCAAAATACCGGGGTCTCCACAGACTGTGGTGTCTGAGGTATGTCCCCCAATGTGAATCAAGCTGATTTACGAGCTTTTAGGGGTTGGATGCCTCAGATTCAGTGTAGGCTTGTGGAGCTCTCTGGAGCACATCCTGATCAGTCGGCGGCCATCTTGGATCCCCGCTAACAATGCAATCCAATCGGTGCTGTTAACCCTTTGGATCGCACTGTCAATCACTGACAGCGCAATCCAAAGCACCGTGGGGAGGAATGCACCGTTCCCTTTCAGCATCAACGGCCCCGTGATGCAGTCACGGGGCCTCAATGTGTTGTCATAAACCTCGGATGCTGTCATGAATCACTTCCTACCGGGGATGCAATAACAGGCAATCAAAATATCACATCTACCCAAAAATGGTGTCATTAAAATCGTCAGCTCAAGCCGCAAAAAATAAGCCATCACACAGCCCCAGATCCCTCACTTTATGAGGTGATTACTCTGGTGATTACCATGTCAGTGGTAAATTTAGTACAATATTTTTTGCCCTTATTTGTGAAAATATCGGAACTTTGCCAAAAATTTTAACATTTTGCAATTTTTAAACTTTGAATTTTTATGCCCTTAAACCAGAGAGTTATGTCACACAAGATCATTAACAAGTAACAATTCCCACTTGTCTACTTTACATCAGCACAATTTGTGAGCGATAAACTTTTGGGGTTAGGAAGTTAGAAGGCTTGAAAGTTTATCAGCAGTTTTCACTTTTTTCCAATCAAATTCACAAAACCACTCTTTTAGGGACAACATCGCATCTGAAGTGACTTTGAGAGACCTGTGGAACAGAAAACCCAAAATGATACCATTCTAAAATCTGCACCCCTCAAACACTGCTCTAAACCGCATCTGAGAAGGTTTTTTTAACCCTTCAGGTGCTTTACAGAAACTAAGCAATTAGGAAGGAAAAAAAATTTCTTTTGTTTTTTTGTCAGAAATGTTACTTTAGGCCTATATTTAGCATTTTCACAAGAGTAATAGGAGAAAATGGACCCCAAAATTTGTTGTGCAACTTATCCTGAGTACTTCAATAACAGTGGAAAACTGTTTGGCCGCATGGGAGTGATTTGAAGAGAAGGATCGACATTTGACTAGTCAAGGACAAAATTGGCTGGAATCGTTAGCAGAGGCCATGTTGTGTTTGGAGAATCCCTGATGTGGCTAAACAGTGGAAAACCACCACAAGCGGTGACCCCATATTGGAAACTAGTCCCCTTTCAGAATTTATCAAGATGTGCGATGAGCATCTGGAACCCCAGGTGCTTCACAGAATTTCAGAATGTTGAGATGTGAAAATATAAAAAAATAAACATATTTTCTCTACAAAAATGTTCTTTGAACTCAAACTGTTGCAATTTTTCCTGTTACCCTTGTGAAAATACAACATACAATTTGTTGTGCAATTTCCCGAGTACGCTGATTTCCGATGTGTGGTGGTAAACTACTGTTTAGGCCCATGGCAGGGTTAAAAAGGGAAGGAGCGACATTTGACTTTTGTCTGGAACCGTTAGCTTACACCATGTCGCATTTGGAAAGACCCTGATGTGTCTAAACAATGGAAACTCTCTGCAAGTGACCTTGTTTTGTAAACTAGACCTCTCCATGTGTGCTGAGCACCTTGATTCCTCAGGTGCTTCACAGAATATTAGAACGTTGTGTCGAGAAATGAAAAAAAATAAATTTTTTTCTCATGAAAATGTTGTTTTAGCTAAAAATTTTGTATTTTCACAATGGTAGCAGGAGAAAATGCACCATGCAATTTGTTATGCCATTTCTCTTGAGTACACCGATACATCACATGTGATTGAAATCTAAATTTGAGGTACAGCACAAAACTCAGAAGGGAAGGGGCACCAGTATACATCATTGAATCCAGGATTTTTTTGCCTATATTATGTTGCTGTCAGATAAGGTAGCAAAACCATTTTGACAGATTACCTTTAATGTCCAGAACAATATTAGACCAATGCATATGTAGATGGGATTTGGCATGTGGTAAATTTTTCTTCATGAGCAATTGTTTGCCACTAGAGATGAGCGAACCTTTCAAAGTTCAGTTTGGTTTGGGTTGCCGAACTTCCTGGTGTTGGGCAAACCTGTATGGGTGCCTTACATTTGCAAAGCACTGGAGCAAGCATCACTCTGGTGGGGTACAGTTGGTGCTTGGTCAAATGTAAGATGTGTGCAGTGTTTGATCACCAGTTTTCATTTGTTGTGTGTGTCTAAAAGTAGTTAAAAAAAACATCCCCCCACCCCATAAGT
The DNA here is from genome assembly GCA_033576535.1 of Allobates femoralis. Taxonomy (NCBI): domain Eukaryota; kingdom Metazoa; phylum Chordata; class Amphibia; order Anura; family Aromobatidae; genus Allobates; species Allobates femoralis. The sequence goes on from JARQOC010000001.1 coordinate 193,564,211, forward strand.
GTTTTATTTATGTCTGGCTGAATGTGAGCGTAGAGCTGAACTGCCAGTTGACTTCCATTGAGGTTCAGGTCAAGTTTAGGGTTGCGAACAGTGTGCCAAAATGTGTGTCTACAATAGCCAAACCCGATTTTCAAAAGATTCGCTCATCACTATTTGTCATGTCTAAAAAAAGTGATACTAAAAATGCTTCTTTTTTTTTTTTGTCAACAATCAGTTGGAGATCACGTGAAAGCGCTGGAATATGCCAAGTCCTACCTACTCTTCCATCCTAATGACATGGATGTGTTAGAAAATGTCAGCTTTTATGAAAGCCTTATAAGTGACTATATGGATCCAGCTGACATCAAACCTACAAAGGTGAGTGAGGTCATTGTGGCTTGAGATGTTGTCACTGCAAAAGCAGCATCTAAAAAGGTAGTTGTTTACTTTACTTGTCAATGACTTTCACACCTTACTAATAAAAAGTGGTCAGACAGAAAACTACGGTAATCCCTCCAGAGATGTAACTAAAATTCATTAGGCCTTACAGCAAAATCCACTGCAAATTGACTGCAGTAATTCAGCAGCAGAGTGACCGATTTAATTTCAGCAATCAGATATTGGATAGTAGTGTTATCTAATCATCTGCTAAAAGGAGAACTCACAAAGACGACAATAATTGTATCTTAAAAAAAAAAGCACGTGAACAGTCCAACTTAGCCTCTGGGCTGAAAAATCAGCCATTATTTTAGTTATGCCCATGTACGATTGTATGTTGCCAATTTTCAAGTTGGATGATAAAACCGTTCTAACATGGATCTTCAAAATCAATAGGCCAACCTGACCATGCCTACATGCCAATAATACCTTTATTTACATGTAACACTCCTTTAATCCACTGCTTTGGGTATTTGGGCAGGGTATTTGGTAGTTCTCGCCTTGATATTGTGCAGTGCCTCCAACCAAATCTTTCTAGGAGCTCTAGAAGAATGCAGAAGGTTCTTTGTCTTCTGCTATGGTTCAAATCTGGAAACCCCTGTCAATGCTCCGTACACACTCACAAGAGATGAGATTAGAAATCTTAACAGGCTTATTTACAGGAGAATGAGAAGTGGCAATTGCAGGGGGAATAATGAGTAACAGTAAACAGGTAATGTTATGCAGTAGTCCACAGAAATGGAGGCAATTTGCAATAAACCTGAATGTTAGGGGTGATGCCTCCCTTTTAATTTACGTCACACAAACTCCTAACTACCGTATTTTTCGCTTTATAATATGCACCAGATTATAAAACGCACCCCAAAATTTGATGAAAATTTAAATTTGATGATTTAATGAAGGAAAAGAGAAAAAACATTTTTTATGTTAAGTGGGGTTCGTCTTATAATGCCAGTGTCCATCTTACAATCAGTATATATGTCACCCATACTGGTACATGGCCCCTATCCTGATATATATATCCTTCATACTGATACAAGGGCCCCCCCATGCTGGATATGGCCACCAGTAATGGTACCTATCCCCCTATCCTGCATATGGTCCCCAGTGATGATACCTAGCCCCCTATCCTGCATATGGCCCCCAGTGATGGTACACATAGTCCCTCTTCCTGCATATGGCCCCCCAGTGATGGTACACATAGCCCCCCTCATTCTGGATTTGGCCCCAGTGACGGTACATAGCCCCCATCCTGCATATGGCTCACAGTGATGGTACACAGTCCCCCATCCTGAATATGGCCCCACATCCTGGATTTAGCCCCCAGTGATGGTACATAGACCCCATCCTGCATATGGCCCCCAATGATGGTACATAGCCTCCAATCCTGCATATAGCCCACAGTGATGGTGCACAGACCCCATCCTGAATATGGCCCCCAGTGATGGTACACGTAGCCCCATCCTGGATCTAGCCCCCAGTGATGGCACACATATCCCCATCCTGGATTTGGCCCCCAGTGATGGCACACATAGCCCCCCAACCTGCATATGGGTTCCAGTGATAGCACACATAGCCCCCCATCCTGCATATGGTCCCCAGTGATGGTACATAGCCACCTCACCTTGGATATAGCCCCCGTCCTGCACTCACCTCCCTCCTACACTCACCCCCCCACCTTGGATATGGCCTCCCGTCCTGGACTCACCCCCCTCCTGCCCTCACTTCCCCCCACCTTAGATATGGCCCCCATTGTGAACTCATCCCCTCCATGATCCTATCACTCATTATGTCTCCATGCTGGTGTGCACCTGGTAAAATAATAAAAAGCTGATTACTTACCCTCTGGCACTCGGTGCTCACATCTCTCCGCTTTCTCCCTGTTTCTGTGCCCGGTAGCTTCCGATCATGTGATCGGGGCCCACAGTGATGATATTATCACTGTGGGCCCGGTCACATGATCAGATACCGAGCAGCACAGAGGATGAAAGCGGCGAGATGTGAGCACGGAGCGCCTTAGGGTAAGTAATCAGCTCTTTATTATTTTACCGGCTGCACACCTGCATGGAAACCTATTGAGTGACAGAGTCATGGAGGGGATGAGTTTACAACGGGGGCCATATCGAAGGTGGGGAGAGGTGAGTGAAGGAGGGGGGGTGAGTGCAGGACGGGGGTCTATATCAAAGGTGGGGAATGAGTGCAGGACGGGGGGTGTGAGCTGGCTCACCATCCATTTCCCAGCACAACTTCAGCACTGAGAGGTGGACAGCGGCGAGTGAAGTGCATATTACATGACTATAATAAGCAGGGGTCACGTGACCTCTTACTGTTTCTGCAGCCAGTCTCCTCCAGCCTGGTAGAACTACAAGTCCCAGGCACACTCTCTTATCGATATCTTCAGTTCACTTCTCCAGCAGTAGAACTACAGGTCCCAGTAATGCTCTCTTATAGCTAAGTCTGGCATACTTCTCCAGCAATAGAACTTCAAGTCTCAACAGTAACTACTCACTCTTTTTTGCAGATCTTTGTTCTTCCAGAGTTCCAGACTGGAGCTTCAGGGTCCAGTTGTGTGGGAAGGATTGGGACAGAAGGCAAAATCCTTCTTCTAAGTGGGAAACCTGGAGGAGGGGGTAACTCCTATTAACTGTTTGACCAGTAGCTTTAGAAATCATTCTATCATCACACAGAGCAGCAACATCAGCTCATGGCACAGATTTATCACTGCTCCAAGATGGCTGAATCCCTTCACACTCATCAGTACAATGCATCCCTTTCTCTGCTGCTGCTTCTCCCCCGGATTGCTGAGATGAACAAGGCACCTTGGGAATTGTAGTTTCCGTTAATGCAGCAAAAAAGTCATTAATACCAGCAGAAGTGAATATCTGTGGCACATTATATATAGCTTCTACAGCAGGTGCTACATACCAATTAATTGAGGTCTAAGATACATAGAGCAGTGCGTGAGTTTAAGATACCAGAAAATAGAAGACTGTTATAATGGTAATGAGCCATTTCATTACAACTAAAGTTTTCATTTTGACATATATGTCATATGAGTCATTGAGTTCTTAAGGAGTCAATGTCAGACCTTGCAAAATGATAAGTTTATAAATAAAAACCTTGAAACCTCTATATATACAGCTGTTTGGGGTACATATTCACTATCAGTACAGAGCAAGGTACTGGTGGCTAGATGAAAAGCCTTTGAATCAGTATCCTGTACTGTCAAGGAAGAGTACTCCAAAACAAATGTTAAATGTTTTTTGTTTGGGTAACATCTACATCTAGAGTCTTGTTGCAAGACTCAAATAAGGATTGGACATTGAATTGAAGGGTAGCTAATTCCATTGGGGGGCACTAGATAGATGGTGCTCTTTCTTCTGGAGAACAGCTTATTTTCCTACTTTTTCTCTTGGGACATTTACTGTAAGATTTTAGACTTAGTAGGATTTAGTTAATAAGAAACACCTACTATAACTTTATTTAAGATGTTCCTTGCAGAAGAGAATGAGTGAAGATAAATATATGTATACACCATAATATCTAACCATTTTTGACTTATTGGTTTTGCAGGAAGCAGCAGAATTTGTAAAGCGTCACAGACTGGAATCAGAAATCTTGCACTCTGGAGCTGAAGGACTGGGATTTGCATATAATGAGCCAGTAAGTAAAGCTACAGATGAAGTGTCTACTTGTCAAGTTTCACTCCACAGCCTGAAATGTTATGTTGACTGTGGTATAAACAGTAGTCGAAAATTATGTCACACTCCAAAAAGTATCTAAGAAATTAGGGCTTTGGATCTGGGCCATTACCTTTTCCTGCCTTGATTGCAGCTGCACAATATTGCAATGCTCGATCATTGCAATACAGTTCAGCTGTCAGAGCTACACTGTCAGATGCTTCAGGGATCATGAGGCTTGCCATAGACTGGTGACCCGGAAGTTGTCATGACGACCACGGGTCACCATGGCGACGAAGGCGCCTTCGTGATTACATCACGAGGGCACCGATCAGAAGGGAGAGGGAGCGAAATCTCTCTTTCAATCCCCTAAGTCAATCACGGCATTTAAGGGGTTAAACAACCAAGAATGGTATGGCAACAATAACTGGATGTGAGAGTCAAATCTCAGCTGTTAGAAAAGCTTAGTCCCAGGTGGTGATCATGGCGGGCACAGCTCCAGTGCTCCTGCAACGCCAGGACATACCAGTATGTCCAAGGTTGGAAAGTCTTCAACAAATAGGACATACCAATATGTCCAAAGTCAAGATGGGCTAAATAAAGGTGTTTTTTTTTTATACTTTTTGGTATTTGTCAGTGACATAACATGAATACAGCTGTGTGTGGATTACATGAGTTTGTAGTGCGTTACCACAATGTTACTTTTTTTTCTATGAATAAAGTTGATTTTAAGCAATAGATCTTGGAATAAGAATTATTTCTGCAATTGACTGTGTTTAAAAATAAAATGTTCCTGTGTTGAGATAATCTTATAAATGTTTCCGTGTTATGTACTGTTTTAAAAGTTGTTTCTGACCATGCACTGAACATACCACATCTCCTGGGCCAGGGAGGAAGTAATAAAGTATACAGACATAACAGCATGGTTTTGCAAATAATTCTTTCTTAGAGGTAAAACATTTTTTTAAATCAGGTAAGGAAATGATTTACCTCACATAAAGAATCAACTATGATCCCATGCTGTAATGTCTGAATACTTTTTTACTTCGTCCCTGGCCCAGAAGATGTAGTAGGATCAGACCATGTCCCTGTACGCTCAGACACATCCATTACACAGTACATAGCAGGGATATATATATCAGATTATCTCAGCAAGGAACATTTTATTAAACAAAATCCATTTTGGAAATTATTATTACTCCAAGATTTATTAATTAATTTCAACTTTAAAATAACTTTGTTCATGGGAAAACCCATGGACACACAACAAAGGACATATAGAGGACATATACAGTAGGTCTGTCCTTAGTTGTTTCCCTCCTTTTGATGCGAGCTCACGCATTGAGCTCCCATTATTTCCTGCACATACCGATTAATCTAATCAGTTGACATGTGCAGCTAACAGGTGCAGGTGGATCACAGATCTACCCACTCCTGTTAACCTTTTAGATCACGCTGTCAAACTATGGCATGGTGGGGACCACGTTATTCCCCACTGCCATCAACGACACCGTGACGCCTTCAAGGGGTGCTAATGCGAGGAGTCAGGTGATGACCCATGTCACTGTCATGACTCACTTCTTGTAAATGCTGCCTGTGCGTTGGCGTTCACAGGAGATGATCATTTCTTCAGTGTAGTGCCATGCATGGCTCTGTAATGCATCAGCGATCAGACACTGCAATGTTGAGTCACCCTAAGGTGCCTAGTAAAATAAAGGAAAAGTGAAAAAAAAAGTTTTAATAAATATGAAAAAAAAAAGTTAAAATCTGCCCCCTTTTATCCCACTGGAAATAGAACTATTTAAAAAAATACACATATTTGGTATTCAGAAATGTCCAATCTATCAAAATATGAAAATCAATTAATCTGATCGGTAAAGTGCGTAACGGGAAAAAAAAGGCAAAATGCCAAAAATTATGGTTTTTTTTTGTCTCTGCAACATTGCAATAACAGGCAAGACAGTGCTTGTACTAAAAAATTGTATAATTAAGAGTGTCAGCTCAAGACGCAAAAATTAAGCCATCATATAGCACCAGATCCCAAAATATGAGAACGCTGCCGGTCTTGGAACATGGCACTAAAAGCACAGTTTTTTCACCACTTAGATAAAAGTAAAAGTATATATGTTTGGTATCTACAAACTCATACTTATCTGAGGCATCACACTGGCAGATCAATTTTACTGTAAAATGAACATTGTAAATAAAAAAAATCCCAAAAGTACTATTGTGAAATTGTACTTTTTTGAAATTTCACTGCTCTAGAACTTTTTTCCCCATTTTCCAGTTTATTGTATGGTTGTCATCAATAATTTTTATTACATTTCCATCACAAAAAGTACAAACAACATTAATAACTGGGGAATTACCCCAGATAAAAATCAAAATGGGGAAAGAAGGGAAGGTACAGGCCGAGGGGAGGGGGGGGGGAGGGGAGTGATAAGGGGAAGAATCAGGGTACATGCGTTAATCGAACCCGTCCACAATAGAAGTTGAGTCTCTCCATTTGAGTGGTTGGGAAACTTGGAAGTTTAGCCTTTGAATGCGTAAAGTTTGATGGGTCAGGAACCCCTAAAGGGGTGCTGAAAAGTCAGTTTATTGTATGGTAAAATTAATGATGTAATTCAAAAGTACAACTTGTCCATCAAATATATGTCCCAATATGGCTATATTAATTGAAATATAAAAAAGTTGTGGCTCTTGGAAGAAGGGGAGGAAAAAACTAAAATGCAAAAAAGAAAATTGTTTAGGTGTGACGAGGTTAAGTCCATCAGCACCCTGCAATCACGATCACGAGGACCTGATAGTTGATGGTTACCAAGGCAGCCTAAAGGCAGGTTTACATGTGGCGACATCATTAACTTGTGACGTTGCAGCGACCTCGTAGCTGATCGCTGATCGTTGGTACAATGGCCAGGGCCATTTTTCCATCGTTGGTCTCCCGCTGGGCGGCCAGCAACTATCATCGACCTCCCAGCGTCGCACAGCAAGCGCTGGGAGCTGGTATCCAAGGTAAACATCGGGTAACTAAGCGTACCCGATATTTACCCTGGTTACCAGCTCCCAGCATGTGCTGTGCGGCGCTGGGAGCTGGTAACCAGGGTATAAAGCAGGTAACTAAGCAGAGCTCTGCGCTTAGTTTCTTGTTGTTTACCCTAGTTACCAGCTCCCAGCGCCGCACAGCAAGCGCTGGGAGCTGGTAACCAGGGTAAATATCGGGTAACAAAGCGCAGCGCTGCACTTAGTTACCGATGTTTACCCTTGATATCAGCGTTCTCGCCAGTCGCTGATCGCTGGTGAGTCTGCATGTTTGACAGCTCACCAAAAATCAGATAACGATGTCCCAGCGATCCCCATTGTTGGTGGGGTCGCTTGGATATCGTTATGTGTAAACTGTCCCTAAGGACAAATAATGACCTGGAGATACAGTTGTCTGTCAGGCTCTGTTATTGCAGTTGGATTGACAGCAGAAAGAAAAAGCAAGTCAATTGCAAACTTGTTTATTTTCATTCTAACTGATTAAAGCAATTTAACAAATTGGGAATACTCATTTATGACCAAAATAGGATGTGACACAAATGATTTAAAGGGTTGGTCTAATGTTGTGTCTCCCATATATTGACAGGCAATAGTGAGTACTTTCAGGCTGATGGCAGTAGCAAATTGCCTCTGCAGTATCAGAAAAGTGCAGATTACTGAGGCTGATCGGACACCGCAATCCTGCCTGCTTCAGAGTGGTGCAGGTAGGCTCTAAAGAAGGGATGTCAAACTACAATTCCCAGCATGCCCGGACAACCAACATCTATCAGAGCATGCTGGGAGTTGTAGTTTTACAATTGGCCTCACCCTCACTAGGCTTTACCCTCTCCAGTCCATCCTTAATGCAGCAGCCAGGGTCACCTATCTGGCTATCCGTTACTTGGATGCTCCTGCTCTGTGCCAGTCATTGCACTGACTGCCCATACACTACAGGATCCAATTCAAAATTATTTTTCTCACCCACAAAGCTCTCAACGGTGCAGCACCTCCCTACATCTCTACCCTCATCCCTGTCTTTTGCCCCACCTGTTCTCTTCGCTCTGGGAGTGACTTTAAACTAACATCTACACTAATCCGAACCTCCAATTCCCAGTTCCAGGACTTTTCCCGAGATGCACCAATTCTCTGGAATGCTCTACCTCAAGAAATTAGGACTACCCACAACTTAGTTAGCTTCAGGCGCTCCCTAAAACACATCTTTTCAGAGCGGCCTATCATTCACCCTAATCAGAGTCATTCAGACATAGGTTATCCACTACTTCCCTGAACATAACTGTTAAACTCCATCAGACCCAAAAGCTCTACCCAGACTGGCTAGCGGCCACTTATTCCGCTCTCATCTATTCCACAACCTCAAAATAGATGTACCATGATTGTAAATAAGCCCATGTTGTTTGTGTCACCTCCACCTCATTGTAGGTTGTAAGCTATTGCGAGCAGGGTCGTCATTATTTTTTGCTTTTTAATTGTTGTGTTTTCCAAAACTGTTTCTTATGACTGTTTGTTTGTATATGAATATGATTTGTAAAGCGATGCGGAATATGTTGGCGCTATATAAAGAAAGATTATTATTATTATTATTATTATTACAACAGCTGCAGGGCCAGAATTTGACATCCATACGCTAAAGAATAGTAAAATCTAAGTAATGCATGCTTATTGCCTACGTATCTGGACATCTGAGACTCTAGGATAGCCAGCTTCCGAGGCATTAAGCTGAACACTGCAAAATAAAAAAAATCCTCCCATTTTTGGGAATAGTGTTGGAGAGGATTTTTAATAATTTAATGGCAGAGTTGCTTGTTTTTAATAACACTGAAATTTTACCCATTTCAGAACTTAAAGGGAACCTGACCTCTAAAAATCAGCCCTCAGACCATTTATACCTGTCTCTGCACCTCCAGGAATGCATTGTAGGCATCCCTTTGTGTAAAAAAAGTGTATTTGTGAAGTATGTAAAAGTGCTTTAATTACCTTGCTTTCTGCTGCTTCTCAGTGCTTGAGAAGTCACACAGGGCGTTCCCTGTGGCTTCTCAGCACAGTCTGCAGATCAATTCTGCACGCCCAGATGGGCGTGCTAAGGAAGTGTAAGCTCCCTTGTCCACCTCCATGGGCGGTATAGGCTGTATGACGCAAGTCGCGTCATATCCATATCATAGGACTTTGCGCCGCGCAATGCGCATGCGCGACTTGGCTCTGCGGCAGCTAATCCCAGACTAGCTGCCGTAGAACAAAAAAGCAAAAGAAGTCCTATGATATGGATATGATTCGATTTGCATCATACAGGCTATACCGCCCATGGAGGGGGGCGAGGGAGCTCACACTGCCTTAGGACGCCCATCTGGGCGTGCATAATTGATCTGCAGACTGTGCTGAGAAGCCACAGGGAATGCCCTGTGTGACTTCTCAAGCACTGAGAAGCCGCAGGTATCAAGGTAATAAAAGCACTTTAAGGCTGCGTTCACACATTTGCGTATTTTGCTGCGCTTTTTCGGGTGCGCTTTTTGCCGCGTTTTTCGGCCGCGCAAAAAAGCGCAACAAAATACGGAGGGGCTTTCACACACTGCGCTTTCTTTACTCCAGAAAGCGCAGTGATGTCACAGAGGGGAGGAAGAATCCTGCTTCCTCCTCCCCTCTGTGACACCTGTGACCACCCATTAGATTTCGCAGTGTATTAATATACACTGCGAAATCTAAATTAAACAAAAGCAAATGTATGAAAAATAAAAAACAATGAGTACTTCACCTGTCCGACGCCTTTTCCCGCTGTCCAGTATCCGGTTCCAAGTGAGATGTCTTCTGCCAGAACCTGTGGTGACGTTAGAGGGGCGTTCCCGGCGCTGATTGGCTGCTCGCGGTCATGTGATATGTATCACATGACCGCGAGTGCCCGGGAGCGCCCCTCTGACGTCACCACAGGTTCTGGCAGAAGACATCTCACTTGGAACCGGATACCAGACAGCGGGAAAAGGCATCGGAGAGGTAAGTATGTGATTCTTTTTTATTTTGCATACATTTGCTTTTGTTTAATTTAGATTTCGCAGTGTATATTAATACACTGTGAAATCTAATGGGGTGGTCACAGGTGTCACAGAGGGGAGGAGGAAGCAGGATTCTTCCTCCCCTCTGTGACATCAGAGGGGGAAAACGCAGGAGCAGCTGCGTAAAGAATTGACATCTCAATTCATTACGCAGCTGCGCTTTCTCCCTGAAAACATACTGCGTATTTTTGTGCAATGTCTGCACTGCAAAGTGAATTTCCCATTCACTTTGCTGGCAGACAAAAGGCACATTGCGTATTTTGAAAAGCGTGCGTAAAAAAGCGCAGCAAAATACACAATGTGTGAATGCAGCCTTAGATACTTTACAAATACACTTTTTTTTACACAAAGGGATGCCTACAATGCATTACTGGAGGTGCAGGGACAGGTATAAATGGTCTGGGGGCTGATTTTTAGGGGTCAGGTTACCTTTAAGTTAACTCATATAAAGAAATTACACAGATGCATATCACATGAATGAGGTATCCAATAGTCAACATTTTATACCTCGTGTCACTTTTGAGTAAAATTGTTCCAACATTTAATGCTACCGCTGACAACATGCATCTGCACTCAAAAACTCTAAAATCATTACCTTGATGGGACAAATGCTGGATATTCTTTCCTTCTAAGGTTGATGCATCGGACAGTTTAACAGCATAATGAAAACAGTTTTCTTTTAACTTGAAAAGAAGTGAAGTACTAATTCTTTCCTCCCCCACTGTAATATCTGTGATAGGAGCGCACTTGTAGAGTGAGATATCACGGCTCATTTGACAGTAGCATTGCTCAAAGCATATGTGTACTGCAATCTCTCCACTGAATAAATTCCTATAAAGAGCTCTGAAATGCTTTCATCTTTAAAGAATGTAGGTGAATAAGGGGCCTCTCCACACCAATGCATGATTTCGCTCAATAGTTCAAGTTCAGTGCCTAACAGAGCAGAACGTATTGTAATAAGGCAGCCTTTCTCTACTTCATTCTGCAGATTTCAGTATGACCAGAGCAAAGTGAACATTAATGTGGCGTGAAAACCAGGATTTACAGAAACTAATTCATAGCTATTGTTACAGCTGAGCTGCAATCTGTTCTGTCAGAGATGTATTCACTCTGAGATGACTTGAGGATGCGCTTGTATCTACACGTGATGGTACAAAAGCCATTTTATAGCTTGCTGTATGTGCCAAATCATAGATTGCACAATGATTGTTTTTAGAATTGCACCATTGCTTCTGTTTGTGTTAAACTTGGCATCGGAGCTGTAATTTCAACTCTGTCCTGGGGACTATAGACTAACACGCAAGTACACACTCCAATGCGCAGAATGAAGTGGTCATAGCCATCCGTAATATGCTCCTAACACTATTGTCCACATTGGAGATTTCTCTAATTAAAGAGGACCTTCCGTTTATGGGAAAAAGAAAATATAAAGTAATAGAATATGAACAATATAACTTTTTTCTAAAATTATACAATTTTCATTGACATATTAGATGGTTAACAGCACTATTGCAAAATTACTTTACGGTTTTACTTTCACCTTACCAAAGTGAAAGCAAAATATAATGTAATGTTCCCTTAAAGGGACATTTTTTAGGTCATTTTTCAGTATGATACTAATAGTATCCTTGAATAGTGCCTGGGCAGAACTTTTAAAACTTGTATCATTAATCATTATCAAAATCATTACTGTACTCTTTGTAGTTTCCTTGCTATAAGCATTTTCACACCCTGCAAGCAGCTAGTGCATTAGTCTAGCTCCATTACTTTCACAGCAGAATAGTTCTGTTGTGTAAGTGTTTTTTAAATATCCACGTTTATCCAAGCTGGTGTTCTGTCCCTCCCCTCTGTGCTCTGTGTTTAAGTCACTGAAAATCTTGTGCAATCTGCTGAGGAAGGGGAAGGTGTTTGTCCTGCACTGTGGTGTCTGTAAGAGATTTCTATTATATGAACGTTGGTTTTCCTGCATACATGTAATGTGTGTATCTGCTGAGCAAATTATCAAATGTTCATATAAACACAAAGAAATATCTCAGACTGCACATACTACACATATACCTCAGATACACAGAATAACAGGAAGAGCTGCATCAAAGAGCACACATCTCCTCCCCCTCTCCTTTCTCCTCTGTCTGCAATGAGTCACACAGTATAAAACCCAGGAAGGTAAGGCTGTGTAGTGATACATGAATATTCATTCCTTGGGGAGTGGGCAGCAGAGAACTCACTGAGATTGACAGATGAAATTACCGTATATACTCGTGTATAAGCCGAGTTTTTCAGCCCAAAATTTGGGCTGAAAAGTCCCCCCCCCGGCTTATACACGGGTCTATACGGTAGACCCGTGTGGTGGGGGCTGTGTGGTGGGGGCTGTGGAGGCTGGAGGAGGCGGGGGGGGGGGCTGCTGTATGAGCGGCCCCGTCACGTGGGGCCGCTCATTAAATATGCACTGCATCCCCCTGTCAATCAGCGGCAGGGGGAAACAGTGCATATGGCCCCCCCCAAAAGCTGGCACTGTCCCCCCTTGTAAGGGCATCCCCCCCGGTGCTTATACATTACCATCCCGGTGTTCTGATCGGCGCAGCTCCTCGGTGCTTCTTCATCCTCCCGTCCTCGCTGGCTCCATCCGTGATCTCCGGCTGTCGCAGCGATGTGACGTCATCGCGCGACCGCTGGAGAACCCGGATGCAGCCAGCGCGGGAGGATGAAGACGCAGCACGGAGGAGCGGCGCCGATCAGAACACCGGGATGGTAATGTATAAGTAGCGGGGGGGGGCACTTACAAGGGGGGACAGTGCCAGCTTGTGGGGGCTGTTGGTACCCCCAGGGGGCTGCTGGGTACCCTCTGGGGGCTGTTGGTACCCCCAGGGGGCTGTTGGTACCCCCAGGGGGCTGCTGGGTACCCCCTGGGGGCTGCTGGGTACCCCCTGGGGGCTGTTGGTACCCCCAGGGGGCTGCTGGGTACCCCCTGGGGGCTGCTGGGTACCCCCTGGGGGCTGCTGGGTACCCCCTGGGGGATGTTGGTACCCCCAGGGGGCTGCTGGGTACCCCCTGGGGGCTGTTGGTACCCCCAGGGGGATGTTGGTACCCCTAGGGGGCTGCTGGGTACCCCCTGGAGGCTGTTGGTACCCCCAGGGGGCTGTTGGTACCCCCAGGAGGCTGTTGGTACCCCCAGGGGGCTGCTGGGTACCCCCTGGGGGCTGTTGGTACCCCCAGGGGGCTGCTGGGTACCCCCAGGGGGCTGCTGGGTACCCCCTGGGGGCTGTTGGTACCCCCAGGGGGCTGTTGGTACCCCTAGGGGGCTGCTGGGTACCCCCTGGAGGCTGTTGGTACCCCCAGGGGGCTGTTGGTACCCCCAGGAGGCTGTTGGTACCCCCAGGGGGCTGCTGGGTACCCCCAGGGGGCCGCTGTATAACCCCTGGGGGGTGCTGTATAACCCCTGGGGGGTGCTGTATAACCCCTGGGGGCTGCTGTATATACTGCTGAGGCCTGTATACCACTGGGGCTGCTGTATATACCACTGGGGCTGCTGGGGCTCCTGTATACTACCACTGGGGCTGCTGGGGCTCCTGTATACTACCACTGGGGCTGCTGTATACTACCACTGGGACTGCTATATACTACCACTGGGGCTGCTATATACTACCACTGGGGCTGCTGGGGCTGCTATATACTACCACTGGGGCTGCTATATACTACCACTGGGGCTGCTGTATACTACCACTGGGGCTGCTATATACTACCACTGGGGCTGCTGTATACTACCATTGGGGCTGCTGGGGCTGCTATATACTACCACTGGGGCTGCTATATACTACCACTGGGGCTGCTGTATACTACTGCTGGGGCTGCTATATACTACCACTGGGGCTGCTGGGGCTGCTATATACTACCACTGCGGCTGCTGTATACTACCACTGGGGCTGCTGGGGATGCTATATACTACCATTGGGGCTGCTGTATACTACCACTAGGGCTGCTGTATACTACCACTGGGGAGGCCTGTATACCACTGGGGGGGGGCCTGTATACCACACTGCTGGGGGCTGTATACCTGTACTGGGGTCCACCCTCGGCTTATACACGAGTCAATAGGTTTTTCCAGATTTTTGGGGCAAAAGTAGGGGGGTCGGCTTATACACGGGTCGGCTTATACACGAGTATATACGGTAATCTTTTATTTTGACATTTACACAGGATAGGAGGGTAGTATAAATAATAGAAATACATGAATAGAGGGAGCTTAGAGAAAGGAATTAGAAAATGATATCAGTTACATATGGATTTTTCACCTAACAGATTCCCTTTAAAGGGGTTTATCAAGTCTAACATATTGATGACTTATCTATAGGATTGGTCATCTATATCAGATTTTATAAAATATACATAATAAATATCCAATTTATTAGCTCTTCATAAGTCCCTCCTGCGCAATCCAGCAAGATCCTGCAGTGTATGGTAACTCTGTTCTAACTGCAGCTCACGGGAGCTCAGACATTGACAGCCAATGTGCGGTCACATCACCACAAAGTAGCAGAGTGGTGAGGTGACAAGGGCATCCCCGCTGTCAGTGAACTCGGGTGACCCCTGTGCCGGATTGCAGAACCCGATCCGACAACAGGGGTCACCTGATTTCAATGACATCAGCAGGGAAGTCCTCAGTCCAATTACAGACACTGGAACAATGGGTACGACCACAAGAGACAATCACAGATGCTGTCACAGAGTGAGGCAGAGTCCAGTGAATACAGAGGAAATTAATGAGTGGGACCCGGAAGCACACTGCAGCAATGGAGACTGGTAAGTATAATGCTGCTGATTTTATCATAGTTTTCCTTCCATATACAACCCCCTAGCCACCATGTTATAACAATAAAGTCTGTTTTGGGGTTCAGGTTCCAATTCAGAACAAGTCTGTCGCGAACCTGGACTTTAAAAAAAGTCCGGCCGGATCAGCCAAACCCAGACTTCTGTGGATTTGCCCATCTCTAATTATAACTTAAAGGACAGTGCAATGCATAATAAGGAAGGTTGTTTTATTAATAATAGTATTACTCTCATTAACTCTCTGCAAGTTATACAGTGTATGTAGAGTATAACAATTTACATACAGTAACTGATTGGTGATGTCTCTTTTCTCATTTTCCTCTGTTTGTTCTTCACATGGGTAGACCTTCATGTCAACACAGCGGACTTAAAAATTCCAAGGTCACATAAATTGCATACATATATTTGCTTCCTCATTAAATTCACCTACACTGCGTCCCTTAAATTAAATATATACCACATCATAAAAGGTGTATTCCCATGTCCAAGTTCCTATCCCAATATGTAGTAGTTAAAAAATAATTAAAATATTAGCTAATACCTTCAATCAGAAGTGTAAATACAATAAGTATGAGCTACCCAATGTTCAGTGCTCAAGTAAGGGTTCCAACCCATTAATCCAAGGTAAAAAAATAACTTGGCACAAAAAGATTCTTTATGGTTGTATTTTTCGTTTATTTTCATGTGGATCAACAAATATATGATTTATTTTTGTGTATTCTAGAGATAGGTTTTCTGTTTATTTTGTCATTATAGTGTCTGATGAAGGCCTAATGTTAAGCCGCAACGTCATATTTTTGTCAGAAATCCTGTCTTCTTAATAAACTATAAAGAATCTTTTTGTGCCAAGTTACTTTTTACCTCCAATTAGAAGTGTAGCATAGTTCTCCTGATTAGCTATGTCACCTCATGTGCAGGGCATTACAGTAGCTTAAGTATGCATGATTACAACCAATGACCACGTCAGCTGTGAGCCTAGCATCGACCATGCTATAATGTATGTGCTGTTTCCAGAATACTCCAACAACCAATCACAAATGCCCACTCTCTGTGACAGCATCTGTGATTGGCTGTTCCGCCCTCAGCAGTGAATACTTAGAAAGTTAATGATTGGTCCCGCAAGTACAAGTTGCCAGACATCGGTAAGTATAACGCTGCTGTTTAATCACTACTTTCTTTCATTTTACAGCCACCTGCTCCCAAACTGAATGCGAACTCTAATACGGACTTCTCAGCGAAGTCTACATTTGGGGTCTGTGCTAACACACATAAGTGTTTGGTACGGACCCCAAGCTTTAAAGTTTGGGTTCGCCCGTGTTTAGTGACAGCTCAGAAGGTTGGTTTATTTTAAATGTTTTGTTTCCTTTAGAATAGCGAGAGTTAGGATGCTTTCACATGCTGTGTATTTGCTGCATATTTTTATGCGAGTGCTGTTGCAGTTTTTGTAGCCAAAGCCAGGAGTGGAACAATCAGAGGAAAAGTCTAATAGAAACAAGTGCTCCACTTCTGTATTTAATCACCCACTGCTGGTTTTAATCACCCACTCCTGGTTTTGGCTACAAAAACTGCAAGAGCACTCGCGTAAAAATACGCAGCAAATACGCAGCGTGTGAATACACCCTTAATGTCAGTTTCTTTGCTGGTTGCTGCTGCTTAGTGCTGTATCAGGTGATGTTGGTTGGTGACCACTCCCTCTTCCCTTTAAATAGTCACATGACCCCTCACGCCGGTTGTAGAATTTCCCATTCATGCTGGTGTGCAGAGGTATTCAGTGGCTGCTGGTATAATTGATGCTGAGTCCTGTTGGGGGAGCAGTGCCTGCTGCACTCCCAGGTGTTTGGGCTACAGCATTCAAGTTTGTGTACTTTCCCTGTATGTTCTTTAGTACTTAGTGGGGTTGACCAAGTCTTCATCCCATTCGTTACCTACTTGGGGCCCAGGTCAGAGTCAGTCACGGTCAGTATCCTGCTCAGTGCGTAGGTGCAGAACCTATCTAGGGTGGTCAGGGGAGGCAGGGACCACCGGAAGGTTTGGTTAGGGATCACCACCTCTCCCTTCCCTAGACTCAGGGATTCCCTTCCCTTTGTGTTGCACCAAGTGCTGGTGTCATGGTGTAGGGAATACTGATGAGGGAGTGGCAGTTACAGGCAGGGTGACCAGGGATGACTAGTCTGACCCTAGGCTAGGAACCCTGAATGGCCCTGATCCCGAAGGTATCTCTGATAGTGAGAAGGTTCAGGCCTTCAGCCTCTCCCTAAAACGCCTCCACCAGCCCTGCGCTATATCCCCCTCACCTGCCTCCACAGACCTGGGATACAGCAACTCCAAAAGAAAGGATTTCAGCAACACAAACACACAGGTCAGCACAGCACGGCTTCCAGGCAGAGTGAGACTCTATCAGCAGCACCACCTGGTGGAAGGAGAGGCTACTTAAAGGCTAGGGGAAGGGCAGTTCAGGTGAGTCACACATTAACCCCTCAGCCAGCAGTTGAACCTAATAGTGAATGCAGTTCTGGAGTACAACACAGGAGGCAAAGACCCTCATAACCATCAACCACGCAGCTCTTAAAGACAAACACATACACAGCAGCATCCAGCAATGTCAGCACCAACTAAGCGCGTGACAGTACCCCTCTTTTAAGAGAGACCTCCGGACTCGACTACGGCACATCTGAAATAAGTCCATATCCCCTGAGCGACGAGATATGAAGAACATTACGGGTTGCCAAACCTGGGGGTAGGTTGAAGCATTACAGCACAGGATTACAAATGGCCGATATCCGAAACGGTCCTATAACCCCAGGACCATGAGCCCCAGCAGAACACCTGCACCTGACAAGTTTGGACAACACCCACACATACTGATTAACTCTCAGGTCTGGACCTGCATGTTTATTTCAAAATCTGCGGTCACTGGTAGAGGGCACACATCCAGGATGGTAAACTGCAGCATTGTCCTCCCGAGGCCCAGGGTTCCCTCCCCTGGAGTGCACAGTAGGAACCACAGTCCCTCCCCGGCCCCTCCTCCTGGAATGATGCCTAGACCCACCATTGATCCAAGGTGTAGTCTGGAATCCTCCTCCTTTTCCAGGCACACTCCCAGTCACTTATGAGAGTGGGGTAGGAGTCGGTGCAACCAGTACGGTAGAAATAGTTGTAGCGAGGCAATTACTCACACAGAAAGCCCCCCAAGTTACAACCTTTCTTGCCCGCCAATCTCTGGGTTGTGTTTCTCCAGCCAGGGAAGGCCCAATACAATGGGAGTGGGCAGATTCTCCAAAAGGTGACAGGACAGAACCTCCTGGTGGAGAGGTCTTATGCTCAAGTTCTCATTATGCACCATTTGGGAGAGTACCTTCTGGCTGAGTGGAACTGAGTCGATCAAGGAGATGGGAATGGGTCTCCCTAAAGCACTACTGGTGAGACCATGATCCAGAGCAAAGCGTGAATGCATCAAATTGACCCCCACTCCGCTATCAACCAGAACTGGCACAGTTTCGGTCTTACCATCCACCACCACCTTGGCAGACAGTGTGAATGGAGACTTAGCGAGGAAGGAAAGATAAACTCTCTGGTCGTTTCCTTCTGAACAGCCCGAGGTAGGCTGCTTCTGAGACTGCGTAGTCTTGGAGCAAAGTGAACAAACCTTAATAAAATGGTTCAATTTTCCACAGAAAAAACATGTTCCACCCACTTGGTGAACAGTAGCCACATGAGGTTTAACACTAGAACCTACTGCCCCAAACTGCATGGGTTCATCGGGTATAGTCTCCTCAGCAGGGATAGGAACAGGAGACAAAGCAGGTCTCGGTCTCTCCCTTAGGCGTCTGTCAACCCGTATGGCTAGGGACATCGCAGCTTCCAATGACTCAGGTGCGGCGTACTGAACCAGGGTGTCTTGTATCCTAGCTGACAAACCCAAGAAGAACTGACTTCAGAGGGCTGGGTCGTTCCACTGGGTGTCAGTCGCCCATCTCCTAAACTCCGAGCAATACTCCTATACTGCTCATGTGCCCTGCTTGAGCTTACAGAGATTAGACTCAGCAAAGGTCAGCCTATCAGGTTCGTTATACACCTGAGCCAGAGCAGCAAAAAACCCGTCCACTGACCGCAACGATGGTGAGTCGGCCGGGAGGTAAAAGGCTCAGGTCTGGGGGTCCCCTTTAAGAAGAGAGACTATAATCCCCACCCACTGTTCCTCGCTTCCTGATGAACGGGGCCGGAGCCTGAAATAAAGCTTACAGGCTTCAAGGAAAACAAAGAATTTGTCTCTTCCCCCAGAAAACCTTTCTGGAAGAGAGACCTTGGGTTCTGGCATGGCCTGAGCATGAGCCAACGCCAGGTAACCCACGACTTGCTGCAGCTGTTTCACTACCTGAGTCAGCAGACCAATTACCTCTTCAGAGATGGGGTGCATCAGACGAGAAAATGCATCAGCTGAGGCAGTCTGAGACATAATGACCTAAGGAAAAAGATATGGGCTGCTGATAATGTCACAGTGTAGGGAATACTGATGAGGGAATGGCAGTTACAGGCAGGGTGACAAGGGATGACTAGTCTGACCCTAGTCTAGGAACCCTGAATGGCCCTGATCCCGAAGGTATCTCTGATGGTGAGAAGGTTCGGGCCTTCAGCCTCTCCCTAAAACTCCTCCACCAGCCCTGCGCTATTTCCCCCTCACCTCCCTCCACAGAACTGGGATACAGCAACTCCAAAGGAAAGGATTTCAGCAACACAAACACACCGGTCAGCACAGCACGGCTTCCAGGCAGAGTGAGACTCTATCAGCAGCATCACCTGGTGGAAGGAGAGGCTACTTAAAGGCCAGGGGGAGGGCAGTTCAGGTGAGTCACACATTAACCCCTCAACCAGCAGTTGAACCTAATAGTGAATGCAGTTCTGGAGTACAACACAGGAGGCAAAGACCCTCACAACCATCAACCATGCAGCTCTTAAAGACAAACACATACACAGCAGAATCCAGCAATGTCAGCGCCAACTAAGCACGTGATAGCTGGACATCCCCATGTCCAGTGTGATACTTTGTCATGGGAATACCCCTTTATTATTCAGTTAGCCAAGCACCATGCTAAATATAAATCTACAGTATAAGCCACCTCTGTGACCCCAATTAACTGTAATTAGCCAATTTTTGACTGGCCAATAAAAAAAAATTAGCCTCTGTTACACTGTACTAAAATTCCTCTCTCACCACTATTTCATTATACTTCTTTGTCCTGTCTTCTCTCTTCTCCTCCCCAATTCATTCTAAGTCCCAGTGTTATGTCATCTCCCCCCACTCTAATTCATTATAAGTCCCTCTATTGTGTCTTCTCTCCCCACCTCCCCTTCATCATGCTCTCCCCCATTGTGTTAAAAAGGAAAAAGAATAAAATAATCACTCAACTCTCCAAACAATCCTCCATGATGTCGCTTCCACTCTCTTCTGGTCGAGCATCTACTAGATGACACAGTTGGCGCGTTGGTGTCATAGAGAAACCTTTGGGCCAGGAGCAGGGAGCTGTTTTGTGCAGTAAAGAACAGAATAGCATATTGTACACCCCTGCTCTGAGGTATAATACAGTATGTTGTCTAATAGAAGATCGATATGAAAAATTATTAATATAAGATAAAGCAGATTTTTAAATAATAACCTGTTTTTACGTTATACAGGACTTTTGGGTTACTGGTGGAGATCGGCAAGATGAAAACCGGTATGTTATATTTTTATTGAATATTAGGA
This sequence comes from Allobates femoralis, assembly GCA_033576535.1. NCBI lineage: Eukaryota > Metazoa > Chordata > Amphibia > Anura > Aromobatidae > Allobates > Allobates femoralis. The sequence continues at coordinate 193,584,958 of JARQOC010000001.1, forward strand.
GTTATGTCTGCTCAACCACCTTGTTGGGTGCTCAGAAAAATAATAAGTCATTGTATAGAATATTCTTGCAAACTCATACGATAATGGTGATATGAACTTGATGCGGAGTCTTGAATAAGTTCACAAAAATTATATTTATTGATTGTAGCCTTCATAAACAGAACAGAGAATCTATATACTCGACGTTTCGGCTGCAATAGCCTTGTTCACGAATCCTTTTCATAAATGACATATAATAAAATGAAACAAACAAAAACCATCATAAGAGAAAAAAATCATAAAGTAAGATCGTTATACAATGATTGTAACTTGTTCTGACATCCAAACAGTATGCAAAACAGTGAAATACACAAGCTTATCAAAGAATATATAAGAAACAAATAATGGTGATAATAATGTGTCTCAAGTCTGATCCAAACAAGTCTCATAAAGAAAAACTTTCTTGTATAAATTACCTCTAAAGGGTTAAGTGCACAATTTGGAGGCAAGGAGAAAATGATTCAGGTTCCTTATGGTGGTCATAATGGCTGAAGAGAAAATTAGCATAAATCAAAGTGGGAAATCCTAGGTTTCCGCTTATATAGGACAATATAGTAGGATTACTGTATAAGGCCCCTTTCACATCAGCGTTTTTTGAAATTGCGGCAGATGCGGTGAAAAAAACGCATCTGCCGCGATTACCGCATAACCGCGACACTTGCGGCACAGTTGCGGCAAGCCCCATAGAATGTCTATGCGGGCTTGCGGCAGGTGCGGCAAGTGCAGTATCGGCACTTGCGGCAGGTGCGGCCGCAAAAAAACGCGGCTGACCGCAGTTTTTTTCGCGGCCGCACCTGCCGCAAGTGTCGGAACCGCACTTGCCGCACCTGCCGCACACTTACCGCAAGCCCCATAGACATTGCATGGGGCTTGCCGCAACTGTGCCGCAAGTGTCGCGGTTATGCGGTAATCGAGGCAGATGCGTTTTTTTCACCACATCTGCCGCGATTTAAAAAAAATGCTGATGTGAAAGGGGCCTTAGATATAATTAAATCAACCTTATGGGTGAATATAATCAAATATATCAAGTAACCTGTGTGCCACAATAGGTTAAATTGATTATGAGCATTATAGGCTCTCAGTGTTTATTACATTAATATGATCCATGAACTCTATGTGTGAGTGACACTTACTTAATGTCCCAATACGGCTGTGAAGAGGTCCTATCCTGGACCTTAAGTGGTTAAGCTATAAGCCACTGTTTGAACCTGAACCAGAATGGTAAATTACTACCAATAACATATATATAAGTGCTCCGTGACATGTATGCAAGAAAACTGCGGTGAACTCGATTACATTACCTGTGGAAAAAAGTGTGGAGCGCTCGGTGAGCTGTGTCATGCAGAGCGGTGGGCGCCGCCATCTTCATGTCATGTGATTTCATGACGTGTGACGCGATCACGTGTGTGCGCATGAGCAATGTGATTGGAGGCGGGCGTCCGGACAGAGCCGAAGATTCCCGGTCTCAGGCGAGGCTGGGAGTGACGTCAGGGCCCTGGACGGAACCTGGAAGCCAGAAGACGATGTATTAGTCGGCGGAATGCGGTGATTCATGACTCTGGAATCTAAAATAGAGAATAATAGCAAGTCAATATGTGAACAAAATCACTGGTCACCAAATAGGACCATACAAGTATGTAGTTGTATATAGGTGACAACTGTAATCAAGGAATCACAATGACTATAAGCAAATGTTTAGACAAATAAACAGGTATGCCACCAGATCCCCTCAGAATGGAAAGAAATCATACATCTATTTATATAATCCGCAGTTTGGGATTCGGGCGTTGTAGCCGAATCCCAGAATGCATTGTGGCACTGCGAGCGATGACGCGTAGCGTCATCACGAGCAGTGTCCGCTGCCCACCCGCAGCCACAACTCTCCTATCAGCCCAGTGGCGTAGCGTGGGGGGGCCATCCACCCCAGGCGGCACGTGTGGGGGGGCCGCAGGAGCCTCCAGGTCACTCACCTCAGCATCAGGGCTGTATTAGCTTGCCCAGCACAAGACATTATATGGAGCACCAGGACCTGCGATGATGTCACATGCATGTGACCCCTGTGGGCGGAGCCATGGAGTATACCCAGCGTGAAGGAGATATACAAGAAGCTGGAGAAGAAAGATGGGACCAAATAAAGAAAGGAACAAGAGGTGTGTGAAAGAGGGCCTCCACCACACACCCGCTTATCTCCTCACCCCTCCACCACACAGAGCTGCTTATCTCCTCACCCCTCCATCACACAGCTGTTTATCTCTTCACCCCTCCACCACACAGAGCTGCTTATCTCCTCACCCCTCCACCACATAGAGCCGCTTATCTCCTCACCCCTCCACCACACAGCTGCTTATCTCCTCACCCCTCCACCACACAGAGCCGCTTATCTCCTCACCCCTCCACCACACAGAGCCGCTTATCTCCTCACACCTCCACCACACAGAGCCGCTTATCTCCTCACCCCTCCACCATACACCCGCTTATCTCCTCACCCCTCCACCACACAGCCGCTTATCTCCTCACCCCTCCACCACACAGACGCTTATCTCCTCACCCCTCCACCACACTGAGCCGCTTATCTCCTCACCCCTCACCACACTCAGCCGCTTATCTCCTCACCCCTCCACCACACAGAGCCGCTTATCTCCTTACTCCTCCACGAAACACGAGCCGCTTATCTCCTCACTCCTTCACCACACAGCCGCTTGTCTACTCACCCCTCCACCACACTGAGCCGCTTATCTCCTCACCCCTCCACCACACAGAGCCACTTATCTCCTCACCCCTCCACCACACAGCCGCTTATCTCCTCACCCCTCCACCACACACCCGCTTATCTCCTCACCCCTCCACCACACAGCCGCTTATCTCCTCACCCCTCCACCACACAGCCGCTTATCTCCTCACCCCTACACCACACAGACACTTATCTCCTCACTCCTCCACCACACAGAGCCGCTTATCTCCTCACCCCTCCACCACACAGACGCTTATCTCCTCACCCCTCCACCACACAGAGCCGCTTATCTCCTCACCCCTCCACCACACTGAGCCGCTTTTCTCCTCACCCCTCACCACAAAGAACCGCTTATCTCCTCACCCCTCCACCACACAGAGCCGCTTATCTCCTCACTCCTCCACGAAACACGAGCCGCTTATCTCCTCACCCCTCCACCACACAGCCGCTTATCTCCTCACCCCTCCACCACACAGACGCTTATCTCCTCACCCCTCCACCACACAGAGCCGCTTATCTCCTCACCCCTCCACCACACAGAGCCGCTTATCTCTTCAATCCTCCACGAAACCCGAGCCGCTTATCTCCCCACCCCTCCACCACACAGAGCCGCTTATCTCCTCACCCCTCCACCACACAGACGCTTATCTCCTCACCCCTCCACCACACTGAGCCGCTTATCTCCTCACCCCTTCACCACACAGAGCCGCTTTTCTCCTCACCCCTCCACCGCAGAGCCCCATCTCTCCTCACCCCTCCACCGCAGAGCCGCCTCAATACTCTGCTACCCACAGAGCCGCCTGTATACTCTGCTACCCACAGAGCCACCTGCATACTCTGCTACCCACAGAGCTGCCTGCATACTCTGCTACCCACAGAGCCGCCTGTACACTCTGCTACCCACACAGCCGCCTGTACACTCTGCTACCCACACAGCTTCCTCTACACTCTGCTACCCACAGAGCCGCCTCTACACTCTGCTACCCACAGAGCCGCCTCTATGCTCTGCTACCCACAGAGCCGCCTCTATGCTCTGCTACCCACAGAGCCGCCTGTATACTCTGCTACCCACAGAGCCGCCTGTATACTCTGCTACCCACAGAGCCGCCTGTATACTCTGCTACCCACAGAGCCGCCTGTATACTCTGCTACCCACAGAGCCGCCTGTATACTCTGCTACCCACAGAGCCGCCTCTATGCTCTGCTACCCACAGCCGCCTCTATACTCTGATACCCACTGACCCGTCTGTATACACACAATTCATTTCACCGCGCTCCCGATGCAATTGCATCGGGCCTTTTTACTGGTAGACATATAAAAATGTATAATTCATAGAGTTACAAGAGATAAAACAAGGGAATAAATCACAAAGGTAAAAGTAATGAAGCCATTAAATAACAATTTAATATGTGACCTCATATTCCCTGTTGAGACCCCTCGGCTCTAGGGTATCTAACACATGGATCCAATAGCTCTCGCATTCTTTCAGTCGCTTGACCCTGTTCTCCCCCTGTCTAGCAGGGGGCATATGGTCAATAACCTGAAACTTCAATTGAGACACACTGTGGCCACACGAATTGAAATGAGCAGGTATGGGAAGTAGGTTTCTTTTACACCTAATGTTGGAGTTGTGTTGGCTAATGCGGTCTCGGACATGCTGGGTGGTCTCTCCAACATATCCGAGACCGCACGGGCATTTAATAATTTTTGTTTCACAATCATGTGATATGCACGTCACATATCACCTGATTGCGAGCGGCCAATCACAGATCTTGGCAGGTCCTGGAAGCACAGTAGATGTGGGTGTCTCGGCTCCCGGTAACCCGAACAGGCGGCGGATGGGTAAGTATTGAATTTTTATTATTTTTATTACGTTTAAACAAACGTATTAAACATTTAATCCTGTTTTGGATGTGTCAAAGGTCATTATCAATTTGTATTCCCAAATTCTTCTCTCTCTCTGAGATTTGAAGTTGCTTTTAAAAAAATCCATGGATTTTTCACATGGATTCATGGGTTTTTATATAAAATGAAAGGGCATTTGGGGATATCAGATTCATGCGTTTTTATATAAAATGAAAGGGCATTTGGGGATAACACATCTTGCAACATACTCAAGTTAGAGGACAATAAACTTTTGACACTTCTTCCTCTTACCTTAGAATTTTGGTCTCACTTTCCCAGCTTCTTCCCCCCCACCTCCCCAGTCTGACTCTGCTTTACGTCACCTGTCATATTTAATGCACCACCTCATCATGTTTAAGTATAGTGTATATCTATGTGTCTTCAGAATCTGTGTCATTTTCAGCCTGTCTCGAAAGCTTGCTATGCTTACCATCTTTTCAGTTAGCCATTAAAAGGTATCAACCACTGAGGACTCTCAGATGCTAATATTTTTCTATCTGCTGGCTAACACGGTATAAATATTCTTTACCTTATCATACTGCTACATGTTATTTTCTAATTTCTCTGTTAAATAGTAGGATCATTTAATTATCTGACTGTTTTTTACATCCATTGAATTGGTTTTGGTCACTACATGGCTTAGCACTAGATCATTTCATACTAAAATAACTTCTTATTGTCCATTTAGTTACAGAGTACCATCTGGATATGAACTAATGGATGTCACCGGGCTTCTATCTGGCAAAAAAGCTGTCCAAAAGATTGACAGAGAATTGAGAGAGGGTATGTAATAGTTCTTAGAAGATCAGAAATTGATTGTTTCAATATTAATACAATTGGCTGTCCTAGCTTCTCACCTAATATATCTATCTTTATTTCCGGGAAACTGTCAAGAACCTGCTGCAGGCAGTGCTGTTATTTTAATTTTTCTATTTAACACTTTAGTGCTAATGTATGTATATATGTATGTACCGGTATATGTTTAATCATGTCCTCATCTATATAGGCTGTGGGTTTGATTGTTCATTAATTGCTTAAAGGGTAATGAGATAGGAGAGAAAGCGGCACTTACCGAAATAATAAAACTTTTTATTTTATTATACTTTCATTAAATTTCAATGCGCCATCTAGTATGAAACATCCGTCATTTGTTTTATATACCTGCTACACCTCTCTCCCCAGCTACCTTCAATGGCATGAAGTTTTAATGAAAATGGAATTAAGGAAAAATGTTTTATTATTTTGGTGAGTGCTGCTTTCTCTGCTATCTCATTTGCACTTTCCGTACTCTCACTGGGTCTTTAACGTGTAACCGCGGTTTAAATATACAGCTATATACAGCTTATCAGAATCTCAGGTTACCTCAAGCAGAGACAGTGCTGAGTCATACACAGCTCCTGTGAGATCTTATCTGACTCCTCCATTCACATCGGCTCTGCTTCATGTTATCAGCTGATTGCACGGAGCAGAATGATGGGAATGGAAAGGAGTCAGATAAGATCCCACAGCCAGGAGCTGTGTGCCGACAGCCTGAGTTCAGCACTTTCCCTGTCTGAGGCAACCTGAGACTCTGATCAGCTGTATTGTGAATGCTGTATAGGCCTCCCCCCCAGTCTTATATGGCCATATTCAGTGTGTGGAGCTGAAGATGGATTTCCCTGTCACCCAGCATATGTCAGGTTTAGAAACAGCCTAGTGGGAACATCTCCTGGAAGGTTTACGAAAGGTTTTCTTCCAAATATTGCTAATGATGTATATTTGAAAATGTATTCTAATCACTTGCTCAGCATTATTATTAAATAATAATTTAAATGGCTTGGAACACTTTAAAGCTGAGCACCACTAATCAATCATCCATGGAGTCACGCTACAGCCAAAAAGTTTTTTCACCTGCTTTTTTAAATTGAACAGAGTTGTTTAATTTGTTTTTTTTCACATATAACAGCTGAAAGGGGTGTTTTATTACAAATGGACTTGAAGGGGATATATTAAAGCATAAATTTAATAGTACATTCATTTAATCAGTGCACCCCTGATGTTCTGGTTTCCCCACTGCATGAATTTCATAATTATATACTAGTGCATCTCAATGAATTAGAATATCATCAAAAAGTAGATGTTTTTCAGTAATTAATCTCATATATTATATAGAGTCATTACAGACAGAGTGATCTATTTCAAGTGTTTTTTCTGTAAATGTTGATGATTATGATTTACATCCCTTGAAAACCAAAAGGTCATTATTTCAGAAAAATAAAGTAGGGAGGATGAAGGGTTAAAAACAGCGCTGTTGTATTCCACGAGACATCAAAGGGTGAATATAATATTGATTTATTAGCCAACATGTTTCAGGGCTCCCAGAAACGCCCTGAAACCTGGCAATATTACATAGATTTTTGATGATACTCTAATTCAGGGGTGGGGAGCCCCAGGTATGCGGCCCTTGATGACCTTTTATGCAGCCCCCGGGCAGATTCCTGGGGACCACAGTGCTCAGGCTGGGAGATGCATTTTGCCAACTTCCCCCCCTTTAAATCCAGCTCTCCGGTGATCTCTATGCCCCAGCCTCAGCCTCCCCAGTGAGGTATATGCTCCCAGCCTCTCCTGTGAAGTGTAGGGCTCTAGCAACCCTGGGAAAGCAGTTGACAAGCCCATGATCAATATCACCTAACATCACAGCCATGCGAAAGAGCAGCATCTCCAACCACCACAGTAGGGGAGAGTTCATTGTTTAACCAAATATAGTGGGTAATTTTCAAGTTGACAATTTTGTGCGGCCCCCGAAGGATTGTAGCAATCTCTAAGTGGCCCCTGGCAGAAAAAGGTTCACCACCCCTGCTCTAATTCATTGCAATGCACTAGTAGAACTGCTAACAAGCAAAAGTTGGTGTTACTTTAGTAAGTGAGCATATTAATATGTTTTTAGAATCCTTGAATCGCATAAAGATAAAAAGTCAGGTAACAACTATTTTATACTGAAACATTAACCCTAAAGGTGCTCATACACTTTCGATATCTTTTACTTATTTAACAAAGAGCTCTCACTCAGACTTGGCTCAGACGAGCATTCATGTGTTATCAATGAGTTAAAAGCTCCATACACATTAGATGAACCCCTGGTGTTAATGGGTTCGATTGACAGTCTGATGGTGCTGTCACACCTGCCGACGTCGCAAGCGACATCGCCAAAAAAGTGACGTATCAGCGATGTCGCTAGCGACGTCGCGCTGTGTAAACGAGCGGCGCAACCGCGTTTTATCGCTGGTCGCAGGTTGACAGGTTTACGGGAAGAACCGTAAACCTGTCAACCGGCGACCTGCGATAAGGCTGGATCGCGCCGTGTGACATCGCCAGAGCGATGTCGGCGGCGATCCAGCCTATACCGCAGTGTTGCTGCGGATCGCTCGCTGAGCTGAGCCCAGCCGAGCGAGCGATGTCACCGCCCGCATCGCTGCGGTGTCGCCGGCCGCAGCGATGCTGTGTGACAGCTGGCCAGCGATGTCGGAACCGAGCGGGCACCCGCGCATCGCTTCCGACATCGCTGGCCAGATCGTGCTGTGTGACGGCACCATGATGTGTATAGAGATCTCCTGACTCTCTCCTGACAGATAATTTAGGGGGAGATAAGGATCCAGTTGGTGCTTTTGATTTTGGAGAGGTAAGTTGCCTCCAGAGAAGTCTGCCAGCAGCTCTCTTATAGAGAATACTGGAGTGCTGGGGAGAGTAAGCACTCCCATAGAGTTAGGAGAGATAACTGCTGGCTGCTACACCATTGTTCACCTGACGGCTATCTATCGTGTATGGGGACCCTAAGCTCATGGCATGCACAAAATCCTGTAGGCTTAGAGGCCCTATACACAGTAGATAACCCTTCTGATGAATGGTTTACACCTCAATGTCTGACACATGATTTGAACTGTAAAACTGAATTTTCAAGCATTTTTTAACATGCTCAATTCTAACCTACCTGTACATCATCTGCCAGGGAAGATTTGGCAGACCTACATACATATTAGATCGTTAGCCTGTCCTGCCGAAATTGGCAATTCGGCTCACATACCTTTGCACAAAGAAATAGCAAAATTAAAAATATTTTTAAAAACAATCTTCAGCAGTAGACAATAGGCCCAAACCATCAAGACCAGTGTTGTTCAAATTTAGATGCAACTTTGACATTTCTGCTCGGTTGTCGGCTTGTCACCAATCATCCAAGTGGACAACAGCGTGCGCCATGCACACTACACATCATATAGTGTGGAAGGACAGAGCAGGGACAGATCAAGGACAGAGCACGGACAGATCAAGGACACAGCAGGGACAGATCAAGGACAGAGCAGGGACCAGCCACTGAAACGAGCATCAGTGATGACCCTTCATTTCAGGGAGGGGCAGAGTCTTCAGCTGTGTCCACAGCCTCTGCCCCCTTATGCACTGTGTTTGAGTATCCCAACATGCACTAGGATTCTCAAATGAATCATCATTAGGAAAAAAAAATACAATAGCTTATAGTTGGGGAAAGATAAGGGATTTTTAAAGGATGTATAATAGAAAATATCTTAGATTATGGCATCAAATAGATAGGGAGTTAGAAAGAAAATGATTTGGTCACCCCTTTAAAGGGAACCTGTCAGATCGTTTATGGTTCATATTTTATTAAAGGTTATCAATATAATAAATAATAAATATGCAGCAATATTTACATATTACATAAATTAACTTACAGAAAGTTTATGTATACAATCACATTACATTACAATCCAGTATAATGGATTATTTTATCAAGAGTAATTATAATCGAGTTATCGTATACTACTAAATTCAGCTATGTTGTTTCACTAAACTCTTTTATTATTTAAACACAACAAGTAGAAGAATAACCTAAATGACATTTACAAAGACGTTCGATTAACTAAAATACTCTAGTTTGTACTTCTTTGATCAGATAAATTTGTGGAGATATCATATATCAATTATGAAGATATTGGTATTGATATCAAATTTGGAAGAAGGAAAATAAAGGTATGAAATACAACTACCTGTTAAAACTATCAAACTATTTACAGACATGGGTTTAACCACAGCTAGTTTCACCTCAATTTTGAAGAGTATTAAAAATACCATTCATCTACCAAAGGAACCAATTCACTCCAGTCATTATATCTCATCTCTGTTTCTATTAGTCGTACTACAAACATATTTAAAGAAAATATGAGAAGAATTTATAGTGTTAAGGTCTCTTATGTAGCAAATGTGGAGTGTATGTATGAATCCAATCAGACCATTTTAGTTGATACTTACAGTAGATTGCAGTTTATTCCTCATAGTATAAGAAAATTCATACGAATTATGGACCGTTATTTTTTCATTAAGATCTTGGATAGTGGGAGGTACAGGTTGCTTCCAACGTGCAGCAATAATATTTTTTGCAGTTAACAAGATATGTGTTACTACAGGCCTATTTTTCTTTGGGACATTATGTCAGCTAGTTTATGTTCCCCCAGCTATCACTGTCTGTACCTGTAGCTTCATAGTCCTTACCTAATCATCCTGTCTGAGCTCATAGTGTAATGGTAAAGGTGAAAAAAAGCATTTATACACTTACATTTTCTTATGTAAATGAGGCAAATGTAGTCACCGTAGAGGACGAAGTCACTCTGGCAGGTTAATAGTTAACTCTCTGAAAACTTATCTGTGCAAAGGACCTGTGTGATGTAATGATCATGTGACCATAATGGGCGGAGCTAAGCAAGCAAAATCATTGTGGGCAATGTAGACTTAGCTCTGCCTATTATAGTCACATGATCGTGACATCACACAGGTCCTGCAGCACCTTCTGACATTGTACAGATCTTTAACTATTAACCTGCCAGAGTAACTACGTCCTCCAAGGTGTCTAGTTACTGCCTCATTTATATAAGAAAATGTAAGGGTGCCTTCACATTTCAGGACGCTTGCGCCGCGGACGGTGCGGCTCTGTGTCCCGAAATCCGCATGCGGATTGCGCACCTATCTTTAACATGGGATGCGCAGTCATCCGCACATAGCCACGTTCGTTCGCGTTCAGCTGCGTAACTATACGCATGCTGACGGAGAAGAAGATTTTATGCAGCCAGGGAACGCGGCTTGTAGCATTTTTCGGCCGTCCAAAAAAATGCAAGTGTCCGCATGCGCACGCTGCAGATACAATTAACATTAGCCCCCTATGAGACTGTACGCATGCGGATGGTTTTGCGCACAGCTGTGGAAGAAACGCATGCGGACACCTTAGTGCGCATGCTCAAAAAGAGTTTTTGGCGTCCAGCATAATCTCCGCCCATGAACTAGCGAACGCATGCAGATGTAAAACGCATGCGCAAGACTCAAAACGCAGACAAACGCATGTGAACGTTGCGGACCTGCGTGCGCAAAGCCATGCGCATGCGTATGTAAAACGCAACATTTCCACGCGTTCGCATGCGTTTTCACCTGCGGCTGCGCATGCGCATGGGACGCAACGTAACCGTCCTGAAATGTGAAGCTAGACTAAGTGCATAAATGCTTTTTTTCACCTTTATCATTACATTATGTGCTCAGACAGGAATGATTAGAATAGGACTATGAAGCTGCAGGTTCAAACACTGATAACTGGGGGGGGCATAAATGACCTGACAGGTTCCCTATAATGAATTGGGTCCATTGTATTTAACAATTGTAAATTGCTAAATATGTATTTTAGTAGTATATTAAAAGGACTGCATCAAAAAGACATGTTTTTTAATTTGGAATCCTGTTGGCCCAGGTTTTTTAAGCCCCAGAGAGTTGATTTTGCCATACATTTACAGTGTTGATCAAAAGTATTGACACCCCTCCAATTCTGTCAGATAATACTCAGTTTCTTCCTGAATATGATTGCAATCACAAATTCTTTGGTATTATTATCTTCATTTAATTTGTCTTCAATGAAAAAGCACAAAACAGAATGAAGCAAAACATTGATCATTTCACACAAAACTACAAAAATGGGCCGGACAAAAGTATTGGCACCCTCAGCCTAATACTTGGTTGCACACCTTTAGCCAAAATAACTGCGATCAACCGCTTCCGGTAACCATGAATGAGTTTCTTACAATGCTCTGCTGGAAATTTAGACCATTCTTCTTTGGCAAACTGCTCCAGGTCCCTGATATTTGAAGGGTGCCTTCTCCAAACTGCCATTTTTAGATCTCTTCACAGGTGTTCTATGGGATTCAGGTCTGGACTCATTGCTGGCCACCTTAGAAGTCTCCAGTGCTTTCTCTCAAACCATTTTCTAGTGCTTTTTGAAGTGTGTTTTAGGTCATTGTCCTGCTGGAAGACCCATGACCTCTGAAGGAGACCCAGCTTTCTCACATTGGGCCCTATATTATGCTGCAAAATTTGTTGGTAGTCTTCAGACTTCATAATGCCATGCACACGGTCAATCAGTCCAGTGCCACAGGCAGTAAAGCAATCCCAAAACATCAGGGAACCTCCGCCATATTTGACTGTAGGGACCGTGTTCTTTTCTTTGAATGCCTCTTTTTTTCTCCTGTAAACTCTATGTTGACGCCTTTGCCCAAAAACAGAGAACATTCTTCCAAAACGTTTTAGGCTTTCTCAGGTAAGTTTTGGCAAACTCCAGCCTGGCTTTTTTATGTCTCGGGTAAGAAGTGGGGTCTTGCTGGGTCTCCTACCATACAGTCCCTTTTCATTCAGACGCCGACGGATAGTACGGGTTGACACTGTTGTACCATCGGACTGCAGGGCAGCTTGAACTTGTTTGGATGTTAGTCGAGGTTCTTTATCCACCATCCGCACAATCTTGCGTTGAAAACTCTTGTCAATTTTTCTTTTCTGTCCACATCTAGGGAAGTTAGCCACAGTGCCATGGGCTTTAAACTTCTTGATGACACTGCGCACGGTAAGCACAGGAACATTCAGGTCTTTGGAGATGGACTTGTAGCCTTGAAATTGCTCATGCTTCCTCACAATTTGGTTTCTCAAGTCCTTAGACAGTTCTTTGGTCTTCTTTCTTTTCTCCATGCTCAATGTGGTACACACAAGGACACAGGACAGAGGTTGAGTCAACTTTAATCCATGTCAACTGGCTGCAAGTGTGATTTAGTTATTGCCAACACCTGTTAGGTGTCACAGGTAAGTTACAGGTGCTGTTAATTACACAAATTAGAGAAGCATCACATGATTTTTCTAAGGGTGCCAATACTTTTGTCCTCCCCCTTTTTTATGTTTGGTGTGGAATTATATACAATTTGGCTTTAGGACAATTCTTTTTGTGTTTTTTTCATTGAAGACAAATTAAATGAAGATAATAATACCAAAGAATTTGTGATTGCAATCATTTTCAGGAAGAAACTGAGTATTATCTGACAGAATGGCAGGGGTGTCAATACTTTTGGCCAACACTGTATGTAGCATTATGTTATATAACATTACAGCACATATTTTCTGCTCAAATTATACATTCTGGCTCATAGAGAAGCATCTCGAGCAGCGAGCCCTCCGTGATGTTCATCTGAACCTATTTATGTGTTGGATTACACTGCTTTGTTATATGAGCCAAGGTAACCTTTGCTATATCTGTATATCTGAGAATGTAGATTTCACCTTTACCTACTATAAGACAAGGGTATTGCCAGATTTTTTTTTTTTTATCACAACGAAAAATAAAAAGACATATATTTGTTTGTTTCTCAATGAACTTAAATGCAGTAAATTATTGGATGTTTGCCACCTGAATCAGATTTTAATAACATATCTTATTGCAGTATCGCCCCATATGGTAACATTGTATAGCTGTGCATTCCTGTGATCAAGTCTCACTAAATGCTACTGACTTCTCCTTTATACTAGGATTTAATTACACAAGGAGCTATTCTAAAATCACAGAATGATAAATGATGTGTTAAAGGAATAATATGTTTGAAAATTAAATTGCTTACATGCATTACTCTAGTAATCTGGCGCAGTGTTGCACAATTCTTGTCATTTGTTGCCCTCTGGTGGTCAAATCTGGGAGATACTATTAAAAAAAAACCTGCTCAGTTCTACTCATGGAATTGCTGCATTTTACCATCCAGATTTACATACTGCAATTGTATTTCCCCCTCTTTTTTAATAATCATCAGGGTATAACATTCACACACATTATGTTATGGTTTTATGAGTGCATTTACCTGTATCACACAGCTGAAGGCTGGAATGTATCATATAAATGAAAATATACAGAACCAATGTACGTGTATTGGTTGTATATATTTGGAATGTAGTTTTATCTTAGTTTTATTTCTAACATAGAATAGCAGGATATTGGATAATTGATTCATATCATTTCAGGAGGATCTCTAGTTTATGATGGAATAAAACTTGTGCACACTTCTGAGTATCTTAATGGTACTCAAAGAGTCCAGCTGGATGATGTTATAACAGAGGAGGAATGTAAAGAGCTTCGCGGAGTGGCCAATGTAAGTTCAGAAGACAAAGATTGTTTGCTTGTATCCAATACAATGCTAGTGTTATACATTCAATTCCTCAAGTCTTTCCATTTACATTATTATACATCATTCACTGCTGTTAAATATGTCTTTTACCCTTAATTGGAGATAAATTTCACAGGTGCCAGCATTATAATATCATCATGTAGCGTCAGAATTGCATATTTGCCATTTACAAGTGCTGCCACCATTATCCTCGTGTTTGTGCCGGTATTCACTCCGCGCATGCGCAATGCAGTGTGTGATTAGCCGTTGCTAGGTAACTCCCGAAGTTTGCTCGGCACCATCTTTCTACTCCGGCGAATGCGCAGTAGCATTTCCTGCGGCCATCTTACAACTGTTATCTCCGGCTTTCTGCATATACATTAATCTAAAGTTTTAATTTTTATATGTCTAAAAATCGTTTTTTAAAGTGTTAAATGTGCTTTATTGGTATCTTAGGTATAAATTAATTGGATATAGTAAATTTGATAAGGATCACCAATAATGTGTGTCACAGACTTCCAGGGCTTATGTCGATATCCCACAATGCATTGCGGTGCCTTTGTGGGATAGGACACAGGCGTCAGAAGTCTAAGTGACAAAGACGCCACCGCTACCATCAGGAGATCAGCGGAGCTAGCAGCTCATTCCCCGCTGCACGGAGGTCAGCGTCGATGCAACCGGGCGATGAGCGGCGTCCGTGCAACCGGAAGTACGCTGGCTGCCTTATTGGAACACTCAATTTATGGGTATTCCCATATGGCAGCCAGTAGCGGTGCTGCCGCCCACTCTTTCCGCGGCTCGCTCTCCCTCCTCCTCCCCCTGGCCGATTGATCCTCCCCCCTCGCTGCTTTGTGCTCACCCTCCACCGGCGTTAACATTGCAGCCTGTCTTCCTCCAGCCTCAATCTGTTTGGGACCGGTCATGTGACAAGGCGGGCTGATGTGACATCCAAATTGATTGACGCTGGAGGAAGACTGCCTTTCACCGGCATTAACATTGCAGGCTGAGGACAGGGAGACACACAGGACAGGTGGCGCACAGGACAGGGTGCACACAGGACAGGGGGCACACAGAACAGGGTGTACACAGAACAGGGACAGAGGACAGGGGGACGCAGGGGACAGGGGAACACAGGGCCAGAGGACAGGGTGACACCGGGCCACAGGACAGGGTCCACACAGGACAGGGTCCACACTGGACAGGGGGCACACAGGACAGGGGCACACAGGACAGAGGTCACACAGGACAGGGGGCACACAGGACAGGGGGCACACAGAACAGGGCCA
Source organism: Allobates femoralis (assembly GCA_033576535.1). Classification (NCBI taxonomy): domain Eukaryota; kingdom Metazoa; phylum Chordata; class Amphibia; order Anura; family Aromobatidae; genus Allobates; species Allobates femoralis. The sequence goes on from JARQOC010000001.1 coordinate 193,600,414, forward strand.
GAGGACAGGGGGACACAGGGCCAGAGGACAGGGCGACACAGGGGCAGAGGACAGCGGGACAGGGGCCACACGGAATAGGGGGCGCACAGAACAGGGCCAGGGGACAGAGGGACACAGGGCCAGAGGACAGGACAACACAGGGCCAGAGGACAGGGGCCACACAAGACAGGAGGCACACAGAACAGGGGCAGAGGACAGGGGACACAGGGTAGGGGACAGGGTGACACAGGGCCAGAGGACAGGGTGACACAGGGCCAGAGGACAGAGCGACACAGGGCCAGAGGACGGGGCGACACAGGGCCAGAGATCAGGGCGACACAGGGCCAGAGGTCAGGGCGACACAGGGCCAGAGGTCAGGGTGACACAGGGCAGAGGACAGGCCCACAGAACAGGGGCACACAGAACAGGGACACAGGGCAGAGGACAGGGGGACATGGCACACAGGACAGTGGGCACAGATAGAACAGGCAAGACAGGGACACAGGGACAGGGGAACACAGGCCAGAGACAGGAGACACCGGCAGGACAGGGGGACAATGGCCACACAGGACAGGGCCACACAGCACAGGGGCACAAGCACAGGGGCACACAGAACAGGCAGAGGACAGGGGGACAAGGGCCAGAGGACAGGGGGACACACGGGCAGAGGACAGGGGCACCCAGAACAAGGGGCACACAGAACAGGCCAGAGGACAGGGAGACACAGGGCCAGAGGACAGGCAACACAGGGCCAGAGGACAGGGGCCACACAGACAGGGGCACACAGAACAGGGGCAGAAGACAGGGGACACAGGGTAGGGGACAGGGTGACACAGGGCAGAGGACAGTGACACAGGGCCAGAGGACAGGGCGACACACAGCCAGAGGACAGGGCGACACAGGGCCAAGAATCAGGGCGACACAGGGCTAGAGGACAGGGCGACACAGAGGACAGGAGACAAGGGCCAGAGGACATGGCAACACAGGGCCAGAGGACAGGGGCCACACAGGACAGGGGGCACACAGAACAGGGGCAGAAGACAGGGGGACACAGGGTAGGGACAGGGTGACACAGGGCCAGAGGACACGGTGACACAGGGCCAGAGGACAGGGCGACACACAGCCAGAGGACAGGGCGACACAGGGCCAAAGATCAGGGCGACACAGGGCTAGAGGTCAGGGCGACACAGTGCCAAAGGACAGGGTGACACAGGGGCCACACAGGACAGGGGCCACACAGGACAGGTGCCACACAGGACAGGGGGCACACAGGACAGGGGGCACACAGAACAAGGGCAGTGGACAGGGGGACACATAACAGGGGCAGAGGACAGGGGAACAGGGGCTACACAGGACAGGGGGCACACAGAACAGGAGGGCACACAGAACAGGGGGCACACAAAACAGGGGCAGAGGACAGAGGGACACAGGGCATCGGACAGGGTGACACTGGGCCAGAAGACAGGGTGACACAGGGCCAGAGGACAGGTTGACACAGGGCTAAAGGACAGGGCAACACAGGGCCAGAGCACAGGGTAACACAGGGGCAGAGGACAGGGGGACAGGGAGCACACAGAACAGGGGGGCACACAGAACAGGAGGCACACAGAACAGGGGCAGAGGACAGGGGGATGCAGGGGACAGGGCGACAGGGGGCCAGAGGACAGGGTGACACAGGGCTAGAGGACAGGGCGACACAAGTCCAGAGGGCAGGGGGACAGGGGCCACACAGAACAGTGGGCACACAGAACAGGGGGACACAGGGGCAGAGGACAGGGGGACAATGGCCACACAGGACAGGGGGCACACAGGACAGGGGGCACACAGAACAGGGGGCGCACAGACAGAACAGGGGCAGAGGACAGGGGGGCACAGTGGACAGGGGAACACAGGGCCAGAGGACAGGGCGACACCGGGCCAGAGGACAGGGGCCACACAGGACAGGGGCCACACAGGACAGGGGCCACACAGGACAGGGGGCACACAGGACAGGGGGCACACAGGACAGGGGGCACACAGCACAGGGGACACACAGAACAGGGCCAGAGGACAGGGGGACACAGGACGAGAGGACAGGGGGACACAGGACGAGAGGACAGGGGGACACACGGGCAGAGGACAGGGGGACAGGGGCACACAGAACAGGGCCAGAGGACAGGGAGACACAGGGCCAGAGGACATGGCAACACAGGGCCAGAGGACAGGGGCCACACAGGCCAGGGGGCACACAGAACAGGGGCAGTGGACAGGGGGACACATAACAGGGGCAGAGGACAGGGGGACAGGTGCCACACAGGACAGGGGGCACACAGAACAGGGCCAGAGGACAGGGAGACACAGGGCCAGAGGACATGGCAACACAGGGCCAGAGGACAGGGGCCACACAGGACAGCGGGCACACAGAACAGGGGCAGTGGACAGGGGGACAGGTGCCACACAGGACAGGGGGCACACAGAACAGGAGGGCACACAGAACAGGGGCACACAGAACAGGGGCAGAGGACAGGGGGACACAGGGTAGGGGACAGGGCGACACAGGGCCAGAGGACAGGGCGACACAGGGCCAGAGGACAGGGCGACACAGGGCCAGAGGACAGGGTGAGACAGGGGCCACACAGGATAGCGGCCACACAGGACAGTAGTCACACAGAACAGGGGGCACACAGAACTGGGGCAGTGGACAGAGGGACACATATGGTAACAGGGGCAGAGGACAGGGTGATAAGGGGCCAGAGGACAGGGTGATACAGGGCCAGAGGACAGGGCGACACAGGGCCAGAGGTCAGGGCGACACAGTGCCAGAGGACAGGGCGAGACAGGGGCCACACAGGACAGGGGGCACACAGAACAGGGGGCACACAGAACAGGGGCAGTGGACAGGGGGACACATACGGTAACAGGGGCAGAGGACAGGGGTACAGGGGCCATACAGGACAGGGGGCACACAGAACTGGAGGGCACACAGAACAGGGGGCACACAGAACAGGGGCAGAGGACAGGGGCCACACAGAACAGGGGCCACACAGGACAGGGGGCACACAGGACAGGGGGCACACAGAACAGGGGCAGAGGACTGGGGGACACAGGGCCATAAGACAGGGCAACATAGGGCCAGAGGACTTGGGCCACACAGGACAGGGGGCACACAGAATAGGGGCAGAGGACAGGGGGGGACAGGGTAGGGGACAGGGCGACACAGGGCCAGAGGACAGGGCGACACAGGGCCAGAGGACAGGGCAACACAGGGCCAGAGGACAGGGCGACACAGGGCCAGAGGACAGGGCGACACAGGACCAGAAGTCAGGGCGACACAGGGCCAGAGGTCAGGGCGACACAGGGCCAGAGGTCAGGGCGACACAGGGCCAGAGGTCAGGGCGACACAGGGCCAGAGGTCAGGGCGACACAGGGCCAGAGGTCAGGGCGACACAGTGCCAGAGGACAGGGCGACACTGGGGCAGAGGATAGTGGCCACACAGGATAGGGGACACACAGAACAGGGGCAGTGGACAGGGGGACACATAACAGGGGCAGAGGACAGGGGGACAGGGGCCACACAGAACAGGAGAGCACACAGAACAGGGGGCAGAGGACAGGTGGATGCAGGGGACAGGGCGACACAGGGGCAGAGGACAGGGGGACAGACCGTCCTGCTGCTTCCTTGAAAGTATTTTATCTCATCCCAGTGCTGGATTCACCGATGCAAAGCTCAGTACAGCTGTAAAATGTTTTCTATGGTGTTGCTGCTTCTGAAAATTGTTACATAAAGACCAAAGAGTAGCAGTCCTCGTGTTTCTGTATACCTATGTCATCATAGTAACAGACTACAGACAGACGCTATAAAGCCTTATTATAACATGATACCACTTCCATCTTTTTGTGTAAAATAAGGCTAGGGTCACACTTGCAGATTTTACTAGCATTTTTGGGACTTGCGTTTTCTGAAAAACACATCCATAGGCCCCCATGCAAAAAACGCATACCCCAATAGCAAAAATGCATGTCTGAATGTACCATGCGTTTTTGGCTCAGCACCAAAAAATACTACAAACAGGGTTTTTTGGTGCGTTTTCATAACATGGGGTCCTATGGGAAACGCATGCGTTTTTATATGGCACTAAATGGTACATGCGTTTTTGCATGCGTTTTTTAAGGGTCCCCCACAACTATCAGCAAAAACGCAGGGTGTCAAAAAGCACGTTAAAAAACGCATGCCAAGTATGACCCTAGCCTAACTTTGGTTATCAAGAATGTATGTATTTGCAGTGTGTTACTACAGAGACACGTAGGACTGTTAAGAATTCTAGATACAAACTGATAGGACATTACTAATGAATGACATATATTCCCTGTAGCTTGATGTTTATGGCACTTTAATAGTTGCTAAGTCAGTGCCTTCTGATGGATCCAAGGGCAACTGCAGTGCAGCTGATTGAATCTCACCCCAGCTGTGAAATACAGAATATCTTCTCCCAGCTGTACAATACATTTGCTGTGGTGTCATTGCTATCTTTGCGCCTGAATAATATACTATTTAATGATAAAATGCAATGTAACTAAAAGAACTAACCTCATTTATTAGACTATAACTCTCGCTGGAGACGGGTACAGAGGAAAAACATCACCCCACACACCAAATGAGAAGTTTGAAGGAGCCACAGTTTTAAAGGCATTGAAGGTAACTTCATTCGTTTTAGTAATTCTGTAAATTCTCTAGAATAGAATACAGCTATAGTCTAGACTGGAATGTACTTATCTGAGTTCCATAGATTTTGCTAAGGTCACATTTGCGTCACTCTGTCAGAGTTTATGAGAAATTGAGCTGTAAACTCTCCAAATATCCAAACGCCTCAAAAACTTGGTGTTTCCACTCATTTTCTGCTCCTCCAAAAAACTTAATGTACACTTATGGCCACTTTACATGCAGCTACAGGTAACAGGGTTTCCACAGGTAACTTACTGGCTGCAGTGAAATCATGGAGACATAGTTCCATTTGTACACAGCAACAAGATAGAACCATGTCTCCATGATTTCACTGCAGCCAGTAAGTTACCTGTGGGCCATTCCATGTCAAGTGAACCAATGATTATTACCTCTATATTTTTAATTCTTTTGAGATTTTGTTATTTGATAATAGCATGTCAGACAATGCAAAATGTGAAGAGAAAAATTTTTTAAAAAATTTATTTTTTTTTAAATGATTTTCAAAGTTCGGAAAAAGTGTGAATTTCGCTGTTGCCTGCCTTTACGTTTCTCCTCATAACTAAGGCTAGGAATAAGATAGAGAGACAAAATAAACACCATCTACTCAGAACTATACAGGCTTTCACCAGATATGTCACAAGAGGATCTTTGTTAATATTTTACCCATGTGATCGCAAGCGCAAAACTTTAAAACGTATTTCCGAAAAATCGGCGCGCTTTAAATATTTCAAAAACTGCCCATGTGTCTGCTTTGCTCTTAGCCACATCTGTACCAAATTTCAAGTTGGGATCGCAATGGGATCATATTTTAACATATTTTACTATTAATAGCGTCAATGGGTCATTCCATATCAAGTGATCTAAATATGAATATTTTTTTTTACCTGACGTCTTTAGATTTTTTTTTTTTTTTTTCCTTTATGAAGTACTACTTTAGTTAATTACAAATTAAAAGTTTGGAATTTTTTTCTTCATCAGTTAATTTTTTACAGATTTTTAAAGTTTAAAAAAAGGGTGAATTTTGGCCTGGTACGACTTTAAATTTTTTTATCTCGGGCTAGAAATAAGATAGAGAAACAAAATAAACACCATTCTACTCAGAACTGTCCAGGCTTTCACCAGATATGTCACAAGAGTATATTTGTTAATTTTAATTTTTTACCTATGCGAATGCAAACGCAACATTTTGAAACGCATTTCCGAAAAAAACATTTTAATAAAAATTTTCCAAAACTGCCCATGTGTCTTTTATGCTCTTAGCCACATCTGTACCAAATTTCAAGTTGGGATCGTGATGGGATCATATTTTAAAATATTTAACTATGGTTAATCTCATTTTTATTAAATTTTGAAAAAACATATGAAAGACATACATTCAATCTTTTAACAAAATCTTGAGACATATAAAATATACAAAAAGAGAATTCACAAAGTTATTAGTAACTTTAAGATAAGCTGCAAATTTACTTTTGCGCTTATCTCTGGTGCAATATATACTACAATCTAAATATAATTCCAAACACTCAAGTATACAACCTTTCTCAGGGTTTTGAGATGTTCTGATGTCAAGGGGACAAGCAGCCCCAGCAGAATGATTTTTATTACTTGGCCCCTTCTAACAGGTTGACCACGTAAGTGGGTCATTACCCGTTGAGGCCTAGTTGGAATAGTCTATCGACTGGTGTACCGGAAAGGAAGGCCGAAATATTAATGATCTACTCACAGCTCAGCGTTTTCGATACCTGTCTAATGTTCACTAGAATTCTGAAGGTATAGGCGTAGAAAGGAAATACCTAGACTGAATGTATCAGATGGGAAGAAAAGAGAGATAGAAAAGAAGAGAGAGAGAGAAGAGAAACAAAAACCATTAGAAAAAGTTATACTGGGAAAGAAAAGCCACGTAAGAAAAAAAGAAAAAAAGGAGGGGGGGGGGGACGGGTGAGGTATGGGAAGGAGAAAGGGTACTCATCCCACTGGCTCCCCATCAGCCAGAGGTCGAGCCATATTATCTGTGCTGGAAAAGATACTCCTAAATTCTGCAGAGTCGTGAAAAAGAATCCATTCAACCCAAATCCCTAAGAATTTGTTCCGAGATCCCGACGCATCAGCTGCGAGCTCCTCCATTCGATATGTGTCCATCAATTCTTTGAACCAATCAAGTAGAGATGGAGCCCGGCTTGATTTCCAGAACCTCGGGATCACAGCACGAGCAGCCGAGATGCAAAAGCGGAGAATATCCCTCTTCTGTAGCCCAATAGGACCTGGAAAAATGGATAACATTGCCGATTCTGGGCAGCATTCAACTTGTTTACCTGTTATCCGGGCGTATGCATTGAAAACCTCAGACCAGAACCGCCGGATTTCCCCACAACTCCACCAAATGTGTATCATTGTACCCTTCTCTTCCCCACAGCGCCAGCAGGTATCAGGGGTTCCAGGGAACATGTTCCGGAGTGTCGTCGGGCACAAGTACCATCTAGTGAGCAGCTTATAGCTTCTTTCTTGTGCAGAACAAGCGCTAGCTAGTGAGTGAGTAAATATAAAGCATTTCTGCCAATTAGCTTCTGAAATGCTACACCCCAATTCCCTCTCCCAAGCAAGTTGGAAGTAAAGGGTGCCCTGCTCTCTCATGGACCCTAAGGCCTGGTATAGAAATGATATTTTGCGCCTCGGTGGAGCCTCCAGTTGGAATAACCTCTCCAATACGTTGGGCGTCAATCTTACCCTGCAAGAGTGGTCAGCTGAATATAATTATGCTCTGTATTGGAGAAATTCGAATCACTTAAGAGGTCTCGTAGGTTCTTTGAGTTGTAGCTCTGCCATCGGGGGCAAACCACCACTGGACAGAGTCTGTCCTACTCGGGTGTCATCCACAATCCGCCAACATAAAAATCTCTGCCTGTCAAATCTGGGTGGGAAAGATGGGTTGGAAAAAAGGGGAGTCAAAGGGCTAAGTCTGTCGTTTAAGCGGAGGGTTTTCGTCACTAGGTGCCATACCTTCAAGGTGTTTCTGGTCATGTCTGTCAAAGGTACTAGGTCTGTGGAGTCTTTAGGGGAAATCCAAAGCAGGTGTTTCAGCGGAATCCCCAAACCCTCTTGCTCCACCCCTACCCATTTCTTGGAGGACGCATGATAATGCCAATCTAGAGCTCTAACAAGAGAGGAAGCCTCAAAGTACGCTCGTATGTTGGGTAGTCCAACCCCTCCTCTGGTCTCGGGCAAGGATAGGATATTCATTCGCAATCTGGACCTCTTGCCCCCCCAGACAAATCTAAGGATCATAGATTGCATTTTGGAGAGGAAACCTCTATCCAATAGAACAGGAACTGTCTGAAAAGTATATAAGAGTCGGGGCAAGACATCCATCTTGACTACGTTTATTCTCCCGAACCAGGATAGCTTTAATTGTCTATAGGAGGTAAATGCCGATTCCGCGTTAGTCAAAAGGGGTTGATAATTTAAATTGAATATTTGTTTAAGATCTTTTGGTATAAGGACTCCCAAGTACTTAATGGCTTCTACTTTCCATTTAAATGGGAACTGTTTAGATACATGAGAAACCAATTCTCCAGGCAAAGAAATATTGAGTGCCTCGGTTTTGGAGCAATTCACTTTAAAGTTGCTCAATTGTCCGAACCGTTCAAACTCCATTAAGACCGAAGGGATGGAGACCAGGGGCTGGGAGATGTAAAGTAGCAGGTCATCTGCAAATAAGGCTAATTTGTGATGACTCTGTCCCAGCTTGACCCCATGGACGCATTCATTGGACCTAAGTGCAAAATATTTAACTATTATAATGTCAATTCAAAAGTCACCAAGAACACAATCAGTCATTTTTTCACAATTGCCCGTCAATAGTTTGAATTTGATATAAAGAAACATAGTCTTGTAACATCTCAAATGAAAGCTGTTACCGTTCTGAGTAAAATGATGCCTCTCCCACTTCATTATCTTATTTCTAGCCTGAGATAAAAAAATTTAAAGTCGTACCAGGCCAAAATTCACCCTTTTTTTAAACTTTAAAAATCTGTAAAAAATTAACTGATGAAGAAAAAAATTCCAAACTTTTAATTTGTAATTAACTAAAGTAGTACTTCATAAAGGAAAAGAAAAAAAAAATCTAAAGACGTCAGGTAAAAAAAAATATTCATATTTAGATCACTTGATATGGAATGACCCATTGATGCTCTTACTAGTAAAATATGTTAAAATATGATCCAATTGCGATCCCAACTTGAAATTTGGTACAGATGTGGCTAAGAGCATAGCAGACACATGGGCAGTTTTTGAAATATTTAAAGCGCGCCGATTTTTCGGAAATGCGTTTTAAAGTTTTGCGCTTGCGATCACATGGGTAAAATATTAACAAATATCCTCTTGTGACATATCTGATGAAAGCCTGGACAGTTCTGAGTAGATTGGTGTTTATTTTGTTTCTCTATCTTATTTCTAGCCCGAGATATGATAGAAAATGTAAAGCCATACCAGGCCAAAATTCGCACTTTTTTAAAACTTTAAAAATCTGTAAAAAATTAACAGATAAAGAAAAAAATTCAAAACTTTTTTTTTGTAATTAGATAAAGTTGTTCTTCAGATAGAAAAATTTTTTTAAAAATCTGAGGACGTCAGGGAAAAAAAATATTCATTTTTGGATCACTTGACATGGAATGACCCCTGTGGAAAACCTGTTACCTGTAGCTGCGTGTAAAGTGGCCATTACCCTTACTTGTTACTTCTTCACTCTTTACTGGCACATTTTCAACTTTTTACCATATTTTGTGTCCCAGTACATCATATTATAGGATATTAATTAGATATGAGTAAATTTATATGGCTAAGAAACTGATCCATCCGTATTTTCATTGTGAGTTAAAGAAGATAATCATGAATGAATGTTGTTGAAAGTGCTCATTCCATGATTATCTTGTCTTGTAAACAGGCAGCTGATGACCCAATTAAAAAGGGAAAAAGTGTATTCATCCAGTGAAATGATCTTTTATGCAGCATAAAAGATCATCATATTCGGCGGTTCATCATCCCGGTGTAAACAGGACTGTTGAGAACAATGGGAGCCTATACATCCTGAGGTTCCAGACACTATAGCACACTAAGGGTTCATTTACAGACCTGATTAGTGGCACGATATGACCCCCGATAGGTGAACTTTTACCAATCGATGGTCATTTGGATGCTTGTGTGTACATGAAAATCAAAGTAAATGATGTGCACCGTGCGAGCTATACTAGACAGCCATTGTATTTGACAGTGTTTACATAGGACGATGCACTACCGAGAATGATTTTTTTTTTTTATACTGCATGAAAGATCATTTCACCCAAAAAATAATCATGAAATGTATTTATATCACACAGTATTTTCTTAGACTTCATACAATTATATTTATAGCAGCGTGCAGGACCAGTTAAGTACTGGTTTCCAGGATCTAAGGAGTAATATTTCTCCAAGTGGAGGGTGACATAAGTGACATGTTAGTGTAAGGAAGCTTATACGCCATGCAATGCATCTCTGAAAAAGTAAATATGTTGATTGACTCTTCAGAGAGAAAGAGGACTTGAAATCTAGTGCCACCTATTAGAAATAGCAATCCCAGGGAAGCATTGTATGACTTATACTCTAACATCCCAGGCATGTCACGCTCCACAAGGAGAAACATTCTTAGGCTGTGTGCTCAGGATCAGTACAAGCAGCATTTTGGATGCAGTGTCTTGTCGCTACGTCCAAAACGCTGCATTGTACAGTAGCACTATAGTGAATCAGATTTCTAAAAATCCCATGGCCGCTATGCTTCCACCGACTGCAGTGATATTTAAGCTGCGGTGCGGCATGTTGGTTTCAAGCTGGTTTCAAGCTGCAGAGTTGTGATTGATCTCCAATGGGTGAATGAAGGGAGAAGCCGCCCTGCACCCAATGTAGATTGTGGGCACAGGGAGGCTATGGGCACAAGCACTATGTCCAAAATGGAGCACCTCCTGATTGTGAGCACATACAGTTGTGCTCAAAAGTTTACATACCCCAGCAGAATTTTTGCTTTCTTGGCCTTTTTTCAGAGAATATGAATAACGCAAAAACTTTTTTTCTTACTCATGGTTAGCGGTTGGGTGAAGCTATTTATTGTAAACCTGCTGTGTCTTCTTTTTTTTTTTTTTTTTTTAAATCATAATGACAACCAAAAACATCCAAATGACCCTGAAACAGAACAAAGTGAAGTTTCTCGAGCAGTCATCTCTCCTGACCTCTATATCATTGAGCTACTCTGGGGAGAATTCAAGTGCGCAGTTCATGCAAGAAAGCCCGGTAGTTTACAGGAACTGGAGGCTTTTTGCCAAGAACAATGGGCAACTTTACCACCTAAGAAAATATAGAGCCTCTTTCACAACTACCACAAAAGACTGCAAGCTCTCATTGATATTAGAGGGGGCAATACATGGTATTAAGAACTGGGTATGTGAACTTTTGATCAGGGTCATTTGGATGTTTTTGGTTGTTATTATGATTTAAAAAGAGAAAACACAGTAGTCTGACAATAAATGGCTTCAACCAACCACTAACCATGAGTGGAAAAAAAGATTTTGTGTTATCATTCAAATTATCTGAAAAAAGGCCAAGAAAGCAAAAAATCTGTTGGGGTATGTAAACTTTTGAGCACAACTGCACACTTAAGGGTGGAAACAGACTGGCATTTAAAAAAGTGGTTCATTTCTCATCCATGAGAGTCGGACGAGTGACATCCGTTTTCTGATCTATGTGGCATGTAACTGCTATGCAAGTGTGCGATTTTGTTTCTCAGATAACATCCGAGTGCTGTCCGTGTGAAACCTGTATGACATCCGTGTGCAATCCATTTTTTTCCTCAGCAGCTATTACTGTATAATCATTTACAGGAACATTTTACAGTGTTCTGGGCTACAGAATGATAATGTATCAGTTAAAAAAACGGATGCCACTAGGATGGCCCGTGTGCTGTCAGTGATTTTGTCGAACCCACTGACTTGCATTGGTGAGTCTCACATGAGACTCGCATACTGTAGCAGCATGTTGTAACTTTTTTCTCATCCAGATTCTGGATGAGAAAAAAGCGGCTGACAGTCATTCTGTAACATTGGTCCGACTGCAATGTGAGATTTCCTCGCATTGCACTCATCCAATTTTCACGCCATTGTGTCCTGACCCTAAGCCTCTCACTCAGATCCCATGATTTGCAGTGATGAGGTGTAACTCCCTAAAACAATGTCTGCATACTGAGATTCTGGTTTGGCTTTTATCCTAAGGCTCATTAAAGGGTTGAGTACTTGCGTCAGTTTCTTCTGCAGCAAAAACCGCAGTGTTGGCAGGAAAAATAAGATTTTTGTATGTGCTTTTACTTGCATTTTTCCCCAGTTATTTCAATGGGTGAAAAATGCTGCAAAAACCTAAGAGTATGTGCACTCGCTGAGGCTGGCTTCACACCACAGTTTTGTGCATCAGGTTCTGTCCGGTTTTGCCTCCCATGTATCCCTATGGTGCCGGATTGGTCCTATTTGCCCATCCGTTTTTGTGTATTCTGTGCCGGATTTGTTTTTGTCCGGTTTTTCACCATCCCCAAAATTGGAGCCTGTAGCATTTTTTGGCTCAGGTGAAAAAAAATGGACAAAGTCTTACAGAAATGGATCTTGGAGTCTATGGGTGCCGAATCCGTGAAAAAATTTGATTGTTTCCTGGATCTGAATTCATGCGCAGAGCATGCTTAGAAATTCTGCCGTGCAAACTTCAGCACCATGGACAGAAGTACTTCTAGCACAGGCTGTGAATTCAGCAACATGGACAGCACCAGAAAATGAATCCTGTTAAAAACAGGATCCAGGACCAAATTTGGCCACACTTATCTACACATCCTGTCCTGTCCATTTCTGTCCAGGTGATCCTGCAAAAAACTGGATCCACCCAGACAGACAAAAACCGTGGTGTGAAGCCGGCCTAAGCAGATATTTCTGCTTCAAAAACATGTCTCTTGGCAGGAGAAAAATGCATAAAAAATGTGCTTTTTATTCCCCATTTATGAAAACGTATGAAAAGTACAGCAAAAACACTGAAACAATTGGTATGCTACAGATCTGAATCTGCTTCAAATCTGCAAAGGAAAATTGAGCAACATTTCATGAAATTACAGAAATCTCATTCTCTTTGTTGGGACAGTAACATGCTGTATTTTGCATGGCAAAAACACAACATGTGAACATACCCAAAGAATTGATCTCCTGCAAATATAAAGATGGTTCAAATCTACAAGGAAACAAATAAGCAAACATGTAGTGTGAACAAGCCCTTACTGCAAAATGTTATTTTGAAAATGATGAGAAAATAAAACCCCAACTGCTATTCATTAGGGAATAGATGATGCTGTCATATGAGTAGTGATTAGGCATTATTTATTCAATGGAAAACTGCTTGAAAGTTTTAATAGAGCACATTGCATTAGCGACATGTAAACGATGATATATAGCATTCTGGATTACAGCAGATGGCGCTGTGGTTCCAAAATCTCATCATTTCATCTTTTGCTTAGGTGTAGTGAATGTAATATAAATCAGTTCTCATATCTCCGCAGATTTCATAGGTAATGATTGTGAATTTGAGCTATCATATGAAATGAATATTTTTCAGAAATGAGTATTATATTATTGTGTATCACATCTTCATGTTATCATCTCACAGTTTGGCTATGAAGGTCGTGTGCCAATGAAAAGTGCTCGCTTGTTCTATGATGTTAGTGAAAAAGCTCGTCAGATCGTGCAGTCGTACTTCATGCTGAATAGTACACTGTACTTCTCCTATACACACCTAGTGTGCAGGACCGCTCTACAGGGTAAGTCTGGACACTTGTTTCTCTATATTTTATAGATTTTTCTCACTGTATCTTATCCTAAATGCACTAAGTAAATAAGCACATCCCTTAGACTATGGTTGCATATAATTGACATCTGGAAGCACCACATCCAGACTTCATTCATTGCCTTATGACTTTCTCTACATGTCAGTAGAAAAACTGACATAGCAAAGTGTGCCACAACACAATACAGTATGTGCAAATATTACATGTAGGAACTTTTAAAGAGGACCTGTCACCCCCCTGGGGCATGGCAATCTAAATGCACCACTGAATGCTGCATGCTTGCTGTATTCAGGGAAGGGGTCCCCCATGGCTCTAGCTCCCTGTGCGCTGACAAATAGACTTTATAAATCTTACATATAGTGAGTCAGGAGGGCAGTCCTTCTTATGGATTCAGCGCTGGCACAGAGGTTTTTCCCTGCCTCCGGCCACTCTGTGCCACCTCCTGCTGCTCTGTTCCTCATCCTTATTGTGTCCACCACCCTCAATTCTTTCCCATCCACACCAAAAACGCAGGTATTTGACAGTTCTTGACACTTGCAAAGCCAATGTGTGGGCACAGCATTTCTGTGAAACACATTGGTTTTGCTGGGAATCAAAACCGCAGGAACAAATTAGCATAAATTACCATAAAACCAATGGTTTTCTGCATGCAGAAACCGCAGCAAAAACACTGTAAAAACGTCCTGTGGGCACTCACCCTAAGGGTATGTGCCCACAGAACGTTTTTGCTGAGTTTTTTCTGCGTTTTCTGCATGCAGGTTACCATTGGTTTTTATGGTAATTTATGCTAATTTGTTCCTGCGGTTTTGATTCCCAGCAAAACCAATGTGTTTCACAGAAGCGCTGTGCCCACACATTGGTTTTGCAAGTGTCAAGAACTGTCAAATACCTGCGTTTCTGGTGCGGATGGGAAAGAATTGTCTTGTTAATTATTTTCCTGCGTTTTTGCTAAAGTCAATGGAAAAAAGCAGCTAAAAAAACGTGCATATAACGCACAAAAAAACGCAGACAACATCATAGCTAATCTCCTGCCAATGACTCTAGGATCCTCAGGTATTGCTGTGTTCAGGAATGCTTAAAAAACGTCCTGTGGGCACATACCCTTAGAATCTTTGAGTGTCCCATCAACATTATTTCAGACATCTTTATCTTTATTTAACCATGTGAATGCTAGATAGATATATAGTACCTATATGTTTCTATATCATTTCTAGTCATTGGCAGATTGCTCCAACTACACAAATTCTAATTACAGACTTATGACTGGAAACATTTTTGTGATATTGGTTTCTTTTATGTCACTATGGGCCGCTTTACACAGACAGATATCTGTGACCAACTTCTGAACAGATCTCTGGTTGCAGTGAAATCATGGACACATTGCTCCATTTGTACACAGCCACAAAATGTAACCATGTGTCCATGATTTCACTGCAACCAGAGATCTGTTCAGAAGTTGGTGTGTGTAAAGCGGCCCTATAAATTGCACTTCATTGGAGCCACTGATTTCCTCTTACAGAAGCGGTCTATGCAGGAAGGTCCTTCTCTATCTATCAATAATTAGCAATATATTATATGGTCATGAAAATATTTTTAATAAATAAGACTTTGATTGTAAACTTTTAATATACAATTGCATGTGATATTTATAAAGTTATTTTTTTCAGTGTTAAATTTGATGTCCATAAAACTGTACAGAATTTTGATTGTACTTTTTCACATCCACAGGTCAGCAGGACAACAGAAATGATCTAAGCCACCCAATACATGCAGACAATTGTTTGCTAGACCCTGAAGCCAATGAATGTTGGAAAGAGTCTCCAGCATACACTTACAGAGATTACAGGTACTATAGGACTGAAAATTATGCTGGGACACTAAACTCGATCACTAGCATAGATATCGGGAATGATTAAACATTATTCCTAAAATCTCAATATGGGCTTATTATAATGTATACATATATTTATTAATTTGTGTCATTTTTAAATCTGCCCCATTTTGCACATATCACTACACCCCTCTCTACCTCCAAAGTATGACCCTCTATCGTACGTTGTCTGTATCAGTATAGCTGCCTGTTTGATTTTATATCTTTTTAAGTTGACTAAGGGCCACTTTACACACACCAACTTATCTGTTCAACTTCTGATCAACTTACTGGTTGCAGTGAAATCATGGACACATTGTTCCATTTGTACACAGCCACAAAATGGAGCAATGTGTCCATGATTTCACTGCAACCAGTGAGTTGTTCAGAAGTTGGACAGATACGTTGGTGTTTGTAAAGTGGTCCTTATAACAGAGCTCAAATCTTCTGCCATAATCTGCCATATGCATCAGTAGAGCTATTCTCATCATTGATATGTCAGTAGCAGGCAGCAAACAGTCTCAGCTGTGCTCTCCCTAGTTATTATAGGCTCTGTTGTGGAGAAGAACAGGAGAGTTAAGCTATGCTAGAAACCAGCTAACAATAATGTAAAAACAAATCAGCCATACAGATGTAAAAGGCAAAAGTTAAAATTGTACGGTACTGTACAAGAGCAGAGAGGGCACAGAAGTACAAAGTGAATTCTACACTTAGGCTGGTTTCACACCACGTTTTTTTTTATCCAGGCCGATCCGATGAGAACCGGATTAACCCGGATCACATTTCAGCCCTATAGTTTGCCTATGGGGCCGGATTGTCCCGGATGGCAGTGTTTAGCCATCCGGTTTTATGCTTTCCGGGTGGATCCGGGAGAACTCGGTTTTTGTCCTCGGACCCAAAAACGGAACATGCACGAATTTTGACGTCCGTTGTGAAAATCAGTCAAAATCGGATTCTCCCGGATTCACCCGGTCTGGTGCAATCTGGCAAAATTTAACATGAGGGTCTATGGCGCCGGATTAAATTATAAAATCGGACCGGTTCCCGGATTGCAAATTGCAGACTGCGGCTGTGCGCTGAGGAATGTGACCACCTACCACCCTCCCTCCCGACACCATTTTGGCCAAACTCTGTGAGCAAACATCCACATACAAGCAGAAATCTTCATAACACAGGGCCATTTTGCAACCAAAAGAGGGACTAGGAAGAAAGTCTGACTGCAATTTATATTAACAAGCCACAGGAGGGCTGAGCAGCTAAAACCGGATTAAACTGGATTCCACAAAACCGATGCAACCGGTCCGCTTTAACGGCTAATCCGGGAACCGGATCCCATTTCAAACCGAATGGTGGCATCCAGTTTTGAAGAATCTGGTTACATCCGGTTTCATCGGGTTCTCAATAGACAGCCCCGTTTTGGATTAAAACATGGTGTGAAACCAGCCTCAGATTAGCGTAATGATAACTAAAACAGGTGGAGCTACTCAGGAGCACACACAAGGAGTGAGGAGTCTGTAGCACTGAGAAGAAACAAATGCTGCTCTAAGGCTGAAGGCTGAAGGCTGAAGGACTCGCGCAAGTGCAATGCGAGGGAATCCACTCGGACCAGTGTTGCCCTATCAGGCAGGGCAGACTGGCGAGTCCCACGCACTGAAGTTGCGAGTCAGAAGCGAGTGAGTCGCAGCATGCTGTGACTGCACGCGATTCTCTTGTGCGAGACGACAATGCAAGTCTATGGGGGCGAGAAAATCTCGCCCCCATACAGCACACGGTGCAATATTGGCACGAGTGTGCTGTCAAAATCGCTTCAAACTAGCTTCCTCCTCCTCCTGCTGGAAGGGGTGCGGCTCCTTGGGAACCTTGGCACATGTTTGGTGGGAATGTCCCCTGATCGATGCCTTCTGGCGCCAAGTCGAATCAATTTTGATTGAGGTAACTCATCTACCCATCACTCTAACGAGTCCGTTGGCTCTTCTAGGTATTTCCTTGGTGGACCTCCCCTCTCCTCTACGGCCTACAATCTCTAATGTCCTGGTTGCTGCTAGACAATGTATAGCAGCACATTGGAAAGCCCCTACTGTTCCCTCCAGGACTGAACTAATTAATAAACTAAACCTCCATTTTTGCTACGAATCCCTCACAGCCAACTCTTTATCTAAGAAGAATAAGATACTCTCATGGTGGGATCCCTGGACTTCTACCTCCCTGGCCTCTGGTATTCCCGCTTACCTTTTGCAGTGACGTTTTAATATGTGGAATTGCCTAGTACTGGTTTTGTGGTACTTTACCTGTATGGAATGACATATTATATTGCACATGTTGCCCCTGACTTCCTTCCCAGTTCCCCTCCTTTTTCCCTTGTCTTCCCTCCTTTTCTTGTATTAACTTGTGTATATTGCCTTGAGTTAAGTCTTATTTGTGTCTGTTATTCCTTTAATAATAAAAATGTAATGGGTTAAAAAAAAAAATCGCTTCAAACTCACTGGCTTTGAATTTACCACTTTCCCAGTACAGTAATCAATAATGTTCCAGTGTTACAGTAATATCACGCTGGAGTTTCAGCACCAGGGACAGCGGCTGTCATGGTACACTGTTTGCGTACGCAATTGGCGTAAGTACCATGGACAGATCACGATCTCATGAGCTGTGCTGATGGTACATTACACCAATTGCGTTCACGACCAAATACAGCTCCATAAGTGTAGGAGCTGAGTGGCTTCTGTGTAATGTAAATTTACCAGACAATTGCAGGGATCAGTATAATAAAGCAATTAACCCCTGCACTACCAGGGTGTGTTGTCACCATGTGTACACAATCTGTGTACACATGATGGCAGCACACAACTCCATTTTAACCCTTTACACACCGGCTTTTAATAGCCGCATCTGCAGGCTGTGTGCCGATATGCAGCACATAGCCTGCAGAGGGGGTTAACATGATGATTAACCCCCATAACGTTTATTATTTTGTTAGCGGCTGCGTGTTTTTAACAATTATGTTTCAGCGCTACTGTGACAGCGCTGGAACATTATTGATTACTGTACTGGGAAAGTGCTAAATTCAAGCTCACAGGCTCTGACAGCGAGTTTAAATTCATCGCAAATGCTGTCTGCGGTCCTGAAGTATGCTTCAGGAACACTGACAGCATCACACTCACACGCACCACACATGCACTCACACCTCACACTCGCAGCAAACTCAAATGCATACAGCCAGCCACACTCACCACACGCGCCACACTCACCACACGCACCACACTCCCACCACACACACCCAAAAACACGCATATCACTCGCATCACCATCGTGCATCAAACATGGTCTGTGTTTGATGCACGACAGTGTGCCTTCAGCCTAAAATGTAGTATAGGACTGTCCATTTGACTGTGTAAAGCTAGATTCACTGATGAAAGACAACAAAGTTGCAAAAAAGATACTTCATGTTGAGCTTAGCTGGTATATTAACAATAAGTATACATTTATTGTGCTTTGTGAAAAATAATGTGCACAGTTATATTTGTACGTTTTATTTTTTTTATTTTTTTATATTTTGAAAAAAAAAAGTTTAACTTTTACTTCATTTTACATGCCCCTTTAGGACGCCTCAACACTCCACAGTCCGATAGCTCGTGTTGTACAGAACCTTAATTATCCACAGCTCTGCACAGGACAAAAGATAGCTTTCTGTGGATGCAGGCACTCGCTGGGCTTCCACAAGATGTGAATCATGACAGCATCCGGGCTCCTCACAGGACTCCTGGCTGTCATGGCAACACATCAAGCGGCAAACAGCGTCATCTCGTCGCGCCACTTTAGATCACGCTGTCAGTGATTGACAACGCAATCTAAGGGGTAAACAACAGTAGGTGGATGAGTGATCTGCTCACATCTGTTACCTGCACATTCCAGTAGATGAGATCCCCCAGTATGTACATGTAATGGGAGGGACGCGACCAAAGACGTACCCATATGCCCTTGGTTGTGAAGGGATTAAGATAAAAATTGCTCTTTTATATTTTTATTTGGTATTGTTTATTAACGTTTAAAATTAAGAATCTATCTAAATTGTTTTCATCAAAAATTTCACACCATTTTAATGTTATACTGTATGTGATACTGATGCATATTACTGGCTTTTTTGCTGTTTTTGACACTAGTCCTATGTAGTGATGGGCGAATTCGCCGAAGTTCGGGTTTAGTGGATATGGCCGGGTTTGGAAACAGACTTGACTAAATTTGAATCCGAACCCCAAGACTTTAAAGTTCTGAAATGGTGGCTTTGAGGGCTGGGGGGGCTGTAAAGAGAAGCAAAACAGTGATTAAACATCAGCCTTATATTTACCAGGGTCCACCCACTCTCTGTCAAGAGTGTCTATAATGAACAAAGGGGTATACTAGCAGGATGGCAGTGATGTCCTAAAGGCAATCAGGGGAACAAGTCTGACCCTTAGACTGGCGTTGACCCTGTTCCCACAAGTACCTCGAAAGGTGAGGATGTCTGGGCCACCCTGCCCTGCTCCTGCAAGTCCTAGGCTATAACCCCCTCACCTCCACCCAAGGACCAGGATAAACACAGCAACTCCACCCAGGGGTTGGGATAGGGGTTGGGGTTGTGAAAGCTTTAGCAGAAACTGCACACAGCATCACAGGTCAAAGAGTTAATGAACTCTTTCAGCGACCACAGCTGATGGGTCATGGGACTGCTTAAATGCCGAGGGAGTGGTTAAATCACATCACCAGATTCCTGTATAAACGGTCCCTAACTGCATAGGTTTATCAAACATAACCCCCAACAAAGGGGACCACAGAGGGCAAATGTGGTGTAGTTCTGTCTCTAAGGCGTCTGTACAGCCTCATGACTAGGGTCATTTCAGCCTCCAGCGACTCCGGAGCAGCATACTGGGTCATAGAGTCTTGAACTCTAGCCGAGAAACCCAGACAGAAATGACTTCTAAGGGCAGGGTTATTCCACTGAGCGTCAGTTACCATCTCCTGAACTCCGAGCAATACTCTTATGCTGGCCGTGCTCCCTGCCTGAGCTAATGAAGTGTTGACTCAGCCGAGGAGATGCCATAAACCAGGATGAGAGCCACAAACAACTCGTCCACTGACCGCAAAGATGGTGAATCAGTCAGTAAAGAGAAAGCTTAGGTCTGGAGATTCCCCTTAAGAAAAAGGATACAATCCCCATGCGCTGTTCATCTCTTCCTGAAGAACGAGGACGGAGACTGAAATTGATTTACAGGCTTCTCTCACCACCATAAATTTGTCTGTCTCCCAAAAATCAGTTAGAGAGATTAATATTTTGTTCCGGCACAGCTTGGGCATGAGCCAAGGCCAGATACCCAACAACTTGTTGTAGCTGCTGAAGCATCTGGGAACACAAAACAGAAACCTCCTCAGAGAAGGCCTGAACCCAGTGTGGAGAAGCTTGTGATAAAGCCATATGGGTTTCAGAAAAATGGTAGGTCTTTGAAAATATCACTGGTGGCTATAAAAGACAAAGGGTATAGTAGCAGGATATCAGTGATGGACTAAAGGCGATCAGTGAAACTAATTTAATGCTTAGGCTTAGACTGGGGGTCTCTAGCTGACCCTGTTCCCAGAAGTACCTCTAAAGGTTAGGATATCTGGGCCACAACCCTTGCCCTGCTTCTGACCAGCCGTAGGCTATACCCCCTTCACCTCCACACAGGGACCAGGATAAACACAGCAACTCCACCCAGGGATTGGGATAGGAACTGCATATCCAAGGAAAAGACAGCTTCTGAAAACTTCACTCCTGACCCTGGATTGTATTCTGATCCTTTGCCACCTGCTCCAACCTTGGACCATATAACAACGTCCCTGTCTAGCCCTCCTGTACCTCATACATCTGCCTTGACCAAATCATCAGCTGATGCAGTCTCGGGGACTGCCCTTTGAGTGGTACCTGGTGTATACTGGCAGCCCAGCCTATACTCACAACCAGAGGCTATAGAGAACACCTGGTAGACAAATAGTTACGCCCTTGCAGCGTAAATCCAGCACACAGCGCAGTGGGTCCACACTTGTAACCAGCTTTACAGTGGGGATTTGTATTCATAAATAAAGAAAAATTATTGGGGATGTTAAATTTCAACATCCTTTATCTTTTGTTATCATGGGAGATGAGCCACCAGCAGCTTGTTCTCTTTCTTTTATTGGGAACACATTCATATTCAGTCGAACCTAACATTCATACTGTATATGTAGGGACATTATGAGGAAAAATTATACTTTGTGTGTTCATTATGTAAAGGGTCCTCTCCCCTCTGTACTAGTCTATCATTGTTAAATTGTTCACTGTAATGTACATATGTATTTTGTATGTAATGCCTTCACATGTACAGCACTATGGAATTAATGGTGCTATATAAATAATAATAATAGTTGATTACAGAACTTAAAAGGAAACTCCAAGGATATTAAAAAACAATCTACTGTCCCTGCCCTCACACACTATGAAACTGTCCACTGCAGCTCTAGGATTTTTAGACAATTTATAAAATAGTATCTGCTCCTTAGCCCTCACCCCTCCTGTGTGGGACAATACATCATAGAGCATTTTCAGCTGCAGACAACTTGGGGCTGGAGCCAAGAACAGGGGTGTGTTGCGGGAGCGTGGCCGCCGGCTTCAGTACATTTCCTACATGCCAGCCCCCACTCTATGCCTGTTGTATGAATGATTTTTCCTCCTAATCCTGCTCACCACTCTGGGTGCTACAACAGGTGCCCGCACTGTGTTCCTGCTGGATAACCACATGAGGATTGCATCGCAATACTCTGTATCTCTCCTGAGCTGAGAGTAACAGCTGCATAGACAAACACTATCATTCTCGGCTCAGGATGCGATGTGATCCTCGCGGTGGCAGTAACAGTAGTATAGCAGGCATACATTGTGGCCACCCCTTGCAAGGACCCAGAGTGGTGACGGAATTAGGAGGAACAAGGATGAGCACTGGAGTCGGTGGCTATGCCCCCACCACACACCTTTCTCGGCTGCAGCCAGAAGATGACCGAAGCTGAAACAGCTATGTGACATATTGTCCCATACAGGAGGGGTGAGTGCTGAGGAGCAGATACTATTTTATAGATTTATAAATTATGTAAAAATCAAAGAGTTCCCCTTTAACCCCTTACCCCAGAGCGATTTTCCATTTTTTATTTTTTGTTTTTCCCTCCCCTTCCAACTTTTTATTTTTCCATCAATTCAGAGATATGAGAGCTTTTTTTTTTTGCAGGATGAGTTGTACATTCAGAACAAATCATTTATTTTACCATATAGTGTATAGGAAAATGAGAAAAAAATTTCTAGTGTGGTGAAATTGCAAAAAAAAGTGCAATTACATATTTGATTTTTGGGTTTTTATGTTCACCATATTCACTATATGGTAAAACTGACGTGTTGGTATGATTCCTTCAGGTCGGTACAAGTTCGTAGATACCAAACAGATATACTTTTACTGTTATCTAAGTGGTGAAAATAAATTCAGATGTTTGAAAAAAAAAAAAAAATTGCGCTTTTGTTGCCATCATGTTCCGCAACCCCTAGCGTTCTTATTTTTCGGGATCTGGGGCTGTGTGACAGCTTATTTTTTGCGTCTTGAGCTGACGTTTCTTGTTCAAAGTTTTTTATTGGTTTTACAAGATAAGGGATTACCTTGTAACCATATGACATTACAATCAATATAACAGTTTTTCTAAGAAGTTTTATAACGCCATTAGAAAATCAGGTTTAGGTGAGCTGACGTTTCTAATGATTTCATTTTTGTGTAGATACGCTGTTTTGATCGCCTGTTATCACATTTTTTTTGCAATGTTACTGCGACCAAAAAAATTACATTTTGGCGTTTGGACTTTTTTTTTTCGTTACGCAGCTTACCGATCTGATTAATTGATTTTATATTTTTATAGATCGGGCATTTCTGAATGCGGCTATACCAAATGTGTGTATTTGTTTTATTTTTTAATACTTTTAATTTGAATGGGGCAAAAGGGGGT
This sequence comes from Allobates femoralis, assembly GCA_033576535.1. Taxonomy (NCBI): domain Eukaryota; kingdom Metazoa; phylum Chordata; class Amphibia; order Anura; family Aromobatidae; genus Allobates; species Allobates femoralis. The sequence goes on from JARQOC010000001.1 coordinate 193,623,877, forward strand.
GATTTGAATTTTTGTGGATTTTTTTATGTTTTATAAAAAAAAAATTATTTTTCTTTATTTTACAATGCCCCATAGGGCACCACAGTGCTGCACTATCCGATCGCTGTGGCACATTGGGACATAGCACAAATGATCACTTCATGTGGACACTGGCGCTTGCCAGCCATCAACAGGAAGTGAACCCTGATAGCTTCCGGGTTCACCACAGGAACCCAGGCTAACCAGGCGACACATGGAGATCCCACTATCTTATCCCAGGATATCCAATCATGGCGGGGAACAGTGCGATCCCCGCCGTGGCGCTTTGGATCGCGCTGTCAGTAATTATATAAGCTGAGATGTGGGAGAAAGGATCTGAGCTCACCGCTGGAGCTCACATCAAAGTGAGGGACCCGACACATGGCATACTGGGTACTTCATGTGTCATAAAGAGGTTAAAGGGAATCCATGAACAGGAGTTTGCTATGTAATCTGAAGGGAGCATGAGGTAGGGGCGGAAACACTGTCTTCAGTAATGTGTCCCTTACTAGGCTGCCTTCACACTGCATAATTTTCACATCCGTATGGATCCTTGAATTTCAAGGACCGTATGGACAGGCAATGATCTGTGCCAATGGATGCCAACTGATGCCCATGGACGTTTTTTAATGACTTTGTCATCAGTTAGCAAAGATAGGGGTGGGTGGAGCTGTACCTTGCTTCTGAGCATGCTCAGTACAGCAAAACGGATCTGTTTCACAGACCCATTTTTTCACAGATCTGTCCAGATCCGTCTCCATAGAGCCCCATGTTATTTGACGCATACAGCTACGGATCCGTGTCTGTCCGTTTGTGTCAGTGTTTTTCAAGGCAGCCCAAAATTGGAGCAGTCTCCGATTCTGGGTGCATAAAAAAACTGACCCAAACGGATCAGTGACAAAACTGACACACACGGATGGCCATATAGGACCAATCCATGCCCATAGAGATACATGGGAGGTCAAAACTAATCTGTGGCTATCCATTTTAAACAGATAGATGCTGATCACAGATTATGCAGTGTGTGCTCTTGTTTCAATACAATGAGAGTTTATCAGATGGAGACAAACACTGCCATACTAGGTGCTGATGGGTTTTTTGTTCGCAGCACTGGATATTAGCTTACTTTCACTGTAAAATATATACAAATAGTTCCTAATGCAGGGGTGTGGGCAAGGTCAGCTTTATGAGCTACTCTACATGCTACATCTAAAAACTCTGATTGTATCACAGCTGCTGCACACAGTAAACTAAGTAATGCATCACTGGAATCAGGGACTCGTTCCCTGTATTATGCTGCTCTTGGATGAGGTGCTGAAAGATTCTCTTTAATGCCAACCGAGTCAATAACTTTGGATATGAAAAAATGACAAACTATATAATGGCTGATGTCAGTGTGTTAATTACCAGTAGGTGTTAAAATACCTAAGGCTTACTGTAAATTAATACCATATTTTTTTTCCATCAGTGCTCTACTTTATCTTAATGGGGATTTTGATGGCGGTGAATTTGTGTTTACCGAAATGGATGCCAAAACTGTTACAGTAAGTGTGTATTTTCTTTCAGGCTCTGTTATATGTAATAATATAGTTGTAAAGGTTTGATACATTGTGTTCTTTCTACTGTTGCAATCTTCTTTTGACAAACATATTATTGTAATTCAGCCTTGACCATATCGGCCCTCTAGTCGGGGAAACAACACCTCAAAAATGATCATGGGAAATGGTGACATCTTTCAAATCTAGAATAAATTAAGATAGGGTCAGAAATGCGGGAGTGGCACTCTTGATTTGGATCTATGAGTGTTACATACCATTTTTTAAACAGGACACATTTCCTATGTGTTTTAGGCAAAAAAAAATATTTTCATCTTTTACTTTTTAAAATTAAGAAATACAAAAAAAGGTTACTCTGCATGGTTAGTGCCTACACATAAAAGGTCCCCTTTTACTATCGTGCTTCCCTGTTCAACTCTTTACCTTGCAAAATATCTCCAAAACTCCCGTGAAGGGTTCTATTGATATTTTAAAGTGAATCTGCACACCAATTTTTTAAGTTGGCAAAAACTGATTACCGTAATTTATTGTTTAAAAATATTATTTCATAAAAAATGCAGTACAATTTAATGACACATTAGAGGGCACACAGTCCATTTATGCACTTATACAGCGTAGGCATTTAAATACATAGGGGTACACTTCTATTAGGCGTGTATATACACCATACAAAGCTTTTCCTATAGCACTGTCACTTTAGTATTTACCCAGGAATCTTTATCAAACTCCTAATAAAAATATTTTTAGTGTACTAAGCAGAGCAGCTGCAATTGCCACATTCACAAAGATTAAGTTTGAAGTTTGCAACAAACAAATACCTGGTATGCAGTGCTCCTGTGGTGGATCACGCTTATCCCCTGCTGCCTCTATGTCCCCTGTTACAACGTCACCACCAACGCACGTTTCAAAGTTGATGAACTTCTTCCTCAGGGCGAACAAGTCATCTGAGTTCACATAAGGTCACAGTACAGTCTTTTAACTATCTACATGCAGGACTGGTAATCTGGGGGTATCATAGAGAACCATACATTACCAATCTAGGGCTTGATGGCAGCTGTCAACTGACAGCTGTCATTAACTCCTTTTATTACCAAGATTGCCACCACACCAGGGCAATTGGCATCAGTCGGGTAAACTTCAGGAATGGTGAATTTAATGGATGTGTCATTTCTGGGGCGGCTGCAGGCTTTACCTGGGGGTCCAATGACTATAGGCCTCCTCAGGGTTAGAATACCCACCAAAGCCGTGTGGTTTCTTTTGGCTTAGTATCAAAATTGGGGGGTCGCTACTCTTATTTAAAATTATTTATCTAAATTATTTTTAAAAAAATGTGTGTGGTCCCTGTAGTTTGATACCCAGCCAACATAACACACACGGCTGGGGGGCTGCAGCTCATAGCCATGTGCTTTATCTACACTGTGTATCAATAGACAGGGGACCCCACGCCATTTTTTTCAATTTATTTATTTCTACACTAATATGACAGCAGCTTGCTTGCTTTACACTAATTTACACTTGCTTGCTTTACACTAATTTGTATGGCAACCAATCACATATGCCGGTACAGAGGGGTGGGGGCTAGTCTGACTGCAACAACCAACCACAGACACTGTCACAGAGGGAGGGCGAGGAATGCAGTGAATATGCATGAGGCTTAATGACCGGACCTGGAAGTAGTGTGACTGCAGTGTGGAGACTGGTAAGTATGATTCTCCTGCATTTTTGCCATTTTGCTTACTTTTGCACCCCCTTAGCTCTTTATTCAGGTGGCCGAAACTTGAACAGTACCATCGATTTTTCAGGGAGGTCCTTGTTAAGGGTCCGTGAACGGACACTTGTTGTTTGGTATTGACCCCAAACTTTACAGTTTAAGTTTGCCCATCACTAGTCAGGAGAGACTCTTCCAAGAGAGCCATATTTGTGCAGGTGACTCTGAAACGTAGAACAATGTATCATGACTCAAGAGTCTGATAAATCTTTCTAAAGGTCTTTTGCAGTGAAGCAGTGGTTCTGATTTGCTTCTTTAACAATCCTATGAGCAGCTCTCACTGAAATTTGGTTGGTCTTCCAGACTTTATCTTGACCTCCACTGTTCCTGTTAGCTGCTATTTCTTAATTACATTTCAAATTGAATAAATGACAACTTGAAAACGTTTTGCTATCTTCTGCTATTTAAAAGAACCCATGGCTGCTGTTTTTTGGAACAAGGTTAGAGGAGGCTGGGTTTTTATAAAGCTGTGAAATTTGCATCACATGACTTTTCCTAACAATGATAGCAATAAGAAATAATCTTAACAGGCTAATTAAGGTCTGAAACCTTGGTCAAAGTTATCTGACCACACAAGTCTCCAAGCGTACCCAAACATCTGCATTGGCCTATTCCTTTTTGTAATTTTTAAAATCTAAAACGTGAAAATATTTTTTTTACTTAAAATACAAAGGAAATGTGTTTTCTTTCACTTTACGCTTCTTAGAAATCATTTCATCTTCAACCTGCTTAACTGTTCACAAAACTAAGGGTGACAAAACTTTTACATGCCACTGTAAGATTATCTCAGCACATGAACAATTTTTTTTTAAATTAATATTTGTGGAAATTATTTTTATTCCAAGATCTATTGATTAAAATGTATCTGAGCAACAGCACCTTTAAAGCATCTATCATAAGTATTCAGTTTTGGTTTTGGAATATTGTGAATCTTATTGCTAAACATTTAAGGGTATCCAGAGGGGTGTACATAGAAATCATAGCAGAAGTCCAAATTGGGCTCCACACAAGCAAAAAAAATTGGGGGAATCACAGAAGAACATATCTCAACTTTGCAACTTTTACAAAGTAATTTTCCTCGTATTGAAGCCATTTAGAGTTCCCTCACATTAAGATATCCCATTCATTACTTCCATAAGTATGATGCAAACAGAAGTGTCCGCATACATAGTATGATACCCCCCACAGTGTTTTCTTACACAGTTCCCTACACATACAGTATGACGATACTACAGTCCACCCCCCTCACAAAGTATGATACCCCCACAGTGACCTCAACACAATATGATGCCTCTGCAGTAACCCAGAACAGTATGGAAGCACTCATCTGGTTCAGTTTCAAGTGATTTATTGTGAAGCACACATGGATGGTGAGGTGACAGCAGCAATAACGTTTCGGCCCCCAATTAGGCCTTTCTCAACACGTCACTAGGATCAGACAAGGAAATATAGTGAAAATATGTACAGTGGAACAGACATAGTATATACAGGCATACATATATACAGTATTTGCAGGATCCATTCATTAAGGCTCATGTTTATGTTTTTTAGACATATAGTTGAGCAGAGGTAACGATAGTAGATGATGTTGGTAAAACAAGAAACAAATAAAACCAGGACTCTGGAAGGGTTATACTCTAGAAAATGGGTAGGTAGAGTGGACTGGAGTAGCAAAATACCTGCTAATGATGTTAGGGGAGTAAACATCAGGTATGGAGCACTGTATGGTAAGATGAGAGCCCCCTGCACCATGGAACAGTACATCTAGGAAAGAGTAATCGTTGAGGAGACTTATCACTGGGTATATGTGTCTTTATGAGATCACTAGATTTACCTGTTGCAGGCCTATTATGCAGTGTATCTGTGCAGGCTTTGTGCTGTACCCATAGGTATGTGAAATGTTCCAGAATGCTGGAGAATTGTCTATGAGGGTATAATGGGTTTCACGTTAGCACAGTGTTATAGGTAGTTCCCCCTGGGTAGATATGGTTATATATGTATATAATGTTCCAAGGTGTACTGATATGGTGCAGGGGGCTCTCGTCTTACCATACAGTGCTCCATACCTGATGTTTACTCCCCTAACATCATTAGCAGGTATTTTGCTACTCCATTCCACTCTACCTACCCATTTTCTAGAGTATAACCCTTCCAGAGTCCTGGTTTTATTTGTTTCTTGTTTTACCAACATCATCTACTATCGTTACCTCTGCTCAACTATATGTCTAAAAAACATAAACATGAGCCTTAATGAATTGATCCTGCAAATACTGTATATATGTATGCCTGTATATACTATGTCTGTTCCACTGTACATATTTTCACTATATTTCCTTGTCTGATCCTAGTGACGTGTTGAGAAAGGCCTAATTGGGGGCCGAAACGTTATTGCTGCTGTCACCTCACCATCCATGTGTGCTTCACAATAAATCACTTGAAACTGAACCAGATGAGTGCTTGGATTCTATTATAACTACGATAGAGATCACCAGATCCTTTCTTACATAGCACCATCAACCTCCCACCACTGATTGCTGGTCATAAACGATATAGCCAGAACAGTATGGTGCACCCATAGTGACCTCAACATAGCCTTCCACACAATAGGATATCCCCCACAGAGCCTTTCATACAGTATATTGGCCCTTCATATAGTATAATGGCCCCCACACCCCTCCACACAGTATGAAAGCACCTACACAACCCAGTATGATGGCCCTAAGATACCTCTACACTGTTTGATAGACCCCAAACTATCCTATATGATAGTCCACACACAGTATAATGGCCCCTACATAGCCATTCAAACAGCATAATGGCCCCCACATAGACCTCCAAACAACATAATGGCCCCCACATAGTTCTCCATACAGTTAATGGTCCTCACACAACCCTTTAAACTGTATAATGGCACCTACAATATACTAAAAAAAAAAACATTCGCCCGTCCTCTTTCCTTTGCTGCTCCAGTCTCCATGTCATGTGTACTGAATCTCTGCAGAGTGGGTACGGCATAGTGACTTCATCGCGCCCCTTGCGTTGAGACATCAGAGTTCAGATGGAGAGGGGAAATGATGGAGGAGTGAGTGGATGGCTGTCTGTTTCATTATTTCTGAATAGGTATTCAGAAAGTATGACGACAGGCAGAAAGAGCCCCATCTAACAGGCTCCATAACATATATATGGTCTGCTGCTATAAGTGGAACACCACTGGGTATCAGGTAAATTAACATTATATACTTTTGGTTGTGACTGAACAGTAAATTCTGCAGATAACTTTAACCTTGTTAATTTACAGGCTTCTATAAAGCCTAAATGTGGTCGCTTGGTTGGATTTTCTTCAGGAGGCGAGAATCCTCATGGTGTTAAAGCTGTCACCAATGGGCAGAGATGTGCTGTTGCTCTCTGGTTCACTCTAGATCCAATGTACAGAGAACTGGTAAGTTACACAATGCACACTAAGCATGGCAATGTTAATAAAGCTAGAATATACAGCTAGTGGTGTACTTACACAGTTGCAATTGTGCAAAGGGTCATAGTATTATCTTGCTTCATGTTACCAAACATCAGTTACAACATGTATGGATCTAACTCTGCATGTCCACTGTGAGATATTGAGGCAGAAGACCTGTTTCATCCCTCAAAATGGATCTGTCACCAGATTTTACAATCCAATTAGCATAGTTTATGAAGCATATCTTATACACCTGAAGATGCTGGTGTAATTGATTTGAAAATTTATATCAGAATAGCTTTATAATTCACAAATTTAAATGAGCTGTGATGGACTCATAAAATAGTTGCATAGTTATTATTTATTTATTGGCCTTCAGCTCCATCTCGAGCCATGGCAGCTTGATGGATGAACTCTCTAAGGAAGATCAATGTTACGCGAACCTAAATTGAGGTTTTCTCCACCATTATCTTGACTGTACCAAGCCATTGGGTTGCTGGTCTTCCTCTTTGCCTTGCGCCTTCTATTCTTTCTACTATATTGTCCTTTACTAGTGATTTTTTTCTTCGTATGAAGTGTCCAAAGTAGGTAAGTCGTATCTTGATGATCCTTGCTTCAAGTGACATGTCTGGCTTGAGTTGTTTCAAAATGTATGTGTTTGTTCTCCTTGCCATCCATGGTATAGATAACATCCTTCTCCAGCATCACATTTTGAAGGCTTTGAGTCTTCTTCTGTCCTGTTTATTTATCGTGCATGTTTCACTTCCATATGTCACTACAGGCTATGTACGAGTCGTGTCTTTGCCAAAGAATTGGTCCTTGATTTGGAAGCCTTGTCATGTGACTTAACTGTTGATTTTCCAATAGCTAGTCTATTATCTTCCAGTGTCACCTCATCTTGAGTGATCATTGATCTGAGTACGTTGAAGTCCTTTGCCACTTTCACTTCATGACTGTCCATCTCAAATGTGTCCCAGTCGTACCTGGCAGTCGTCAAAATCTTTGTCTTCTTTTTGTTGAGGTGCAATCCCATGTTTGAGCTTTCCATCTTGACACTCCGTACGAAGTCCTTCATTCCATCTACACTTGTTGCTATCAGTGTTGTACCATCGGCATATCTTAGATTTTTGATGATTCTTCCACCAATTTTTATTCCGCCTTCATTTTTGGCAAGTCCAGCCTTCCTGAAAATAGCTTCTGCGTATAAATTGAAGAGAAATGGTGACAGGATGCAACCTTGTCTGACACCTTGCTTTACTTTGAACCATGCTGTGTCACCATGTGACATCCAGACTGTTGCTTCTTGGTCTATGTAATGGTTTTTAATGAGGCTGATCATATGATTCGACACACCCATATCCTTCATCGTATTCTAAACGTTTTGGTGATAACACAATTGAAGACTTTGCTGTAGTCAATGAAGTAAAATTAGAGCTTGCTGTATTCTTTGTCCTTTTCCATTATCAATATCATGTTACCAAATACATCTCTTGTTCCTCTGCCTTTTCTGAATCCTGCTTGTTCCTTTGGGAACTCTTTGTCAAAGTAAGGCTGTAGTTTCCACAATCACTGGCATCTCCCTTCTTTAGTATAGGAATAAACACAGATGTTATCCTCTCCTTTGGCCATTTACCAGTAGTCCATTTCTGTTGACACAGGCGTGTGATGACTTCGACTGCTGTTTCAGAAGACTTTATTAGCTCTATTAACAACAATAATAATAATAAAAATAATCTATATTTATATAGCACCAACATATTCCGCAGCAGTTTACAATTCAATGGTGTATATACAGATGGTCATAACAATTATATATTAAAAAAATACAATACAGTAATTAAAGTAGAGAATCAATGTAAAAAAAAATACAATACAGTAGTTAAAGCAGAGTAGCAATGTAAAAAATACACTACAATAATTAAATCAGAGTAACAATGTAAAAAATACAATACAATAAATACAGCAAAAATAAAGGTGACCCTGCTCAAAAAAAGCTTACAATCTACAATGAGATAGGGGACCCATAGGTGTCTCTATTGGAACATTGTCACATCCAGCTGCTTTGTTTTTTTCACAGATGCTTTATTACAGGAAAGACTTTTGTCTTTCAAGATGTTCGGTTTGCTATCATGTCCAGTCTCAGTCTCAGTCTCTTGTATTGCTGACTCATTTTTGTAGAGTTGCTCCATGTATCCTTTCCATCTATCCTTGATCTGTTCTGGCTTAGTTAGTTTGTTTCAGTTGGCATATTTCACATTGCCACTCTAGGTTGACATTTTCGTCGTATCTCTTCGATCCTTTGGTATGCCTTCTTGATCTTGCCTTCTGTACATATCTTCTGGTAATAAATTTCTTTGTCTGCTCGAATGGCTTTCTTTATTCTTTTACAGATGTTGCCTGCATCCTTCTTGTTACCTTTTGCTTTTGCCATTCTTCTTTATTCGATGATCTTTAGGGTCTCTTCTGTTAACCATGTGTGGGGGGGTCTCTTCTGCCTCTTGTTTATTGTCTTTCTTGCTTTTTCAGTAATGATAGTCTTTATATTTGTCCACAATTCCTCAGGCTTCCTTTTATCTGTGTCCCAGTGATTTAAATGGATTGTGCAGATCATTTAAAAAAACTTCAGTAATGTTGATCAAATCGAAAATGGAAACGACCTGTTGTTTAGTCCATTTGCGCAGCTTAACTCCAATCTTTGCTGTCAAAAGTTCATGATCAGTTCCAAAGTCAGCTCCTAGCCTTTTATTTTTTTGCAGTAATGATTGATGACTTCCATCTTTGGTAGTCAATCTAATATTTATAGGCCCATTCCAAGTTGTACATGTGTAGAATTTCCATTTGTGATGTTGGAAGAACGTTTTCATGATTGACAGTTAATTTGTCGTACAAGGGTAAATTCTTCCCGCCTAATTCCTTTCCAAGTCCAGCGTTTCCAACAATATTCCCATGTTTTCCATGACCCACTTTGGCATTTAAGTATCCAGTGATAATAATTAAGCCTTGTTTTGACGTCTTGTCGATTTCTTTTTAAATTTGATCGAAGTCCTCAAGCTCTACATCTGTTGTTGGTGAGTAGACTTTTATAATTGTGACATGGACTGGTGCTCCTTGTAGTCGTATCAAGATGACTATCATTGACTGTATTGTACTTCAGGACAGTGCCGGACAATTTTTGGTTTAGAATAAAAGCAACACCATTTCTTGTTCAGTTGTCATTGCCAAAATAGTAGACCCAATGTTCATTTGACTGAAATGTCTGAATTGAAACCATCTTAGTTCACTAATTCCGAGTAAGTTTAGTCCTGTTCTGTCCATTTCAACTTTGATGATGTCAAGTTTGCATTGATTCATGGTTCAAACATTCCACATTCCAAACTTTATGATACCTCTGCAGCTTTTGATTTTTCCTTTCAACCAAGTGATATCAGCACCTAGAAGTCGTTGTGACTTTGATCACGGTGCGTCATTAGACTTGATCGTACTCAGGTCGACCATCGACTGTCCCCCAGTAGCTTGTTGAGTGGCTTCTGACCTAGGGGTCCATCTTCCAGCAGTATATCAAATTCCTTCAGTTATACTCTTCATCAAGCATTCTTGGCATGATGCAAAAGTAGATTGCCAATCCTTTCTTCATTGCAGTAATGTGGCTCCTGTAAATGAGCCACACTGAAAAAAAAGTTGTATGTTGTCAGTATAAAACTCCTTCATTGTACATCAGTATTAACATAAAGTCCAAACACAACATCTTATTGTTTGTCAGACCCATAGGTTGCACCTCCAATTGTTAGACATTTAGTTATCAGGATCAGACTTTGGAGTTTTAGTGCAAAATTATCAAAAAAATCTTTATTTTACTCAAAATACAGCGATTCAAGCTTTTCTATAAAATAACCTTGTAACAAATTCCACAAAAATTACATACATGTCAGAGAACAATGGGGAACACAGAACATCAACCAAAATATACAAACATACAAAGGGTCAATAGATAACATATCGGTGAAAAAACTCTCCATATATGTATAGAGTAAAAAGAACTACATCATGTCAGTACTTGAGACCCATAAGTAAGCTATACAATCATATATAGACTACTGTCAAATAATGTTGCTTCACCATTAGCTATGTGCTGTGAATCGGCACTGTGCTACTCAGAATGAAATTACATAAATAATAACAGATCACTGATATAATTAAAGGCAGGCTAGTGCCCAGAAAAAAATGGAAGGGTGAACAATAGGCACATATCACAATGGTATTTATACTGACTCAGTAAAAATTCCTGAAACAGTTTTAAATAGTCCAAGTTTTTACCCATAACATTGCTATCCGCAGTTTTCAAGATGGTGAAGGACCCAGGACACAGATGACAGACAGGGGACTCCTACGCACGTTTCACCTTAGGGGGTATTAAAATGCTTTATCAGGGAGGGAGCGTCTCCTAAACCCCATAGACTACAGTCTTAAATAGTGTGCCGTATTAATCTTCAAGAATGCCTTCATCTGTTGTGTCTTGTGCACCGCTAAAGTCGGCGCATGCGCAATCGGCATCCTGCCGCGCCGGAAGTCCCGCCGGAATCTCGGAAGTGCGTCATCAATATACCCTGGCAGCATAGCAGTTGCCATAGCTCCCGAGCATGCGCACTCCCGTGTAGATGCTGGGCGGAAGAGCCAGGCGGCAATCACGGGGCCGCATGCGCACAGCGATGCACAATACCTCTTCGGAATTACTGTGGAGGGGAAACATAAACCTGCATTACAAATACATGATATTTACATTATAAACAACCTCAAACAGATCTTAATCAAATTTACACAAGAGAAATAGCAGGTAGAGGAAAATCGCTGTTATCCATGTATTGTCAGTATGAGAAATGTTCCATCCACAGTACAATGATTCCCATCTTTCATAAAGGCATTAACAATTGGATCACACAGGCAGCTTTAAGGTCACTGATGTCTATCCAGATCAATACGGGATGAAAAAGATTTTTTTCAAGAGAAAACAATTAGACATAAAACAAACAAATTCATACCAAGTGATCATGGCTTGAACATGGTGAAATGGACTGTAACTACAAAAACGGAGCATAACTGATAGTTTCGTTAAGTCCTCTGGGGACCAGGTTGTCCAATGTGGAAATCCACTTTATCTCACATTTGGCAAGCATGCCTTTCAGGTTACCCGCTCTGACCCCAGCATGGATCGCGTCTATCCCCCTGACTGTAAGACTGCTCGGGTCACAATCGTGATGCGTCTTTAAGTGGTGGGGTAGGGTTTTGAGTAGTGTAATGTCATCCACCATTCTGGCCACCTCATATACTCCTTCACTATCACTCTTAATTCTCTTGATGTTAGACCTACATACATCAAATGGCAATCACACATAGCTAAATAAATCATATATGTGGTGCTACAGGATATATACCGTATATACTCGCGTATAAGCCGAGTTTTTCAGCCCAAAAATTGGGCTGAAAAGTACCCCCCTCGGCTTATACGCGAGTCAGTGCTGTATACCGATGTATACATCGGTACATACCAATGTATACATCGGTATACAGCAGCCCCCGTAATCCAGGGCCCCCCCAGCCTGACTCCCGTCACCTGTAAAGGAAACTATACTTATCACAGTGCCGCTGTCCGCGCCCGCTCGCACCCGCTCGCAGCTGCCGTACGCGATCCTCCATCTTCATGCGTCTTCTTCCTGTTTCTGTGCTCGTCGCAGGCAATGACGTCATTCCCTGCGACGAGCACAGGAAACAGGAAGAAGAGGCATGAAGATGGAGGATCGCGTACGGCAGCTGCGAGCGGGTGCGAGCGGGCGCGGACGGCAGCGGGACACTGATAAGTATAGTTTCCTTTACAGGTGACCGGAGTCAGGCTGGGGGGGCCCTGGATTACGGGGGCTGCTGTATACTACCGCTGGGGCTGCAATATACTACCACTGGGGCTGTGTACACCACTGGGGCTGCAATATACTACCACTGGGGCTGTGGTACACCACTGGGGCTGCAATATACTACCACTGGGGCTGTGTACACCACTGGGGCTGCAATATACTACCACTGGGGCTGTATACACCACTGGGGCTGTATATTACCACTGGGGCTGCTGCTGTATACTACCACTGGGGCTGCTGGGGCTCCTATATACTACCACTGGGGCTGCTGTATACTACCACTGGGGCTGCTGGGGCTCCTATATACTACCACTGGGGCTGCTGTATACTACCACTGGGGCTGCTGGGGATGCTACATACTACCACTGGGGCTGCTGTATACTACCACTGGGGAGGCCTGTATACCACTGGGGGACCCCTGTATACCACACTGCTGGGGGCTGTATACCTGTGCTGAGGTCCACCCTTATACACGAGTCAATAGGTTTTTCCAAATTTTTGGGGCAAAAGTAGGGGGGTCGGCTTATACACGGGTCGGCTTATACACGAGTATATACGGTAATATTTGATATTAAAAATTCTGAGCTCATCACTTGAGTGAAAGGAGGGAGTGTGAAGAACATTGGGACAAGCAGAATAGTGGTCACAGGGGAAGAAGCCAAGTCGCTGGGTACGAGGGCCAAAAGGTAAAGTTTTCTCAGGTACGTAATGACTGCTTACTAGCAGGTCTTTTAAATTTCGTGCTCGCCTTACAGTGATTAGTGGTTTATCAGGAATGGTCTGTGCCAGGACAGGATCGTGTTAAGTATAGACCAATGAGAGGAGAGAATTCTCCTCATGGTCTCCCATTCTTGATTGAATGTACCAATAAACCTAATCTTACTGTCACTAATACCCTTAGGTTTATTACGGTATTGTAGCAGTTCCTGTCTTTGTGTACTCTTGGCTCTCTGATACGTTTTATCAAACAGTGACCTCTCTAAGCTCGCTCAATGAAGCGATTACGCAAATTGCTTGCCTGTGCCTCAAACCCTTAATGGGTTAAACAAATGCACCACATCCGAAGGTATTGGCCGGTCAGGACGGCTCTGATAGTGGATTGCGTATATGTGGAGGATGCATGCAGAAATTAGTTAATGGAAGTCTCCTTTCTAAACACATCCATTTGGATCACTCTGCATGCATCCAACTTGAACTTAATGTCCAAAAAATTAATGTTTGTGGAACTATATTTGAACGTCAACCTATGTTCATATTGTTGACGTTCAGTTTTCCCACAAACTCCTTGAGCTGCCCCGCAGTGCCCTGCCACAAAATCAAAATATCGTTTTTATAACGGATCCAGCACTGTCATCTGAGTCCTGGGTCCTTTACCATCTGGAAAACTGCGGATAGCGGTGTTATGGGTAAAAGCTCTAACTATTTAAAACTCTTTCAGGAATTTTTCCTGAGTCAGTATAAATTCTATTGTGATATGTGCCTATTGTTCATCCTTCCGTTTTTTCTGGGCACTATCCTGCCTTTAATTATATCAGTGATCTGTTATTATATATGTCATTTTATTTCGAGTAGCACATTGCCTATACACAGCACAGCACATAGCCCATGGTGAAGCAACATTTTTTGACACTAGTCTACATATGATTGTATAGCTTACTTATGGGTCTCAAGTATTAGCATGGTGTGTTTCTTTTTACTCTATACATACAGTTAGGGCCAGAAATATTTGGACAGTGACACAAGTTTTGTTATTTTAGCTGTTTACAAAAACATGTTCAGAAATACAATTATATATATAATATGGGCTGAAAGTGCACACTCCCAGCTGCAATATGAGAGTTTCCACATCCAAATCGGAGAAAGGGTTTAGGAATCATAGGATCAAGTAATTGGACAATGGACTGCAATTAACTCTGAAGGCGTCTCCCTCGTTAACCTGTAATCAATGAAGTAGTTAAAAGGTCAGGGGTGGATTCCAGGTGTGTGGTTTTGCATTTGGAAGCTGTTGCTGTGACCAGACAACATGCGGTCAAAGGAACTCTCAATTGAGGTGAAGCAGAACATCCTGAGGCTGAAAAAAAAGAAAAAATCCATCAGAGAGATAGCAGACATGCTTGGAGTAGCAAAATCAACAGTTGGGTACATTCTGAGAAAAAAGGAATTGACTGGTGAGCTTGGGAACTCTAAAAGGCCTGGGCGTCCACGGATGACAACAGTGGTGGATGATCGCCGCATACTTTATTTGGTGAAGAAGAACCCGTTCACAACATCAACTGAAGTCCAGAACACTCTCAGTGAAGTAGGTGTATCGGCCTCTAAGTCAACAGTAAAGAGAAGACTCCATGACAGTAAATACAAAGGGTTCACATCTAGATGCAAACCATTCATCAATTCCAAAAATAGACAGGCCAGAGTTAAATTTGCTGAAAAACACCTCAAGAAGCCAACTCAGTTCTGGAAAAGTATTCTATGGACAGATGAGACAAAGATCAACCTGTACCAGAATGATGGGAAGAAAAAAGTTTGGAGAAGAAAGGGAACGGCACATGATCCAAGGCTCACCACATCCTCTGTAAAACATGGTGGAGGCAACGTGATGGCATGGGCATGCATGGCTTTCAATGGCACTGGGTCACTTGTGTTTATTGATGACATAACAGCAGACAAGAGTAGCCGGATGAATTCTGAAGTGTACCGGGATATACTTTCAGCCCAGATTCAGCCAAATACTGCAAAGTTGATTGGACGGTGCTTCATAGTACAGATGGACAATGACCCCAAGCATACAGCCAAAGCTACCCAGGAGTTCATGAGTGCAAAAAAGTGGAACATTCTGCAATGGCCAAGTCAATCACCAGATCTTAACCGCAATTGAGCATGCATTTCACTTGCTCAAATCCAGACTTAAGACGGAAAGACCCACAAACAAGCAAGACCTGAAGGCTGCGGCTGTAAAGGCCTGGCAAAGCATTAAGAAGGAGGAAACCCAGCGTTTGGTGATGTCCATGGGTTCCAGACTTAAGGCAGTGATTGCCTCCAAAGGATTCGCAACAAAATATTGAAAATAAAAATATTTTGTTTGGGTTATGTTTATTTGTCCAATTACTTTTGACCTCCTAAAATGTGGAGTGTTTGTAAAGAAATGTGTACAATTCCTACATTTTCTATCAGATATTTCTGTTCAACCCTTCAAATTAAACGTTACAATCTGCACATGAATTCTGTTGTAGAGGTTTCATTTCAAATCCAATGTGGTGGCATGCAGAGCCCAACTCGCGAAAATTGTGTCACTGTCCAAATATTTCTGGCCCTAACTGTACATGGAGAGTTTTTTCACTGATGGGCCCTTTGTATGTTTGTATGTTCTGGTTGATGTTCTGTGTTCCCAATTTTTGTCTGACATGTATGTAATTTTTGTGGAATTTGTTACAAGGTTATTTTATAAAAAAAAAAAAGCTTGAATCACTGTATTTTGAGTAAAATAAAGATTTTTTTGATAATTTTGCACTAAAACTCCAAAGTCTTCTCCTGTTAATTCATTGTACATCATCCTGCTGCCAACGATGGTACTGATGATCAAAAAAAGACCCTCTTTTCCTGGGGTCTCCCACCTGGACTTAGGGAGACTTAGCCCTAGGCAAGAGTACCTGGATCTGATCTACTTACATAATTGCGTTATGTTGTCTGGCATCCACTTCTGTCTGAATGTCTCCAAATCCCACAAACCAACCGGAAGTACACCATATTGGGAAACCGAAGTGATGAGTCTCCCAATATGCCGCCGCTGCATTCCCGTCCGACACCCCCCTGCACCAACCTTTACAGCCCGATCATCCCTGCCCGGTCCTAACACTCCCCTCTCCCACAAACCTGTTGGCGCAACCCAGTGCACGCTCCCCATCACCTGCTACCAGCAGTCTTACTAGCATTACTTTTCTCTCCTCACACCCTGTGTTACCGCTTGGAATGGCAACACCGGGCGGAGGGGAGACCAGTGTTTGTGTGCGTACATATATGTGTGTATGTGTGTGTTTATATATGTGTATATAAGTATAGTGTATGTGTATGTGTGTGTATATGTGTATGTATGTGTGTATTAATATACTGTATGTGTGTGTATGTGTACATAAACAGAAACAAAGCTGCACAGCATTCAAGATATAGTGTGAACTGGTGCAAGCTGCGATGCTGGAACAAACAACCAGAAAAAATTCAATGCAGCATTGCATCATGAAAGGGGCTGGGCAACCGGTATGACACAATTTTAGCCCCGCCCCTTTCATGACGCTGCCAGGCTCTCAGCACTGCAGCAAGCCGAGAGGGGGCGTGCATAATTACAAAGCGGGTGGAGGGAGCAGCAGACAGGCCCACCTTTTGAGACTTTTTCAGAAAGAGAACTCACACAGGACGAGGTAAATATAACCTCTTTTCTCTACTTTACAAAATCGTTTTTTTCTGTAATAGGGATGGCTAGAAATGATAAGAGGGGGTGCAGGGACAGGTATAAAGATGCGAGGGGGTCAGTTTGTGGGGTCAGGTTCCCTTTAATGAAAGAAAACCCCACAATGGTCACATAAATAACTTGAACCTGACAAATGTAATAATAAATAAAAAATGTATGAAAATGAACAAATGAAACTCACATTGCTTTTCAACCCTGCTTCCACAGAATTTAAAAAGCATTTAAAATCATGAAATAGGCCTTGACAGAAATGATGGCACCCCTAAAATAATGTGACAAAAGGGACATGTTAAATTGAGGTATGTCCACTAATAAGCATCACAGGTGTCTACCTTTTTATAATCAGTTAGTGGGCCTGTATATAAGACTACAGATACTCACTGTACTGTTTGGTGACATGGTGTGTACTACACTCAACATGGACCAGAGGGAGCGAAGGAAAGAGTTGTCTCAGGAGCTTAGAAAGAAAATTATTGACAAGCATGTTAAAGGTAAATGTTATAAGACCATCTCCAAGCAGCTTGATGTTCCTGTGACTACAGTTGCATATATTATTCAGAAAGTTAAGATCCATGGGACTGTAGCCAATCTCCCTGGATGTGGCCGCAGGAGGAAAATTGATGACAAGTCAAAGAAATAGATAATATGAATGGTAACAAAAGAACCCAAAAAAACTTCTTAAGAGATTAAAAGTGAAAGTCAAGCTCAAGTAACATCTGCGTAAGATCGCACCATCCGTCATTGTTTGAGCCAATGTGGAATTCATGGGACACGACCAAGGAGAACCCCGTTGTTGAAAAAAAATCATAAAAAAGCCAGACTGGAATTTGCCAAACTACATGTTGACAAGCCACAAAGCTTCTAGGAGAATCTCCTATGCACAGATTAGACAAAAATTGAACTTTTTTGGCAAGGCACATCAGCTCTGTGTTCACAGATGGAAAAAATGAAGCATATCAAGAAAAGAAATCTGTCCCTACTGAGAAACATGGAGGAGGCTCTGTTATGTTCTGGGGCTGCTTTGCTGCATCTGGCACAGGGTGTCTTGAATCTGTGCAGGGTACAATGAAATCTCAAGACTATCAAGGGATTCTAGAGAGGAATGTGCTGCCCAGTGTCAGAAAGCTTGGTCTCAGTCACAGGTCATGGGTCTTGCAACAGGATAATGACCCAACACACACACACTAAAAGCACCCAAGAATGGCTAAGAGGAAAACATTGGACTATTCTGAAGCAGCCTTCTATGAGCCCTGACCTAAATCCTATCGAGCATCTTTGGAAAGAGCTGAAACATGCCATCTGGAAAAGGCAACCTTCAAATACGAGACAACTGGATCAGTTTGCTCTTGAGGAGTGGGCGAGAATACCTATCGAGAGGTGCAGACGTCTCCTTGACAATTACAGGAATCGTTTGATTGCAGTGATTGCCTCAAAAGGTTATGCAACAAAATATTAAGTACCGTAAGCGGAACCATCATTTCTGTCCAGGCCTATTTCATGAGTTTTATTTTTTTTTTAAATTCTGTGGAGCAGGCTTGAAAAGCAATGTCTGACTTTCATTTCTTCATTTTCATAGATTTTATATTTATTATATCTTTTGTCAGATTCAATTTATGTCTGTGACCATTGTGGGTTTTTCTTTCATTAAATCAGGGTTATCAACAATATTGACCACGTGTATGTATGTAAATATATATACATATATACACATAGCAGGTCATGTGATGCTGCAGGTCCCCATATACACACACACACACGTATATGCACACGCATATGCACGTATATACACACATATGCAGGTCACGTGACGCAGCAGGGACACACACACACATGCAAATGTACACACATAAACACACACATATGCACACACATACACAGAAACAAATGGCTGGTCATGTGACGTGATGAGGACATACATAAATAAACATACAGTATATATACAAACACGGTGGATCACATGATGCAGAGGGCCCATATATACACATACATAGACACATGTACACACGTATACACACACGCTGCGGGTCGCTTGATACAGCGGGGATACACACATATACACATATATATACACACACAGATACACACCCAACGGGTCATGTCACGGGGCAGGGACACACAAATACATATATACACACATGCATACTTACTCGGCCGCCATTATTGGACACTCGTTTATACAGAGATGGCGGCGGCGTGATGCGTCACACTACCCCATTGCAATATTACAGTAATTACAGGAGGAACATGGTGGGTGCTAATACAGTGGATAATGAGGGGTCTCTGTCTATTTTGTATGTAATAAAAGATTTCACTCTTTGTGTCTTTTTTTTTCTCTACTGAAGGAATTGCTAATGGCCAGCTGTCATACTGGTAGGGCTTGTCGTCAACTGCCAAAAAAGCTGACATCAACCTCTTTATTACACAGTCTGCCACCACTACATGGCAGCTGGAAGAGTGGGGTAACCACCAGCTTTAGCATTTCTCATGGAGGTGCCAATTCTGGGGCGACTGGTGACTGCAATTTTTCAGTGTGGGGGCCCAGAACACTTGGGCCTTACCACACTGAGTATTCCAGCCCCCAGATGCTTGGGTTACCTTGGCTGGCAATAAAAAATGCAGCAAAGCCCATGCAAATTTTTTTTTTGTAATTATTTAAATAACTAAAAAAAATAAAGGCCCTCCTGTTTTTTCATTGCCAGCAAAGGTAACACCAGGCTGCGGGATTGGCAGCCAGTAGCTGCTTGGTTTACCTGCACTGGCAATAGAAAATGCATCGAAGCCCTACACTTTTTTTTTACTAGGAAAATAAACACTTTAGTAATAAAAATACACACAGAATCAGGTAAGTAAAAATATGTTTACTTACATACATTACACACAGGGAGGAGAGTGCATGGGGGAACACAGCTCAATGAAGAGAGCACATGAGGGGAGAAGACAGCACAGGGGGGAGAGAGACAGTACATAGGGAGGAGAAACAGCACACCAGGGGGAAGAGCGTAAGGAGATAATTCATTGGAGAGAGCACACGAGGGGAGAGTGCACAGGGGGAAGACAGCTCAAAGGAGAGAGCACATGTGGGAGAGCGAGAGCAAGCAGGTAGAGAGCGTAAGGAGGAAGAGAGAGTGCACAGGGGGGAGAGATGGCCACTGAACTTGCCCCAATCATGCCGTCACCACTGCTGTCATATCGGGCCTCCATCTAGTATATATATATTTATGTTATTAAATATATATATATATATATATAAAGCATATGTGATAAAAGACCATACTTTTCACATTCACAATTATTTAACCTGTGTAGGAAATGTGGGCCCATATGATTGTTTTTCTCACTATCTGACATGAAATCAGAATAAGCCTTTCCCATTTTAGGTCAATTAGGATGACCAAAAATGTTAATATTTGCCAAATGCCACAATAATGAGAGAGAGAGAGCGAGAGAGAGAGAGAGAGAGAGAGAAAATGTTTTAAGGCAGTTTTATTACTTTCTACAAAGTCACAAGTTCACATACATTTCATTAGTATTTGGTACCATTGCCTATACACTGTATGACATTTTGGACATCCTTACACAAGCTTTTCACAATAGTTGGTAGGAATTTAGGCTTTGAAGCGTCTTTCTTTTTGTTTGAAACGTAACAATGGTCATTATGGCCAAACAGTTCAATTTTAGTTTCGTCAGTCCACAGGGGCATGTCTCCGAATATATAGGTCTTTGTTTCTGTGTGCATTTGGAAAAATGTATCTGGCTTTTTTATGTTTCTTTTGGAGAATTGGCTTCTTCCTGGCTGAGTGGCCTTTCAGCTCATGTTGAAATAATACTAGTTGCACTGTGGATAATGACACAATCTTACCAGCTTTGCCATCATCTTAACAAAGTCTTTTGCTTTTGTTCTTGGATTGATAATCACATGTCGGACCAAGCACATTCATTTCTGGAACACAGAACCTGTTCAGAATGTTTTTAAGCTACTGAAATAATAAAAAAAAGTACAATAACAGTTTGGTATTGTCTTTATCTCCCTGCCTTTGAGAATAATGTTGCCAGGTTACGTTGACTACACAATTCATGCTGTAAAACTGATACCCAATAAGCAATGACAGTCACGTTTTTTACCATTTCACTTTACTTTATTTTTTTTCTTATTTCTCAGAACATTATATGATAAAATGAATAGTATCAAACAAAACTACAACTCACCTCATCATAAAAAAACAAGCCCTCAAACGGCATGGAAAAAATAAGAGTTTTTGAAGAATAGAAGAGAAAACATAAGTGCAAAACTAAAAATTTGGTGTATCCATAAGTGGTTAACCTATCTAAAAAAAGGGAATCGGTCATGTTAAAAAAACACTATTAATTTGCAGATGTGGGGTTAATCTGCTGGTTAGTAATATTTTAAAGCTGCGCAGTTGCTGCACTGAAAGCCTGGCTACTAGGAGGGCTTTATTGCTCCTGGCAGCCTTTGGATTTCAGTCATAGAGGTGTGGCCAATGCAGCTTCAGCTACTGCTTATTGAATGGCAGCTGTAACTAGCCCTGACACTGGCTGAAAGTTATTGATGCACTGATACACTGCTTGGCCGGTTGTCAATCAGTGCCGGGGCTTGGTTACAGCGGCTGTTCACTATCTACTGAGTGGTGGTTGTAGGTGCACTGACCTACCTATAACTGAAAGCTATCTGGAGGAATAAACTTACTTTCCCCTTGGTAAACATACTTTCTTTGCAGTGGTCGCACAGGTTTAGAACACAAACAACCTGCAGATTAACCCAAGGTCAATAGCATTTTATGACATGAAAAGTTCCCTTTTAAGCTCACTAGTTTCATAGGGCTGAAGGAACATCCTCATGCAGCCTCTTCATCTCTGTTTTCTGATATGACCAGAATTATATAAAAGTCTTATCTTATGGGTCTTTCGAGTCTTACCATTTTTGACTATCTCCAGTGGGGGGTTCCACCTCTTGCTTTTGCTGCACTCCATTTGTCTGTATGTTGTATTTATGTTCGAGGGTAAGGATTCTTGCTTGCTATGGTTTCCTGTGATTTCGATGAGTGTCCCTATCTCTTATAATATTCATTCTCTTCCTTCTTTCCCCTTCCAGGAGCGACTGCAGGCAGATGAGGTCATACGATCACTAAGCCAGGATAGTAAAGGAAGAAATGAAGAAACAAATATTAATCCCAAGGATGAGTTATAACAAGGAATATTTAATGATAAAGTATTTATTGTTAATAATCTTATTAGAATGGTTTTATTTTTGTACAAAGAATAAAATGTAATTTAAATAATGAAAAGAAAAAGGAGCTTTGAATCCCCCCTGAAGAGTTTACCTATTTATATATGTTACTGTATTGATTCTGTTCTCTGGAATTCACTACTGAGCATTGTACTGTACCGCTGTTGCCAGATTAATATTCATTCCATGACAAGTTCTCTTCATCTACATATTCTGCTACTGGAAAAACCTTGTAAGTGTCTAGTACACATTATACATTGTAGATTTGTGTATTTCAGCAGCTTTGTATTTATTTATCGATAAAGCATAAAGAATATATTTATTTTGTACAAAATAAAAGTCTGTAAAAAGCCAAACAATATTGGTTATTGAAAGAGCCTTTTATGTCCATTGTCTAGTAATATATTACTTTGCCAAATGACCTCTTTACATTTGCAAATTCACAAGGGAAGCAAAATAAATGTGTCTTCACATCTTCTCCATCGGCTCTTGCCTATTCATTTAAACTACGGTATATGTCTATAGACAATTCTGGGATGCCTTAACAGAAGCACACAGTCTAGATGACGTGAAGTCATTATCGCCCTCTACTCCTCTATGGTCAGCCCTCATCTGGAATACTGTGTCTAGTTCTGGGCACCACATTTTAAAAAAGACATCAACAAACTGGACCAAGTTCAGATAAGAGCGATCAGAATGGTGACTGGTCTACAAATCATGCCATATGAGGGATGGTTACAGAATTTGGGAATGTTTAGCTTGCAAAAAAGAAGATTGAGAGGAGACTTAATAGCTGTCTACAAATATCTCAAAGGCTGTCACACTGTAGAAGGATCAGCTTTATTCTCATTTGCACAAGGAAACACTAGAAGCAATGTGATGAAACTGAATGGGAGGGGACACAGATTAAAAACTTTTTGACAGTGAGGCTGATCAGCTAATGGAACTGGCTGCCACGAGAGGTGGTGAGTTCCCCTTCAATTCAAGTCTTCAAACAGGCTGGACAGACCACTGTTTAGGATGCTTTAGTGAATCCTGCTTTGAATAGGGGGTGGATTAGATCATCAGGGGTCCCTTCAAACTCAACCATTTTATAATTCTACCTAACAATTTTATACATTTTTTTTGTTCCCAGGTGTTGTGTGTTTTCCTAATTCATTATACCTAAAATGAATAGAAAAAGTTTATTATTCCTCATAAACTTTGCTTTTATGGTCAGCATAATGATATTTTGAAATGTATCTATTTTTAAGAATATTCGTGAAAAAGTCAGTGCTGGGTATAGGTTTCGAGAAGCCTCTGGAACTGAGGGAAATATCAAGAAGTTTCTAGAACTGTCCAAAAGTGTTTATAGCATTATAAATATAGTTATCTTAAAGTAACCATTTCATTTGCTATTCTGCTGAGTAAGTGAACCAGTGTACAAGGCTACAATTACCGTATATACTCGTGTATAAGCCGAGTTTTTCAGCACAAAAAATGTGCTGAAAAGTCCCCCCTCGGCTTATACACGAGTATATACGGTAATAATAAAAAAAAAAAAAATATACAGCCCCCCCGTGGTATACCGGGCCCCCCTGTGGCAACCTGTAAAGGAAGCGATGATTATACTTATCGGGTCGCCGACGCCGACGCCGCCGCTCTGTCACCGTCCGTCACCGCGCTCCTCCTGGTCTTCATGCTTCCTTCACCGTCGCACAGGAAATGACGTCATTTTCTGTGCGCCGATGAAGGAAGCATGAAGACGGGAAGGAGCGCGGTGACGGACGGTGACAGAGCGGCGGCGTCGGCGTCGGCGACCCGATAAGTATAATCATCGCTTCCTTTACAGGTGGCCACAGGGGGGGCCCGGTATACCAGGCGGGAGGGCTGTATACAGCCGGGTACCGCTGTATACAGCGGGGGCTGCTTTATACAGCGGGGGCTGCTGTATACCCCTCTGGGGCTGCTAAATACCCCTCTGGGGCTGCTGTATACCCCTCTGGGGCTGCTGTACACCCCTCTGGGGCTGCTATATACCCCTCTGGGGCTGGGGCTGCTATATACCCCTCTGGGGCTGGGGCTGCTGTATACAGCTCTGGGGCTGCTGTATACAGCGCTGGGGCTGCTGTATACCCCTCTGGGGCTGCTATATACCCCTCTGGGGCTGCTATATACCCCTCTGGGGCTGGGGCTGCTGTATACCCCTCTGGGGCTGCTATATACCCCTCTGGGGCTGCTATATACCCCTCTGGGGATGGGGCTGCTGTATACCCCTCTGGGGCTGCTGTATACAGCTCTGGGGCTGCTGTATACCCCTCTGGGGCTGCTGTATACCCCTCTGGGGCTGCTATATACCCCTCTGGGGCTGCTATATACCCCTCTGGGGCTGCTATATACCCCTCTGGGGCTGCTGTATACCCCTCTGGGGCTGCTGTATACCCCTCTGGGGCTGCTATATACCCCTCTGGGGCTGCTATATACCCCTCTGGGGCTGCTGTATACCCCTCTGGGGCTGCTGTATACCCCTCTGGGGCTGCTATATACCCCTCTGGGGCTACTGTATACCCCTCTGGGGCTGGGGCTGCTGTATACCCCTCTGGGGCTGCTGTATACAGCTCTGGGGCTGCTGTATACCCCTCTGGGGCTGCTATATACCCCTCTGGGGCTGGGGCTGCTATATACCCCTCTGGGGCTGGGGCTGCTGTATACAGCTCTGGGGCTGCTGTATACAGCGCTGGGGCTGCTGTATACCCCTCTGGGGCTGCTATATACCCCTCTGGGGCTGCTATATACCCCTCTGGGGCTGGGGCTGCTGTATACCCCTCTGGGGCTGCTATATACCCCTCTGGGGCTGCTATATACCCCTCTGGGGCTGGGGCTGCTGTATACCCCTCTGGGGCTGCTGTATACAGCTCTGGGGCTGCTGTATACCCCTCTGGGGCTGCTGTATACCCCTCTGGGGCTGCTATATACCCCTCTGGGGCTGCTATATACCCCTCTGGGGCTGCTGTATACCCCTCTGGGGCTGCTGTATACCCCTCTGGGGCTGCTATATACCCCTCTGGGGCTGCTATATACCCCTCTGGGGCTGCTGTATACCCCTCTGGGGCTGCTGTATACCCCTCTGGGGCTGCTATATACCCCTCTGGGGCTACTGTATACCCCTCTGGGGCTGGGGCTGCTGTATACCCCTCTGGGGCTGCTGTATACAGCTCTGGGGCTGCTGTATACCCCTCTGGGGCTGCTATATACCCCTCTGGGGCTGCTGTATACCCCTCTGGGGCTGCTGTATACCCCTCTGGGGCTGCTATATACCCCTCTGGGGCTACTGTATACCCCTCTGGGGCTGCTGTATACAGCTCTGGGGCTGCTGTATACAGCTCTGGGGCTGCTGTATACCCTCTGGGGCTGCTATATACCCCTCTGGGGCTGCTGTATACCCCTCTGGGGCTGCTGTATACAGCTCTGGGGCTGCTGTATACCCCTCTGGGGCTGCTGTATACAGCTCTGGGGCTGCTATATACCCCTCTGGGGCTGCTATATACCCCTCTGGGGCTGCTGTATATACCACTGGGGAGGCTACTGTATACTACCACTGGGGAGGCTGCTGTATACTACCACTGGGGAGGGCCTGTATACCACACTGCTGGGGGCTGTATACCTGTGCTGGGGTCCACCCTCGGCTTATACACGAGTCAATAGGTTTTCCCAGGTTTTGGGGGCAAAAGTAGGGGGGTCGGCTTATACACGGGTCGGCTTATACACGAGTATATACGGTAATTTAAATGGCATAAAGAGGTTGCATATCTGGCAAACACATTTTGCTACGTCTGTGGCAATTTATAAAGACGAGCAAAAAATACTCAGTGAAAACATCTGATGTGTGAGACCTATAAAGAATACTTTGGCATGCCTGGTGTGGATCAAGATAGTGGGCACCTCATTTCACGTCTGAGCACTTCAAAAAAACCAAATCTTGAAGGTAAGTAGACAACTGCTGCTCTCTTAGATGGCAATTTTTATTTTTATTTGTAAAATTTTTAGATCTTTGAACCTGTAAAAGAGCTCTAAGGCTACTTTCACATTTGCGTTCCGCTTCCCAGCGTTCTGCGGAGGGGAGCCGCAATGTGAGCGCAGCACCGCAAGCCCTTATCTTTATAATGGGAACGTACGGTGCTACGCTTGACTGCGCATGACCGTGCGCACCCATTCACTCCCACACGTGATCTGTGCGCAGGCGGATGCCTGCGCACAAATCACCCAGTCTCGTCCACACCAGAAATGCAACATGAAATGCAACACGTGTGGGAGTGAATGGGTGCGCACGGTCATGCGCAGTCAAGCGCAGCACCGTGCGCTCCCATTATAAAGATAGGGGCTTGCGGAGCTGCGCTCACATTGCGGTTCCCCTCCGCAGAACGCTGCGGAGGGGAACACAAATGTGAAAGCACCCTAATTAAGAGGGTTTTTTTCACAAGTTTCAATGTTTTAGCAAAATATACAATACAACATATGCACTGTGTTAATATCTTATATGTCACTAGTAATGTACAAAATAAATCAAATTCACTTTTATTTGCTTACAGGAGGGTCCATGGGAGAAAAGAGGGTCATGCCTTTTGCTATCTCAAGAATTTGGCGTAAATAAATAAACTCTAAAAAGAGGAGAGAAAGCGCAATAGGGTTTTATCTTTATGACAATTATGTCGCACAAACGTTTGACACTGCTCACCTGGGGCGGTTTTGTCACCTACAACTGGTATGAAGGTATATTATGGCTGCCACAGAATCCACACTCCACTTGCAAACAGTAGGGGCTAAGAATGAAAATGGTGAACTGGACTGTGCTTCCTGGATCCACGCTGCTCATACAATGAAACGGGGTGATACCACAGTTATCGTGAAATGATGGCTTCCATTCCAATCCTTCTGAAGCGTTTCATAGTTACAGCCCAACTCCTTCCTCAGGGAGCCAACATAGTACCATTTAGCGTAAACTGACTGACCACTCAACGAATTGCGACTTTTGAATGGTGGACCCTAGTAAATGTTGAACTGACAAAAACACATCCATCGGACCAGTACAGCACTGCCCTGAGCGCCCATTACCAACTCATCCAAACAGAGATCAAATACATGCAGGAAAAAGCAGTACGTCAGACACAAGGGAAGAAGTTTAAGATCCTGGTACACAGGATCTGTTGAAGAGTAAGCACTACTCGAAACGGGCTCCGTCATCCCTGCATCTCCCTCCCCGCACCCTCCACCTGATGTAATACTGCGACTGGAATAAACATACCTGTCTTCACCGGTCCAATGAGTGCCGCCTTCTTCTTTCTTTATGGAGATTTAAGATACTGATTTTCATTTTTTAGATGCAGCTGAAGAACGGAAGCCATACATACTACCCTAACAAAAAAAGACCTCAACAATGTGATAAGAGTCCTTGCTCTCACAAAGTTCAACACTGAACTTCTAACATCAAGGCTCAAGCAATGGAACTTATAAGATGATGAAAGTGTCCAAGTCACAGATCAGAGGAATCGTAACCAAACTTTTTGCAACTTTAGCCAGACTGTGTTTCTGCAACAATGTGGCTGGTCAATTTAAGGTTATAGGAATCACCTGCAACCCCAAGGAGTGGAACATGTTCATTGATAGTTCATGCAGGGGCCTCAAAGCTGTGCTTCAAAATGGGGACAAGTATTTGTCTCTTTCTGTGGCTCACTTGGTGCACCTGAACGAGGAATATATAAGTTTCAAGAGGATGGTAGGTGAGTATGGCTATAAGGTTATCAAAGATTTTAAAATGGTGTCATTCCTGATGGGCCTCCAAGGCAGCTTTACTAAGTATCTTTGCTTTCTTTGCCTTTGGGACAGCTGGAATACTCAAGGCAACTATCTCATGGAGGATTGGCTTTAGCAAACAGAGTTCTCTGTGGGGAAGAACAACGTAAAGGCACTGGTGGACCTCCACAAGGTGCTGACGCCACTACTACACATCAAGTTAAGGCTCAATAAACAATTTTGTGGTTCTTAATAAGGAGTCAACTGCTTTAAAGTACCTCTAAGATCTTTTCCCTAAGCTGTCTGAGACAAAGCTGGTGTCTTCATAGGACCACAAATCAAAAAGATCATAGTGTCCAGCAACTTTCCCAAGAGGATGAATAGGAAGCCGTTTGGACTAGTTTTGACGCAGTGATTCACGGCTTCCTAGGCAATCACAAGGTTAAAACCTATGCACATTTGGTACGGACTGATAAACAGCTATGCTGCAATGGGCTGCAGGATGTAATTAAAAGTCCATAGCCTTGTTGACCATCTTGATAAATTCGAAGAGAACATGGGAGCTTATTCAGAGGAGCAAGGTGACCGCTTTCACCAAGACATAATGAACTTTGAATGCAGATAACATGGACAAAATGACAAGAACTTGCTGGGAGACTATATTTGGGGACTGATTTGTGAATGTGATATACAATACAGTGACACATCCAAAATATTATACTCATATTTGGGCTATTATATGTAGCATTGATCAATTTTAATTATACTGATACATTTGTCATTAAATGTTGATTCTTTCTATGATGAAACACAACCCCATTAAAAAACTAAAATTGTGTAACATTGAGTCAAACTGATGGGAGACTGCAATGCTATGAGCTAAATAACACAAACATGTATTTTGACGTGATAGCTTGCTATAATGTATCTATGCAGATATAATGGGGCACACACAATATGTCAGTGCTTTACAATAACAGTTTAATATTCACAGTACTCCCGACACACGGAGGTTATATCTGATCTACAGTAGTTCATCTGATGACATTTTTTTTGCATAATATGTAAGCAAAAAAGGGACAGATTTATTGATAGTTTACTATGGAGATAGGAGTGCACATGCTTCAGGAGATGTAGTACTAGGTGCTACCCCACTCAGTGGTAAAAGGGAAGCATATGGGAGAAAAAGAACCACTGTATAGACGGGAGTGCACACTTTAGTGAGGTATTTTTATTTTCTTTTTTCAAAATTTGCAAGTGGCAGTACAACAACAGAGTATAAATAAAAACTATTAAAACAGTTACTGGGTTAGTTTGTCACCCACCCAAACATACTCCTGCCTATGGTAGTCGGCAGGAGGGATCAATTATAAACAATAGGCAAACCATCAATGTAATCTCCTTATACAGACAGTAATTGAAAAACAGCAAGAGTGTAGAAAATTACTATATAATTAAGCTTAGAGGTGAGTTAAGGTACTGTCACACGTGGCGATGTCGCATGCGACATCGCCGAAAAGTGACGTAACAGCGATATCGCGGGCGATACACAGCGCGACGCAACTGCAAATTATCGCTGGTCGCAGGTTGACAGGTTTATGAACATGTTCATAAACCTGTCAACCTGTGACCAGCGATTAGGCTGGATCTCGCCGTCTGACACTGTTGGCGGCGCGATCCAGCCTATATCGCAGCGTTGCTGAGGATCACTCGCTGGGCTGAGCGCAGCCCAGCGAGCGGCGGCTCCGCCTGCATCGCCGCCGCGTCACCGGCAACGTCGCTTCCGACATCGCAGGCCAGAATCGCCACGTGAGACACCACCTTTAGGGAACATATCTGGGGCATTCATAATACATCAGATAGTTAGTGTGGTGCTACTTATTAGACTAATGAGCCTAGTTCCTTCAATCTGCCCCACATGCATATGCAGGGGCAGACGAAGCCTGTTTGGGTGATACGTGTCTGGCCGCTCACCGCACCCCAATCACCATAGGATTATATCAGTCCTGGTGGGGTCCACAATAGGTAACAACTTATAGGGTGGCTACTGGAAGCAGCAAATGGTGCATATTTATTGTGCTCTGCATAGAGGTATATGTAAAGGCTTTGACCAACTGCATGTGGGGCACATTGAAGGAGCTAGGCTCATCAGCCTTATAAGTAGCACCACACTAACTGTTTGATGTATTATGAATGCCTCAGATATGTTCCCTAAAGTGCCCGTCACACACATCATTGTCGCCAGCGGTCTGATCGCTGGCGACATTGGTGGCTGATCGCTGGTGAGTTGTCACACAGGCAGACTCACCAGCGATCAGTGGACCAGCGACATCGTGGAAATGATTTAAATATCGTTTCCATGATGTCTTGCTCCCGCTGCCAGGCTACCGTTAACGGGAGCAAGCTGGTATCCATGGTAAACTGTGGGTATCTAGGCAGCGCGCGCTGCCCCTTTACTCACCTCTAAGCACCTTCCAAATCCTCGAATCCCTTGGTATCACCGACCTCGCCCTCAATTGGATCTCACTTTACGGACCGCACCTTCAGCGTCACCCACTCCCACACCTCTTCCTCGTCCTACCCCCTTACTGTCGGCGTCCCCCAGGGATCGGTACTGGGACCGCTACTTTTCTCCATCTACACTATTGGCCTAGGTCAACTCATTGAGTCCCATGGCCTCCAGTACCATCTCTACGCTGATGACACCCAGATCTACCTCTCCGGGCCAGACATCACCTCCCTCCTGTCTAAAATTCCCCAATGCCTGTCCGACATCTCATCTTTCTTCTCTGCTCGCTTCCTCAAGTTGAACATGGACAAAACAGAGTTCATTGTCTTCCCCCCCAGCCACCCTCCCCCTCTACCAGGCCTGTCAATCCTTGTCAATGACTGCTCCCTCTCCCCAGTCCCCCACACAAAGTGCCTCGGGGTCACCCTAGACTCCTCCCTCTCCTCCAAGCCCTCGCCACCTCCTGCCGACTCCAGCTCAAGAATATTTCATGTATCCGCCCGTTTCTTCATCATAACACTGCCAAAACTCTTGTCCACGCCCTAATCATCTCCCGCTTTGATTACTGCAATCTAATGCTCACCGGTCTCCCTGCCTCTTCCCTTGCACCACTCCGCTCTATCCTAAACTCAGCTGCCCGTCTAATCCACCTGCCTCCTCGCTACTCCCCTATCTCCCCTCTCCGCATGGCACTTCACTGGCTCCCCACCCCCTCAATTTCGAGATTAAATCGAGATCTCGATTTAAAATCCTAACCCTGACTTACAAAGCCATCCACAACCTGTCCCCCCCCCTTACATCTCCGACATGGTTTCCCGATACCAACCCGCACACAACCTACGCTCCTCACAAGAATTCCTCCTCTTCTCCCCCCTCATCTCATCCTTCCACAACCGCATACGAGCCTTCTCCCGCGCCTCCCCTAAACTCTGGAACTCTCTCCCCCAGCACATCAGACACTCGCCTACCCTTAGGAGCTTCAAAAAGAACCTGAAAACTCATCTATTCCAACAAGCCTACAACCTACGATGAGACCCAGCGCCGCTCCACCACACGCTTGACGCTTCCCCTCCTATCGTGTCCTTCCCACCCCTGTAGACTGTGAGCCCTCGTGGACAGGGCCCTCTCCCATCGTGTATCAGCAAGCCTTGACTGTTCATATGTACTGTACCTGTTCTTGTTACCCCCATTTCTTATGTAAAGCGCCATGGAACCAATGGCGCTATATAAATAAATAATAATAATAAGCTTAATTATATAGACATATTCTGCACCCTTGCTGGTTTTCAATTACTGTCTGTATAAGGAGATTACATTGACGGTTTGCCTATTGTGTATAATTGATCCCTCCTGCCGACTACCATAGGCAGGGGTATGTTTGGGTGGGTGACAAGTTACCCAGTAACTGTTTTAATTGCTTTTATGTATACTCTGTGTTGTACTGCCACTTGCAAATTTTGAAAAAAGAAAATAAAAATACCTTACTAAAGTGTGCACCCCTGTCTATACAGTGAATTTCAGAAAAAGGGGAAAGGAAATGGCAGCTCACCGGAAAAATTAATGTCCTTCAGGCTTGATACACCTCCGTACGGATGTGCAGCCCCCTGACCGGGCCAAATCAATATATTCCCACCACCATGTCGCCCTATAATAGCCAGTATTCGGTCACTAGGTGAAAGATTAAGTGCTTGGGTGTACAATCAATTACAACCTATTGTCAAAAGTCTACCAGGCTTCATACAGGACACAAAGTCAGTTGTAGCAACATTCTCTGAATTTGATTGGAGGCCTGACTATCATTGGTTAAGCTGTGGTGTCATAAGTCTTTATCCATCTATTCCACACAATATAGCATTAAAGGGAACCTGTCACCTGGATCTAAGCCCCTACACTATCACTACCTGTCCCTGCACCTTCCTAGCTGCTCCCTATGTATCCCTCTCTGAGCTAAATCCGCCCTATAAAACTGCAGAAAAATAACTTATAACTTACAGAAGTCCCTGAGGCTGGGGACTGAGAAGGCGGCGCCAGGCTCCATTCAGCCCCTCCTCCATGCAGCAGCACACGCCCCACTGGGCGGCATTATTCTTTCTTCATCGCCGCCTCCTCCATTTGGAATCTGTGCTTTACACCTATCATGTTGTGGTGATGCGACCTCGATGTGTCCCCTGACTGAGACACAGCATATGGGAGATTGTATCTTCTGCTCGGTAGCAGCACACACAGGGTTAGCTGCTACTGGAGCTAAGTGCTGATTGAAATCACTGACCCCCAGGTGTGCGGGTGAATAGGAGATGATATGTGCTGCCCTGGGCTGTGGGGAGGGGGTGGAGTGTGTCAGGACAGCAGCAGGAGCTGCTGGGATTGTATGAGGTTCTACTCGGCTGTGCACCGGTGTAACAGGCCAGACTAACCCCCCCGACCAGATTATACTCGGGGTTAAAGTGGCCTAGGCCAGATTATACCCCTCCGTATACCACAGCAGCTGTAGATCAGGGCTCCAAGCAACACATGGGGGCCCGAGGCAGCACAAAGTGGCCCCAGGCAGCAGAAAGTGGCCCTACGCAACATACAGGGGCCCCAGGCAGTGCTAGGGCCCCAGGCAGTGCTAGGGCCCCAGGCAGTGCTAGGGGCCCCAGGCAGTGCACAGGGCCCCAGGCAGTGCACAGGGCCCCAGGCAGCACAAAGTGGCCCCAAGCAGCACAAAGAGGCCCCAGGCAACATACAGGGGCCCCAGGCAGTACTAGGGGCCACAAGCTACACACAGGATCCCAGGCTACACACAGGGGCCCCATGCAGCATACAAGGACCCCAGGCAGTGCACGGGGCCCCAGGCAGTGCACAGGCCCCAGGCAGTGCACAAGGCCCCAGGCAGCACAAAGTGGCCCCAGGCAGCACAAAGTGGCCCCAGGCAACATACAGGGGCCCCAGGCAGTACTAGGGGCCCCAGGCTACACACAGGGTCCCAGGCTACATACAGGGGCCCCATGCAGCATACAAGGGCCCCAGGCAGTACAAAGGGGTCCCAGGCAGCGCATGGGGGCCAGAGGCAGCACACAGGGGCCCCAGGCAGCACAAAGTGGCCCCGGGTGGCCCACTGCCTGGGGCCCCTGTATATTGCCTGTGGTCACTTTGTGCTGCCTGGGGCCCCTGTGTGCTGCCTGGGGCCCTTGTATGCTGCATGGAGCTCTTGTGTGTAGCCTGGGATCCTGTGTGTAGCCTGGGGCCCCTGGTACTGCCTGGGGCCCCTGTATGTTGCCTGGGGCCACTTTGTGCTGCCTGGGGCCCTGTGCACTGCCTGGGGCCCTTGTATGCTGGCTGGGGCCCCTGTGTGTAGCCTGGGATCCTGTGTGTAGCCTGGGGCCCCTGGTACTGCATGGGGCCCCTGTATGTTGCCTGGGGCCACTTTGTGCTGCCTGGGGCCCTGTGCACTGCCTGGGGCCCTTGTATGCTGGCTGGGGCCCCTGTGTGTAGCCTGGGATCCTGTGTGTAGCCTGGGGCCCCTAGTACTGCCTGGGGCCCCTGTATGTTGCCTGGGGTCACTTTGTGCTGCCTGGGGCCACTTTGTGCTGCCTGGGGCCCTGTGCACTGCCTGGGACCCTGTGCACTGCCTGGGGCCACGTGTACTGCCTGGGGCCCTTGTATGCTGGCTGGGGCCCCTGTGTGTAGCCTGGGATCCTGTGTGTAGCCTGGGGCCCCTGTGTGCTGCCTCGGGCCCCCATGCACTGCCTGGGGCCCCTAGCACTGCCTGGGGCCCCTGTATGTTGCGTAGGGCCACTTTCTGCTGCCTGGGGCCACCTTGTGCTGCCTCACGCCTTCATGCATTGCTTGGGGCCCTGTGCACGGCTTGAGGCCCTGATCTACAGCTGCTGTGGTATACGGAGAGTTATAATCTGGCCTAGGCCTGTTTATACCCCGGGGTATAGGTTGGGCGAGGCCAGAATATACCAAGGGTATATTCTGGCCCAGGGGGGTATATTCTGGGCTAGCCCAGTTTATACCTCAGGTATATTCTGGTCGGGGGTTAGTCTGACCTGTTACATCGGAATCTGGAGGTCTGTGAATACCTGAACTGTGTGCTGTGTGAGTAAATACCTGAGTCACTGCCTTCTGTCGTGCCGATCCTAACTGCTACCTGCAGTGTAAAGTGGGTGGGAGATTCCAAATGGAGGAGGCGGCGATGAAGAAAGAATAACGCCGCCCAGCAGGGCGTGTGCTGCTGCATCAAGGAGGGGAAGAATGGAGCCTGGGGCCGCCTTCTCAGTCCCCAGCCTCAGGGACTTCTGTAAGTTATAAGTTATTTTTCTGCAGTTTTATAGGGCGGATTTAGCTCAGAGAGGGATAGATAGGGAGCAGCTAGGAAGGTGCAGGGACAGGTAGTGATAGTGTAGGGGCTTAGATCCAGGTGACAGGTTCCCTTTAACCTTCCTTAAATATAGTCTACAGAAACACAGTAGATATAAACAACCGATACAAGACTTTTTGATTATGGCGGTGGACTTCCTGTCGAAGCACAATTTCTTCTCCTTTGATGGCAAATTTTATTTACAAAACTGTGGAGTGAGCATGGGAGCTAAATTTTCACCCACACTTGCAAATATTGTAATGGGTGTATGGGAGGAGAAAAACATATTTAATGATAATAACCCCTTCAGTACCAGCATTGTCTGGTACGCTAGATATATTGACGATACACTGCTAGTCTGGAGGGGTACCCCAGAATTGCTCCCCGATGTTGTCAATTATCTCAATATGAATGATTTCAACTTGAGATTCACATTTTTGTCAAATCCGACAACCATTAATTTCTTAGATATTAGTTTGTCTGGGATTGGTAATGCTGGAGAAGTCATTGTGTCATCTTACAGAAAGCCCACTGCCACTAACTCCGTACTCAATACCACCTCGTGTCATCCGCGACATATTATAGATAACATCCCTATTGGGGAGTTAGTAAGGGCGAAAAGAAATTGCTCGCATAACATTGTCTTTGAAGATGAAGTAAGGTCTATAGTGAAGAGACTAGAACAACGGGGTTATTCTAAAAGTTGTATTTCCAGAGCGGTTGATTAAGTAAGAGGAATGGATAGAAAAGAGCTAATTGAGAAGAAAGAGGTACACAATACATCTGACAATGATACCATCACATTTGTCACAACATATAGTTCACAATATTCAGATGTGGTGAACATTGTTAAAAAATACTTACCTATTATTAATAGAGACCCCAAACTTTCCCGTATCCTTCAAAATGCAAATATAAGATTCAGTGCCAAAAAAGCACCGACATTAGGTTCATTACTCTCTCCTAGTCTTTTTACTACCTCTAACCCAAATGTATTGATACGTGGCTATCCCTGAAGGGATTCCATAAATGTGGTCATACCAGATGTGCAGCCTGCTCACATGTAATGAGAGGTGACAGATTTGTATGATATCAGAATGGCAGCTGTCATAAAATAAAATCTTTTTTAAATTGCTGTACCCATAATGTAATATATTTGATTGAATGTACAGTCTGTCATATACAGTATGTAGGCTGTTCATCTGGTGAACTCAAAAGGAGAATCAGTAGGCATATATCAGATGCTAGTAGTGATTCTGCTTTGAATATATCAGCAGTATCCCGTCATTTCCATAATAATCACGGAGGAGACACCACTACACTTAAATTTCAGGGGATTGAAAAAATCATGAGCCCAATCAGAGGCGGGGATACTAGGAAGTTGCTCTTACGTAAAGAGAGTTACTGGATCTTTGGTCTGGGCACAAGAGCACCTGCCGGTCTAAATATTAGACTAGATGTGGTGCTGCAATACTGAGACTCCATTAATGTATGTGTAATTATATTTTTTGTACACTTTTATGTTTATTGCTTTATTGATTTTGGTTTTACTCATGTGTTTTCTGTTTGTATATTATCTATATCAGCTGTGTGATGGGGTGTGTGATGGCTTGTGCCTTTAAAATGGCTGCCAGATCCACCCCACATATAGCCATGAATAAGACCCTTTGTTGAAATGCGTTGGCTTCAACTCGCGCTGTCCCCCTGCAATATGGATGATGGAATTTTATTCACTTAAATAAAACTGCATATTGGATTACACTTCGCTGGAATTCCTTTTTCTATTTCCTGTCTATACAGTGGTTCTTTTTCTCCCATATATTTATTGATAGTTTAGGCATTTCAGATATGATGGCCACATTTATCGAAGTAGGACATTTTTCCTTATGCCATCCAAGGACTGATGTACAATGACATCAATATTTGGTTCCAAAATAGGAAGGACAATGAATAGTTTACAACCATCAATAATTGTAAATTCTACTAGTGCAACTCATGAATAATGTCCAGTTTGAGACCTGCATGCATAGATATTCATCCCAGCTTTATACTCAATACAGTAGTTTTTTTAATACAATCACAATCTAAAGACTGA
The DNA here is from genome assembly GCA_033576535.1 of Allobates femoralis. Classification (NCBI taxonomy): domain Eukaryota; kingdom Metazoa; phylum Chordata; class Amphibia; order Anura; family Aromobatidae; genus Allobates; species Allobates femoralis. Next base: position 193,661,001 of record JARQOC010000001.1, read on the forward strand.
TAGGGAATTTATGATCCCTAATGGAAACGGTGATGTTGATGTCTGTAAAGTGCTATGGCATTCATGCTGCTTTGTAAGGCCACTTTCACATCAGCGGTTTTGTCCGGATCCGGCCGATCCGGACAAAAAAATGCATGTGCCGCCTAATGGCTGCACTTGTGGTATACTTGCGGCAAGCCCTATGCATTGTCTATGGGGCTTGCGTCAAGTGCGGTATTGCCGCGATCCGGCAGTTGCGGCCGTGAAAAAAATGCAGTCAGCTGCGGTTATTTTGCACGGCCGCACCTGCTGCAAGTGCCAAATCATAGCAACACCACACTTCCCTCAAACCCCATAGACAATCCATATTGCCGCAAGTGTACCGCAAGTGCAGTCCGTATCCGGACAAAAACGCAGATGTGAAAGGGTCCTAAGCAAGGAAAGTAAATAAGTAAATCTTTGTTTTCTTCTGATGGAAATCTCATCTGTGCAATTGGACTGGAAATGATGGATAATCTAAGTTTGTTTAGGATATGTGCAAAAAGAGGTTTTTTTGAGGCTGTCCTGAAGAACAGGCTTTCAAGTGGAAACCATTTCAGTAAACTATCTTCTGGGTAGGACTTGTAGGCGTCTTTTGTTTCCTAATGCTTTTTTAAAGAGTTTTTGAAGCATTTTGAAAAATAAATCTTAATGTTTTTTGTAGACTTTTGATTGAACAGTGCCTAGCTTTGAGCGGATTGAAGAATTAGCCACTACAAAGAAGTAACAATCATTTAATTTTTCCTAACAGGTATTTTTCAAAGCCTGAAGCAGAAAAAAAAACACTAAAAACACTGAACATATGAACAGCAAAGTGGTTTAACTATATAAATCAATAGAGAGAATCTATTGCTATGGGCACACAACTTATTTTCCAGTTGGGTTCGGTAGCGGTTTTCGCCTATTAATAAATATTCAAATGAATAACCATAAAAATTTCTATTGAAAAATGACATGCTGTGCACATGTTCTGTCTTTTGTAATATATTTTAAATGCTCCAGTGTCCGGAAAACTAAAGGAAGTATCTTGTTCATTCTTCTGGCATTTTCTGCATGGCAGACACTATGTATAAAATACCAGTCATTGGGAAAACTCAAAAGACGCCCGGAAGATGACTGGGCATTTTTTTGGAGCATTGTGCCATTGTATTTGCTTAACCCCTTCATGACCTATGACGTACATGTCCGTTATAGGTTGCATGTTGTGAGCCTCATCCTCCCCCCTACATCTCAGCTGTTATGATCAGATGAGATGTGTATCTAACATTGCCGATCGGCGCTGTAAACTTTTTGGATCGTGCTGTCGGTGACGAATAGCTTGATCCAAAGCACCTGGCGGGGATCACGATGAACCCTATCAGGAATCAGGATTGCAGGTCTTAAAAGTATGAAAAAAAGAAAATAAAAGTTCAAATAACCCCATTTTAAGCCATTGAGCATAAAAATATATTTAAAAAAACACACATTTTGTATCACCGTGTTCAGAAATGCCTGATCTATCAAAATTTAAAATCAATTAATCAGATCAGTAAACTGAGTAACAAGAAAAAAAGTCCAAACGTCAAAATTATGTTATTTTGGTCATCACAACATAGTAATAAAATGCAATAATGGTCGATCAAAACATCACATCTACCCAAATATGTTATTAGAAATGTCAGCTCAAGCCGCAAAAAATAAGCCGTCACACAGACTCAGATCCCAAAAAATTAGAACACTAGGGTCATGGAAAATGGCACCAAAAGAACAATTCTTTTTCTTTCAGTTTCTGAATTTTTTTTTACCACTTGGGCTAACAGTAAAAGTATACATGTTTGGTATCAACTAACTCGTACCGACCCAAGGCATCATACCAACATGTCAGTTTTACAATATAATAAACATGGTGAATAAGAAACAAACGTGTAATTGTACTTTTTTTTGCAATTTCACCGCACTTGGAATTTTCTTTCCATTTTCCTGTACACTATGTGGTAACATAAATAACTTCATCTGAAAGTAAAACTTATCCCACAAAAAGCAAGCCGTCATATGTCTATATTAACAGAAAAATAAAAAAGTTAAAGCTTTTGGAAGAAGGGGAGGAAAATGAAAAACAGACAATTGCCAAGTGGTGAAGGGGTTAAAGGGAACCTGACAGGTCTCCTGTACTCCCAAAACCAGCAGCAGTTGTGTTTATCTATCTAAATTCCCTGCCTAACAGTCCCTTTATTACATTGCAAACTTACACTGATCTTTGGAAAAAGTATTTCTAAAGTCCGTTTATGATACGCAAAGGAACCCTTTGACTAGTTGAGGAGGCTTTAGTTCAATTTTTCAGGGGTTTTCTTTTAAGTGGGTCCACTCAAAAATAACTCCTCAAAACATTTTGTGTGCACATACTCCTATCATATACATGTGAAAAATAGAGTATCAGTTGTTTAGTAACTGGAATTGCTCTGCATACTGTTTAATGTTCTTTTAGAACAGAGACCTTTCCTATCAAAACTGTTTTATTCTCTGTAGAGATCATGAATTAATTAATTCTTGTCTATTAATTCTATATTTTATTGATAAAGTAAGTCCTGAATAGTAAATCATATGATGCAGAACACTGATTATGTGTTAATGGTTTTGCCACTAGCTCCTTCTCATAGTAGTTTTATGTGCCCCATCCTTTAGCTCCTTCATGAGAAATTTTTGTAGGAGGCTATGATTTACTAGAAGGCGAAGATGGAAACAAAAGAAGAGCAGATGTGTATGGGGCTGATACAAGGACAGAACATATGTCATTTTGTTCTATCAATTTATCACGAAAGAGTCTTTCTTCCTGTCTGACTTGTTCAGGTGGAAAATAACCACCACACCTTAAGGAAGCGAGTTCTTTATTTACTATCTGCCCACCTTGTGTGAACCCTGAACAATAAGACTGCTGATCCTCATAACACGAGCACCTTCATTCTCATACACTCAGCAAGCTTAAAATAAAGTGTTTTTTGATCCTATGGGAGGCAACATGATTTTTCTATATTCCCCTTTCTATCATTTGTTAACACCGAGCACTGAAATAATAAGTTAATCCCTGAATATCTGGATACTGTTTAGTATCTGCACATTTGGACTTTCAAGTAATAGAACATTTTCCTTCATTTTAGTTGCATGGTTGTTTTGTTTAGATAAAGTACATGTTTTTGTTATCTAATAGAAGACAATCAATATCTAAGGCTGGCTTCACATTAGCGTTCCCCTCCGCAGCGTTCTGCAGAGAGGTCCGCAATGTGTGCGCAGCGGCCACCAGCTCCTATCTTTATAATGGGAGCGCACGGTGCTGCGCTTGACAGCGCATGACCGTGCGCACCCATTCCTATACGTGATCTGTGCGCAGGCGGATGCCTGCGTACAGATCACACACTCTCGTCCACATCAGGACGCGACATGTTGCTGTCCCTGGTGCGGGCGAGAGTGTGTGATTTGTGCGCAGGCATCCGCCTGCGCACAGATCACATATAAGAGTGAATGGGTGTGCACGGCGGTCTGCAAGCATCTGCAGACACCGTGCGCTCCATTATAAAGATAGGGTCTGCGGTCTGCATGCAGATGCTTGCAGATGCCTCTGCAGAATGCTGCGGAGGCGTCTGCAAATGTGAAGGCAGCCTTATGGAGCTTAAACATTTCACAAATTTCTCAGTAGATATACAGTAAGCTGTTTCATATGGTTATTGAGAATTCATTGGATGAGATTTTAAAGTGCTTATAGTTAAAAGGGCTGTTTAATGCAAACAATTCTCTATATATGCATATGCTCTATTGGGCTACATTGATATTCTAGATTAAATATTATTATTAATATTATTAATATATATATTAAATTCCCTTGCCTGCAACCTTCCTTTACAAGTCAAAAAGAGCTGTCCTGTAAGAACCGCTTCTTCTCTAGTAGAATTAAGATGTTCATATGACAACCATAGATCTGATGAGGGTATAAGGACACTGTTGGGTAAATGTCTGGCTGACAATGGTTTTTTTCCATTCGTCATATGAAAATGGTAGTCCATGGTGAGTCAACCACCTTAATAGTCTCTCATGTCCTCCCACCAAACTGTACTAGACTAGCAGTGAGGGAATCTTTCATGTAAATTACACAGGTCTGCAAGGGTAAAATTGTTTGAAAAGTAAGATGTTATTATGTAATATCAATCACTGAACTCAGTAAAAATATTTAAAAATTCCATCACGTACTGTTTTTTCACAAACACTGATGACTCCATAAGCTTTTTCTTGCACTATACTGCGACCTCTTTGCGTGACCTATGGTGGATGACTCTGGTGTTATTAGAATAATTAGGAATTAACTCATGCTGTGTTGTGATTGGTTGCTGTGGGCAGAGAAAATCTTCTTGTCCCAGCTTCCAAAGAGTGTGGTGGTGTCCGTAGCATGCAATCATAGCATATCCTTCATTTTACCTCAGCACAGTATAAGAAATGAAAGCTGCACTGTGGTTGGATGTTATGGGCAGTAAAGACAGATTTTGTTTTAGTCACCGTTAATAATAGTATGGTGATGTCCATTAGAAACAATCAGCACAGCTTTTATTTTAGCTCATCAGTTTGAGAGCTGTAAGCTGTACTGTGATTAGTTGCTTTGGGGAGTAAAGGCAGATTTTCTTTTAGAGTTCATAAAAGTGTAGTGGTGGCTTTCCACGATTTATTTCAGTATTTAGTGGTTGCAGTGGATTAAGCTTCTGTTTCTAAAACTGTGATTGTTATTGCTACAAGGGGGTACTGTAACATTTGCTACGTTTACGGTTCTTTTGCAGTGAAGAAACAACAAATCAACTTTATAGACTTTGTTAGAAAAGTGTAGTATGTGTACTTTGGTGTTAAACTAGGTGGTCATGATCAGAACAAGTCATGGGCACAATATATAGTATCTTCTGTTTGTGTAGAAGAACTACAACTGTGGTCTAATGGGAAGAAAGACAGCTTTTGTTTAGTTGTGCCTATAATCTGGAGGGAACATAAAGTCATAGTGATCATTGCTACGGTACTTTTATACATGTAACATGGAAAAATTAAGCCTTAAAAATAAGAAGGAAATTATATACCCGGTGTTCTGCTTCAGCAGGAAATCTGAAATTCCTTAGTTTGTTTAGAAAAATTTTAGAATCTGAGAGTCCTCAGTGGTTGATACCTTTTAATGGCTAACTGAAAAGATGGTAAGCATATCAAGCTTTCGGGACACTATGGCCCCTTCGTCAGGCAGATAATGACACAGATTCTGAAGACACATACATATATACATAAGCAAATGAAACAAAAAAACAAAAACAACAGTCTTAGATGTTATAGTAAATGCAATAGGTGACGTAAAACAGAGTCAGGCTAGGGAGGAAGAGATGAGTTGAGGGAAGCAATAAAAGGAAGTGAAGGTGTTCATATAAGAAGTGTCAAAAGTTCATTGTCCTCAAAATGGAGTCTGTTGGAAATGTGTTATCCCCAAATGTCTTTTCAATTTATATAAAAACGCATACAGAGGACATTCTACATTTTTTCCCCTTCATTGCTGGAAAGGAAATCTATGTTGTTTGCAGCCATCACATCCTCTAAATGTTAACCTAGTATAGTCTGTTGAATTCTAGGTCAGATACAAGCTTTGTAGATATTGTATGCATATTGTATATCTATTTTGTGATGTGTATTCTTATGGTTTATTATACTGTACATGCACTGATTATATGTGTCCCAAGTGTTCCCAATTTCACCAAATTGTATTTATTACGTTCAATAAAACTCAGACTTCCAGAAACAGCTGCCTGTCAAACTTCACACATCCATGTCCCATATAGCGAAACACCCGGACCTCCCGTCAGCGATTCATCCTGTGCCTCACGTTCCAGGAATACCTGTCACTTCACCTACAGAGAAACATGAAGATATACTTGATTCAGAATAATCATGTGGAGCTACTCCGATGATACACAGCTTTATTCACAACTGTAATAATTTAGTCAGTACTTGGATCTTCCTAAATATTCTGCAGAACTTGTAGGCTCTAGACTCAAGGAAAAGAACCTGCTGGCTCCTGGTACACATTTTTCATGGTACAGAAAAAGAGAAAAGGAATTCCTTCCATATCCTTTTCAAGACTGTACTCTAGAGTATTGCAGTGATGTTCCTGGGTTCATGGAAAAATGTAACATTAAGTACAATGTGAGTGAGTGGAGACTTTGATTCATTAAAAAAAAAAAAAAAAAAAAAAAAAAAAAAAAAAAAAAGTGTGAAAGCTGTGCTACTGCACAATGACAGAAAGTATGTGTCAGTGCTGTAGGGCATTCTGTGCACTTGAAGAGATAAGTTATGAGAATTTAGACTTTATTTTCAAGAAACTTAATTACAAGGATCAGGGATGTTGACTGTGGTGATTTAAAGATTCGTTCTTTGCTCCTTGGGCAGCAAGGAAGATACACAAAATACCAATACACCAATGCTTTTTGTGTAAATCATCATGGGAGCCAAAAGAGTTGGCCAAAGAGAACATCATTGCAACCTTGATTCAATAATATAGTTAAGAAAGTTTAGTGGATACCACTAAAGTTCTGCTGCCACTACTCCACATTAAGCTTAGGCGGCCGTCACACGCTACAATATCGTGAGCGATATTGTAAGCGATCACGTGCACGCGCGATCGCTTACAATATCGCTCACATCGCTGGAGAGATGTCACACAGACAGACTCACCAGCGATGTGGGGCAGCGGAATCGCTGGTAACTATGGTACACATCGGGTTACTAGGCGCCGCGCGGCGCTTAGTAACCCGACGTTTACCATAGATACCATCTCCCAGCATAGGCTCTGCCGCTGGGAGATCGTTCATCGTGGTGTCACACACCACGATGAAGCAGATTGTTAAATCGTTCATCGCTTGATATGAGCTCCGGCTCTCATATCTGCGATGTCACGATCAAGCGATTTTACATTGTAAAATTGCTTGATCGCACGCAGAGATGCACAAACGATATCGCTTAAGCGATCAAAAATCAGATCACTTAAACGATATAGTTCGCAATATTGAACCGTGTGACGGCCGCCTTAGACTGATTAAGCAGTTTGAAGAGGAAGAGGTGTGGGCACACTACAATGCCACTACAATAAACAAATAGTGCTCACCATGCCACAATAAAGTAGTAGATAGAGAGAAGTTAGGGCATATTTGGGAACAACACCAATATGAAAGAAATCATGAAGGAGATCAATATTTAAATATAAAACGTACAACTTTATTCACTACACACACAAGGTTTAAAAACATTTGAAAGGCATAAGGGCCCCCGGACACAAGACAGCAGAATAACTTTAAACACTGGCCAATAGGAAAAATATGGATATATAATAGACAATCAGACAGTGGAAAAGCAGCAATTATGTATACAGGTAGAATCAATTATTAGGCATGAGCATGATAAAATAAGGGCTAGTCTGTAGCCACAACCGGTTATACAATAATGGTGAGGTTCCCACACTGGAGGGTAATAAAAAGGTGCATATAACAATGGTGTAAATCTGGTGATATGTAACAAGAACATTAAATTATGGGAATTAGGGGAGTCATAAAACCCATGTAATGATATAATCAAATAACTCAGAACCCATGATCAGAATATCAGGGCTTGTATATCATCCTGTTCAGAAATTCAAGTCACACTGTAGTGGTTGTGACCCAGAAACAATATTAACTCTCAGAAGGTATATATTATGTTGAGGTCCCCATGATAAGGGACTCCTACAAAGCCCTACAATGAGATTAACCTAAAGGTGGGGTCACACGTGGCAATTTCGCCCGCGACATCGCCGAAAAGTGACGTCACAGTGATGTCACGGGCGATATTGCAAGTGCGTCACGCTGTGTGACAGCGCGACGCAACTGCAAATTATCGCTGGTCGCAGGTTGACAGGTTTATGAACATGTTCATAAACCTGTCAACCTGTGACCAGCGATTAGGCTGGATCGCGCCGTCTCACACTGTTGGCAGTGCGATCCAGCCTATATCACAGTGTTTCTGAGCCATCGCTCGCTGGGCTGAGCCCAGCCCAGCGAGCGATGGCTCCGCCCACATCACCACCGCGTCACCGGCAACGTCGTGCCGTGTGACAGCTGGCCTGCGATGTCGGAAGCGAGCGGGCACCCGCACATCGCTTCCGACATCGGAGGCCAGATCGCCGCGTGTGACAGCACCTTTAGATATGAGTGAAATAAGTAATACAGTGCTGCCAGACCACATATGAGATGAGATGTCATCAGTCAAAATTCCGGAGACATCATAGGAGGCCCAATAAAAGAGCTGTCAAACGTGCCCAGAATGTATCTTCCTTGCTGCTCCTTGGGCACGCTGAACGTGGCGACCAATCAGGGAAGCGCCGTTTGCTTTGGCACCACATTTGAAATACCGTGCATCTCCCGGCAGCACGGAGCCGAAGTGCCCCGCCAACTCCTCTCCCAGCCCCGCCGCGATGATCTGGAAGCCATCAAACTGCACAAAAAAACAATGTACCACATCTATTTATAGTCACAACAGCTTCCAAGCAACTATGTATTGTAAAGACACACAGAAAACAGAGGAGACACCACATAGTAAACATTGGATGAGAAACATCACATACCAAAATACAGTACATAACTACCAAGAGATAGTGTACAGGTAGGTGTAAAAGAACTCTAATCATGCAACAAATACAATACACAAATGCAGAAGGATGACATAAAACAGATATGTTGGAATGTGCAAACAGTGTGACACATGTCCACTGCTCCTATTAGTACCATGAAGGATACACAGATGTTTATTTCACCGCACTCCCTATGCAATAGCATCGGGCCTTTTTCTAGTCTACTATATAATCAGCTAAGGTCACATGATGTGTGTCACACGCTTCCGGGCTTATATCGATATCCCACAATCCCCCACAAAGCCCAGGAAGTGCACCGACCGCCATATTAGGACATCCTCGCAGTATGGCAATCACCGCACTCCTGGCTGTCACCCACACTGTACCCACCTCCATCACCAGGTCCCCGCACACCCCCTCCACTACCCGCCGCCCACTCCCAACAGTCAACCCAGTGTCCCCTACTCACACACCACCCGATCATCCCCGCCAGGTCCCTGCATCCCGCATACCCCCACAAATCCATTGCAGAAGCTGGGGGACCTGTGGGGATGTCACAGTTGTGGGCGGAGTTACACATCACATGACTGTGACATCATCAAAGGCCCTTTCGCACAGCGGGGAGCAGATAACAGGTATAGACAGCAGCTCCCCTGCTCTCCTGGAGTATCCACTGCTCGCCCCCCTCCACCGCCCTCCCCTCTGCTGCGCTGACCCCCTTCTCTGCTCCACTGCCCCCCCCCACAATGCTGCGCTACCCCCTCTCTGCTCCACTGCCCCCCCCCACAATGCTGCGCTGCCCTCCCTCTCTGCTCCACTGCCCCCCCACAATGCTGTGCTGCCCCCTCTCTGCTTCACTGCCCCCCCACAATGCTGCGCTGCCCACTCTCTCTGCTCCACTGCCCCCCTCTGCTCCACTGCGCCCCCACAATGCTGCGCTGCCCCCCACAATGCTCCACTGCTCCCCCACAATGCTGCGCGGCCCCCTCTGCTCCACTTCCCCCCCACAATGCTTTGCTGCCCCCCACAATACTGCGCTGCCCCCTATCTGCTCCACTGCCTCCCCCCGCTGCGCTGCCCCACCACAATGCTCCGCTGTCCCCCCACAATGCTGCGCTTCCCCCTCTCTGCTCCACTGCTCCCCCACAATGCTGCGCTGCCCCCTCTCTGCTCCACTGCGCACCCCCCGCTGCCTCCCCACAATGCTGCGCCCTCTCTGCTCACACTGCCCCCACACAATGCTGCCCCCTCTCTGCTCCACTGCCCCTCACTCTCCTGTACTGACACCCTCTCTGCTACGATGCCACCCTCTCTGCTACGATGCCACCCTCTCTGCTACGATGCCCTCCAACAATGCTTCACTGCCCCAACTCTCTGCTCCACTGCACCCCACTCTGCTGTACTGACTACCCTCTGCTCCACTCACCCCTGCTCTGCTCCATTGTCCCCTCGCTCACCCCTGCTCTTCTCCACTCTCCCCTGCTCTGCACTTTTTGCTCTGCTGTGCTGTCCCCCTGCTCTGCTGCACTGTTCCCTCGCTCACCTCTGCTCTTCTCTCTCTCACTTTGCCCCTCTCCTCCCTCACTCACTGAGCCACAGTGTACAGTGCTAACCACTGAGCCACAGTGTACACCATATAAATCCTGCAGCAACAGCATGCTCTCTGCAGAGAGGACTGTATTATTCAGCAGCTATTTCTACGGCACCTGTTCATTTCACCGCACTCCGGATGCAATAGCACCAGGCATATTTCTAGTCACTAATAAATAACCAATATATGCCAGACAGAAATGTCATATAGAGACCGGGTTTTTCCATGTATCCGCGCTGACCACACAGGGACAGAAATATTCTTGAAAGCTGGGTGCGCTCACATGTGACGCCTCACTGTCTGGGTGCGCTCACATGCGACGCCTCACTGTCTGGGTGCGCTCACATGCGACGCCTCACTGTCTGGGTGCGCTCACATGCGACGCCTCACTGTCTGGGTGCGCTCACATGCGACGCCTCACTGTCTGGGTGCGCTCACATGCGACGCCTCACTGTCTGGGTGCGCTCACATGCGACGCCTCACTGTCTGGGTGCGCTCACATGCGACGCCTCACTGTCTGGGTGCGCTCACATGTGACGCCTCACTGTCTGGGTGCGCTCACATGCGACGCCTCACTGTCTGGGTGCGCTCACATGCGACGCCTCACTGTCTGGGTGCGCTCACATGCGACACCTCACTGGGTGCGCTCACATGCGACACCTCACTGTCTGGGTGCGCTCACATGCGACACCTCACTGTCTGGGTGCGCTCACATGCGACACCTCACTGTCTGGGTGCGCTCACATGCGACACCTCACTGTCTGGGTGCGCTCACATGCGACACCTCACTGTCTGGGTCCGCTCACATGCGACACCTCAGGGTTTGGGTGCGCTCACATGCGATACCTCACTGTCTGGGTGCGCTCACATGCGATACCTCACTGTCTGGGTGCGCTCACATGCGACACCTCACTGTCTGGGTGCGCTCACATGCGACACCTCACTGTCTGGGTGCGCTCACATGCGACACCTCACTGTCTGGGTGCGCTCACATGCGACACCTCACTGTCTGGGTGCGCTCACATGCGACACCTCACTGTCTGGGTGCGCTCACATGCGACACCTCACTGTCTGGGTGCGCTCACATGCGACACCTCAGGGTTTGGGTGCGCTCACATGCGATACCTCACTGTCTGGGTGCGCTCACATGCTATACCTCACTGTCTGGGTGCGCTCACATCTGATACCTCACTGTCTGGGTGCGCTCACATCCGATACCTCACTGTCTGGGTGCGCTCACATCGGATACCTCAGTGTTTGGGTGCGCTCACATGTGATACCTCAGTGTTTGGGTGCGCTCACATGTGATACCTCAGTGTTTGGGTACGCTCACATGTGATACCTCAGGGTTTGGGTGCGCTCACATGAGTGCTCTAATCAGATGAGAGAAATGTGAAAAACTACACTCACATGTCATACAGATACCAATCAGATCTCACTGGTCCTGCTCTCCTGGATGGGAAGGGGTGTGATCCTGGACTTAATGGGAGACTCATCGATTCTATACAAGTGTGCCAATGTGACATATATAATAGTCCCCTCCCTGAATCACTGTATGCCCACACACAGGGCCCCGGACCAGTGCCAGCTGCCAGCTGTATGTGCCCTGCAGTGCTGACAGTAATGGCGCTGGAGTAAGCGGTCCTAGAGGAGGAGAGATGGCGGCTCGGGTCACTCACCCAGGAGTCCTTCCCTCGCAGTCCTCTCTGGCCCTGTGCTCGGTCTCTCATCAGAGCTCTCCCCAGACCACTTGTCGCCTTCTTTTTCCCCATGACATCCACATGTGATCTACACAGGAAAACACGGAAGGTAAATGTCATTACACAGGAAAGCGAGGTAGTGCGGCATGGAAACAGCTCCCCTGGAGCACCGGCTCAAAGGTTCCGCATCACTCGGGTCCGCCGTGCTGGGGCCGCAGATCAGAGCGGGCCGGCTGCTGAGGACTCCGGTCACTGGCGTTCCTCAGCCCCGCCTGCTCCCTCCTCCTGCCCGGTACTGAAACACCCGGGACTACCGCCCAGACACTCGGGCACACGAGGGACAGACAGACAGATATAGATAGACCTCCCAGCTGTCCTGGTCTGATAACTTTATCCCCAGGGTAGTGGATACATTTTAAATAAATGTAAAAAATTAAAAATGAAATGTAAAAAATAGTGATCATTGCTCCCGGAATATTTAAGCAGCCACAGCTCACACTCTATAGGCTAGAGATTGGCTTTGGCCTAGATTTGAACCCAAGTTCTCAAGGTGGCAGGGTGAAGACCATACCACTGAGCTACAACTCATCATAAGCACTGCCATCAGCCTCAGTGCCATCAGCAGCGCCATCAACAGCAGCATTATTTACCACAACAGCAGCACTATCACCATCAGCACCATAATCCGCAATGCCATCACCAGCAGTGTCATCACCACTATCACTAGCAGCGCCATCAGCCACAGCACCATCACCATCAGCGCCGTCAGCCGCAGAGCCATCAGCCTCAGCGCCATCATCAGCAGTGCCATCACCACTATCACTAGCAGCGCCATCAGCCACAGCACCATCACCAGCAGCGCCATTAGCCGCAGAGCCATCAGCCTCAGCGCCATCATCAGCAGTGCCATCACCACTATCACTAGCAGCGCCATCAGCCACAGCACCATCACCATCAGCGCCATCAGCCGCAGAGCCATCAGCCTCAGCGCCATTATCAGCAGTGCCATCACCACTATCACTAGCAGCGCCATCAGCCACAGCACCATCACCAGCAACGCCATCAGCCGCAGAGCCATCAGCCTCAGCGCCATTATCAGCAGTGCCATCAGCCACAGCACTATCACCAGCAGCGCCATCAGCCGCAGAGCCATCAGCCTCAGCACCTTTATCAGCAGTGCCATCACCATCAGCACCATCACCAGCAGCGCCATCAGCCGCAGAGCCATCAGCCTCAGCGCCATTATCAGCAGTGCCATCACCATCAGCACCATGACCAGCAGCGTCATGACCAGCAGCTCTGCCACAGTGCCATCACCATCAGATGCAGCGCCATTACCAGCAGCACCATCAACCACAGCGCCATCACCAGCAGCACCAACTACAAATAACCCTATAGGGGTGTTCCAACCACAAATACCTCTATAGGAGTGTGCCACCCACAAATACCCCTATAGGACTGTGCCAACCACAAATACACTTGTAGGAGTTTGCTAACCACTAAAACCCCTATAGGAGGGTGCCAGACAGAAATACAACTATAGAAGTGTGCCAACCAGAAATAGCCCACCATGAGTGTGTCAATCACAAATACCCTTGTAGGAGTGTGCCAGTCAGAAATGCTCCTGTAGGAGTGTGCCAGCCACTATATTTTTATAAGAATATGCCAATCAAACAAATCCAAAGTAGGAGTTTACCAGACACTATGCGCCATAGCAGTATGCCAACCACAATACCTCAATAAGGAATTGCCATCCACAAATACCTATGTAGGAATGTGCCACCCTATTTGTGGGATTGTGCCACATACAACTGCCCTATATCAGTGTACTAGCAACAAATAACCTGTTAAGCAATCGTCCACATTTGTTGGATTTGCTGTGGGATTTCTTGGGCAAAACCTGTTAGAAAAATGCTGTGGATTTCCTGCACATGCCACTCAGTATACAGTATTTGAAAGAAAATGTGACTTTTCTGTTCAGAAAATCCAAATGGAAATTCCACAGTGTACACGACCTATATACCAGCTATATGTGCAGTGTGGACGGCACAGACACCTCTATAACAGCGGCATGAAGAAATATCTTGTTAAGGCTAGGGTCACACTAGCGTCAGCCTTTTGGCCGACAAATCCGTTTAAAACTTAGAATTCTGCAGCCTGAGCGCATAGCATTAACGTTCTGTAACGCTGTGCTTAGGCTGCAAAATTCTAAGTTTTAAACGGATTTGTCGGCCAAAAGACTGACGCTAGTGTGACCCTAGCCTTAACATGTATTTTGTAGCCCACAAACATGGGAAAACAGCTTCCACAGTTTTGCAATATTGGTGATGTATATTGAAAATATGAGGAGTGTAAAAATGGTCCATGAATCCAGGCCATGGAGTTCTGCCATGCTTGCCAACATTTACAGCGACAATTGCCAGTAAGACTGAAAAGTGCCCAGTTTTGTGTATTTGCAGCATAAACGTCACTGCTTTCATGATCCTGGTGACTAGATTGTCCTTCTAAAGTCAGGGCTATTAACAAACCACTACCTACCTTTTGCTGCTTTCATTTTGAACATTACCTCTATACCAGGGGTGAACAATCTGTGGCCTAAGGGCTACATGGGTACTATGCCATTCTGTGAGGTCCCATCCATGTGAACACATGACTGCCTGCCTTTGTCAGGTGGCTGCATACAAGGATTTGACACACCCACTCCAGGGCCGGGGAAGACTCAGGAAACGGGCGGTTACTCGTCCTTGTCCACCTCCTTTTGTTTCTTTTCATGGGGACAGATGGGGGCCGAGAGCCGGTCCTGTGACCCTGGCGGTGTCATTTAAAATAAATGGGGAATGATGACAGGGAAAGTCTGAGGGGATAAGGGGGTATTCGTGACGCCACCTGCGGTATGTGGCCAGGGTGGCCGCCGCTGCTTGAGAACCTCTATGGACTGTGACCAGCAGCTTGGATGGTTTTGCTCCCCCCAGGGCAGCGGGATAGAGGAGTAAGTCTGTACCTTGGCAGATGTTCAGTGGAACGTCGGTACCCCCGGTGTTTCATGCGGTCTCTGCGGACGGTGGTCGCTGTTCAAGAATGTCACCCACACACCACAGCTGCACTTCCGTTACTTTTACTTGGTGTTTCAACATGGCCATCGGGTACGTCTCTTGCCAGGCTCTAGTTCAGCATTGTCTCCAGGACCAGGTTGGTGTTACTGAGCCTCATTTGGTGCCTTCTGTATCTCTTATGTGGCGCTCCCGATGGTCAGGCATCACACCGGGGTATTACACTCATAAAAGCAGTGTAATTTTCCCCAACTGCAAGTGAATGTTAGGCTTTTGGGAGGGACCCATTCCTGCACTCCTACACTAGAGTAGTGGTGGAAGGTTACTCCTGAGAGGGATATAGTCACCTCTAGGGGAAGTAGTAAAAGAAGGAAAGGAGAGGTGTGGAGCGAGGTGGAAGGTCGGACAGGACAGCTCCACACTGGTCCTGAGAAAGGGAGAGGGTCCTGAGGGGATCCTGGAAGAGGGTGCCTGACGAGGGAGTCTGGGCCCTAGAGAGAAAGGGGGAATCTCAGCGGAGAGCGGCCATACTCCAGGGAATTCCCCAGTCCAAACATGGGAACGCCGGAACCGAGGACACGGTCAGAGTCCACCTCTGGATCTTCAACCGGCTGTTGTGGTCCGTTTATCGCCACAGCACCCTGCCACACGGAGCGGTCCACCTACTTCCTTGCTGAGAGGTAGGGGAGCCCCTAAAGCCCCTTCAAGGACTAAATGGGTCTGGACTAATTCTAGGTGGGTAAGAAAGGACGTAGGTTCGTTAACGAAGGTATACTGCGGGTACCTCCATACCGCATGACATTCACTTGCAGTCACCCGTAGAGCTACCAGTCTGTATACCATTATTCTGATGAACTGTGGACTTGTATGCTGATGAACATAGTTTACAGTAAAGTACCTGGGAGAGTGACTTTGCCTCCGTGTCTTTGTGCTACCAAAACTGAACCTTTTGCTTACAGCAACGCTGCCCCGGAGGACCAGCTCCACCTGTAGGGAGCTTTGCCATCCTTGCCGCAATACCATCGCTCTCCGGAGGATTGTGGCGGCGCTGGTGACCCATCACCAGGTACTACAGGTGGAGTCACGAGACAACAACTCTTTTCCCTTGTACATAACCCCTCTTTGAAGTGTCACCCAGGCCATGAGCTCAGGCACTGCTACCAGTGACATCCCCGTGAACCCCTCTGAGCCTGATACCCGAGTACCCCCTGGGCCTAGGGCTCGACACTTACTGGGTGTTCTGTCTCTGGTGGGTCTACGTTCTCTCTCTCAACGCTATAAGGGATAGTTCTCTTCTGAGGCGAGCAAGTCGTTGCTCTGCCCCCACAGGCTCTCAATGCTCTCCACAGCACAGAGCTCAAGTATTAATGGCCACGGGTGCATTTGTGTCCCGGGTGCCAATAGGTTCCTCTCCCGGGCACTGCCTCTAGTTTGGCTACCTTCCCCAAGTTGTGTCGGGAGTTCGGACACAGCTCCCATTAGAAGTCTGAGGCCTCCGGTTCAACGGTTCGGGCGTGCAGCATTTGCATCGTGTTCAGGGCCGCGTCCCTGTGCTGTCCACCAGCCCCTCTGTCTCCTCAGATTCGAGCGTACAGGGGATCGGTGTCTCTTCTGCACCCCTAGGGCTCTTCTCTCCTTCCACCCTTCTGGTCTCTCCCGCCTGGGGCAACCGTGGTCATGCTCCAAGCCCCGGCATCTGGCACTACACCGACTCTGTACCCTCCTGTTGCTGATTCCTCCACCACGTACTACATAGTAACATAGTAACATAGTTTTTAAGGTTGAAGGAAGACCTTAAGTCCATCTAGTTCAACCCATAGCCTAACATATTGATCCAGAGGAAGGCAAAAAAATAAACATGTGGCAACACTAAGGTCCACATTAGGGAAAAAAAATTCCTTCCTGACTCCACATATGGCAATCAGACTAATTCCCTGGATCAACGCCCTATCAAAGAATCTAGTATGTATAACTGGTAATATAGTTTTTAAGAAAGGCATCCAGGCCCTTCTTAAATGTTAGTAGTGAGTCACTCATTACAACATCATGTGGCAGAGAGCTCCATAGTCTCACTGCTCTTACAGTAAAGAATCCACGTCTGTGATTATGATTAAACCTTCTTTCCTCCAGATGTAGAGTACATACCCCCTTGTCCCAGTCTCAGGCCTAAGAGTAAAGAGATTATTAGAAAGGTCTCTGTACTGTCCCCTCATATATTTATACATTACTAGCTGGGTGCCCGATGCACATGCATCGGGATTCTAGAAGAGCGAGTCCCTGACTCGCAATGGCCGCTTCGCGGCCAATGCTTCGCGCTGCTAAGGCGACTCGCCATGCCCGCTGTGCGGGCATAGCGAGTCGCCTTAGAACTGCTCGCAATGGCCGCTGCGCGGCCAATGCTTTGGGCGTATCCACATGACCACGCTGACTCGCAGCGCGAGCGGACTCAAAAGGGGCAAAAAACCCATTCGTGATTATATAATAGATTATAAGATCACCCCTAAGCCTTCGTTTTTCCAAGCTAAATAACTCCAAGTGTAATAACCTGTCTTGGTATTGCAGACCCCTCAGTCCTCTAATGGCTTTTGTCGCTCTTCTCTGCACCCGCTCTAGTTCAGCTATGTCTTTCTTATGCACCGGAGACCAGAATTGTACACAGTATTCTAAGTGTGGTGGCACTAGTGACTTGTATAGAGGTAAAATTATGTTCTCCTCATGAGCATCTATGCCTCTTTTAATGCATCCCATTATTTTATTTGCCTTTGCAGCAGCTGCCTGACACTGGCCACTAAATGTGAGTTTGTCATCTACCCATACACCCAGGTCTTTTTCAGTGACTGTTTTGCCCAGTGTTTTACAATTAAGCACATAATTATACATTTTATTTCCTCTGCCCAAGTGCATGACTTTACATTTATCCCCATTAAAGCTCATTTGCCATTTATCACCCCAAGCTTCTAGTTTACATAAATCCTCCTGTAATATAAAATTGTCCTCCTCTGTATTGATTACCCTGCAGAGTTTAGTGACATCTGCAAATATTGAGATTCTACTCTATATGCCCCCTACAAGGTCATTAATAAATATGTTAAAAAGAAGTGGGCCCAATACTGACCCCTGTGGTACTCCACTGTTAACTGTGACCCATTCTGAGTGTGCTCCATTAATAACTACCCTTTGTTTCCTATCACTAAGCCAGTTCTTAATCCACTTACACATATTTTCCCCTATCCCCATTGCCCTCATTTTATGTATCAAACTTTTGTGTGGCATCATATCAGAAGCTTATGAAAAGTCCATATACACCATGTCCACTGCATTTCTTTGGTCCAGTCCAGAACTTACTTCTTCATAGAAGCTTATCGGATTAGTTTGACAGGAACGGTCCCTCGTAAACCCATGTTGATATTGGGTCATGAGGTTATTTTTCTTCAGATACTCCAGTATAGCATCTCTTAGAAAACCCTCTAGGATTTTACCCACAGTAGAGGTTAAGGATAATCTATCTGTATCCCATAAAATGGCTTTGAAAGATTTACAGTCAAATCCCAATCTACTATATAATCTATCTACTATATAATTGCCTAGAATTCTACTTCCTGTCACAACACAACTTCCTCCGTGGCTTTGTCCGGAGATAAATGTCCGGAGATAAATAAAAGAGGCCATCCCCAACCTGTTCTTAAAGGAGTGGACCCCAACCACGCTCTTAAAGGGGCGGACCCCAACCACTTCTTAAAGGGGTGGACCCCAACCACTTCTTAAAGGGGCGGATCCCAACCACTTAAAGGGGCGGATCCCAACCACCTCTTAAAGGGGCGGACCCCAACCACTTCTTAAAGGGGCGGACCCCCAACCACTTCTTAAAGGGGCGGACCCCCAACCACCTCAAAGGGGCGGACCCCAACCACCTCTTCAAGGGGCAGAACCCCAACCACTTCTTAAAGGGGCGGACCCCCAACCACTTCTTAAAGGGGCGGACCCCCAAATACTTCTTAAAGGGGCGGACCCCAACCACGTGTTAAAGGAACAGTCCCCAATAACTTCTTAAAGGGGCTGTCCATAACCATGTCTTAAAGGAGTGGACCCCAACCACTTCTTAAAGGGGCTGTCCCCAAACACATCTTAAAGAAACAGTCCCAACCGCATCTTAAAGGGGCGGTCCCCACCACATCTCAAATGGGCAGAAGCAAACAATCAGCGATATTGGCGTGGGATTTAAGCAGTCTTCGCTGACTGGTCATGGCCGGCTGCGACCAATCAGTGATATTGCCACAAGATTTAAATGATAATGTATATATTTTATCCCGAAAAACCTGTGTATTCATTGCAGTATTCTTAAATCTTCATAAATAAACTACATACATATTCTAGAATACCCGTTGTGTTAGAATTGGGCCACCATCTATTAGTAAATAAAACTATATATGGATTCTAGACTACCCGATTCTTTAGAATCGGGCCACCATCTAGTATCATTATAAAAAATTCTGATAAGGAGGTTCGATTGTTGTTTTGGACACTTTACTTTATCGAAGGGAGGTAATAAAAATTCTGGAGGACAGAAACACATATTTGGTTTTGAAATCTGACCCCACTGCCAAGGTCCAGGAGGATTTGAGAACTCTTTTGAATGAGGGTCTAGCCTTGGGAGTAATAAATGATAGAGTATAAACATCTATTTGTCCAGTACCCCACATGCCCAATTTTCCATGCGTTACCTAAGACCCACAAAGGGTGTTTTCCTCCCCCACTCAGACCTATTGTGTCAGGCATTGGTTCATTGAATGAACAACTATCTGAGTGGGTAGATCGAAGACTGCAACCTTTAGTTTTGAATTTACCGGGCTATGTCCGAGACACCAAACATTTATTACATGCATTGAAGGATTGGAGGTGGAGACCACTGGACAAGTGGATCACTATGGATGTGATGTCCTTGTATTCCAGCATTCCGCACAAATTGGCTATGGAAGCCATGTCGATCATTTTAAGGAAAACATCTTATTCTCTCAATGAAATAAGGTTTATCCTCATGGCTGTGGATTTTCTATTGAAAAACAACTTTTTTAGGTTTGAGGACTCTTTCTTCCTCCACACGTGCGTCTGTCCAACGGGGGCGAAATTTTCCCCTTCATTGGCCAACCTGTACATGTATTTCCCCTTCATTGGCCAACCTGTACATGTCTGTTGTGGGAGAAAGAGTTCCTATTCAGTTCTAACAACCCTTTTCTGCGAGCCCCAAGGTGGTACGGGAGATACATCGACGATCTCGTCCTTATTTGGGATGGGTCTGTCGATGTGTCTCCTGACACCAATGTCACAGCTTTTGTCGCGTACTGCAATGATAATGATATGAACATTAGATTTACCATGCAGGATCTTGGCAATCGGGCCAACTATTTGGACTGTGAACTCTTTGGAGATCCTGTCTCTGGTGACATCTTAACCAAGCTCTATAGTAAACCTGTGTCTGGCAACTCTTTGCTACATGCAGTGAGTTGCCATCCCACACATACTATCAAGAGTTTTCCGGTAGGTGAATTCACCAGGGCTAAGAGAATGTGTTCTCTGCCCACTGATTATAATGAGCAGAGCAGAGACATTGAAAACCGTTTACAGGCCAGGGGGTACAAACGCTGGATGATTACACGAGCCAAATCTATTGTTTATCGTAAGAATAGGGAGGATTTGTTGAACTGTAAATCAACATCTGGGGATCATGGGAGACTTGGATCATGTACCAATCTGCCCTATATTGAACAGCCTATTACCTTGGATTACACTGGCATAGTGAACATATGACACAAATATGTTCCTATGCTTTATTAGGATCATTCTTTATGTAGCATTCTTAAAGGTGGCTACAGATGTGTTTCTTGTAAGGGTAGGGACTTGGCTAGTTTCATTTCACCCAGCATGTTTAGATCCGACAGATGTAGATACAAATCCTCGTGGCTGCGGTTCACAGGGAACTTCAAATGTGAACCAGTCTGATGTAATCTTTGTAGATACATGGCTAAAGAGAACTCTTTCAGAGATAGAGTCAGCGGAGAGACTTTTAAAATAAAGACATACATCAACTGCTCTAGCTCATATGTGGTCTATATGGCGACATGCATGGCGTGCAATGTGGACTATGTGGGCTATACCAGCCGCCCACTTAAGAGAACGTATCTCTGAACACATCACGGGGGCAGATCCGTCTTCTATGGCCATGGTGGATCTATATCAGGTCTCTCTAAACATTTTTTAGAGGTCCACAATGGCAGAACAGGTAGCCTAGTTGTTAACGCTTAGAACAGGTAAAACCATCGGTGCACTGGGGAAATCGAACCCGTGACCTGTTCAATAGAGAAAGTTACTGGATTCTGAGATTTCCTGGGGGTCTGAATTACAGGAACGATCTAATGTATTTCTATTAATTTTATGTGACTCAGTGTAGCATCATGATTAATGACATGTTCAGAGAATAACTTCATTCACATATACAAGTGTCTACTTTATTGTTTAGCAAACCTATCAGCTGTTCTCGTCTTGCTTTATGTTTCTTATTTTATTCTCTTTTCCTTGATTCTCCCCTTGGAGCGGGCATACACTCTTATAAGCCTTGTGTGCGCTTTTATGTGTTTATTCTTTCCTTTCTGGGAACATGACAATTATCCATTCATTATTTCAGCCTTCCCTTATTCCCATTTCTCCTTATTCATCCCTTTCGGATGCCTGTCTTCTAGCATTTTTCATATGCTGCTTTTTATCTCGATGGGGAACTCAGGGTGCATATCACATGGTTATTTTGATGCTATTCAGCTATATTGATTATATATGCCAGTATTTCTGGGTTTTTCTATGATGATATGCACTAAGGTAAAATCTGGGTATTATGTGGAAAATAGGATCTTGACATTATGATAAGATTTACAAGAAGGTATACTTGTAATTCCTTTTTCTCCTCCTCCTCCTTTTTTTGATTATTCATTTTTAGTAACATCTGATGCAAGCAGCCTCTCCCTACTTTTTCATTTATTTATTTATTTTTTGAATACCAGTCTCCTTTGTTAGAGCAGTCCTATGTAATGCAATTCCATTGATGGCTTAATAAGTGAATTCCATATGGAATCAATTTGCAATTCTCACAGGTGTTTGTCAATGTTCATATATATTGTGTGCCATTTTTACTAAATTTTGTCACTGAAGAAGGTTTTTACTGAAACGCGTCTGACAGGGCACATGCCTTAAGATGCTTTGAATGTTTTGAGTTTTTGCTAAATAAAGTTCATATATACTGGATTTGTGTGCCAGTATTCACTTTCCTTGGAGAGGTTAAGCTTACTGGCCACTTTCCTGTCCCCCTTTAGTGACCTAGGCCCTCCCTCATGGTCCTCCCATTGTCCCAGGGTCTACATGTTTGTGTACTGTTTGTGTTTCTTTTAGGCTCAGCCACACCATCCCAGAACCTGGAAAACAGGGGCACTACACTCTCTAACTGCGGGAATGCAGTACCTCTGGTGGCGACTTACCCGATTGGGCGCAACAGATTTATTTAGTATGTTAGGTAAAAAAGGAGTGGGAATCCATGATGGACAAGAACAAATAGTGCATTGTGTGTCCTTTTTTAGGATCCAAATATACCATTAAGGATGTCCTGTCTTTAGGATCAACGATGCTTTGACACCCAGCACCCTGCTGATCAGCTGTTCTTAGTTTTGGCAGCAGCCATATGTTAACAGTGTACAGTCATTACACAGTGCACAATGCTATGCCATTCTGAGTCCTTACACTGCTTATATGTGTTGTGCTGGGTGTCAGATCCCCACCAAACCGATATTGGGGATATATCCCAATCATAGGACAATAAGAGTATAACCCCTTTAATAATTTTTAATGGAGTACGGTATTCAAAAAAAAACAACAAAAAACTAAGATGGATAGAACTACATGCATAGTCTTTCTATAACATGAAAAGGACTTTTAGTTTCCCAATGGGTTGAAAGCAGAATTGGTACATTAAAGTGGAAAGTAATGCATTTATTACAAATACTTTAGATATGCCATGAATATCACTAACACACTGTGTTCCAAATTATTATGCAAATTGGTTTTAAGTGTCATAGGGTTTATTTTTTATTTTTTTTCAATGAAAGCCATTGATGGTATTGTGTCTAAAGGCCCCTTTACACGCCACCACTGAAAGGTAGCAACTGCCTGGCATTGGGGATATTTGTGCCTGTTGCCATGAAATTGCTACGAAATGGCGGCGTGTAAATAGGGAAATTCCTGCCAGTGTCCTGCAGTTGACTCAGATGCCTGTTGCTGAGCCGTGCTCAAAAACCGAAGGCAACAGAAAGGCACAATTGCCATGGTAGTGGCGTCTAAACGGGGCACATGCATGGATGTTGCGTCGCCTAGTGATTTCACAGGGGTGTGCCACAGCGTCATGGATACCACGCCCCATCAGCGATCATTGGTGGGGGCTACTGTGTTACCATTAGCTGTCCCTGCACAGGGCGCCATATTTAAAGAGCTGACCATTCACACTACACAATTGCAATGGCGTCATGTATTAGCCAGCCTTCCTGCGCAGGCTGGCCAATCATGATGCTATTGCGTTGTCCAATCAGCGTACTAGCGTCACAGAATACACAACTCTGTCACGCCTATGTACTTGCGGCGCGAAAGATGTACGCCCATATTCCTTTGTGGTAGCGGCGTGTAAAGCAGGGAAGGTATTTAACAGGTAGTAAGCCGCAGGATCTGTCGGAACTTCCGGGGAACAAAGATACCTTCAGTTGACAACGCAATGGCGGCGTCTATATGCGGCATCAGTGATCGGTATCCACCATTTAAAAACGTGCGCGTGCACGGCGGTGGATTCCTGTTGCTAGCCACAGTGGCGGCGTGTAAAGGTACCTTTAGGGTTCGTTGGATCATTGAAATCAATCTCAGATATCTGTGATAATTAGTTTGGCAGGTGAGCCCAATAAAAGGAAAACTGGGTGTTCAACAATGGCATTGTTCACACACAATTTGCGTTTTTTTTAGCACTCCTAAAACCACATGCGTTTTTTTTAGGAGTGCTAAAAAATGTCTCTTCTGTGTCTGAAAAGAAATACAGCCTTTTTGGACTTTGTCATTTTTTCCTCAAAAACGCAGGCAAAAACGCAAGCGTTGACGCAGGGTGCATAAATGTGCCATTTAAAAACGCATGCGTTTCCCATAGGGCCCTATGTTATAGAAACGCATGCGTTTTTTTAACATGGGGCCCTATGGGAAACGCATGCGTTAACGCAGGTCACATATAGGCACCTGCGTTAACGCATGCGTTTCCCATAGGGGCCCATGTTAAAAAAAACGCATGCGTTTTTGGGAAACCACACCTGCGTTTTTTTCCAGCACCCAAAAACTGCTGCATGCAGCGTTTTTTGGACTGGGGGAAAAAAACGCAAGTGCAGGTGAAAAACGCATGTACACTCAAATGTACCCTGCGTTAACACACCTGTGTTTTTTTTAACAGTCCAAAAAACGCAGAGATGGGCAAAAAAACGCACGTGTGTGAACAATGCCAATATTACGCAGGGCACAGTTTTCGGCGGCCGTCACACGCTTCAATGTCCTGCACGATATCGCTTAAGCGATTTGCTTTTTGATCGCTTAAGCGATATCGTTTGTGCATCTCTGCGTGCAATCAAGCGATTTTACAATGTAAAATCGCTTGATCGCTAGATCGCAGATTTGTGAGCCGGAGCTCATATCAAGCGACAAACGCTTGTTCAATCTGCTTCATCGTGGTGTGTGACACCACGATGAACGATCTCCCAGCGGCAGAGCCTATGCTGGGAGATGGTATCTATGGTAAACGTCGGGTTACTAAGCGCCGCGCGGCGCCTAGTAACCCGATGTGTACCATAGTTACCAGCGATCTCGCTGGTTCACATCGCTAGTGAGTCTGTCTGTGTGACATCTCACCAGCGATGTGAACGATATTGTAAGCGATCGCGCATGCACGTGATCGCTAACAATATCACTCAAGATATAGATACGTGTGACGGCCGCCTTAAAGTAACATGGGAAAGAAAAAGGATGTCTCTGCTGCCGAAAAGCAACAAATAGAACAATGCCTTGGACAAGGGATGAAAACATTTGATATTGCACGAAAACTTAAGCGTGATCATCATACTGTAAAGAGATGTGTGGCTGATTCTGAGCACAGATGTGTCCGTGCAGATAAAGGCAGAATGAGGAAGGTTTCTGCCAGGCAAGTTCATCAGATTAAGAGAGCAGCTGCTAAAAAGGCCTTACAAACCAACAAACAGATATTTGAAGCTGATGGTGCCTCTGGAGTCCCTCGAATCTCAAGGTGTAGGATCCTTCAAAGGCTTGCTGTGGTGCATAAACCTACTATTCGGCCACCCCTAAACAGTGCTCACAAGCAGAAACAGTTGCAGTGGGTCCAGATATACATGAAGACTAATTTTCAAACAGTCTTGTTTACTGATGAGTGCCGAGCAACCCTGGATGGTCCAGATGAATAGAGTAGTGGATGGTTGGTGGATGCCACCATGTCCCGACAAGGCTGCGACATCAGCAAGGAGGTGGAGGAGTCATGTTTTAGGCTGGAATCATTGGGAAACAGCTGGTAGACCCCTTTAAGGTTCCTGAAGGTGTGAAAATGACCTCTGCAATGTATATAGAGTTTCCAACTGAGAACTTTCTTCCATGGTACAAAAAGCAAAAACGTGCCTTTAGAAGCAAAATCATCCTCATGCATGTCAATGCACTATCTCATGCTACAAAGAATACCTCTGTGCCATTGGCTGCTATGGGCATAAAAGGAGATACACTCATGGTGTGGCCACCATCTTCCCCTGACCTCAACCCTATAGAGGCCCTTAGGAGTATAATCAAGCAAAAGATCTATGAGGGTGGGAGGCAGTTCACATCAAAACAGCAGCTCTGGGAGGCTATTCTGACATCATGCAAAGAAATACAAGCAGAAACTCTCCAGAAACTCATAATATCAATGGATGCTAGAATTGTGAAGGTGATATCAAAGTAGGGTTCCTATGTTAACATGTAACTTGGCCTGTTAGGATGTTTTGGAGTTAAATAGCTTTTTATTTCAGTGAACGTGACCTGTTAATGCTGCAAATTCAACAAAAGAGCATTTTCAATTCTTTCAAAAATATCAAATGTTTAGAAACTCTACTGTGCCTAATAATTTGGAACAGTGCATTTAGAGTTTTTTTTTAATTTTGAAGATTATACTGTTATCATTGGGAGGTTTCTTCAATAAAATTTGATGTATACTCTAACGGGTGATGACTTTTATTACACTGATCGTCATTTGCACTGACCATTTAGGAAAATCAGAAGAAAAGAACATTTGCATAATAATTTGGAACACAGTGTAATAATAATAATAATAATAATAATAATAATAATAATAATAATATAATGTTATTTGCATCGAAAATCTGTCTCTGCCTTTGAACAAGAGGATGAGACTCTGGAACTACCAAGTAGACTGTGCTGTTTCTTTAACTCCCATTGAAGTTATCCTCAAAGAAGCCATAAGAAACAAAACAAAGAAAAACAAAAATCATACATAATTCATACCCATAGTGTAAGCAAGGACTGATGGATCCCCTGTTCACACAGCAGGGGAATGGCCCCCAGATATCTGGACCCCGACATACGTTTCGCGATCCTTGAAATCTCAAGATCACTTCATCAGGCCGACCTGATGATTTTTGTTTTTCTGATCGCTAAGACTACTATGAATGTCGAGCCCCAGGATTTGGGTACTCGGGTATCAGGCTCCAAGGGGTTAACGCTCCTGTGTCACGGGGAGTGGTGGCCGCACCTGATCCCGTGTCCTGGGGGATTTCTTTGAAAAAGGGTATATTTACAGGGGATTATATTTACAAGTTGTCGTGACGTCACCTGTAGTTTCTGGTGAGGAGTCACCAGCGCCGCCACAGTCCGCCGGAGGTAGATGGTATCGCGGCTAGTTAGCAAAGTCCTCCACAGGTAGGGCTGGACCTCCGAGGCAGCGTTCCTGAAAAGGGAACAAGTTCATGCAAAAGGAAACACAGGCAGAGGCAAAGTGACTTTTCCTCCGGGTACTTTACTGTTAGTTGTAGCAGTTGCAGTTACAATTCACAGTTCAGCACTTAGATGTTACAAGAACAGGTAGCTTAACGGGTGGCTGCAAGTGGATCCTAGGTGGTATGGTGGAACTCTTGGTGTGCCTTCATTAACTAACCCGTGTCCGTTCTTCTCTGCTTTCAAGTTTGGTGTGAAGCCTGGTTGATTTAGAATCCAGCCTGACCTCCTGTCCTCTCTCACCCTCGCTGTCGTCGGGTAACTCTCTACTGGCTGGCTGCTTGTTCCCTTGACGTTGCCTGGTGCCCTTCTTGTAGACTGCTCTGGTGTCCATGAGACTTGAAGACTCCATGGGAATCTGGATTCTCTGCCGTGCATATAGCTCCAGCAGTCTGCGGGCTCCGGTGCCCGGTAAGCTGTCTGGGAGAACCTATCTTGCTGGCTCCTCTTTCCCAGACCGGATGCTCTTCTGGAAAGCTCCTTTCACATTCTCCTTAAACCTTCTCTTCTTCTTTCATCTCTCCTCCTGGTTCCTCAGACGTGATACATAGCAGCAAAGACTTGGGAGCAAAAGGCCTCCTTGTTCCCCCTAGAGGTGAATTTATTCCCTCCCGGGTAACCTCCCCCCCTATACTAATGTGGGAGTGCTGGGAATGGGTCCCACTCACCATCCTAGGGTCCATCTGCAGCTGGAGCATCTGCACCTCTTTTACGGGTGCAGTACTCCTCTGTGACGCCTGCATTGGCGGGGCGCCACATGAACAGCATTATTGTTTTCTTCTATTGCTTTTATGCACGTCACTTTATTCCTCTGTATACCGTGATTATTTATGATTGTAATTTTTGTAAGGTCATGGTATACTCTGTTATATGATGTATGTGCAATCACTATTAGTATCTACTTATATAATCCGCAGTTGGGATTTCGGGCGTTGTAGCCGAATCCCAACATGCTTTGCGCGGGACTGCGAGTGATGACGCGCAGCGTCATCACGAGCCGCAGACCCGCACTACTCTAAAAAAAAAAAAATCCTCACCTCTACCCGAGCCCGCGCTGTCTCCCGCCGTCTCCCGCCGTCTTCTGCCGTGTTCCGCTAGGCTCCCGGTGGCTGTGCAGGCTCCCGGTGCCTGCAGTGATCTTCTATCTACTGAGAGTGAAGGACCTGTGGTGATGTCAGAGTCACGTGACACCAGCTTACTCCAGGCAAATCGCGGGTCACGTGACTCTGACATCACCACAGGTCCTTCACTCTCAGTAGATAGAAGATCACTGCAGCCACCGGGAGCCTAGCGGAACACGGCAGAAGACGGCGGAACACGGCAGAAGACGGCGGGGGCTCGGGGTGAGGTGAGCATAATCTTTTTTTATTTTTTTTAACCCCTGCCGTGCACGAGCGCACCACAGACACCTGTATACTCCACCACCACACACGCCTGTACACTCTGCCACCACCACAGACGCCTGTATACTCCACCACCACACACGCCTGTATACTCTGCCACCACACACGCCTGTACACTCTGCCACCACCACAGACGCCTGTATACTCCACCACCACACACGCCTGTATACTCTGCACCACACACGCCTGTACACTCTGCCACCACACACGCCTGTACACTCTGCCGCCACCACCACACACACCTGTACACTCTGCCGCCACCACCACACACGCCTGTACACTCTGCCGCCACCACCACACACGCCTGTACACTCTGCCGCCACCACCACACACGCCTGTACACTCTGCCGCCACCACCACACACGCCTGTACACTCTGCCGCCACCACCACACACGCCTGTACACTCTGCCGCCACCACCACACACGCCTGTACACTCTGCCGCCACCACCACACACGCCTGTACACTCTTCCGCCACCACCACACACGCCTGTACACTCTGCCGCCACCACCACACACGCCTGTACACTCTGCCGCCACCACCACACACGCCTGTACACTCTGCCGCCACCACCACACACGCCTGTACACTCTGCCGCCACCACCACACACGCCTGTACACTCTGCCACCACCACACACGCCTGTACACTCTGCCGCCACCCACACACGCCTGTACACTCTGCCGCCACCACACACGCCTGTACACTCTGCCGCCACCACACACGCCTGTACACTCTGCCGCCACCACCACACACCTGTACACTCTGCCGCCACCACCACACACGCCTGTACACTCTGCCGCCACCACCACACACGCCTGTACACTCTGCCGCCACCACACACGCCTGTACACTCTGCCGCCACCACCACACACGCCTGTACACTCTGCCGCCACCACCACACACGCCTGTACACTCTGCCGCCACCACCACACACGCCTGTACACTCTGCCACCACCACACACGCCTGTACACTCTGCCGCCACCACACACGCCTGTACACTCTGCCGCCACCACACACGCCTGTATACTCTGCCGCCACCACACACGCCTGTACACTCTGCCGCCACCACACACGCCTGTACACTCTGCCGCCACCACACACGCCTGTACACTCTGCCGCCACCACACACGCCTGTACACTCTGCCACCACCACACACGCCTGTACACTCTGCCACCACCACACACGCCTGTACACTCTGCCACCACCACACACGCCTGTACACTCTGCCACCACCACACACGCCTGTACACTCTGCCACCACCACACACGCCTGTACACTCTGCCGCCACCACACACGCCTGTACACTCTGCCGCCACCACACACGCCTGTACACTCTGCCGCCACCACACACGCCTGTACACTCTGCCGCCACCACACACGCCTGTACACTCTGCCACCACCACACACGCCTGTACACTCTGCCACCACCACACACGCCTGTACACTCTGCCACCACCACACACACCTGTACACTCTGCCACCACCACACACCTGTACACTCTGCCACCACCACAGACGCCTGTATACTCTGCCGCCACCACCACACCTGCCTGTATACTCTGCCGCCACCAGCACAGACGCCTGTATACTCTGCCGCCACCAGCACAGACGCCTGTATACTCTGCCACCACCACACATGCCTGTATACTCTGCCGCCACCAGCACAGACGCCTGTATACTCTGCCACCACCACACATGCCTGTATACTCTGCCGCCACCAGCACAGACGCCTGTACACTCTGCCGCCACCACCACACACGCCGGTATACTCTCCCACCACCACACACGCCTGTACACTCTGCCACCACCACACACACCTGTACACTCTGCCACCACCACACACGCCTGTACACTCTGCCACCACCACACACGCCTGTATACTCTGCCGCCTCCAGCACAGACGCCTGTATACTCTGCCACCACCACACACGCCTGTATACTCTGCCACCACCACCACACACACCTGTATACTCTGCCACCACCACCACACACGCCTGTATACTCCACTACCCACAGACCCACCTGTATACTCTTCTACCCACAGAGCCGCCTGTATACTTTACTACCCACAGAGTCACCTGTATAATCTCCTACCCTCAGAGCCGTCTGTATACTCTGCTACCCACAGACCCGCCTGTATACTCTGCTACCCACAGAGCCCCCTGTATACTCTGCTACCCACTGGCCCGCCTGTATACACACAATTCATTTCACCCTGCTCCCGATGCAATTGCATCGGGCCTTTTTACTAGTCTATATATAAATTGCAGTTTTTCCTTCCAGTTTACAAATTGAATACATTATTATCTTGTACCAGTGTTTGCGGTACGTGAATCTTTCTGTCCACTTTGTGTCATCAAGGTTGATTTAATCCAATAAAACTATGAGTAATTTTGCATGAAGTAAAGCCTTATACTCCTTTTTCTCTCAGTTTTCAATTCTTCTCTGGAGTTGTTTTGTAGAGGCAGATACCACAAAAGCGGTCTCCTTACCTCTTAGTATATGTGGATTTTTGTATTTCAATTATGTTCTTGGTTGTGACATTTACTCTGTAACGGCCGGAACTGAGCCACCGTACTGTGCTAGCCACTGAGACACCGTACTGTGCTAGACACCGTACTGTGCTAGCCACTGAGCCACCGTACTGTGCTAGCCACCGTACTGTGTTAGCCACTGAGCCACCGTACTGTGCTAGCCACTGAGCCACCGTACTGTGCTAGCCACCGTACTGTGCTAGCCACTGAGCCACCGTACTGTGCTAGCCACTGAGCCACCGTACTGTGCTAGCCACTGAGCCACCATATACAGTGCTAGCCACTGAGCCACCATATACAGTGCTAGCCACTGAGCCACCATATACAGTGCTAACCACTGAGCCACCATACTGTGCTAACCACTGAGCCACCATACTGTGCTAACCACTGTGCCACCATACTGTGCTAACCACTGAGCCACCATATACAGTGCTAACCACCGAGCCACCATATACAGTGCTAACCACCAAGCCACCATATACAGTGCTAACCACCGAGCCACCATATACAGTGCCAACCATTGAGCCACCATACTGTGCTAACCACTGAGCCACCATATACAGTGCTAAACACTGAGACATCATATACAGTGCTAACTACTGAGCCACCATACTGTGCTAACCACTGAGCCACGATACTGTGCTAACCACTGAGCCACCATACTGTTCTAACCACTGAGCCACCATACTGTTCTAACCACTGAGCCACCATACTGTGCTAACCACTGAGCCACCATATACAGTGCTAACCACTAAGCCACCATAGAGTGCTAACCACTGAGGCTCCGTATACAGTGCTAACTACTGAGCCAGAGTAAACTGTGCTAACCACTGAGCCCCCGTATACTCTGCTAACCAATGAGCCGCCGTAAAGTCTGCTAGCCACTGAGCCCCCATATACTCTGTTAACCACTGAGCCCTGTATACTCTGTTAACCACTGAGCCCCGTATACTCTGTTAACCACTGAGCCCCGTATACTCTGCTGTGGGCAGGAGGGGGCCGGGGAACAGCGGCTGGGTGCGGCCAGGAGGAGTAACCCCCCGCCCCCTCCTGGCTGCACCCGGCCGCTGTTCCCTGGCCTTCTCCTGCCCGCTGTTCCCTGGCCCCCTCCTGCTCGCATCCTGTCGCTATCCCCCTGGCCCCCTCCTGCCCACACCCGCCCCCTCCTGCCCACACCCGCCCGCTCTTCACCCGCTCAGGCCAGCCGCCCACGACCAATCAGCAACAGGGACAGTCCACACGCAAATTGGCGCAAGATTTCAACTACCCTTCGATGATTGGTTGCCAGCAATCTGCGATATTTGTGCAGGATTTAAACCCAGCTTCGCTTTGCATTATTCTTAAATCTTCATAAATAAACTACATACATACTCTAGAATACCCGATGCGTTAGAATATACTATACTATATATACCATATACTATAATAGGCCCCACATTGGCTTCCATATAGTATAATGGACCAACATTCCTTTCCATATTATATAATGGCCCCACATTGCCTTCAATATAATATAATGGGCATCTGATTGCCTTCCATATAGTATAATGAACCCCACATTCCCTTCAATATAGTATAATAAGCCACACATTGCCTTCCATATAATATAATGGGCCCCACAATGCCATCTATATAATGGGCCCAATAGCCTTCCAAATAGTATAATGAACCCCATAATATCTTCAATATAGTATAATGGGCCACACATTGCCTTCCACGTAGAATAATGTCCTCACATTGCCTTCCATATAATATAATGAGCACCACATTCCCTTACATGTAATATTAGGGGCTCCACATTGCCTTCCATGTAGTGTAATGGGCCCCTAATTGCTTTCCGAATAGTGTAATGGATCCCACATTGCCTTCAATACAGTATAATGGGCCCCACTTTGCCTTCCATAAACTTGAATGGTTGCTATTGGCAACAGACTGTTATTGTTGATGCTGGGAGATGTCATGTGATGGAATGTTGTGGGTGATGAGGTCTCTGAATGCCTTGTGATGTCATCATCCCTAGGAGGTTCCGCTCACTAGGAGCTTGTATCCCCAGAGACAATGAAGATTTTCATAGTGTTCCTGTGCTGTTCCCTGTTCTTCACCATAAGTTACCAAGGGCTGCCGGTGAGTCCCTCTCTATTATTATAATGGCGGATGGTTTGTCCCTGTAGTAATTAATGACTTTGCTGTTGTTTCCTATAGAAATAAATAGGCTCAGATCTTAACCCAATGTTCAGTTTTCCATCCCACAGATCTGTTCCCTCCACAATTTACTATTCTGTAACTGAATTTTATTTTGTGTAAAGGGAATTTGTCATAATTTTTAGTTTTTAAGTCTTTGCAGTTTTGCTAAAAAATGTGTTTAGAAAAGTATAAAGTGAAATTGTGAAAAAATTCATAAAAGAAAATTCTTGAATGGATGCTATTGGCAACAGAGACTGTTTTTCATATAGTATAATAGACCCCACATTGCTTTCTATATAATACTAGATGGTGGCCTGATTCTAAGGCATCGGGTATTCTAGACTATGGTTAGCAGAGTATACGGGGGCTCAGCGGTGGGCAGGGGACGGAGAGAGGAGCGATCCGACCCGGGGGGGGAGCCGAGGACGGAGGAGGAGCACACCGGCCCCGGGGGGACCGGGGACGGAGGAGGAGGAGGAGCGCACAGGCCTTCCATACAATATAATGAGCACCACATTCGCTTTCATGTAATATTAGGGGCTCCACATTGCCTTCCATGTAGTGTAATGGGCCCCTAATTGCTTTCCGAATAGTATAATGGATCCCACATTGCCTTCAATACAGTATAATGAGCCCCACATTGCCTTCCATAAACTTGAATGGTTGCTATTGGGAACAGACTGTTATTGTTGATGCTGGGAGATGTCCTGTGATGGAATGTTGTGGGTGATGATGTCTCTGAAGGCCTTGTGATGTCATCATCACTGGGAGGTTCCGCCCACTAGGAGCTTGTATCACATTAGCCGTATCTTGGTGCTGAGATTCTCTCTAGAGACAATGAAGATTTTCATAGTGTTCCTGTGCTGTTCCCTGTTCTTCACCATCAGTTACCAAGGGCTGCCGGTGAGTTCCTCTCTATTATTATAATGGCGGATGGTTTGTCCCTGTAGTAATTAATGACTTTGCTGTTGTTTCCTATAGAAACCAATAGGTTCAGATCTTAACCCTATGTTCAGTTTTCCATCCCACAGATCTGTTCCCTCCACAATTTACCATTCTGTAACTGAATTTTATTTTGTTTAAAGGGAATTTGCCATCATTTTTAGTTTTTAAGTCTTTATACTTTTCTAAACACATTTTTTAGCAAAACTACAAAGTGAAATTGTGAAAAAATTCATAAAAGAAAATTCTTGAATGGATGCTATTGGCAACAGGGACTGTTTTTCATATAGTATATTAGGCCCCACATTGCTTTCTATATAATACTAGATGGTGGCCTGATTCTAAGGCATCGGGTATTCTAGACTATGGTTAGCAGAGTATACGGGGGCTCAGCGGTGGGCAGGGGACGGAGGAGGAGCGATCCGAC
The DNA here is from genome assembly GCA_033576535.1 of Allobates femoralis. NCBI lineage: Eukaryota > Metazoa > Chordata > Amphibia > Anura > Aromobatidae > Allobates > Allobates femoralis. The sequence continues at coordinate 193,695,605 of JARQOC010000001.1, forward strand.
CCGGGGGGGGAGCCGAGGACGGAGGAGGAGCACACCGGCCCCGGAGAGGACCGGGACGGAGGAGGAGGAGGAGGAGTGCACCGGCCTTCCATACAATATGGAGTATACGGGGCTCAGCGGTTGGCCGGGGCCGAAGGAGGAGGAGGAGGGGCGCCCTCCGGCCCCGGGGTCGGAGGAGGAGGAGGGGCGCACCCTCCGGCCCCGGGGCCGGAGGAGGAGGAGGGGCGCACCCTCCGGCCCCGGGCCCGGAGGAGGAGGAGGAGGGGCGCACCCTCCGGCCCCGGGGCCGGAGGAGGAGGAGAGGAGGAGGGGAGCACCCCCGGCCCCGGGCCGGAGGAGGAGGAGGAGGGGCGCACCCTCCGGCCCCGGGGCCAGAGAAGGAGGAGGGGCGCACCCTCTGGCCCCGGGGCCGGAGGAGGAGGAGGAGGGGTGCACCCTCCGGCCCCGGGGCCGGAGGAGGAGGAGGAGGAGGGGCGCACCCTCCGGCCCCGGGGCCAGAGGAGGAGGAGGGGCGCACCCTCCGGCCCCAGGGCCGGAGGAGGAGGAGGGGCACACCCTCTGGCCCCGGGGCCGGAGGAGGAGGAGAAGGAGGGGCGAACCCTCCGGCCCCGGGGCCGGAGGAGGAGGAGGAGGGGTGCACCCTCCGGCCCCGGGGCCGGAGGAAGAGGAGGAGGAGGGGCGCACCCTCCGGCCCCGGGGCCAGAGAAGGAGGAGGGGCGCACCCTCTGGCCCCGGGGCCGGAGGAGGAGGAGGAGGGGCGCACCCTCCGGCCCCAGAGGAGGAGGAGGAGGAGGGGCGCACCCTCCGGCCCCGGGGCCGGAAGAGGAGGAGGAGGGGCGCACCCTCCGGCCCCGGGGCCGGAGGAGGAGGAGGGGCGCACCCTCCGGCCCCGGGGCTGGAGGAGGAGGAGGAGGAGGGGCGCACCCTCGGCCCCGGGGCCAGAGGAGGAGGAGGGGCACACCCTCTGGCCCAGGGGCCGGAGGAGGAGGAGAAGGAGGGGCGCACCCTCCGGCCCCGGGGCCGGAGGAGGAGGAGGAGAGGGTGCACCCTCCGGCCCCGGGGCCGGAGGAAGAGGAGGAGGAGGGGCGCACCCTCCGGCCCCGGGGCCAGAGAAGGAGGAGGGGGCGCACCCTCTGGCCCCGGGGCCGGAGGAGGAGGAGGAGGGGCGCACCCTCCGGCCCCAGAGGAGGAGGAGGAGGAGGGGCGCACCCTCCGGCCCCGGGGCCGGAAGAGGAGGAGGAGGGGCGCACCCTCCGGCCCCGGGGCCGGAGGAGGAGGAGAGGGGCGCACCCTCCGGCCCCGGGGCTGGAGGAGGAGGAGGAGGAGGGGCGCACCCTCCGGCCCCGGGGCCAGGAGGAGGAGGAGGGGCGCACCCTCCGGCCCCCGGGCGAGGAGGAGGAGGAGGGAGGGGCGCACCCTCCGGCCCCGGGCCGGAGGAGAGGAGGAGGAGGGGCGCACCCTCCGGCCCCGGAGGCGGAGGAGGAGGAGGGGCGCACCCTCCGGCCCGGGGCCGAGGAGGAGGAGGAGAGGAGGGGCGCACCCTCCGGCCCGGCCGGAGGAGGAGGAGGAGAGGGGCGCACCCTCCGGCCCCGGGGCCGGAGGAGGAAGAGGGGCGCACCCTCGGCCCCGGGGCGGAGGAGCGAGGAGGAGGAGGGGGCGCACCCTCCGGCCCCGGGGCCGGAGGAGAGGAGGAGGAGGGGCGCACCCTCGGCCCGGGGAGGAGGAGGGGGCGCACCCTCCGGCCCCGGGGCCGGAGGAGGAGGAGGGGGCGCACCCTCCGGCCCGGGGCCGGAGAGAGGAGGAGGAGAGGGGCGCACCCTCCGGCCCCGGGCGGGAGGAGGAGGAGGGGCGCACCCTCCGGCCCCGGGGCCGAGGAGGAGGAGGAGGGGCGCACCCTCGGCCCCGGGCCGGAGGAGGAGGAGGAGGGGCGCACCCTCCGGCACCCGCCCGGGGCCGGAGGAGAGGAGGAGGAGGGGCGCACCCTCCGGCCCCGGGGGGAGGAGGAGGAGGGTGGGAGGAGAGGAGGGGCGCACCCTCCGGCCCCGGAGGGACGGGAGGAGGAGGAGGGGCGCACCCTCCGGCCCCGCCGGAGGGAGAGGAGGAGGAGGGCGCACCCTCCGGCCCCGGGAGGAGGGGCGCACCGGAGGGCCCCGGGGCCGAGAGGAGGAGGAGGAGGAGGGGCGCACCCTCCGGCCCCGGGCCGGAGGAGGAGGAGGAGGGGCGCACCCTCCGGCCCCGGGGCCGGGAGAGAGGAGGAGGAGGGGCGCACCCTCCGGCCCCGGGGCCGGAGGAGGAGGAGGAGGGGCGCACCCTCCGGCCCCGGGGCCGGAGAGAGGAGGAGGGGCGCACCTCCGGCCCGGGCGGAGGAGGAGGAGGAGGGGCGCACCCCTCCGGCCCGGGGCGGAGGAGGAGGAGGAGGGGAGGGAGGCACCCTCCGGCCCGGGGAGGGGGAAAGGAGGAGGAGGGGCGCACCCTCCGGCCCCGGGGCCGGAGGAGAGGAGAGGAGGAGGGGCGCACCCTCCGGCCCCGGGGCCGGGGAGGAGGAAGGAGGAGGAGGGGCGCACCCTCCGGCCCCGGGGCAGGAGGAGGAGAGGAGGGGCGCACCCTCCGGCCCCGGGGCCGGAGGAGGAGGAGGAGGGCGGCACACCTCCGGCCCCGGGGCCGGAGGGGAGGAGGGGGGCGCACCCTCCGGCCCCGGGGCCGAGGAGGAGAGGAGAGAGGGGCGCACCCTCCGGCCCCGGGGCCGAGGAGAGAGGGGCGAGGAGGAGAAGGAGGGCGCACCCTCGGCCCCGGGGCGGAGGAGGGGGTCACCGGCGGAGGAGGGAGGGGGCGACCCTCCGGCCCGGGGGAGGAGGAGGAGAAGAGGAAGGGGCGCACCCTCCGGCCCCGGGCGGTAGGAGGAGAGAGGGCGCACCACCTCCCGTCCGGGGGGAGGAGGAGGAGGAGGGGCGCACCCTCCGGCCCCGGAGGGGAGGAGGAGGAGGAGGAGGGCGCACCCTCCGCCCGGGGCGGAGGAGGAGGAGGGGCGCACCCTCCGCCCCGTCGGGAGGAGGAGGAGGGGCGCACCCTCCGGCCCGGGCCGGAGGAAGGAGGAGGAGGAGGGGCGCACCCTCCGGCCCCGAGGGGAGGGACAGGAGGAGAGGAGAGGGGCGCACCCTCCGGCCCCGGGGCGGAGGAGGAGGGGCGCACCCTCCGGCCCCGGGGCCGGAGGAGAGAGGAGGAGGGGCGCACCCTCCGGCCCGGGGCCGGAGGAGGAGGAGGGGCGCACCCTCCGGCCCGGGCGGAAGGAGGAGGAGAGGAGGGGCGCACCCTCCGGCCCGGGCCGGGGAGGAGAGGGGGCCAGGCCCGGGGGAGGGAGGGGAGGGAGGGGCGCACCCTCCGACCCGGGCGGAGGAGGAGGGGAGGGGGAGGGGCCGGAGGAGAGGAGGGGCGCACCCTCCGGCCCGGCCGGAGGAGAAGGAGGAGGAGGAGGGGCGCACCCTCCGGCCCCGGGCCGGAGGAGGAGTGAGGAGGAGGGTGCGCACCCTCCGGCCCGGGAGGCCTGGAGGAGGAGGAGGAGGGGCGCACACTCCGGCCCCGGGCCGGAGGAGGAGAGGAGGGGCGCAGCCCTCCGGGCCCCGGCCCGGGGAGGAGGAGGAGGAGGAGGGCGCACCCTCCGGCCCCGGGCCGGAGGAGGAGGAGAGGAGGGGTCACCCTCCGGCCCCGGGGCCGGAGGAGGAAGGAGGGAGGGCGCACCCTCGCCCGGGCCCGAGGAGAGGAGGAGGAGGCGCACCCTCCGGCCCCGGGGCCGAGGAGGAGGAGGAGGGGCGCACCCTCCGCCCCGGGGCCGGAAGGAGGAGGAGGAGAGGGGCGCACCCTCCGGCCCCGGGGCCGGAGGGAGGAGAGGGGCGCACCTCCGGCCCCGGGCCGGGAGGAGGAGGAGGGGCGCACCCTCCCGGCCCTGAAGGAGTAGGAGGAGGATGGGCGCACCCTCCGGCCCCGGGGCCGGAGAAGGGAGAGGAGAGGGGTGCACCCCCGGCCCCGGGGCCGGAGGAGGAGGAGGAAGGGCGCACCCTCCGGCCCCGGGGCCGGAGGAGGAGGAGGAGGGTTGCACCCTCCGGCCCCGAAGGAGAAGGAGGAGGATGGGCGCACCCTCCGGCCCTGGGGCCGGAAGAGGAGGAGGAGGAGGGGCGCACCCCCGGCCCCGGGGCCGGAGGAGGAGGAGCAGGGGTGCACCCTCCGGCCCTGGGGCCGGAGGAGGAGGAGGAGGAGAGGCGCACCCTCCGGCCCCGGGGCCGGAGGAGGAGGAGGGGCGCCCCCTCGGCCCCGGGGCCAGAGGAGGAGGAGGAGGGGCGCACCCTCCGGCCCCGGTGCCGGAGGAGGAGGAGGGGCGCACCCTCCGGCCCCGGGGCCGAGGAGGAGGAGGAGGAGGAGGAGGGGCGCACCCTCCGGCCTCGGGGCCGGAGGAGGAGGAGGAGGAGGGGCGCACCCCCGGCCCCGGGGCCGTAGGAGGAGGAGGAGGGGCGGCACCCTCCGGCCCCGGGGCCGGAGGTGGAGGAGGAGGAGGAGGGGCGCACCCTCCGGCCTCAGGGCCGGAGGAGGAGGAGGGGCGCACCCTCCGGCCCCAGGGGCCGGGGGAGGAGGAGGAGGGGCGCACCCTCCGGCCCCCGGCCCGGAGGAGAGGAGGAGGGGCGCACCCTCCTCGCGCCCCGGGACCGGAGGGGAGGAGGAGGGGCGCACACCCTACGGCCCCGGGGCCGGAGGAGGAGGAGGGGGGGAGAGGAGGGGCGCACCCTCCGGCCCCGGGGCCGGAGGAGGAGGAGAAGGGGCGCACCCCCGGCCCCGGGGCCGGAGGAGGAGGAGGAGGGGCGCACCCTCCGGCCCCGGGGCCGGAGGAGGAGGAGGGGCGCACCCTCCGGCCCCGGGGCCGGAGGAGGAGGAGGAGGAGGGGCGCACCTTCCGGCCCCGCGGGCCGGAGGAGGAGGAGGGCGCACCCTCCGGCCCCGGGGCCGGAGGAGGAGGAGGAGGGGCGCACCCCCGGCCCCGGGGCCGGAGGACGAGGAGGAGGGGCGCACCCTCTGGCCCCGGGGCCGGAGGAGGAGGAGGGGCGCACCCTCCGGCCCCGGGGCCGGAGGAGGAGGGGCGCACCCCCGGCCCCAGGGCCGAAGGAGGAGGAGGAGAAGGGGCGCACCCTCCGGCCCCGGGGCCGGAGGAGGGGGAGGGGCGCACCCCCGGCCCCGGGGCCGGAGGAGAAGGAGGGGCGCACCCTCCGGCCCCGGGGCCGGAGGAGGAGGAGGAGGGTCGCCCCCTCCGGCCCCGGGGCCGGAGGAGGAGGCGGAGGAGGGGCGTACCCTCCGGCCCCGGAGGAGGAGGAGGAGGGGCGCACCCTCCGGCCCCGGGGCCGGAGGAGGAGGAGGGGCGCCCCTCCCGCCCCGGGGCCGGAGGAGGAGGAGGGGCGCACCCTCCGGCCCCGGGGCCGGAGGAGGAGGAGGAGGGTTTGCTTTGATTACTGCTTTGCACACTCTTGGCATTCTCTTGATGAGCTTCAAGAGGTAGTCAATGGAAATGGTCTTCCAACAGTCTTGAAGGAGTTCCCAGAGATGCTTAGCACTTGTTGGCCCTTTTGCCTTCACTCTGCGGTCCAGCTCACCCCAAACCATCTCGATTGGGTTCAGGTCTGGTGACTGTGGAAGCCAGATCTACTGGCGTAGCACCCCATCACTCTCCTTCTTGGTCAAATAGCCCTTACACAGCCGCAGCGCGGTTTTTAACCCTTCATCCTCCCTCCCTCTCTATGTGCACCATATGTGGGACTGCAGCAGCCGTGATCTGCTTTCATAGTGGTTGTGACTCTCACAACCACACAAGGTAAAACCTCTCAGAGCCTTTATCCTCCCTTCATTGATTTTCTGAGATAATTACCTTTGGCTGTAAACCACTATCACAGAAATAAACACTTGAAATAGATCACTTTGTAATGACTCTACATAATATATGTAACAATGTTACTCTACCTATACCAGCATTAAGGCTCGAACAAGAATGGAAGGCAGCAGTAGCAACATCTACAGTATATTTGACATGATGAACAAGATGTTTTAATTGGCATTGCGGCAACCTGGTGCACATCAGCAAACATTATTGCACTGGCTAAACGGTGTCCCTTTTTAATGCTTTTTGATGTAGCTAGCTCAAATTAAAACATTTGTATACAATAAATAGTTGATATTACAAACAGGAGTATTAGGTATTCAATAACTATTTCAATATGTAATGGGAGCAAAATCAAAACAATTGGAGGGGGGAAGAGAGATAATCAAGAGTTGGGACACAGAAAATAAATTGTGCAGTGTCACACCTCCACCAGATCCTGCTCCTGCAATGTCTGTTTCTGTCATCAGATGACACCATATTCACTCAGTGGCAGTGCTTGTGATAGTGGAGATGTCAGAACTAGAGGCTCTGGAGAGTTTGACTGAATAGCTGAAAGACTGGTGAAAGCAAAGTACTATAGTGCCCATGAGCCAGCTTTACCTCTGGGTTTTTGGCACTGCATAATTTTGCCTTCATTTACCAAAAACGCAGCAATAACCTTGCAATTCTGCTGTGGTAGTGGCAAAAAAACATGCTGTGGCCCAGGGGTGGACACTGACAGAAAATGGTCCATTGTGCAACAACAATGTATGTTCTCTTTGCAGACATATGATGTGTCAGTAACTGATACTTCTTGCTGCATTTGGAGGTAGGAGTCGGTCCCCCTCATCTCTTGGGAGCATATGCATCTGCATAGGTTGCACCAATAGTATGTTCATCCTTGCTGTAGTCGTAACATCTGAACTATTATAGTCGCCTACTATAATGGTGTTCTCATAGTATAAAAGTGCATGAAACATTTTAAGTTGACTTTTAGAGTGGATGTATTTTCATAGTCCTTAAAGCTTAAGGTTATATTAGGCCATGCTGTATACCACAGTAAGTAGGGTCACAAAGTGTTTCCCACGCATTAAGGGTGGATTCCCTCATAGAGAGTTATACTGAAATGCTGTATTCTCATGATGACAGAGGTAATTCTTTCAACACATTCATCACTGCCCTGAGGAAAGAGGACCGGGCATTAGATATTAATATCAAATACAGAAGAACAGGTATGCCTGCCTTGTTAAATATATATCTGCACACACCATTCCATGCAGGTTTTCAATCATAACCTTGGTTCCAAAAAAACCTGGTTTGACAAGTTTGAATCTTGCTTAAAGCAGCTACGGTTTATTACAACAGAATCAACAAGAAAGGTAAAAACATAATGGAGAAATAATCTCTTAATCATCCAATAACCTAAAACCTATTCTAGAAATTAACAAAACCATGCTGGGAAAGTCTGGATGGTTGGCACATTAAAAATACATAGATTACCGAAGTCAAAATTGTGTTTCAAGTAATTGTGCCACCTGTCGCCATGTGATAAACCTACTTATGTCCAATCAATCTGATGAGCCAGAAATACTGGTTGTTTCAGAAAGTGAGTTATGAGTTCTAGTGGTAAAAGAGTACTAGCGCTCTAAATATGGGATGACAACCTTGATTCATATTAGTATTATCCTGACCAAACCACAAGCAAGAAAATTAATAATTTATTCTTGCTATAGACACGTAGGCACATTGTTTAGGGTTCATTTACTCAGCACTGTGTCCATACAGCAGCATATCAGTCTTCATAACTCTATATGGTGTCACTTAACTTTCTAAGTGCAGAACCCGAAAGGGGAGAACAAATAACGACCAACACCCACCTTCACTAACAATTAAACTATCAAACACGGTTCATCAGTTGGAAGGTAACTGGTCACATCTTTTATTGAAGAATACATACAACCCATACAATCTGTAAAATAGAAAGTGTGAATACGTAATATAAAATTACATAAACATATGCATAATTAGTAGGTCAAGTCTTTGGCAACAGTGATTCCCTCATTAACAATCAAACCACAGAATTATGTATACGTCTCCACGTCTCCAACCAACTACAGTGATGGACAATGGCTCCCACTTCAATGGCCACTAAATCATCAGATCTCACTCCCCAGGGTATGCCCCTTAGAGGAGATAATAATATTTTACTTAAACATGAAAACTGGTAAGTGCCAATATGTATACCCCTTTTTCTTACCAAGGCTTGCCACAGGTCATTGGTCTTAAAGTGAATCTGTGATCAAGTAATTTGAAAACAGCATGCTGTAAGGGTTAACAGAAATGATTCCGTCTTCACAAATACACTGCTTGTGTTGGATGCTTAGGCTATCATTTCTCCTTATGCCCATATGGACCATGTGCTGACATGCATGTAGAATTGTGGGTCCCCTGTGTCTTGGTCACCACAGTGATACTGCACCTAATCCGCAGGTGTGGTGTCATTGCTCTCATGTAAGCCAGGGACATGAATCTGACACACACATCTTACACCCAAACCATTCCCAATTACAGGCCTGGAGATGGGCAGAAGAAACCCCTCTAGAGGGCAGTCCCCATCTGCTGGCTGGAGCTCGGAGTAGTTTAGGGGGTGGGAACACAGGGAGTGAGTAAGTGGAAGGAGAAGAAGCAGGAAGAAGATGGAGTTCTAGCGCGAGGATAGAGCTAGGGCAGAGTGGGACCAGTGGGTAGGTCACCACGGAATCCTGGCCAGAGGTACTTCGAACTACAACTGCCATTCATATCATTGACAGAGGAACTGGCTTCATGAGGGAACTAGCCCCAATCTGGTGTGAAAACTATGTTCAAGCCAGGAAACCGGAGGTTACTGGACTGCACGTGCCATAGCCATCTCCGTGTACACTCCGACGCACAGTGACTACAGAGGGTCAAGAGCACATGTCAGACCGTTGCTCGACAGGGCCCACAGTAGCCTGCCTTGAGACTCGTAGTACGAAGATGCAGGACAGGGAAAAGAGAAGATCAGTGCAGAAAGGGCAGCAAAGAAAGTCTCAGAAGAGTGTTCTTGGACTATCTGAGGGCTGGTCGAGCCGCCTACTGGAATAGCACAGTACCCCTGCTGGGTTGGCATCAAACTAAGCTGCAAGTAAAGAGATTAGTAAGAACTGCAACCTTGTGTCTGTCGGCTCCTTCTGCACGTTGCTGCACTAGCAACTACTCCCGTTATCTTCACATTTTATCGCACCGCATCCCAGGGGCCCACTCCGTCTGTGGGGAGTGTTTAATCTAAGCTGCCACAACATTTATTCCCTGGGGGCCACTGCAAGCAGCACTGGTAACCCAAGACCAGACACCACAAGTGGCGTCACAAATAAACTTTAATTCCCTGTAAATAACCCCTTAACATGCTCGGTCAGGGCCATGGTTTTCTAGGGTTGCCACCATGACTACTGAATAGACTGATACACCCCAGAGTGTCTTGAGTACCCCGGCCCTCGCAACCATTCCAGAAATGTTTTCGGATTGTTTGGACTTAGCTGCAAAGGCACGTAAGAAGCCTTCAGGAGAAGTAGTTTATTTTTCCTTGTAAAATCTTGAGTTTGTACAAATTACATCAGGTAAAAAAGATGATTGTATCAGAGCTATTAAGAGATAATGCGACTAAGATGTCTGAAAGCAACAGAAAATGGAAAAGAAGGGGGGGTAACTGACATCAGAAAAGCTACAGGGAGAAGGAAGAACAAATGTCTAAAAAATGCAGGTCCGTTGCTAAGCAACACAGTAAAACAATACAATGGAAATATAACATTATGATTTCCAAGTTGTGGGACATGACACTGAAATCTTTAGATTTCTCAATGTTCCTCTGATAATGTGATGTCTTCAACTACGTCCATCGCTATTCTAGGAACCTGAAAGACAAAAAAGAAACATACAAACATGCAACAATAAAAATTTAACCATTCTAAAGTCCAAACTTGAGATCAATGGCCTGTAGTCCACAATAGTAGTAAATAATGTTGTCCAAAAGAAAAATCCATCTTTGGATTGAGGAAACCACAACATGCAAACTCTTCCACCAACCAAACAATCCAATTGAGAGTCTTCAAAGTTCAATTCAATGGGAAATGTTACATGCCAATTCACAGCTGGAGGTATGTGGAAGTGTGCTTCCCGCTGTGAGCTTGTCCAGCAGTAATGTCCTAGTTCATGTGATGCCTTCTCCAATGAAGCGCTGATCAATTTACATCAGACAAGTAATGTTCTGCACGATTGATGACCAACTCGAGAAGCATTGAAAGCGATGAAGCCTCACCTTCAACCTTGGTACCACTGATGTTCATGTAGAGATGGCTGGTCTGAGTTGTTTGTCAAGCTCACATGCATTGCTGGCATCAATATAATTAGGATTCTTGTTCTGGGAATGTGGACACAACAGCCATGTGTTGTCGCTAAGGTTAAATGTGGCCAGTAGTCCTGTTTCCTGATCAGCTGGGCGCAGGCCATTGGTGATGTGGTGCTACTGCTCAGGAGTGACTTCCACTGTTTCTACTGCTAGCACAGCAGCACAGCCTAGATGCCTTTGTATGTGCAGGTTTTGGAGCAAGATTGAGACTACCAAGGACAAAACAGCAATGTATGTTTTTGCTGGACTCTTGAGGTTTTCAGATAGGCTACTGCAGGTAAGGCATAGTCCTCAGATGGAAATGCTTTCATTACATCTTGACTGTTGAAAATGATGTTGCGAAGTCTGAGGTTTAATGCAGACAGCATTTCCGGTGTCATAGACACGATCAATTGCCTCGTCACTTGTGGGCAAGGACATCATCTATATAGAAGTTCTCTACAAATTGATGAGCATCAGATACAACACTCTCTCGCTCACCTTCTTGGGCTGTCCGTCTCAGTCCATAGATCACCACAGTAGGTAAAGGGCTGTTGTTGAAGACATGTATCTTCATCTGGTAATCTACAATCTTGGCGTGGACGTCGTTGTCCTTGTACCAATCTGAGGAATCTGAGCTACTTTCTACAGTCTTACCTCACAATAAAACAATGAAATATTGTGCTGAAAGTCAGCCATTACTGCAACAGGTTCTTGCCTGAATCAAATCAATACTCCTATAAGTCTGTTGTTTAGGTTAAGCCCAGTGAGGAGTAAGTTATTGAGAGAGGCGCCTTCATGCTGAGTCAAACACCACTCTGATTTGGTTGGGTTTGTGAGGGTGATAGACACCAAAGGATGGAGGGTACCATCATTCTTCTTTCTTCAGTGGTGGTGCAGGTTCTGCATGATCTTGTTGAAGGTGTTTAGCATGAAGTTGATTAAATGTTTTTCCATCTCTTGTTTCCTTTTTAGGGTGCATTTTAAAGATGAAAAATAGGGAAGACTGACCCAGCTGTGCAGCGCCCTAGAGAGAGGGACGGAGGCCAGTGGGAGAACTAGGAGAACAGAAGAAGGGAACTTAGCTGTGACCCTTTAGCTCACCCGGACACCAGAGTCTGAAGCTGCTATTAATTCAGTGGTAGAAGAGAAAGCCGGACAGATCAGGGGAATTTAGTCCTCCTGGAGCTCAGTAAAACCTATATCCCAAGCCTGATGATGCATAGGACCAGGAACCCAAGCAGAATATAGGGATCTCCCTCAGAAAGGTCCTCACTGTCAGTTGTGGAGTAGCATCCTGAGAGGGAGAAGGAGAAAGAGCGGCAGGTTCAGCTCCAGGCAGAACTTAACCCAATTACCGCACACACTAACAGAGGAGGCCTCATAACTCTCCAAGGTGGACATCCCAAACTACACCAATAACCTGGTTACCCTCCTGGATCGTGCCTTTTACCAAACATCAGTAAAAAGGTACCGGAACAGAGACTATTGTGTGTGTGTGTGTCTGCTTCAACGCTGCCACCTGCAGCGTTCACAGTAGAACTGCTACTACTACTCCCTCATCCACCCTGCTGCCCTGAGGTAAAGGTCCACCTGTGTGGAGCTGTACTACCAAAGCTGCATTCCCATCACCTCAGCGGCCGGCCGCAGCGCTGGTAACTCTATTACCAGGTACCACAGGTGGTGTCACGTTACAAATCCCCCATCATCATCACCGTCTCCCTGTCACAGAGGGTCCAGGCACGGAACCGGGAATCGACCAGCTGTGATCCCCACCGAAGCGAACCCCCTGTCCTGGTATCCGAGTACCCCCTACCCTATCGACCGACTCAGTTACCCTTCTCACCCTGCCGGAGATCCTGGTGGGGATGTGCTTGGAGCTGGATCACGTCTGCCTGAATACCCATGACCCTCTGGTGTTGGCGGCTCAGAGCTTAACTTTCCTGCACCACACTTGGATCCAGTCCTCCGCTAATCGGACTGGGATCACCCCAGACCGGGTATTAGAACGCTCTGATGCTGGGTGTTACCAACACTCCCCCTTCTCGTCTGGGTCACCACTCTTTCTGGGTACCATCCTCAGCGTCCCTTTGAAGGGTCCTCCTTGACTTCGTTCCTTGCTACTACTCCACTCAACTCAACCTAACTCATTCTTTCCCACTTTTCACTAACCACTTATATAACCTCCCACGGGACCAGTTACCCTGGTAACGGGTTTAACCAATTGGCCCCGTGGCTCTAAGTGTGTGAATGTGTAGGTGAAAGCCACATGCGAACCTCCCCATCCACTGGCCACTGGAATACTACACACACTGGTCTGGGTGCAGCACCACTTCGTGGCGCACCGACCAGTGGGGCGCCACATATAGTATCTCTTAGGAAACCCTCAAGGATTTTACCCACAGTAGAGGCTACACTTACTGGCCTATAATTTCCAAGATCAGGTTTTGTCTCCTTTTTGAATACTGGCACCTCATTTGCTATACGCCAGTCTTGTGGTACAGACCCTGTTATTATGGAATATATGAAGGTTACAAATAATTGTCTGTCTATGATAGTACTTAACCCCTTCCCGACCTTTGGCCCACCGTTTGGGCCATGAAAGTCAGTTTGTTCACGACCCATGGCCCAGGGGGGGGCAATGCATTTATCGGATTGATCGGGCTCCTGCAGGTCGAGTGAGGGTATCACTGACCTGTCACTCGACCTTCAGGTACATGGGGACATGTACTACACCCCAAGTGAGGGTATCACTGACCTGTCACTCGACCTTCAGGTACATGGGGACATGTACTACACCCAGGGGGGGTCGCTTTGCCCCCCCCCCCGAGGCTACAGGCACGGTGATTGGTGCTTGAAAGTGAAAGCAAAAATCACCGCGCCTGTAATGTTTCCCTGCCTGCCGCGTCTCTCCCTGTCCTCCAATCTCCGCCCCTGTCACCCACTGACTCCCCCCTGTCCCCCACTTCTCCTTCCTTCTCCCCGCTTCATCTTCCTGCCCCTTCATCTTCTGCCCCGCTTCTCCTTCCTGCCCCCCGCTTCTCCTTCCTGCCCCCCCCGCTTCTCTTGACTGCCCTCCCGCTTCTCCTGACTGCCCCGTTTCTCCTGACTGCCACCCCGCTTCCTCCTTCCTGCCCCCCAATCACTGGAGTGGCAATCACCTCTCCCACTCACCTCTCCGGCGTCCATGCTGCCCTCCTGTCGCTGCTGCGGTCCAGCTCCTCTTCCTCCTCTTCCGGTCCTCCTGTGCACCCATCCCGCCACCTCCGCCGCTTCCTGCTACTGCAGGAAGGGATCTGATGGCCCTGGGACAGTGATCCATCATGTGATCACTGTGGATCACTGTGCTGGAGCTGTAAGACCCTTTCTGCAGCTTGATCCTGGGGATCAAGCTGCTAAAAGTGATCTCACAGCTCCAGCACAGTGATCCACAATGGATCACTGTGGATCACTGTGCTGGAGCTGTCAGATCACTTTCTGCAGCTTGATCCCAGGATCAAGCTGCAGAAAGTGATCTGACAGCTCCAGCACAGTGATCCACAGTGATCACATGATGGACCACTGTCCCAGGGCCATCAGATCCCTTCATTGCAGTCTGATCCCCATGCAGGGGCATCGAGCTGCAGAAAGTGATCTCACAGTCCGGACGCACTGATGCACATACTGGGTCACTGCGCCCAGGCTCTTAGATCGCTGCTCTGCAGTCCGATCCCCATACAGGGGCATTGAGCTGCGGAAAGTGATCTGACAGCCCGGACGCAGTGATGCACATAGTGGGTCACTGCGCCCGGGCTCTTATATCGCTGCTCTGCAGTCCGATCCCCATGCAGGGGCATCGAGCTGCGGAAAGTGATCTGACAGCCCGAACGCAGGGATGCACATAGAGGGTCACTGCGCCCAGGCTCTTAGATTGCTGCTCTGCAGTCTGATCCCCATGCAGGGGCATCGAGCTGCGGAAAGTGATCTGACAGCCCAGACGCAGTGATGCACATAGTGGGTCACTGCGCCCAGGCTCTTAAATCGCTGCTCTGCTGTCCGATCCCCATACAGGGGCATCGAGCTGCAGAAAGCGATCTGACAGTACGGGCGCAGTCATGCACATAGTGGGTCAAAGCGCCCAGGCAGTCAGATCGCTGCTCTGCAGCCCGATCCCCCTGCATGGGGATCGAGCTGCAGAAAACGATCTGACAGCTCGGGCGCAGTGATGCACATAGTTGGTCACTGCCCCTGAGATGGTAGATCGCTTTCTGCAGCCCGATCCCCATGCTGGCGTATTGGGCTGTAGAGTAGCGATCTGACAGCAGAGGCGATCGAGCGTCATGGGACCTTCATTGTGGACTACATTGTAGGCAATTGAACGGCGTGGGACCTTCGTTGTGGACTACGTCGGAGGCGATTGAACATTGTGGGACCTTCATTGTGGACTACGTCAGAGGCAATTGAACGTTGTGGGACCTTTGTTGTGGACTACATCGGATCTTTATAATAAAGATGGAGTCCGAATTTTGTTTGTGTTTTCTTTCAAATAAAAAGATTTTTCTCTGTGTGTATTTTCTGACTATTTACCAGAGATTCCTAATGGCGGGTCTAACATTGGCCCTATATTATGAATCTTGGGCTTTGTGCCAGCTGCCAATAAAAAGCTGGCATTAACCCCTTTATTACCCAGTATGCCACCGGCACCAGGGCAACTGGAAGAGTCTGGGTACAGTGCCAGAAAATGGCGCTTCAATGAATGCGCCATTTTCTGGGGCAGCTGCAGGCTGCTATTCGCAGCAAGTGGGGCCCAGAACACTTGGGCCTCTCCATGCTGCGGATTCCAGGCCCCAGCTGCCAAGTTGTACCTGGCTGGACCAAAAATATGGCAGAGCCCCACGCCATTTTTCTTTCTAGAATTAGTCCTAGAAAAAAAAATGGGCTTCGCTGTATTTTTGGTTGCCAGCCGGGTACAACGAGGCAGCTGGGGGTTGCTGGCAGTCCGTAGCTGCCAAGTTGTACCTGGCTGGACCAAAAATATGGCGAAGCCCCACATCATTTTTTTTTATTACTTCTACCAATAAAATGACAAGGAGCTTTGCCTTATTTTTGGTTTCCAGTAGTGATGGGCGAATCCTAAATTACTCGGAATCGCTTGACTCTAGCGAGTCCGAGCACAGGACTCGCTACTCGTTGCGAGTCTAGCGAGTCCAATGTTAATGAATGGGGAAGCGAGTAATAGCGAGTAGTGTGAGATTTACAAATCGCAGATGTGTCTCAGAAGCTTCAGCCTGAAGCAATCCTAGTTTTGTCATTTATTTGCATTGGACTAGTTTACTTTGTAAGTAATCGCTGGGAAACTCGCACAGATAAAGAGTCCTGTCTGCTCAGTGTGCTGGCTGCCAGCTCCAGGGTCCTAGAGCCCGCCTGCTGCCTGATGTAGCAGAGCTGAGATTGTTCTCAGTCTGCTCATTCCCTGTGTACAGACATGAATGTCTGTGCACAGAGATGATGTAGCAGAGCTGAGATTGTTCTCAGTCTGCTCATTCCCTGTGCATAGACATCTATATCTATGCACAGGGGATGTAGCAGAGAGGACATCGCGTTTTGGACTGCGTCGGACGGAAGAGGATTTTTTTAATTAAAGATGGAGTCCCTAATGGCTTTTTTTTTTATTTCTAATAAAAAATTTTCTTTGTGTTGTGTTTTTTTTAAAACAATTTAATAGAAATTCATGGCGGTCATGTCTAATATTGGCGTGACCGCCATAAATTTCATGCTTAGGGCCAGCTGATAATACAAAGCTGGCCCTAACCTCTTTATTACCCAGCGTACCACCGCTACCAGGGCCGCTGGAAGAGCGGGGTTCAGCGCCAGAGGATGGCGCTTCAATGAACGCACCATCTTCTGGGGCGGCTGCGGGCTGCAATTTGCAGCGGGGGGTGCCCAGAAAGCTTGGGCATCCCTGCGCTGCAGATTCCAGCCCCCAGCTGCTTAGCTGTACCTGGCTAGAAATAGAAATTGCGTGGAGCCCCACGCATTTTTTTTAAATTAT
Source organism: Allobates femoralis (assembly GCA_033576535.1). Classification (NCBI taxonomy): domain Eukaryota; kingdom Metazoa; phylum Chordata; class Amphibia; order Anura; family Aromobatidae; genus Allobates; species Allobates femoralis. The sequence goes on from JARQOC010000001.1 coordinate 193,711,930, forward strand.
TTCATGAAATTCTGAGATTCTGACTCTGAGACTCTGACTCTGAGACTCTGACTCTGACTCTCTGAGATTCTGACTCTGACTCTGAGACTCTGACTCTGAGACTCTGACTCTGAGACTCTGACTCTGAGACTCTGACTCTGAAATTCATGAAATAATAAAAAAAAAATGCGTGGGGCTCCGCGCAATTTCTATGTCTAGCCAGGTACAGCTAAGCAGCTGGGGGCTGGAATCCGCAGCGCAGGGATGCCCAAGCTTTCTGGGCACCCCCCGCTGCAAATTGCAGCCCGCAGCCGCCCCAGAAGATGGCGCGTTCATTGGAGCGCCATCCTCTGGCGCTGAACCCCGGTCTTCCAGCGGCCCTGGTGGCGGTGGCACGCTGGGTAATAAAGGGGTTAATACCAGCTTTGTTATACAAGCTGGTATTAAGCCTGAGATTCTTAATGTCAGGCCACGTTTGACCCAGCCACTAAGAATCTCCAATAAAGGGTTAAAAAAACACAACACAGAGAAAATTTTTTATTTGAAATAAAAAAAAAAGCCATTAGGGACTCCATCTTTAATTAAAAAAATCCTCTTCCGTCCGACGTAGTCCAAAACGCGATGTCCTCTCTGCTACATCCCCTGTGCATAGATATAGATGTCTATGCACAGGGAATGAGCAGACTGAGAACAATCTCAGCACTGCTACATCATCTCTGTGAGCAGGCGGGCTCTAGGACCCTGGAGCTGCACAGAGAAGACAGCTGGACTCGGCTCGCAAAGAAACAGCAGTTACTTTGCGAGTTTCCCTGCTATCACTGGCACAGTAGCCGAGTCTAATGCAAACAATGGCAATCCTAGTTTTGTCAGCGTTTCTGACAAAACTAGGATTGATATTGATTTGCATTGGACTCGTGCGAGTAATCACTGGGAAACTCGCAGAGTACCGAGTCCTGCGAGTCCCTTACTACTCGCCGAGTAACGAGTCCTAGCGAGTAGATTCGCCCATCCCTAGTTTCCAGCCAGGTACAACTTGGCAGTGGGGGGGCTGCAATCCTCGTTGTGAAGAGACCCAAATGTTGTGGCCCCCCCACGCTGCAAATTGCAACCCACAGCCACCCCAGAAAATAGCACATTAGAGGCGTCATTTTCTGGTGCTGTACCCCAACTCTTCCAGTTGCCCTTGTGATGGTGGCAATACTGGTGGCACACAGGAGCACTCCATATGGTGTCCGCTAACAAGTTGAATGGAAAATTAGCTTCAATTATTAGCAGACACCATGTCGCGTATGGAGAGCCCCTGTGTGGAAACTAGACCCCCCAAGGAACATATCTAGATGCATAGTGAGCACTTTGAACCCCCAAGTGCTTCACAAATTGATCCATAAAAATAAAAAAGTACTTTTTTTTCCACAAAAATTTTTTTTTTTTCATTTTTACGGATCAATTTGTGAAGCACCTGGGGGTTCAAAGTGCTCACTATGCATCTAGATACATTCCTTGGGGGGTCTAGTTTCCAAAATGGGGTCACTTGTGGGGGAGCTCTAATGTTTAGTCACACAGAGGCTCTCCATACGCAACATGGTGTCCGCTAACAATTCCATATGTTAGCGGACACCATGTCGCGTATGGAGAGCCCCTGTGTGCCTAAACATTGGAGCTCCCCCACAAGTGACCCCATTTTGGAAATTAGACCCCCCAGGAAACTTATCTAGATGGGTAGTGAGCATATTGAACACCCAAATGCTTCACAAATTAATGAAAAAAAAAACATTTTGTGGAGAAAAAGGACTTTTTCATTTTTACGGATCAATTTGTGAAGCACCTGGGGGTTCAAAGTGCTCACTATGCATGTAGATACGTTCCCTGGGGGGTCTAGTTTCCAAAATGGGGTCACTTGTGGGGGAGCTCCAATGTTTAGGCACACAGGAGCTTTCCAAATGTGACATGGTGTCCGCTAACAATTTGAATGGAAATCAGCTCAAATTGTTAGTGGACACCATGTCGCATTTGGAGAGCCCCTGTGTGCCTAAACATTGGAGCTCCCCTACAAGTGACCCCATTTTGGAAACTAGACCCCCCAGGGAACTTATCTAGATGGGTGGTGAGCATTTAGAACCCCCAGGTGCTTCACAAATTCATCCGTAAAAATGAAAAAGTACTTTTATTTCCACAAAAATTTCTTTTTTCATTTTTACAGATTAATTTGTGAAGCACTAGGTAGTTCAAAATGCTCACCACTCATCTAGATAAGTTCCCTGGGGGGTCTAGTTTCCAAAATGGGGTCACTTGTGGGGAAGCTCCAATGTTTAGGCACACAGGGGCTCTCCAAACTCGACATGGTGTCCGCCCACAATTTGAATGGAAATCAGCTCAAATTGTTAGCGGACACCATGTTGCATTTGGAGAGCCCCTGTGTGCCTAAACATTGGCACTCCCTTACAAGTGACCCCATTTTGGAAACTAGACTCCCCCAGGGAACTTATCTAGATGGGTAGTGAGCATTTTGAACCCCCAGGTGCATTACAAATTGATCTGTGAAAATGAAAAAGTTTTTTTTTTTCACAAAAATTTTCTTTCACCCTAACTTTTTTCGTTTTCACATGGGCAACAGGATAAAATTCTTCCTAAAATTTGTTGGGCAATTTCTCCTGAGTACATTGATACCTCATATGTGGTCATAAACCACTGTTTGGGCGTACGACAGGGCTCAGAAGGGAAGGAGTGCAATTTCACTTTTTGAATGTAAAATTAGCTCCAAAATTCAAATTGCGCTCCTTCCCTTCTGAGCCCTGCCGTGCACCCAAACAGTGGTCTATGACCACATATGAGGTATCCATATACTCGGGAGAAATTACACAACACATTTTACGATCCATTTTATCCTGTTGCCCATGTGAAAATGAAAGAATTGAGGCTAAAAGAACATTTTTGATAAAAAAAATTAAAATATCCATTTTTTGTTTCCACTTTGCTTTAGTTCCTGTGAAGCACCTGAAGGGTTAATAATTTTATTGAATGTAATTTTGAGTAGCTTGAGGGGTGCAGGTTTTGGAATGGTGTCACTTTTTGGTGTTTTCTGTCATGTACACCCCTCAAAGGGACTTCAAATGTGATGTGGTCACTAAAAAAAATGGTTTTGTAAATTTTAGTTGAACCCTTATAACTTCCTAACCAAAAATTTTTTTTTCCAAAATTGTGCTGATGTGAAGTAGACATGTGGGAAATATTATTTAATAACTATTATGTGTCACATAACTCTCTGGTTTAGCAGAAAAAAATTTCAAAATTTGTAAATTGCTAAATTTTCAACATTTTTGCCATATTTTTGATTTTTTTCACAAATAAACGCAAAAATTATCGACCTAAATTTAATACTAGCATGAAGCCCAATATGGCACGAAAAAACATTCTCAGAATCGCTAGGATCGGTTGAAGCGTTCCAGAGTTATAACCTCATAAAGGCACACTGGTCAGAATTGCAAAAAATGCCTAGATCTTTAGGGTCAAAATGGGCTGGGTCCTGAAGGGGTTAAAGGAGTTGTCCGGGCTTTTGCTGCAATTCATATGTGTATGAATGTGTATGCAAAATGTTGACAGTTTGTAATATATACAGTTGTGGCCAAAAGTATTGACATCCCTGTAATTCTGTCAGATAATACTCAGTTTCTTCATGAAAATGATTGCAATCACAAATTCTTTGGTATTATTATCTTCATTTAATTTGTCTTCAATGAAAAAACACAAAAGAGAATGAAGCAAAAAGCAAAACATTGATCATTACACACAAAACTCCAAAAATGGGCCAGACAAAAGTATTGGCACCCTCAGCCTAATACTTGGTTGCACAACCTTTAGCCAAAATAACTGCGATCAACCGCTTCCGGTAACCACCAATGAGTTTCTTACAATGCTCTGCTGGAATTTTAGACCATTCTTCTTTGCAAACTGCTCCAGGTCCCTGATATTTGAAGGGTGCCTTCTCCAAACTGCCATTTTACAATCTCCACAGGTGTTCTATGGGATTCAGGTCTGGACTCATTGCTGGCCACCTTAGAAGTCTCCAGTGCTTTCTCTGAAACCATTTTCTCATGCTTTTTGAAGTGTGTTTTGGGTCATTGTCCTGCTGGAAGACCCATGACCTCTGAGGGAGACCCAGTTTTCTCACACTGGGCCCTGACATTATTCTGCAAAATTTGTTGGTAGTCTTAAGACTTCATAATGCCATGCACACGGTCAAACAGTCTAGTGCCAGAGGCAGCAAAGCAACCCAAAACATCAGGGAACCTCCGCCATGTTTGACTGTAGGGACTGTGTTCTTTTCTTTGAAAGCTCTTTTTTTCTCCTGTAAACTCTATGTTGATGCCTTTGCCCAAAAAGCTCTACTTTTGTCTCATCTGACCAGAGAACATTCTTCCAAAACGTTTTAGGCTTTCTCAGGTAAGTTTTGGCAAACTCCAGCCTGGCTTTTGTATGTCTCGGGGTAAGAAGTGGGGTCTTCCTGGGTATCCTACCATACAGTCCCTTTTCATTCAGACGCCGACGGATACTACGGGTTGACACTGTTGTACCCTTGGACAGCAGGGCAGCTTGAACTTCTTTGGATGTTAGTCGAGGTTCTTTATCCACCATCCCACAATCTTGCTTGAAATCTCTGTCAATTTTTCTTTCTGTCCACATCTAGGGAGATTAGCCACAGTGCCATGGCTTTAAACTTCTTGATGACACTGCGCAACGGTAGACACAGGAACATTCAGGTCTTTGGAGATGGACTTGTAGCCTTGAGATTGCTCATGCTTCCTCACAATTTGGTTTCTCAAGTCCTCAGACAGTTCTTTGGTCTTCTTTCTTTTCTCCATGCTCAATGTGGTACACACAAGGACACAGGACAGAGGTTGAGTCAACTTTAATCCATGTCAACTGGCTGAAAGTGTGATTTAGTTATTGCCAACACTGTTAGGTGCCACAGGTAAGTTACAGGTGCTGTTAATTACACAAATTAGAGAAGCATCACATGATTTTTCTAACAGTGCCAATACTTTTGTCCACCCCTTTTTTATGTTTGGTGTGGAATTATTCCAATTTGGCTTTAGGACAATTCTTTTTGTGTTTTTTCATTGAAGACAAAATACAATGAAGATAATAATACCAAAGAATTTGTGATTGCAATAATTTTCAGGAAAAACTGAGTATTATCTGACAAAATTGCAGGGGTGTCAATACTTTTGGCCACAATTGTACTCAGGTCTTACTTCATTTATATATATATATATATATATATCAACTGAGTGCTAGCAGGGGGTTTCGTTTCCAATGGGCTCCCTGTTTTATTTTCTAGCTAGCACCTAAACATGCAGGTGTGCCAGTTTTCATCATATTATTGATTTTAGATGGTGCTATATTTCCTTCTGGGTTAAGCAGTGACATTTAATGGAGAATTTTTGTTATCACTGATCATGTTGTCTATCATGGGATTTTCTTGCGTAAATACTGTTGAACAAAAGTCATTTAGTATATTGGCTTTTCACTCATTAACCATTTCACCCAGACTATTTTTAAAGGGGCCAACACTATAATTTTTCAGTTTCTTACTATTTATGAAGTTAATGAATGTTTTTGGATTATTTTTTACTTTCTCAGGCAATGAGTCTCTCTGTCTAAATCTTTGCTACCTTTATTTGTTTTATCCAGAATTGTTTTTAATCTTCTGTAATTATTTCATGCTTCATCACTACCTTCTTGCTTTAATTCACCAAATGCTTTCCTTTTGTCACTTATTGCTCCCCTTACAGCCTTATTTAGCCTTTGTGGTTTCCTTCTATTTCTAGCATGTTTATTCCCATAGGGTATATATTGTGCACAGGTCCTATTCAGGATGCTAATAAAGCTCTCCCATTTGCTTTGTGTACTTTTATGTCTCAGGACAGCGTCCCAGTTTATGCACTAAGATCATCTCTCAACCGTTGGAAATTTGTCTTCCTGAAGTTTAGTGTCCTTGTACCTTTTTAATACATCTTATTTATGGATACATGAAAACTGGAGGAGCAGCTCAGCCACTGACCAGAGGCATGTTTGTTTTGGAGCCTAAGTGTAAATGTCACAACAGGTCTTTTACACCCACTCTCCTACAAGCATGCCCCAAACACCTACATGCCCACTCCCCCAAACTTCAACAAGCCCAACCCCCCTAGTCCCAATATGACCACCCACCGCCATTCACCTATGTAAACTCAATCACATTGCACATAGTGGTCATCTCCTCCTCTACCACACAGTGTCGAATTTGCAGCTGTATGAAGGAGTTGACCGCCGAGTGCACTGTGCTGCATTGTGTGTTTGCGCTCATCTCCTTCACTGAGCTGTGGATTTGGCATACTGTGGCAGAGAAGGAGATGAGCGCTGTGTGCAATTCAGTGTGTTCACCTCCTTCCCTGTGTTCACGCTGTCACTGAAGCTGATCCTCCTCTCTGTATCTGCCGCAGCCACCTGCTCTGCGTCAGAACTACGGTTCATCTCTGACACAGATCAGGTGGCTGAGGAAGATACAGAGAGAAGAATTGGCTTCATAAAAAGCGCAAGCACGGGGAAGGAGGTGAGCAGACACACCGCATTGCACACAGCGCTCATCTCTTTCTCTGCCACTGTGTGCCAAATACGCAGCTCAGTGAAGGAGAGGAGTGCATACACACTGCAGCACAGTGCACTCAGCAGTCATCACCTTCATACAGCTGTGGATTCGGCACAGTGTGGCAGAGGAGGACATGACTGCTGTGTGCAATGCGGTTCAGTTTACATAGGTGAATGGGGGTGGGTAGTCATATTGGGGACTATGGGGGTATCTTTGTTGGAGTCTAGGGGCTTGTAGGAGTCTGGGGTGGCTGGACATACCGGAGACTGGGGGGGCAGGCCTGTAGGAGTGTGGGGTGTGCTTGTAGGAGAGTGGGGGTAAACAATCAGTTGTGATGCTTACATAAACGCTCCAACACAAATACGCCTCTGGTCGGGGGCTGAGCTGCTCCTCCACACATACAGAAAGGTGATATCTAGGTAAACCTGCAAAATACTGACAAGGTGTAGATTACAAACTGTCAGCATTTTGCAGCATAAATACACACATATATTATACAAATAGCTGGGACAACACCTTTAATATTAGGTCTAGCAGTGCCCCCCTTCTTATTATGTCCTGAACCATTTGTGAAAGGTAATTGTCTCTTATAGTTTCCATAAACTTATTACCCTTGCTGGAACTGCAGGTTTCTGATCCCCAATGTATTTCAGGGTAGTTGAAGTCCCCCATAATAATGACTTCTCCCTGAGTCGCTGCTTCATCTATTTGCTTTATGAGGATATTCTCTGCCGCTTCTATTATTTTTGGAGACTTATAACAAACCCCTATCAGTAATTTATTATTTTATCCCCTTCACCCTTATCTCTACCCACAGGGACTCTACATTTTCATTAGCCTCACAAATATTATCACACAGGATGGGTTTTAAGGATAAATTTACATATAAACACACACCTCCCCCTCACTTATTTCTACAGTTAATTCCTGAACAGACTATAACCCTGTTATACACTAAGGATGGACTACTCCTCAATGGGGAGGGTGCAGCTGTGCTGGAAGAGAAAATGGCTAGAAGGTTTAAACTAGGGATTGGGAGGAGGGTATTCATTGTATAGAAGATAGTGTAAATAGTGACCTGGGAAAAAATAATGAAACTGGGGGTGGCATGGGGAGAGGTGTTAGAACAGTCAATACACTTAGAAGGAATAGAAATGCAGAGAAAGACATAAAGTGCATGTACACTAATGCCAGGCGCCTCACCAACAAGATGTAGGAATTAGAATAAATATTGTTATAAAAAAAGTATGATATGGTGGGGATATCGGAGACATGGCTGGACGAGAGCTATGACTGAGCTGTTAATTTACAGGGTCTGTGAATTTACATGGTTTACGTGGAATCCTTATAACTTTGTAGAGGGCTATGTGATTTACATTATAAGGAACAGGTATCCTGATAGAGAGCAGTCTTTGATTGGTACAGGTTTTCAGTTAATGATATCCTTGCTAGTAGTTCTTAGACTGGCGCTTTATGTTTGTGTATGATAAGGTGAATCTGTGATATCACACAGCAGTGCAGTCCTAACACTTTCTGGTGTGGTTTAAGAATTGTTGCCTTTGTAACGTTTTGGTGAGCAACATCTAGTGCTTTAGGTAAATTAATCTTGTGTATGTTCTTTACTCATTGTGTACCCAATAGACTATGTTTTTTTGTTTTTTTTTAAATATTTCATAAAGAGATATTTTTGTACTATTTACAGCTTCATACTCTGTGTCGTATAGGTATTGCTTATGAGACATGATGTACACTGGATGGCACTGTCAATAATTGAGTATACTTACTAATGGGAATTTCACCAAACAGAAATGTTAAGTATTAAAAAGAAATGTAAAGTATTAATAAAATACAAATAGAAATTCAGTACAAATTCCTCCCTTCTAAACCCCCTGAATCCAAAGTCACTGAATCACAAATCATGCATTTACTTCCGTTCACACTTGCGCTTCAGTCCCTCTCAGTTCGTTCACACTTGCAAAGGAAGATGATTTAAATAGTTTTTTTCCCCTTAGCTGCAATACAACCTACAGATTACTGCACTGTTTGCAAATACATGTTCATGTCGTCAAGGGATTTTTGTCACCACTTCCTGTCATCAGCTTCTCTTTCAACCAATTATGATGTGGGCACGGCTGAAAATAAGTGCGACCATTTGGCAAGACATGTGTCTTGAAGGAGGAGATCTTGTTAGGTCCCTTCATCTTGTCTATGCAGACATTGCCTATGATCACCCAGCCTAGATCAAAGCATTAGGCAAAAGGTGCATCACGTGGTCCATTAATTTACTGACGTACCTTATGAAGAATCAGGGTGTCTGCGCTGTTGACAAGGGCTGGTACCTTGTTGGCTATAGTTCTCAGGTTGGGGTGATGAAGAGTGGCCTCTGGCATTGGATTCTCTTCCCTATTGGATGGTATCTAGCAGTACTCGACGAGTGTAGGTAATCTCCACAGTGTTCCCAAGAGATGTTGTAATAAGACCACTGGCCCTTCGCCTAGAGACCTCAGTAACACCAGAGGTGCTTAAGGTGTAAGGGCAGGTATTTCCCTTTAAGTTGAACATATCAAAGAGTGTTTACCTTGCAAGTGATAGCTCAGGATAAGAACTGGATAAGAAATAATTTGAAAGGGAGTTTCAAATGTGGGCATTGTATAAGCTGTAATCAGATTATAACAACAAAAACATTTGAGAGTAATATTACCCACCAAATTTACGATATCAGGTCATTCATAAATTGCGGAACAACAGGTGTAATCTACAAAGCCAAATGTCCGTGCAATCTTGAATATGTGGGGAAAACAATCAGAGAATTCCGTAAAAGGATCGGGGAACACCGGAGTGACATCCGCAATAAGCGTGATAAACCGGTGGCCTGACACATCAATACTTTCCATGGAGGGGATGAAAATTGTTTAACATTCATAGGTATTGACCATATCCCACCACCGATACGGGGAGGTGATTGGGATAACAAGATCCTTAGGAAAGAGGTGTTCTGGATCTACACCTTGGATACAGTGGCCCCGAAAGGGATGAATAAAGCACTGTCCTACTCTCCTTTTATCGGGGCACCTTAGTAGAGGGTGAGGATAGGAGGGAAAGCCATCGATGAGCGGGGGAGCCATGGGCGGGGAGGGAGTATTATAGGGTGCCAACCTCCGCAAGTAGGCAGGGACAGACGGGTGAGAATAGGGAGATATAGGAGCACAAAATCAATACTTTTACTATCCTTTCTCTAAGTCTGTCCGCTGAGAACCCAAAAACATAAAGAATAAACACCCCCCCCATACCCCGTACCCACGATCCAGGAACAAGGGATACTCCTCTGAAAAATATAAGACCCCACTGCCTAATATAAATCATAACTCCAATCTCAGGAATGACCAGTCTGTGTCCCATTAGGACCTTGGGTACAATCAGCCCCTATAGGGATTAACCTTACTCATGCCTATAAACATCATGACATAATCTATCTAGCAAGAGAAACTAATAAAAGTGCCATAACGACCTGATCCTGTTCTAATAAGCAAAGAAGTGTTATAACTGACTTAAAGCCGCCATTTATAGACTGTTTTGGATAATAGGAGATGTCTGTAATTTCACAGAATCTCCAGTAATGCGGGAGGCAGCGTTTCTGACCAAGTACCTGCCCCCTCACTCCTAAGGGGAGTAACAAACTAGCCCTAAGTTACTCCCATCATCGAAAGGGAGCTAGGAGGGAGGCGTGGAACGCATGAGTGCGTTCCACACGATCGCCGGACCGGATGTGACGTCGCGGGATGACGCGAACGTCACTTCCGGGGGCGGAGCACACCGCGTGACCGGAAAAACACGGGCATAAAGAGCGGCCGCGGCGGTGTGCTCCAACACACAGGCCACTGGACTATGCTGGGTAAGTACCCAGGGGGCAATAGCACCCAGGGGGCTGAAACTATGCATGTAGCTATCGGTGCTTTGCACCTTGCGCCATATACAAGGGAATTAACATCTGATGTCCCATTTACAGGGACACATACCATCATAAGGGGGGACCTATGAATAGGACCCCACAGAGAACCGAGCCACACATCCCCTGATGAGGATATCAGATCTGAAACGCGTCGGGAGTGGAGCATGGTGGTAATGTAAGAATGACACTGAGAGTCCAGTACCAGGCAGTCACTAGCAAAAGGACCTCCTGGAGAAAAGAGACTCAGAAAGTTCCCTGGTTTGGGGGAAGAAAGCCGGTGAGATCCTTCCTATATATAGGGATACATATGCCAGCCTAATCAAGGTGATATACATAAAACGACCTTGAAGTATCTGTGGGCTGAGATATACCAGGTTAAAGTGGACTGGAACTGAGGGTAATATAATCTCTATGGATAACACCATAACCTATCTATAAACTCCTAGAACAAATAAGGAGTTTTTTAATTTGTGATATGACACTTGAGCACGTGTGTATTTGTGTAGACAATCTAGTCTTTTTAAAGTACGTTTATTATTAAATGTTTAGTTTTAACCTCTTAACACTCCTGGCTGTAAGAAATTGATTAAACCCCGTTCCCCATAGGAGAGGGTGCAACCCCCATGAGGGAGACCTTATATCCTGCTGAGTAATATACCTTGCAAGTGATCGGTTGCTCTGATCGTCCAAGATGAGGTATACCTTCACAGCTTTCTCTGGGTGTCACCAAGTTAATCTTTGCACAGGACTTGTCCCAAAGACCTTCTCTGCAGACTTCCATACATGAAGAAGAAATTGCAGTATAACTGCTGCTTTAAAAGCATCCTCCTCACCATGGTTTGTGGTGGGTGAAGGAGTAGGTGCAGAGCCATGTTGGAATGGTTGGAGTGCTTGTATGTGGTCCTTACTGTCAGGGGTGCTCTAAACCTCCATGCCGCCTGAGGCGAAGAGTGGGGGGAGAGGGGTGGAGGAGCGGGAGGGGGGTTGTTTGCCTGCCACTGGCATTGTGACTGGAGGCAGGCAGCGGCAACCGTCGGGCAGGAGACAGGAAGCAGCTTGTGCAGGGCGCCGCCCCCCTGCAGCACTGCTGTTCCCCTGCCTCCTTGCCGCCTGAGCAAAAGGCTCAGATTGCCCAATGGATGGTGCGACCCTGCTTACTGTCACACTCCAAACAGTTAATTGCGATTTTACAGTGTTTATCAAAGTGTTCAGGAGAAGTACAACATCTTTAGCAGACCTCAAAATTTTTTAGAAGCTCCTTGCGTTCTTGGAGCAGTTTATTTCTGAAGCCGATGCACTTCTTTAGGGGATGTGGCCTCTTATGAATGAGACAATGACGATTTGGGTTTTTAACCTTTTCACCTCTGTTGCTCTTGTCTGAAGTTGATGTCCATGTAGGAATAATATTAATTTTTCTCACTGATATTGGACCTCTGCGGTTTCTGTCGTTCAGATGTGGACTCTCATATTTAGGGGGAGATGAGCCAGGGCTCATGGTCCCATGTACAATAACTCTTTTTATAATGAATTTCAGTGTTCATAGCATTCAGTGAATTAGACTGACTTCATATGTCGAGTAATCATCCGATAAAACAGATTTGCAGAGATCCGTTGTCAAAAATGTTGAGCAAACACAACTTTTTTGTCCGTCATTAAATGACAGATTTTTGCAGTATCCGGGTATTTTAGCATTGGAATTTAAGGCTGGTTTCACACTCCGCTTTTATCAGTTCCGATGCTGTCCGATAAAAATCGGACAGCATCGGAACGATTTTTGCCTCCATGCAGGCCTATGGGCATCAGACCAAATCGGATGTGCACTAAATGCCATCCGATTTGGTCCGATCCGATTCTGTCCAATTTTTTTATTGGTGCAAAAATCGGAGCATGCTCCGACGTTTGCACCGAAAATAAAATCGGACAAACTCGGATTGGACCAAATCGGATGCCATTTAGTGCACATCCGATCCGACCCGATCAATTTGACATGGGGCCCTATGGAGCAGGGTCCGAGGAAACATCTGATGTCTCCTCGGACCCCGATTTTAGTGTACTGAGCATGCTCAGTACACTAAAATAGCTCTTAAAAGTGAATTAATGGGTTAATTAAAAAAAAAAATCTATGCTCACCTGTCCACGAGGCCCCCGGCATCTCCGCGCGTCTCCAGTGTCTTCAGGTGTCTTACTGTCTGTGCTGACAGGACCTGTCGTGATGTCACAATCACATGACTGCCAGTAACCAATAACCGGCAGTCATGTGATTGTGACGTCATGCGAGGTCCTGTCAGCACAGAACAGCAAGACATCGGGAGACGCGCGGGACCGTGCAGGAGTCGTGGACAGGTAAGAAAGGAGAGGAGGAGGAGCGCAAAGGAGGACAAGAGAGGAGGACAAGAGGGGGAGCGCAAAGGAGGACAAGAGGGGGAGCACAATGGAGGACAAGAGGGGGAGCGCAATGGAGAACAAGAGGGGGAGCACAATGGAGGACAAGAGGGGGAGCGGAATGGAGGATGGGGGAAGCGCAATGGAGGACTGGGGGAGCGCAATGGAGAACCGGGGGAGAAGGGGGAGCACTATGGAGGACCGGGGGAGAAGGGGGAGGGCTATGGAGGACCGGGGGAGAAGAGGGGAGGACCGGGGACCATATTGGAGGACCGGGGGAGAAGAGGGGAGGACCGGGGACCATATTGGAGGACCGAGGGAGAAGAGGGGAGGACCGGGGACCATATTCAAGAACCAGGGGAGAAGAGGGAAGGACCGGGGACCATATTGGAGGACCGGGGGGAGAGACAGCTGAGGACAGCTGACAGGGAGCGAGGTGAGGGCGGGCATCAGATAAAATGTCGGAATCGGATGCCTATTTGACATCCGATTCCAGGCATCAGAAGAATCTGATGCTGTCCGATTTATATCGGACAGCATCGGATTTAAAAAAATCGTAGTGTGAAAGTAGCCTCAGGAGAAAGGATCTAATAACTGATTGTTACTTACCAATGCACTTTTTTCACTTGTAAAGAATACATTTTTTGCTTACAGCAGGGAACTCCAACACCAGGCCTCGAGGGCTGAAAACATGTCATGTTTTCAGGATTTCCATCACCTGTGCAATACTAAGGAAATCCTGAAAACCTGCACTGTTTATGGCCCTCGAGGCCTGGAGTTGGAGATCCTTGGCTTAGAACAGAGGTTCCCAACTCCAGTCCTCAAAGCACACCAACAGTGCAGGTTTTCAGGGTTTCCTTAGTATTGCACAGGTGATAATTGAATCAGTCAAAAAGGAAAAATAGCCGCACTCACCAAAGCAGGGTTTTTCAATCTTTATTTTCCAAATCAATCGTAGCGATGCAGCAGCATAGCAGCAGCTGCTCCCCCTCCCTGCTATGCTGCTGCATCGCTACGATTGATTTGGAAAATAAAGATTGAAAAACCCTGCTTTGGTGAGTGCGGCTATTTTTCCTTTTTGACTACTACGTATTGTGGACTTTACATGCCAGCACCGTCAGGCGACCTGCAGCCTAATAATCACGAGAGTGATATCAGCCTTATACACTAGTGTTAGTGCCCGGTTTTTTCTACTTTTCATGATAATTGAATCACCTGCACTGGGGATGATTCCAATTTCTAAGGAAATCCTGAAAACCTGCACTGTTTATGGCCCTCGAGGCCTGGAGTTGGAGATCCTTGGCTTAGAAGACCCGTTTCTAATGGAAGATAAATAGCAATCCATTAATGGATGCATTCTCTATAGATTCCCATGTAAAAAAAGAACAGATCCTGCAGAAATCAGTTACCGTATTTAACAACTAACAAAAAGTTGTGTGTAAAGAACGATTTTTGCCAACGAGCCTCTGTGGGGCCGGTTCTATCAGATGGTTACTGGACATGTAAAATCAGCCCTAATCAGTTGCAAAAGAATTTTTGCATAGTGATTTTGGATAAAAGTATCAAGATTTCTGGACTAAAGGTTGTCACATGCAAATGTGCAATGATTACTAAGCCTAAAGCCATAAATAATTGTTTGACACAAAGCTAAATAATTTAAAATTGTGCAAATATATGACCACATTAATTTATGTACCTCATCTGTTTGTGCTGATAGTTGTCTGACAGTAGTGAGGGCAGGAACTTGCCTGAGGCCCAGGTGGCACTTACTGACACAATAGACTGAAGTATGTAAAGTTGTGGACAAATAAAAGCAGTGAGCCTCACCCACTTCCCACACTGCAATCTGCATAATGGCTGAGGTGTAATCAGCCATCAAACAGGGAGGTGTAGTAAGTCACAGGGTACCTGTCATATTCTTCATGTGATAAGCAGGAATAATGATTCTTATCCTGATCTCACACTGAAACATGAACTTGTTGTGAGAAGAAACTTCAATTTCAGAATAAAAACCTAATGAGATAGGGCTTTTTCACTGTGTTTTCCACCAACATCAGATTGAATGAGATTTCTTAAAAAAAGGATAGTTTAGATCCCATCGAGGACGGAGCCGCATGGAAGGCTAGTCAGATAGATGTCTCCAATGGATTCTTGCCACCCGCTGCCCTGGAGTGACAGTTTTATCTCTGCAAGCATTGGCAGGGAGAGACCTGATAGTAACTGGTAGCAGTTGGGGAGAAGCCTCCAGGGACCTGGTTGTCCAACTAGTTTTTCATGCATTAAAGTCTCCAGCAGCTTTTAAAATATATTAGGCTGGTTTCACACTATCGTTTTTCCTGCATACCCCCAGATTCCCCTGGAACACCCCGGAACCTCCAGAAATTGACAAACTGGATGCACCCACATGAGTATTATCACTAGTGTTGAGCGAACATGCTCGGCACTACTCGGTACTCGCACGAGTATCACTGTACTCGGGCTACTCGGCGAGCACCAAGTAATCTCGCGATACTCGTGCTGTGCTCGTGGTCGTCATCTCTGCATGTTGGCGCTCTTTTGAGAGCCAGCCCACGTGCAGGGATTGGCTGGCAGACCACTGCAATGCCACAGCCCTGTTAGTTGTGGCATAGTAGTGATTGGCCGCCCTGCACAGCGTGACCGAGCCTTTATAACTCCCGGCGCGCTGTGCTCGGCACACAGCCATCCAGACAGTCAGTATAGGGAGAGTGTCTGCTGCTGCTTAGGGACAGATTTGCGGCCCTTACAGGTAGATCCGGAGCAGGGCTGCAAACTGCTGCTGACCACAACAGTCCTTCTCAGGACTAATCTAGGAGGATATAGACAGGGTGATCCAGATCAGAGTCCAAGCTTTCCAGTGACCAGAACAGTCCTTCTCAGGACTAATCTACGAGGATATAGGCAGGGTGATACAGATCGGAATCCAAGCTTTTCTGTGACCATTAGAGTCACCACACTCTTGTACATACTACCTTAATACAGGTTAGGGACTAAAATCCTCTCCTGAAACCATTACAGTCACCAGACTGTTGCACGTCATACCTTGATACAGGTTAGGGACTAAAATCCTCTCCTGAAACCATTACAGTCACCAGACTGGTGTACGTACTATCTTAATACAGGTTAGGGACTAAAATCCTCTCCTGACACCATTACAGTCACCAGACTGTTGTATGTCATACCTTGATACAGGTTAGGGACTAAAATCCTCTCCTGAAACCATTACAGTCACCAGACTGTTGTACGTCATACCTTGATACAGGTTAGGGAACTAAAATCCTAATCTCTTGTGATCTGAACAGTCACCAGACTGGTGTACGTCATACCTTGATACAGGTTAGGGAACTAAAATCCTAATCTCTTGTGATCTGAACAGTCACCAGACTGGTGTACGTACTACCTTAATACAGGTTAGGGACTAAAATCCTCTCCTGACACCATTACAGTCACCAGACTGTTGTACGTCATACCTTGATACAGGTTAGGGACTAAAATCCTCTCCTGAAACCATTACAGTCACCAGACTGTTGTACGTCATACCTTGATACAGGTTAGGGACTAAAATCCTCTCCTGAAACCATTACAGTCACCAGACTGGTGTACGTCATACCTTGATACAGGTTAGGGACTAAAATCCTCTCCTGAAACCATTACAGTCACCAGACTGTTGTACGTCATACCTTGATACAGGTTAGGGACTAAAATCCTCTCCTGAAACCATTACAGTCACCAGACTGGAGTACGTACTACCTTAATACAGGTTAGGGACTAAAATCCTCTCCTGACACCATTACAGTCACCAGACTGTTGTACGTCATACCTTGATACAGGTTAGGGACTAAAATCCTCTCCTGAAACCATTACAGTCACCAGACTGTTGTACGTCATACCTTGATACAGGTTAGGGACTAAAATCCTCTCCTGAAACCATTACAGTCACCAGACTGGTGTACGTCATAACCTTGATACAGGTTAGGGACTAAAATCCTCTCCTGAAACCATTACAGTCACCAGACTGTTGTAACGTCATACCTTGATACAGGTTAGGGACTAAAATCCTCTCCTGAATCCATTACAGTCACCAGACTGGTGTACGTCATACCTTGATACAGGTTAGGGACTAAAATCCTCTCCTGAAACCATTACAGTCACCAGACTGGTTGTACTTCATACCTTGATACAGGTTAGGGACTAAAATCCTCTCCTGAAACCATTACAGTCACCAGACTGGTGTACGTATACCTTGATACAGGTTAGGGACTAAAATCCTCTCCTGAACCATTACAGTCACCAGACTGTTGTACGTACTACCTTGATACAGGTTAGGGACTAAAATCCTCTCCTGAAACCATTACAGTCACCAGACTGTGTACGTACTACCTTATACAGGTTAGGGACTAAAATCCTCTCCTGAAACCATTACAGTCACCAGACTGGTGTACGTATACTTAAATACAGGTTAGGGACTAAAATCCTCTCCTGAAACCATTACAGTCACCAGACTGTTGTACGTCATACCTTGATACAGGTTAGGGACTAAAATCCTCTCTGGAACACCATTACAGTCACCAGACTGTGTACGTCATACCTTGATACAGGTTAGGGACTAAAATCCTCTCCTGAACCATTACAGTCACCAGACTGTGTACGTCATACCTTGATACAGGTTAGGGACTAAAATCCTCTCCTGAAACCATTACAGTCACCAGACTGGTGTACGTATACCTTGATACAGGTTAGGGACTAAAATCCTCTCCTTGATCATTACAGTCACCAGACTGGTGTACGTCATACCTTGATACAGGTTAGGGACTAAAATCCTTCCTGAAACCATTACAGTCACCAGACTGTGTACGTCATACCTTGATACAGGTTAGGGACTAAAATCCTCTCCTGAAACCATTACAGTCACCAGACTGGTGTACGTCATACCTTGATACAGGTTAGGGACTAAAATCCTCTCTGAAACCATTACAGTCACCAGACTGGTTGTACGTCATACCTTGATACAGGTTAGGGACTAAAATCCTCTCCTGAAACCATTACAGTCACCAGACTGGTTGTACGTCATACTTGATACAGGTTAGGGACTAAAATCCTCTCCTGAACCATTACAGTCACCAGACTGTTGTACGTCATACCTTGATACGGGTAGGGTTAGGGACTAAAATCCTCTCCTGAAACCATTACAGTCACCAGACTGTGTACTTCTATCCTTGATACAGGTTAGGGACTAAAATCCTCCCTGAACATTACAGTCACAGAGTTGTACTCATCCTTATACAGTTAGGACTAAAATCTCCTAATCCTTACAGTCACCAACTCTGAACTCTACCTTATACAGGTTAGGACAAAATCCTCTCCTGAACCATTACAGTCACCAGACTGTGTACGTCTACCTATACAGGTTAGGGACTAAATCCTCTCCTGAAACCATTACAGTCACCAGACTGTGTACGTCTACCTTGATACAGGTTAGGGACTAAAATCCATTCCGTGACAACATCACCGACTGGTACTCATACCTGATACAGTTAGGGACAAAATCCATCTCTTGAACTAAAAGTCACCAACTGTACGTATACCTTGAACAGTTAGGGACTAAAATCCTCCCTGAACCATTAAGTACCAGACTGTTACGTCTACCTTGATACAGTTAGGGACTAAAATCCTCTCCTGAAACCATTACAGTCACCAGACTGTGTACGTACTACTTAATACAGTTAGGACTAAAATCCTCTCCTGAAACATTAAGTCACCAACTTTGTACGTCATACCTTGATACAGGTAGGGACTAAAATCCTCTCCTGAAACCATTACAGTCACCAGACTGTGTACGTCACTACTTATACAGGTTAGGGACTAAATCCCTCCTGAACCATACATCACCAGACTGTGACTATACCTATACAGGTAGGGACAACCTCCTGACCTACAGTCACCAGACTGTGTACGTCTACCTATACAGTTAGGGACAAATCCCTCCTGAACCATTACAGTCACCAACGGTAGTCTATATACAGGTTAGGGACTAAATCCTCTCTAACCATTACAGTCACCAGACTGGTACGTCATACCTTAACAGGTTAGGGATAAAATCCTCTCTGACTACAGTCACCAATGGTGTACCATACCTTGATACAGGTTAGGACTAAATCCATTCTGATCTAACATCACAGACTGGTTACGTACTACTATACAGGTTAGGACTAATCCCCCTGAAACCATACAGTCACCAACTTGTACTCAACTTGATAAGGTTAGGACAAAATCCTCTCTGAAACCATTACAGTCACCAACTGTGTACGTCAACCTTGATACAGGTTAGGACTAAATCCTCTCCTAAACCTACAGTCACCAACTGGTGTACTATACCTATACAGGTTAGGGACTAAATCCTCTCTGAATCATTACAGTCACCAGACTGGTGTACGTATACCTTATACAGGTTAGGACTAAAATCCTCTCCTGAACCATTACAGTCACCAGACTGTTGTACTCATACCTTGAACAGGTTAGGGACTAAAATCCTCTCTGAAACCATACAGTCACCAGACTGGTGTACGTATACCTTAATACAGGTTAGGACTAAAATCCTCTCCTGAACCATTACAGTCACCAGACTGTTGTACGTCATACCTTGATACAGGTTAGGGACTAAATCCTCTCTGAAACCATTACATCACCAGACTGGTACGTCTACCTTAATACAGGTTAGGACAAAATCCTCTCCTGAACCATTACAGTCACCAGACTGTTGTACTCATACCTTATACAGGTTGGACTAAAATCCTCTCCTGAACCATTACAGTCACCAGACTGTTGTACGTCATACCTTGATACAGGTAGGGACTAAAATCCTCTCCTGAAACATTACAGTCACCGACTTGTACGTCATACTGATACAGTTAGGGACTAAATCCTCTCCTGAACCTTACAGTCACCAGACTGTGTACGTATACCTTATACAGGTTAGGGACTAAAATCCTCTCCTGAAACATTACAGTCACCAGAGGGTACGTATACTTACGTTAGGACTAAAATCCTCTCTGAACCTACATCACCAGACTGTGTACGTCATACCTTGATACAGGTAGGGACTAAAATCCTCTCCTGAACCAACAGTCCCAACGTGTACGTATACTGATACAGGTAGGGATAAAATCTCTCCTGAACATACAGTCACAGATGGTTAGTCATACCTTTACAGGTAGGACTAAATCCTCTGAAACCATACAGCACCAGACTGTGTACGTCTACTTGTAGTAGGGACTAAAATCCTCTCCTGAAACCATTACAGTCACCAGACTGTGTACGTCATACTTAATACAGGTTAGGGACTAAAACCTCTCCTGACCACATTACAGTCACCAGACTGTTGTACGTCATACCTTGATACAGGTTAGGGACTAAATCCTCTCCTGAAACCATTACAGTCACCAGACTGGTGTACGTCATACCTTGATACAGGTTAGGGAACTAAAATCCTAATCTCTTGTGATCTGAACAGTCACCAGACTGGTGTACGTACTACTTAATACAGGTTAGGGACTAAAATCCTCTCCTGAAACCATTACAGTCACCAGACTTTTTGTACGTCATAAAATGATATAGGTTAGGGACTAAAATCCTCTCCTGAAACCATTACAGTCACCAGACTGGTGTACGTCATACCTTGATACAGGTTAGGGAACTAAAATCCTAATCTCTTGTGATCTGAACAGTCACCAGACTGGTGTACGTCATACCTTGATACAGGTTAGGGAACTAAAATCCTAATCTCTTGTGATCTGAACAGTCACCAGACTGGTGTACGTACTACCTTAATACAGGTTAGGGACTAAAATCCTCTCCTGTCACCATTACAGTCACCAGACTGTTGTACGTCACAGTAGCCGTGATACTGCACCGCACATTTCCCAACCTGATCCTCCTTCCTACCACCAGGCCGAGTACACGTCCACGGACATTACTGATCCCACACTAGGACACTCGGAAGAGCTGTTCACGTATCCATTCGCAGAATCTGGCCTGTCGCCACCTCCTCTTGAAGTGGGTGATGAGGAGATGGTATGTACAGATGCCCAAATATTTGAGCAGCCACGTTCTGACGAACGGAACGTTGGCAAAGTGTCTCAACAAGGGGTGGACGATGATGAGACACAATTGCCAGGAAGTCAGGAGGAGGATCAGGGTGCGGAAGAGGAAGACGACGTGGTGGATGATCCAGTAGCTGACCCAACATGGCAGGAGGATATGCAGAGCGAGGACAGCAGTGCACAGGGGGAGGGAGGCGTAGCATCCCAACAGGCAGTACGAAGCAGGGTTGCGTCCGCAGGCAGAAGGCAGGCAACCGTTCCCCGGAACAACAACACGACTCAAGGTGCAAATGTTCGGTCTTCCCGAGTCTGGGAGTTTTTTAAGTTGGCTCCAGAAGACTCTAAAAAGGCCATTTGCCACACCTGCCATGCCAGTATCAGCAGGGGTACGAAAACTAGCAGCCTGACCACCGCCAGCATGATCAGGCACATGTCAGCCAAGCACCCGACTTTGTGGGAAGTACAACAGAGTCGAGGAGTGGTGCTTGCTGATGTCACTGCTACGTCTTCGCCTGTTGTGCGT
Source organism: Allobates femoralis (assembly GCA_033576535.1). Lineage (NCBI taxonomy): Eukaryota > Metazoa > Chordata > Amphibia > Anura > Aromobatidae > Allobates > Allobates femoralis. Next base: position 193,733,508 of record JARQOC010000001.1, read on the forward strand.
GCGAGCCAATCCCCTGGCCCTGCACCTGAAGTTGCCCACGCACAAATTACACCACCATCAAGCACGTCCTTGTCCCAGCGCAGCGTTCAATTATCCATTCAGCAAACATTTGAACGCAGGCGAAAATACGCTGCCAACGCCCCACATGCCACAGTCCTGAATGATCACATTTCGCGACTCATAGCGTTAGAAATGTTGCCTTTCCGGCTGGTGGAGACGGACGCATACCGCGACCTGACGGCGGCTGCTGTCCCACGTTACTTGGTCCCCAGCCGCCACTATTTCTCCAGATGTGCCGTCCCCGCATTGCATAACCACGTGTCCAACAGCATCACACGTGCCCTGAACAATGCTGTTTCAGCCAAAGTCCACCTAACAACAGACACGTGGACAAGTGCTTGTGGGCAAGGCCGCTACATCTCCTTGACGACACACTGGATTAATATTGTGGAGGCTGGGACCCAGTCTGAGCGAGGGACGGAACACGTCCTTCCCACACCAAGGATAGCAGGCCCTACCTCTGTCAGGGTTTCACCGACACTCTACAGCTCTGGAATGTCATGCTCCTCAGCCTCCTCCTCCTGCGCACCCTCATCCACTGTACCCTCCACACCAGTCCCAAGCTGGAGGCACTGCAGCACTGCCTCTACAAAGCGGCAACAGGCTGTGCTGAAGCTAGTCTGCATAGGTGACAAACCCCACAATGCAGAAGAGGTGTGGACAGCTCTGAAACAGCAGGCAGATCACTGGCTCACACCTCTGAACCTAAAGCCAGGAAAGGTCGTGTGTGACAATGGCCGGAACCTGGTGGCAGCTTTGAGGCGAGGCCAGCTGACGCATGATCCATGCGTGGCCCATGTGCTCAACCTGGTGGTTCAGAGGTTTGTGAAGTCATACCCAGAGGTGTCTGACCTGCTGGTAAAAGTTCGCCGCCTGTCTGCACATTTTCACAAGTCACCTGCTGCTTCAGCCGGCCTTGCCGGCTTTCAGCGCCGTTTGTGCCTTCCGGCCCACAGACTGGTGTGTGATGTCCCCGCGCGTTGGAATTCAACTCTGCACATGTTGGTCAGGATATGTGAGCAGAAGAGGGCAGTTGTGGACTACCTGCATCACCTAAGCCGTCGGGAAATGGGTCAAACTCCACACATAACACCTGAGGAGTGGAGATGGATGTCGGACCTATGCATCGTCCTCCAAAACTTTGAGGACTCCACCAAGATGGTGAGCGGCGATGACGCCATTATTAGCGTCACCATACCACTACTCTGCCTTCTAAAACGGTCTCTGCTGAAAATCAAAGAGGATGCATTGCAGGCCGAGCGCGATGACTTTGAGCAAGAAACAGTAGTGGGTGTGGGTGAAAACACACAGCCCAGCCTCATCTCATCACAACGTGCAGTGGAGGACTATGACGAGGAGGAGGAGGATGAAGACATGGAGCAACTCTCTGGCCAAATTGAGGATATGACATGCACACCAGTCATACCCTCGATTCAGCGTGGCTGGCCAGAGGACAGGGGAGATGAGGAGGAGGAGGAGGAGGACAACATGTTCAGTCATCGTGTTGGTCTGGATACTGAAGTGATGGCTGTTAAGAGTCTGGCGCACATGGCTGACTTTATGGTAAGCTGCCTGTCTCGTGACCCTCGCGTTCAGAACATCTTGGCCGACAATCAGTACTGGTTGGCAACACTGTTAGACCCACGCTACAAGGAGAACTTTATGTCTCTCATTCCTGAGGCGGAGAGGTCAGCCAAAATGCAGCAGTTCCACAGGGCCATAGTCACGGAAGTAGTGAAATCATTCCCCTCACAAAACGCTAGCGGCATAGGTCAGGATTCGGTGGACAACCAAGGCGTACGGCCGAGAGGGGCACAAGTCCAATCCGCCAGAGGTAGGGGAACTGTCTTTACGATGTGGGACAGTTTTCTCAGCCCCTCACGTACCACAGCCCCTGAGGTGCAGGGTAGTGCCACCAGAAATGCTAAGTTTGGGCAGATGCTGAAGGAGTACCTTGCAGATTGAACAACTGTACTGCGAGATTCCTCTGTGCCTTTCAATTATTGGGTCTCCAAGCTGGACACGTGGCATGAATTGGCTCTCTACACCTTGGAAGTCCTGGCCTGCCCTGCCGCTAATGTTTTATCAGAGCGTGTTTTCAGTGCTGCAGGTGGAGTCATCACTGATAAACGCACCCGCCTGTCAACTGAAAATGCTGACAGGCTGACACTGATCAAGATGAACAAGGGTTGGATTGGGCCAGACTTCACCACACCACCAGCAAATGACAACTGAATTAAAATTTTGTTATGTGAATTTGCCATGTACCTCCACTCACCCATGGGTACACACTTCAGGACTTTGGCTAATCGCTGGACTGCTCCTCCTTCTCCTCATGTGACACCATGATGACCGTTACAATAGTTAGGCTGTTGTTTGAGGTATACCCGCAGTGGTAAATTTTTTCACCCATTCTTTTAGAATGGGCATTACAACGACAGGAGACCCGCTCCTTTTCAATGGGAAAAATGTTTTGAGGCCCTCCTGCACGTCTCTATCCAGGGACAATGTGGAGCCTCCTAATTTTTGGCTGCCCTGGCCAAAGGGCTATACTAAAATACACCCACTTGAGGGTTACAGGCCCTACTACATGTCTGTATGCATGGGTCATTGTTGAACCTCCCAATTTTTGGCTGCCCTGGCCAAAGGGCTGGACTACAATACACCCACTTAAGGGTTACAGGCCCTCCTGCACGTCTCTATCCAGGGACAATGAGGAGCCTCCCAATTTTTGGCTGCCCTGGCCAAAGACCTATACTAAAATACACCCACTTGAGGGTTACAGGCCCTACTACATGTCTGTATGCATGGGTCATTGTTGAACCTCCCAATTTTTGGCTGCCCTGGCCAAAGGCCTATACTACAATACACCCACTTGAGGGTTACAGGCCCTACTACATGTCTGTATGCATGGGTCATTGTTGAACCTCCCAATTTTTGACTGCCCTGACCAAAGGGCTATACTACAATACACCCACTTGAGGGTTACAGGCCCTACTACATGTCTGTATGCATGGGTCATTGTTGAACCTTCCAATTTTTGGCTGCCCTGACCAAAGGGCTATACTACAATACACCCAGTTCTTCTTTACAGGCCCTCCTGCACGTCTCTATCCAGGGACAATGTGGAGCCTCCCAATTTTTGGCTGCCCTGGCCAAAGGGCTATACTAAAATACACCCACTTGAGGGTTACAGGCCCTACTACATGTTTGCATGCATGGGTCTTTGTTGAACCTCCCAATTTTTGGCTGCCCTGACCAAAGGGCTATACTACAATACACACACTTGAGGGTTACAGGCCCTACTACATGTCTGTATGCATGGGTCATTGTTGAACCTTCCAATTTTTGGCTGCCCTGGCCAAAGGGCTATACTAAAATACACCCACTTGATGGTTACAGGCACTACTACATGTCTGTATGCATGGGTCATTGTTGAACCTCCCAATTTTTGGCTGCCCTGGCCAAAGGGCTATACTACAATACACCCACTTGAGGGTTATAGGCACTACTACATGTCTGTATGCATGGGTCATTGTTGAACCTTCCAATTTTTGGCTGCCCTGGCCAAAGGCCTATACTAAAATACACCCACTTGAGGGTTACCGGCCCTACTACATGTCTGTATGCATGGGTCATTGTTGAACCTTCCAATTTTTGGCTGCCCTGGCCAAAGGGCTATACTAAAATACACCCACTTGAGGGTTACAGGCACTACTACATGTCTGTATGCATGGGTCATTGTTGAACCTCCCAATTTTTGGCTGCCCTGGCCAAAGGCCTATACTACAATACACCCACTTGAGGGTTACAGGCCCTACTACATGTCTGTATGCATGGGTCATTGTTGAACCTCCCAATTTTTGACTGCCCTGACCAAAGGGCTATACTACAATACACCCACTTGAGGGTTACAGGCCCTACTACATGTCTGTATGCATGGGTCATTGTTGAACCTCCCAATTTTTGACTGCCCTGACCAAAGGGCTATACTACAATACACCCACTTGAGGTTACAGGCCCTACTACATGTCTGTATGCATGGGTCATTGTTGAACCTTCCAATTTTTGGCTGCCCTGGCCAAAGGGCTATACTACAATACACCCAGTTCTTCTTTACAGGCCCTCCTGCACGTCTCTATCCAGGGACAATGTGGAGCCTCCCAATTTTTGGCTGCCCTGGCCAAAGGGCTATACTAAAATACACCCACTTGAGGGTTACAGGCCCTACTACATGTCTGAATGCATGGGTCATTGTTGAACCTTCCAATTTTTGGCTGCCCTGGCCAAAGGGCTATACTACAATACACCCACTTGAGGGTTACAGGCCCTACTACATGTCTGTATGCATGGGTCATTGTTGAACCTTCCAATTTTTGGCTGCCCTGGCCAAAGGGCTATACTACAATACACCCAGTTCTTCTTTACAGGCCCTCCTGCACGTCTCTATCCAGGGACAATGTGGAGCCTCCCAATTTTTGGCTGCCCTGGCCAAAGGGCTATACTAAAATACACCCACTTGAGGGTTACAGGCCCTACTACATGTCTGAATGCATGGGTCATTGTTGAACCTCCCAATTTTTGACTGCCCTGACCAAAGGGCTATACTACAATATACACACTTGAGGGTTACAGGCCCTACTACATGTCTGTATGCATGGGTCATTGTTGAACCTTCCAATTTTTGGCTGCCCTGGCCAAAGGGCTATACTAAAATACACCCACTTGAGGGTTACAGGCACTACAACATGTCTGTATGCATGGGTCATTGTTGAACCTCCCACTTTTTGGCTGCCCTGGCCAAAGGGCTATACTACAATACACCCACTTGAGGGTTACAGGCACTACTACATGTCTGTATGCATGGGTCATTGTTGAACCTTCCAATTTTTGGCTGCCCTGGCCAAAGGGCTATACTACAATACACCCAGTTCTTCTTTACAGGCCCTCCTGCACGTCTCTATCCAGGGACAATGTGGAGCCTCCCAATTTTTGGCTGCCCTGGCCAAAGGGCTATACTAAAATACACCCACTTGAGGGTTACAGGCCCTACTACATGTCTGTATGCATGGGTCATTGTTGAACCTCCCAATTTTTGGCTGCCCTGGCCAAAGGCCTATACTACAATACACCCACTTGAGGGTTACAGGCCCTACTACATGTCTGTATGCATGGGTCATTGTTGAACCTCCCAATTTTGGGCTGCCCTGGCCAAAGGGCTATACTACAATACACCCAGTTTCTTGTTTACAGGCCCTCATGCACGTCTGTATCCAGGGACATTGGTGAACCTCCCAATTTTGGACTGCCCTGACAAAGGAAGATACTGCAATAGACCCAGTTCCTCAAAATGGGCACATTATTTCAAGACAGGGCTTCATGTTCGTCTCTTCTCAGGGTCATCGGAGTGCCGCACAATGTTTTCACGTAAAATGTTTCATGTAATCACAAAAAGTAACATACACCAGCTGTATCTCACTATTGGATATGTGCCCTTAACATTTCCACCCTAAATATTCATTTTGGTGTCATTTTGGAAGGTTTTCTGGAGACTCCGTAGAATTGGCGTGAAACTCGGACAACATTGTTCACAGCTGTGACTTTTGAGTGAGAAATGCTTCCAGGGGTCTTCCCCATGGTGTTGCCATGTCATTTCAGCACTCTTCTGAGACTTTTGTGACATTTTTAGGGTTTTTCCATGCTGCCGGCAGTCATTTCATAAAAATACTCGTGTCTCCCATAGGATAACATTGGGCTCGGTACTCGGGCCGAGTACACGAGTATCTCGGGATGCTCGGCCCGAGCTTCGAGCACCCGAGCATTTTAGTACTCGCTCATCACTACTGATTAGTAATGAAGAGCGAGCATTAAAGTGCTTGGTACTCGAATCAAGCAGGTCAGACACTCTGACGGGATTGACTCAAGTAATGAGTATAAAGGAAGTCACTAAGTGATGGCCAGTCCACCCACATACAGCCAGCAAAAAACATAGCATTTTTGGGGAAGGTTGGGCATTTTTTTGTTGTTATGCACATCATTCAGACACATAGCTTTTACCTCCAGTGAGAGACATTCAGAGACAAGTGGCTCTCACTGGGGTGCTGGCTTTTTCTGGAAAATAAAACAAAACATTCGAGCAACAGCGATACTCGGCCATTAGATGCTCATACACATCTCCCGTGTTTGCCCAGTGTGTTGTATAGTTTCATTGTTCTACTGCTGGAAAATGTAGTCTATTGAAGATACACAAATGTGAAACATCCAAAAATAGGACTCAGTTTTTGAAAGGGTTCTTCATTTTGAACATGGCTAGCATGTTCATGTCGCTAAAAAATATGTTAATTTTTGGGAGGTTTGATGACAAGCGTTTGAAATTGTAACTGTTTAGCCGTAAAATGTATGACTCATCTTTAATTACCGTATATACTCGTGTATAAGCCGAGTTTTTCAGCCCAAAATTTGGGCTGTCCCCCCCTCGGCTTATACACGGGTCTATACGGTAGACCCGTGTGGTGGGGGCTGTGTGGTGGGGGCTGTGGAGGCTGGAGGAGGCGGGGGGGCTGCTGTATGAGCGGCCCCGTCACGTGGGGCCGCTCATTAAATATGCACTGCATCCCCCTGTCAATCAGCGGCAGGGGGAAGCAGTGCATATGGCCCCCCCAGAAGCTGGCACTGTCCCCCCTTGTAAGGGCCCCCCCCCCCGGTGCTTATACATTACCATCCCGGTGTTCTGATCGGCGCCGCTCATCGATGCTTCTTCATCGTCCCGCGCTGGCTCCATCCGTGATCTCCGGCTGTCGCAGCGATGTGACGTCATCGCGCGACCGCTGGAGAACCCGGATGCAGCCAGCGCGGGAGGATGAAGACGCAGCACGGAGGAGCGGCGCCGATCAGAACACCGGGATGGTAATGTATAAGTAGCGGGGGGGGGGGGCACTTACAAGGGGGGACAGTGCCAGCTTGTGGGGGCTGTTGGTACCCCCAGGGGGCTGCTGGGTACCCCCAGGGGGATGTTGGTACCCCCAGGGGGCTGCTGGGTACCCCCTGGGGGCTGTTGGTACCCCCAGGGGGCTGCTGGGTACCCCCTGGGGGCTGTTGGTATCCCCAGGGGGATGTTGGTACCCCCAGGGGGCTGCTGGGTACCCCCTGGGGGCTGTTGGTACCCCCAGGGGGCTGCTGTGTACCCCATGGAGGCTGTTGGTACCCCCAGGGGGCTGTTGGTACCCCCAGGGGGCTGCTGGGTACCCCCTGGGGGCTGCTGGATACCCCCAGGGGGCCGCTGTATAACCCCTGGGGGGTGCTGTATAACCCATGGGGGGTGCTGGATAACCCCTGGGGGCTGCTGTATATACTGCTGAGGCCTGTATACCATTGGGGCTGCTGTATATACCACTGGGGCTGCTGGGGCTCCTGTATACTACCACTGGGGCTGCTGGGGCTCCTGTATACTACCACTGGGGCTGCTGTATACTACCACTGGGGCTGCTATATACTACCACTGGGGCTGCTATATACTACCACTGGGGCTGCTATATACTACCACTGGAACTGCTGTATACTACCACTGGGGCTGCTGGGGCTGCTATATACTACCACTGGGGCTGCTGTATACTACCACTGGGGCTGCTGGGGCTGCTATATACTACCACTGGGGCTGCTATATACTACCACTGGGGCTGCTATATACTACCACTGGGGCTGCTGTATACTACTGCTGGGGCTGCTATATACTACCACTGGGGCTGCTGGGGCTGCTATATACTACCACTGCGGCTGCTGTATACTACCACTGGGGCTGCTGGGGATGCTATATACTACCATTGGGGCTGCTGTATACTACCACTAGGGCTGCTGTATACTACCACTGGGGAGGCCTGTATACCACTGGGGGGGGCCTGTATACCACACTGCTGGGGGCTGTATACCTGTGCTGGGGTCCACCCTCGGCTTATACACGAGTCAATAGGTTTTTCTGATTTTTGGGGCAAAAGTAGGGGGTCGGCTTATACACGGGTCGGCTTATACACGAGTATATACGGTAATTGTAAAAAATGCATGAAATACAAGTAGAAATGTAAAAAAGCATTCAAAATGCATGTATTTTCCGCTATGTTCTTTCAAGAATAGTCTGCGTTTTATATTCAGATAAAAAAAAGCAACAAAAATTCTACATGTGATCATACATTATCCCTATTGAAATTTGTTTAGTTGTGATGATAGGCAGAATGCTCACTTCTTCTAATGGATTGGTGATAGTTTTAATGCTAGATGTGACAACACAGCCTTGTTCAAGGCATGTCATGACTTAATGTTCTTAATTTGGCCAGACATGTTGTTCCTTTTTTTGTTGACTCATGAGAAGTGGGTCATGTTTCTTATATGACTGCTCAGAGCCTCCATTGTCTTGGTTTGTGGATTGCAAACTAAATGTAATTTACCTCAGCCCCCTCTGTTTACATAATTCAGAGGAAAATTATGCAGTCAGATTGCATTGCCAACTAATAAGAGAACAATCTTATTCCATCAATCCTGTAAAACCACAATACCCTGAGATGAACACTCAGGTTATAAAAAGGCCTTGCCTCAGTCACCAGAGGATATATGCAACAGGATGTGAACCTAGGGAATTTGGTCCCTGCTGAGAGAACACTGAATCATACCTGTAGGAGTTCAGCCTAGGATCCCAGGATTCAGCTGGAAGATACGCAGGTTGTGACAATTTTGTCACCTGGCTACAGGCTTTGCTGTGATCTGTTAGCTTCCTAAGTTTGCTATCCCTTTTCAGTGGGTGACCGCCAAAAGTGGGTGCTGTTTGACTGGGGTAGTTGGTCCTGGAAGCCCAAAAGGCATAAATATTCTAATCTCTGGTGAGCCAGCGGAATGGTGAGGTTCTGTTGCTTATTACTTTGTGTGTTCTTGTTGAGTATGTGTTATATTCCTTTGACTGTTGGGGATCCAATACAGTCTAACCAATATGTGGTTCCCTCACCCTGTGTCGTAGCGGTAAGGGGTTCGGGTGTTCAGTGGGATAAGCCCTGGTCCATGTGGTCTTTCTAAATGCGGCTATTGACCCCCATGTCTCCACACTAGATTGTCATCTTAAGGGCATGTGCACATGGCATATTTTTAGGAGGAGCCCAAATGAAAACGCACTAAAACACTACAAGGAATGAACATAATACATAGCAATATAAAAAAGACATGCTGTGCATACATTTAATCTTTTGTCACTTTTTTTTAAATGCTTTAGGCTTCAAAAACAGTCAAAAGAAGTAGCATGTTTATTCTTTCTTAGGCTTCGAAGCCAGTCACTATTTAACCCTTCACTCTGATTTTCCGTTTTTCATTTGTGCTTTTTCCTCACCTTCTTTCAAGAGCCATAACTTTTTTATTTTTCTTTCAATATAGCCATATGAGGGCTTGTATGTTTTGCGGGAGAAGTGGTACTTTTGAATTACATAATTTATTTTATCATACAGTGCAAAGGAAAAAGGAAAAAATTCCAAGTGCAGAGAAATTGCGAAAAAGTACAATTTCTCAATATTCTGGGTATTTTTCTTATTTACCATGTTTGGAATTTATTTTTGTACAAAAAAAAAATCTAACTTTTGTCGGAATTTTCCAAAATCTGTATCTGAGGCTGTGTGACAGTTTATTTTTTGCGTTCTAAACTGACATTTTTAATTACCGTATATACTCGAGTATAAGCCGACCCGAGTATAAGCCGAGGCCCCTAATTTTACCCTCCAAAACTAGGGAAACTTATTGACTCGAGTATAAGCCTAGGGGGGAAAAAGAAGCAGACTCTCATCACGGTATGCAGCCCCTCTCATCATGATAAATGGCCCCCCATTACTGGTGAATAATCCCCCATCACTGGTATATAGGACCTCCATCACTGGTATACAGTTCCCCCCCATCAGAGGTTACAACCCCCATCAGTGGAATACAGGCCCCCCCCTCAGTGGTATATACAGGCCTGCCATTAGTGGTATATACAGGCTCCCCATCAGAGTTTACAGCCCCCATCAGTGGTATACACAGGCCCCCCTCAGAGGTATATACATGCCCCCTCAGTGGTATATACAGGCCCCCCATCAGTGATATATACAGGCCCCCCATCAGTGATATATACAGGCCCCCATCCGTGGTATATACAGGCCCCTCCATCAGTGATATATACAGGCCCCCCTCAGTGGTATATATAGGCCCCCCATCAGTGGTATATACAGGCCCCCCTCAGTGGTATATACAGGCCCCCCCTCAGTGGTGTATACAGGCCCCTCCATCAGTGGTATATACAGGCCCCCATCAGAGGTTACAGCCCCCATGAGTGGTATATACAGGCCTCCTATCAGTGGTATATACAGGCCCCCCATCAGTGGTATATACAGGCCCCCATCAGAGGTTACAGCCCCCCTCAGTCGTATATACAGGCCCCTATTAGTGGTATATACAGGCCCCCTTCAGTGGTATATACAGGCCCCCCAGTGGTATGGTATATACAGGCCCCCCAGTGGTATATACAGGCCCCCATTAGTGGTATATACAGGCCCCCCAGTGGTATATACAGGCCCCCATTAGTGGTATATACAGGCCCCCCCCAGTGGTATATATAGGCCCCCCCAGTGGTATATACAGGCCCCCAGTGGTATATACAGGCCCCCCAGTGGTATATACAGGCCTCCCATCAGTGGTATATACAGGCCCCCCATCAGTGGTATATACAGGCTCCCATCAGAGGTTACAGCCCCCCTCAGTGGTATATACAGGCCCCTATTAGTGGTATATACAGGCCACCTTCAGTGGTATATACAGGCCTCCCAGTGGTATGGTATATACAGGCCCCCCCAATGGTATATTCAGGCTCCCCCAGTGATATACAGGCCCCCATTAGTGGTATATACAGGCCCCCCAGTGGTATATACAGGCCCCCATTAGTGGTATATACAGGCCCCCCCAGTGGTATATATAGGCCCCCCCAGTGGTATATACAGGCCCCCCAGTGGTATATACAGGCTCCCCAGTTGTATATACAGGAACCCCCCCCAGTGGTATATACAGGCCCCCCAGTGGTATATACAGGCTCCCCACAGTGGTATATACAGGCTCTCCCCAGTGGTATATACAGGCTCCCCCCAGTTGTATATATAGGCACCCTTCCCCAGTGGTATATACAGGCCCCCCCTTGCTGCCGCACACCTGTAAAAGCATAGCTTTCATACTTATCCTCTTCGCTGTCACCGCGCATCTCCAGTCTTCTTCCTGCTTCTACCCGGCATCATGTGACCGGCGCAGAAGCAATGACGTCATTGCGGCTGCGCCGGCCGGGTAGAAACAAGAAGGAGACCGGAGGACCGCGGTGACAGCGAGGAGGACAAGTATGAAAGCTATTCTTGTACAGGTGTGCGGCAGCGGCAGCCTGTATATACCACTGGGGGGGCGCCTGTATATACCACTGGGGGAGCGCTGACAGTGCAATGTAATATGCACCGCTGCCCCTGCCGCTGATGGACAGGGGGATGCAGTGCATATTGCATTGCACTAATGAGCGGCCCCACGTGACCGGGCGCTCCTATTACAGCCTCCCCCCGCCTGCTCAAGCCCCCAGACACCGCCCCCCCCCCACTCTGAGCCGTCACTGACTCGAGTATAAACCGAGGAGGACACTTTTTAGCACAATTTTTGTGCTGAAAAACTCGGCTTATACTCGAGTATATACGGTATGCTATTTTTGTATATATTCAATGTTTTGATCGCCTCTTATTGCATTGTTTTGCAATGTTGTACTACAAAAAAAAACTAATTCTGGCATTTTGATTCTTTTTTCTGTTACGCAGCTTACTGATCAGATTAATTTATTATATGTTTTGATTGATCGGGCATTTCTGTACACGGCGATATCAATATGGATTTTTTTTATTGTTATATTTTCACTAGGGCAAAAGGAAGGTGATTTGAACTTGTGTTTTTTTTTTATTTATTTCCTTTTTTTTTCCTTTTTATTGTTTTACTAGTTTTACTTGAAGCTGCCACAATCTGATCACTTACGCTGTTCTTAGTAGTGCATCGACATCGTTCTGTACAGATGTCATCCACAGGAAATACCTCATGACAGACATAGATGACCCCCAGCTGTCATGACAACCCATCAGTGCTCCTCGATCATGATGGGAGCCGGGAATAACATTCTTCCTCCCGGCGCAGTCAGGAATTGATAGTGACATTTAATTAACAGGCACAAACAGATTTCCAATCCACACATGCCTGCTGCCTGTACGTCGGCTGATCGGCTCAGTCTACATGCATGAGGATTAGCGCGTGAGCCCCCATCCATCCAGGGACACGACCATTAATGTACATATATATCATTGGTCGTGAAGGGCTTTAAAATTTAAATTACAAATATAAAATATGCCAGTGGTGGAGCCGCCACAAAAGTGATGGAAAAATGCTAACAATCATGCTTCAGGAAGAATAAGACTCATAGATTGTGAGCCCTTGCGGACAGGGTCCCAGCCACTCTTGTTCCTGTTTGTCAACTATACGTATTTATTGTACTTGTCCTCGACTACCCTCTTGTCATGTAAAGCGCCATGGAATCCAATGGCGCTATATAAATAAATAATAATAATAATCTGCTGGCTTTTTTATGAAGCATCTTTGTCTTAGAAAGCAAGCTAGTAATGCCTGAAGCTAAAAGATATCAGTGTTCACACACTGGATTTAGCATGCCTGTCCTGATTTGATGGAGCAGTCCCGCTAGGTCAGGAATTTGTCCCAACTTCCACTTACCCTCTCTGTACTGATATCTTGTCTTGGTGTCATCATCACTCACTTGCTCCTCCTTCTTAAGAGCAGGGCTAGCATCGCTTCTCTTCACACACATACATTAATTAAATAAACAGTTATCCTCTTTTCTAGTGTTTTGGACTCCCTCAGAATTAAATCTACAGCATATATCATTGCAGACAGCAGGGAGTCACAGTCTGCACAAACAAGATTATGAATCTACAGTGCAGACTCCAAACTCACGGGCATAGTACCACAGTGGGGATCGTGCTGTTCCCTCCATGATCGGAGGTCCCATGAAGCAATCACGGGACCTCCGCTGTCACCTACACAGCTCGGGGTCTTGACCCCGAAAGCTGTCCTGATTTACTTTCTGCTGGCGATGACCCAGTGACATAACCAGCAGGGAGTAAGCACTTCCCCTGTGTTCAGATAGGCTTTAGCCGATCAGAACACAAGGGAAGCAATCATACAGTGGAGTGGTGATGCCCTCTAGTGGTCAAAGTAAAATAATGAAAAAAATGAGTTATTAAAAATATGAAAAAAACTATAAATGTTCAAATCACCCCTTTGCTTGATTGAAAATAAATTATTAAAAGAATAAAAAATATACACACATTTGGTATTGCCGCGTTCAGAAATGCCCAAGCTATCAAAATATAAAATCAATTAATCAGATCTGTAAACTGCATAAGGGGAAAAAAAAAGTCCAAATGCGAAAATTAAGTGTTTTTGGTCGCCACAACAATGTAATAAAATGTAATAACAGGCGATCAAAACAGCGCATCTACGTAAAAATTGTATCACTAGAAACATCAGCTCAAGACTCAAAAAATAAGCCATTACACGGCCATAGATTTAAAAAAATGAGAATACTACAGGTCACGGCAATTGGCGCAAAAGCAGGAAGAACAACGGAGACCAGTTCAAGTTTGACTCCACTTTACTGAGTACCGGCAGATGGTAAAACAGAACACGGTACAGTTTGGTTGACCGGGTGGATGTTGCCAGCTCAGGGTCCCCCTTATGGAGTCTCTAGATGTTTGTTCTCTTTGTCTTTCGGGGTCTGTCCTGTTCTTCCTGTCTCTACCACCTTTACAGCGCTCTCCCACCAGTCCTTCGGTATGTCACTAGCCCTCCAGGTCTGTCCCTTACTGGTACGGACGTGAGCAGCAGGAGTGCACAATTTCTCCCACCACCAGAATTCAGTCCACGACCACTAGTGCCCTCAACCGGTTTTTGTCCTGAGGGGTGAGATGTCTTTGTGGTGCTGTCGGCAACCCGGTTACTATGGGCCCGCAGCTCGTCGGTCTGTGGTCAGAGTTAAACTTCTGGCCGCCTCGGCTTTCCGCGTTGCCGGTGTCTTCTCCACCAACGTGACCAGCTGGCTCCAACCAGTTCTGGCCTGTTGCCTTCTGTCCTGGGCCCCCACTTAAAGATTGGGCTCCCTCCTGTCAACTGCGCTGTCAGGCTTGTCCTTCCTGACTGCCTTCCCAGCACTGTTTGTTTCCCAACTGTCGCTCTCTCTCACTAGCTCTAACCTAGGCTCCACCCCCTTTTGGGACCTACTAAATTTCCTGGTCCCCCCTACTCTAAGTGGCCTAGTCCTAAGTGTGTGTTAGAACAGACTCCATAGGTTCATCCCTGAACTGACAACTTACAGGGATAACACATTCTTTCTCACAGTGTAATTCCTCCCTCCGGCGCCTAGCTAGAGGGGCGCCACATGAGAGTGACAGCCTTTAAGAATTAACTTTTATTGCAAACTTATTAAAAATTCTTGATACATCCACACAGACATAGATGACTAAATTATCCAAGATGGGACTACATATTTCTGCAAATGCACCCTCTTCAAGGTCCTAACCTGAAGTAACCAAGAATCCTGGGTTTCTATATTAAAATATTAAACCCACTCACATCCCAAAAAGTATTATCATTAATTAAAAGTGGGTGTAGAAAATCCCAAATTAAAATCACATAGTAAGTTCATGGACTGAATTCAAACAACATCATGGAAAATAATATTACAATATATTTATTTTCCTGGTCTCCTTCACAATCACATTGAGTCTTCATGACCTAAGCCTAGGACCTTTGGTTACGGCTAGAGAATCACAAAACTGGATCATATTCTACAGGGCTTCCTAGAATCCTAAGATTCGGCTGGAAGATCAGAGACTACTTAAAAAACTCACGTTGGGACAATTCATTCACCTAACTACAGACTTTGCTGTACTCGGATAACTTCCCAAGCTTGCTGCTATGCCTTCTCAGTAGTTGGCCTTGGAGGCCCATTAATATTCTAATCCCTGGTGACCCAGTGGAACAGTGAGACTCTATTGCTTGTTACATCATGTGTTCTTGCTAGGTATGTGTTATATGCCTTTGACTGTTAATAATGTCTAACCAATGTGTGGTTCCCTCACCCTGTGTTGTCTTAGTAAAGTTCTGCCCACGGGTAAGGATAACGGGGGTTCAGTGGAATGAACCTTGGTTCATCCAGTCTTTCTAATGGCAGCTGGGCCAGCTGCACCCACTGACTCCTGTTCTCCACAATTCTGGCCCATACACCACCTCCCTGCTGTCCAGAATCCAGGAGTTTCTTCAACCCTATCCTCCTTCATCTCCTTCAATTTCTAAAGCTCAATGTGGACAACACTGACTTCATCATCTTTCCTTCATCTCACTTATCCCCCCTACCTAACCTATCTTTTACAATAGCTGACATCTCACTCTTCCCAGTACCCAAACTCTGCTGCTGCGGAGTAATCCTTGACTATGCCTAATCTTTCATACCGCCACCCCCTGCTGCCTCCAACTCAAAAACATTTCCAGAATTTGTCCTTTCCTCAACTTCCAATCTATGAAAATGCTAGTATATGCCTTCATAATCTCCCACCTTAACTACTGCAACATCCTCCTCTGTGGCCTCCTTGCTAATACTCTCACTCCTCTGCAGTCCGTCCTTAACTCTTCTGCTCAATGAACCCACTTCTCTCCTCGGTACTCCTCCATTTCTCCCAATAACACTGACATACAAAGCCGTCCATAAATTGTTTCCTGCATACATCTCCAAACCAATCTCCGAATATACTACAACACGTAATCTCCAGTCCTCCCAAGATGTCTTTATCTCCTCCACACTTATTTGTTTCTCATTCAACCGTCTCCAAGACTTCTCTCGAGTAGCTCCCATCCTCTAGAATTCTGTGCCACAACATGTCCGATTATCTACTACACTCACCAGCTTCAAACGGAACTTGAAAATCGATCTCTCAAAAAATACCTACAGACTGCAATGTCCCCACTGCCACCTCACAACCCCCACCTAATTTTGCCTGCCAACTATCCTGTAGAATGTAAGGCTGCATACTCACAATCAGTAAAAGCAGTGTTTTGGATGCAGCGTATTACCACTGAGTCCAAAACCCTGCGTTTGACAATACAAGCATAGTGGTTTGGATTTCTAGAAATCCCATGCCCACTGTGATTCTATTATATGCAGCGTTAGCTCACCTGCAGTGCGGGTTGCTGCACTTCTGCATCTCTGGAGCATGTTTATTGCTGTGGAACTGTAAGTAATCTCAGCGAGTGAGGCAGGGAAAAGCTGCTCAGCCCCCAGCACAAATTGTGGGCATAGGGCGGCCATTTTCTATGTGTTTCCTCAGGACAGGAGACACTGCGTCCAGGTTGCAGTGTCTCCAGATGCTCTTCACTTACCCTAAGCCTGAGGGCCCTCTCCACTCTGTACCAGTCTGTTTACCATAATCACTATCTTTATTTTGTATGTAACCCCTTCTCATGTACAGGACTACGGAATCAATGATTCTCTATAAAAATTTTCTCAATATTAAAGTTGAAGCAAATATTGAATTTAAAAAGAAAGAGAAAAAAAGAGATACATTTTCCTCTATTCATGATCCATTTCTTAAGCTACGTTAACACATCGCGCTTTATTGCGCAGGCGCTTTTACCAGCGTTTTTTACCCGCGCAAAAAAAGAAGCAGTGCTTTCATACAGCACGCTTTATTACAGCCCGGGAGAGGAGTGATGTCACAGAGAGGAGGAAGAATCCTGGATCCTCCTCCCCTCTGTGACATTTGTGACCGGCCCCATTTGATTTTGCAGTGTATTAATATACACTGCGAAATCAAAATTAAATAAAGCAAAATGTATTAAAAATAAAAAAGAATTAATACTTACCCTTTCCGACGCCTTTTCGCAGTGTCCGGTAAAGAGGCAAGGCGATGTATCGTCCGGCCAGGGCCTTTTCATTATGTCAGAGTGATGTTACAGGCGCTGATTGGCTTCTCGCAGTCATGTGATATGTATCCTGGCAGAACTATTCATCGCCTTGCCTCTGTACCGGAGACCACGAATAGGTGTCGGAAAGGGTAAGTATTAATTCTTTATTATTTTTAATACATTTGGCTTTATTTACTTTTGATTTCGCAGTGTGTATTGCTTCTGTACTGGAGACCACGAAAAGGTGTCAGAAGGGTAAGTTTTCATTCTTTATTATGTTTAATACATTTACCTTTATTTAACTTTGATTTCGCAGTCTATATTAATACACTGCAAAATCAAATGGGGCCAGTCACAGATGTCACAGAGGGGAGGAGGAAGCAAGATTCTTCCTCCCCTCTGTGACATCAGATGCAGCAGTGCCGACGCCTATGGGAAAAAAACGCAGGCGTTGCTGCGTAAGGAATTGACATGTCAATCCTTTTTACGCAGGTGCTTTTTCCCAGAAAAGCGCAGCGTATTTTTATGCAGTGTCTGTATGGTAAAGTGAATTTCACATTCACTTTGCCGGCAGACAAAAGGCACATTGCGCATTTTATAAAGCGCGTGCAAAAAGGCGCTCAAAAAGCACAATGTGTGAACGCAGCTTTACATTGCTTTGAAATACTCCATTTAAAATCTACATAGAAATAACAAGTGGAAACACACCCAAGAAAGGATTTGGATTACATGTATGTAGAGCAGGTTGTGAGGATAAATCTACATTACACCACTGGGTGGAGATGTTCCAAAGGCTGAAATGTGGAGCTGAAGCTACAAGGTGTCGAGTAATTTATCTGCTAAGACCTCATTCAGATGTCCGTTTTTCACATACGTGCTCTATCTGTGGTGTTCAGAGATACACTACATTCCCATTATAATCTATGGAGCTTTTCACATGTTTGTGGACTGTGTGCGTGAAAAAAATCCTGGATACGTTTCATTTTGATAGAAGTCTTATATCAATACTGCCAATGCAAGACTATGTGTCTGTTAAAATAACAGACAGATTATGGATAACATCATCGTACAGTCCATGTGCTGTCCATGATTAACATTGGAATAAATAGGAGAAGCTTTGGAATTTATTTACTTTTTCCATAATGATGGTAAGAACTGATCACCGGCATCTGAATGAGACCTCATGGGAAGAACAGCAGAGATAGCTAAGCTAAATTTATCAGCAAATAAATGCTAATTTAAACAATTGATTCTGATATCACTATAGATTATAATAAAAAAATCTTTTTTATAGGATTTAAGGTAAGGTTATCTTACCATTATGCAATTCGTATCTCTCCACTGCAAACACTGCAAGTCTATACTGACCACTGTCACTTTAAAGACTCATACTATGGGAATAATATGTGCAGAACATGTACAGAAGTGCAAGCAGGCTGTACAGCTATATAAATGTATTATGGAGGTTCTGTGGGGTACACACATACATATTGCATTTCCCTAGTTATAATTAAAATAATTTATGTCGCTTTAGCAAAGAAGGATCCCCTACCAAAATGCATGCAAGCTTTTGTAGTATCCATTTGATTAACCTTCTTTAGTAAACTTAAGAAAGCTAAATGTAGTGACCCAGTGCAGACTATATCTATCCATTTAAGTGCCCCTGGACCATGAGTAACCTTTTACACTGCAGCTTACTCCTTACCTATCCCTGTAGAATCATTAGTGAGTTTTATATATATAATTTAATTCTAATTCATGCACAAATCCAGGTATTTCTCACTTGTTGTGTTGCAGCACCATCTGCTAGTAAAGTGTATGCTTTATATTCCCCTTTGCATCGTACAGATTTGACACGTGAATTGAGTGTTCAATAGGAGGAGTTATTCCAGTCTTGTTTAGGTGGCCGTCACACGCTGAGATATCTCTAGCGATATTGTAAGCGATCACGTGCACGCGCAATCGCTTACAATATCGCTCACATCGCTGGTGAGATGTCACACAGACAGACTCACCAGCGATGTGGAGCCGCGATCTCGCTGGTAACTATGGTACACATCGGGTAACTAGGCGCCGCGCGTCGCTTAGTTACCCGACGTGTACCATAGTTACCATCTCCCAGCATAGACTCTGTGCTGGGAAATCGCTCATCGTGGTGTTATACACCACGATGAAGGAGATCGTGAAATCGCTCATCGCTAGATCTGAGAACCGGAGCTCAGATCAGCGATGTCACGATCAAGCGATTTCACATCGTAAATCGCTTGATTACATGCAACGATTTCTTGCCCGATATCGCTTAAGCGATCAAAAAGGAGATCGCTTAAACGATATCGGGCAAGAAATCGTTCCGTGTGACGGCCGCCTTAGACAAGACAGAGCTAGGAAATCCCCAGTGTGGTAGAAGAGCAGAGCAGACCTCATGTGAGCGGTCTCCTCATCACTTCCAGGCTCCAAGCCTGGAGGTTCATCCTTCCCTTCACCACAAGACTTAGGCCAGGTCCACATCACATTCTGGCTTTCCGTCTAGACGGATGCGTTTAACAGCAGCTTTAACGCAATGTAATGCCTGCATTTGCTTACATTAATGCTGCCATAGAGATGCATTGTTAAACGCATCCAAACGCAAGCCAAACACACAGGCTAATGCGGAGTGCAGTGTTATGCTGTGCGTTTAAAGAACTGCATACTTTCAAATGCAATCACATTTTTGCTTGCGTTTGAATGCGTTTAATAATGCATCTCTATGGCAGCGTTAACGCAAGCAAATGCAAGCGTTACATTGCATTAACGCTGCTGTTAAATGCCGTCCAGATGGAAAGCCAGAACGCGGGCCTAATGCCTGGGATCTTTCTCTGACTTCTACAGCCAAGATGGCTAAAGACTTTTAACTCTGGATCCTTGCTGTCCACATTTACCCATGGTTCTCCAGTAGTAGGTTGTACTAAAGGTACAGAAGAACCTTGCCCACGTGTTGAGGAATTTGAGGGTCCCCCGCCTCACCGCAATTGTCTGTTATTTGCTTTATATATTTTTTCTCGGCACATGTCGTGACTAGCTGTGAATGTAATACAGGATTCCAGTTCTGTCAAAATACTCTTACTATATTTCTAATCTTCTGCTTCTCAACCACCAAAAGATCCGTCATTAGTGGGAATCTATCAGCAATTTTTGCTACCTCATTTGAAAGCAACATAATCTAGGCAAAGAATCCCAGAACCCAATGATGTATCACATAGATTACTGGCTGAAGCCTTTCTGACATAACCAAATAATTTATTTTCAGAAATACAGCAGAGCTAAGGTAGCTGCTTCTGCCAAAACCAGGGGGGGGTGTTAGACTACCATGTGCAAGAATTTGTAGTCTTGCAATAGTAATAACAGGAAAATAAAGCCTTTAGATTAATTAAGCAACTGCACAGATTCCAGTAATAGAAGCACAGTGGATTTTTGTCTTCAACCCCCTGTAGCATGTTCTCCTTAGCTTCATATGAAAAACCTACTGACAGATTCCCTTAAATATTTGACATTCATAGGAGGAAAATAAAAACTGTATTTGGTGCTCAGAGAAACCAATAGCTACTCAGCTTTTATTTCCTTTTCTGCTTGTAAAAAAGACAGCTGTGATGTGATTGGTTACTATTAGTGATAAGTGGACCCATGGATGGTCAAGTTTGGTGAGTTCAGACATACTTAAAAAAAAGCTTTGTTCAAGAAGCAGATTTGACCCCTGATAATGAACCACATACAAGTCAAAGGGGACCCAATTTTCACTGCTGAAAAATGGCTGTAAAATGGTTGTAGTAAAGGCAAACCTGCAATTAGAAGCAAAATTTGAGTAAGAGCAGGACAATTGCCCTGCAAAATGTGGATAGGGAAATTACTTAAAGGGGTTCTGTCACCAAAGCAATCATGGTTATACAGCAAATAAATCAAGAATAAACATTTGTAACTATCACCCCACAGAGACGGATTTCAGAATTTCACTATAAAGCAAGATTATTAATAAAAGCCTAGAACAATGTCTGCTTTTCAGTAGACCCACACAGCCACGATTGCCAGTTTCACCATAGAGACGCAATTTTAACCCCTTCATGACCGGGGAATTTTTCATTTTTCATTTTCGTTGTTTGCTCCCCAGCTTCCAAGAGCCATAACTTTTTTATTTTTCCGTCAATATAGACATATATGGCTTGTTTTTTGCGGACAAGATGTACTTTCATATGCAATAATTTATTTTACCATATAGTGTACAGGGAAATTGCAAAAAAATTCTAAATGCGGCGAAATTGCAAAAAAAGTGCAATAACACGTTTGTTTTTTGGGTATTTTAGTCGACATGTTCACTATATGGTAAAACCGACATGACAGGGTGATGCCTCGGGTCGGTACGAGTTCGTAGACACCCAACATGTATACCTTAATTGGTATCTAGGTGGTGAAAAAAAATTCAGAAGTTTGCAAAAAAAAACTGACTTTTTGCGCCATGTTCTGCGACCCGTAGCGTTATAACTTTTTGGGATATGGGGCTGTGTGATGGCTTATTTTTTGCATCTTGAGCTAACGTTTCTAATGATACCATTTTTGGGGGGATCCGCAGTTTTGATCGCCCGTTATTGCATTTTATAGCAATGTTGCGGCGACCAAAAAAATGAAACTTTTGGTGTTTGGACCATTTTTTCCGTTACAGAGTTTACGGCTCTCATTAACGGATTTAATATGATGATAGATCTGGCGATTCTGAATGCAGCGATACCAAACATGTGTTTTTTTTTTATTTTGTTTAACACTTTTATTGTGATTGGGAGAAGGGGGGTGATTTGAACTTTTATTTGATTTTTTTATGAATTCTTATTTTTAAACACTGCCTCTTTAAGAGGCACCTTGCTGCACAGTCCGATCGCTTCTGGGAAATACAGATGAGCTGCAGCTCATCTGTATCTCTCAGAATCGCGGACCTGTTGTGGTTGGCAGCGCATGCCAACCACAACATGAAACCGCTCTGTGACAGCATCCGGGGTCTAGCCAGGACCCCGGGCTGTCACATGAGCGCCGGAGATCCCGGGATGCTATCAGGATCTCCGGAGCAGGGGGGAACAGCGCATTCCCCGCCACGGCCACCTTGGATCCCGCTGTCAGAGATTGACGGCGAGATCCAAGGGTTAAACAGCGCTGATCGGATCCCGGATTTGATCGGCGCTGTTACCCCAACAACTCTGCTGATGAGATCAGCTGAGATGTCGGTGCTTTGATGTGAGCTCTGCGCCGGAGCTCACATCAAAGCCCCCTTACCGGCCCAGGACGTTGTACACGTCTGTGTCGGCAAGGAGTTAAAGATAGGCCACAAAAGAGCCTCTTTCCACAACTGACCCACACAGCCAAGATTCCCAGAGTTTAACTACAGTGCAGCCATTTTAAAGGTAGATCACAACATAGTCTTTTTCCACAGTTGACTCACAAAGCCAAGATTGCCAGAGTTTAATCACAGAGCTAGACCAAGGGCAAGAGAAAATCCAAGTGGAGGATGGCTTTGAGTTGGACATGGCGGTGCCAGTCTAAAAGGCGTTAGCCATTTTTTTACGTACGTGTATTTTTTTTCTAATGAACATAATGTACATGAAATTCTAACCCCCTCCCAATAACGAAAAAAAAGAAACTGGAGGAGGTGGGAGGGGAAAAGGTTTAAGTGTATTAGCTTGGGGTGGACATGGCCGTGTCAGTCAAAGAGGCATTAGCTAATTTTTTTGGGGAGGGGGGTTGTAAGTTTTTATTTGTTTTATTTTTTTTGCTTTGTTTATGAACATAACTTACTGGAAGCTCTAACCCTCCCAAAAATAAAAGGAATCATAAGGAGAAGAGAGGAGGCAGAGGAGGTCGAATTGGAGTAGGCTGAGATGGACATGGTGGTGTTGATCTAAGAGCCGGAGGAGGAGGCAGCCAAATATTTATTTATTTGGTTTTCAATGTAATAATTTTTTTAAGGGTAACTGTATTTTTTGCGTATCGAAAACATTGGGCATGGCAATACAGATGTCTGATAGCAGGTGTTATAGTTGTCCACTCAGCCAAAGGTACAGACAAGTCCAATGTAATCCACGATGTATTCATTTTAATGAAAGCCAGCTTTTCCATGTTAACTGGGGACAGGTGGATGCGCCTGTCTGTGATACCCCATCCCAGTACCCTCCAGCATCGAAGGGCAGTAACTTCAAGGCATAATGTGCACGTTCAGGCCATGCGTTTACTTTTGTTACCCACAAATTAAATAGTACACAACCATCAGCTAGCACTGCAAGACGTGTGGGCACATACTCTTGCACCATGTTGGATAATTGCTGCCTCCTGGCAATACGCACCATAGAAGACATTGCTGCTGGATGGTTTGGTGTGCTGCACATGAATTTTTGTCACACTGTGGTCATGATAACTCCTCTCTTCTGAGGTGGTGCCAGTGCAACAGCTGTGTTGGCCACTTTCTCCTCCTTCTGCTTGATCTTTCACCGAGCCCCATTGTCTGGTGAGAACGACATAATTATAGCCTCTACCAGCATGCATTTCATTAATTTTACAATCCCGCTCCAGTGGCAAAAGTAGCGATGCTATGTTGTCTTTATAGCTTATATCCAGCAGGGTCACCACCCAGTAGTCACTACAGGTCAGAATCCTGTCAACTCGACGGTCATTGCGCTTCCATAACAGCATGTATTAGCATCTGTGTACCAGGCTGCCCACAGTCAATGATGAGCTGCCCTTAGTAGCAAGTGTGTGGCCTAGCTCCTCTGTATCCCCCTATCCATGTTAAAGTGATGCCCCTGAGCAAATTTTCCCAGCACCCTGCTGGGCAGATGGTTCCTCATCGTCCTCCAAAACTGTCCCTGGTTGGAAAGTTGGGGGCATGCCAGCTGTCATGCCAGGAACCTAATCTCTGAGCCCAATGTGGACAAGAGACCTTCTAACGGAGTCAATGTTACTCCTGCTCCTCTTTCTTCTCTGCCACCTCCTCATCCATCATGGACTAAAGTGTTTTTTTGCAGCATACATAAAAGCAGTGATGTTGGCATCATCAGCGCTAGCCATGTTGGTAGAGTATTCAAAGCAGGACAACATGGCAGAAAGGTCCTGAATGGAGACCCACTCATTGCTAGTGAAGTGATGCTCTTGACATTGCTGCAATAACTCTAGAAGTGCCCAAAGCCTAAAAGCTTGGTGATCAGCTATACTGTAGCCTTTGAACAAGCTTTATTCGAATGACAAAACCAAAAACGAACAGGATGTACAGTTGAAAGTCCATGTTGAGATTTCAGCACTGGACATAAGGTGATCGGTACAAACTCCAAACTTTACATTTCGAGTTTGCTCATCCTTAGTTGCTATGGATAGAAAAAAGTTTAACTTTTATCTGACTTAATAAAAAGTTGATGGAACTAATACCCATAACACATTAGACTAACGCTGGCCAAACTCACCATAATCGAGTGGTTCAACCAACAGTGTAATGTGTATAGGGGCTCACAAAAAAATGATTGTCAGGGGAATTAAGGATCCAGCATGTACGATTTTGGACTGCCGATGAGTTTGGTCTCTAAGAAATAAGTCACCAGGCACTCTTAAGGCCCTGTTACAGGGCACGATATCCTTAACGATATTGCTCAAATGTCATGGGTTTGGAGTCGTTCAAATGAAATCGTTGGATCATTGATCGCAGATTTGAGAACATGTTCTCAAATCAGACGATCCACGATCAGCCAACCTGCTGGCTGATCGTTCTGTGTGACACCACAATAACTATGTCATTCATGACTTCGCCCATTCACATCAGTGAACAATTATCTTTCGCTGGGTTGTGTGAATGATACCTGTTCGTTGGATCGTTGGTGCGTTGTCCATGATATCTATGCGTGTGACAGCTCACCAACGATGTCAAAACGATGTCCTAACGACCGCGTGCCCCCGAGATCATTAGTGACATCGTTTCGAATGTCGTGCCGTGTAACAGTACCTTTATAGAGAACTTACAAACACTTGGCAGAGCGATCGCCAAGACAGCATCCAGCTGAACAATGTAAAGTGTATAGGAGGCATAAGGGTCATCTCATCTAGCCTATTCAGAGCTGAACTCTTGCATAAGAATAAGTTTAGCCGTAACCACCTATGATTTCTATCAATGCCGGTGGCACCCCTATGTACTATAAATGGAATGCAGTCAATAGGACAGAAAAAAGCAAAAAAAGAAATAACCTTTTGTTCAAATGTAGCTGAGCCGTACTTCAGAGTCGGCCAATAATAATATCATATGATTTCCAGGCTGATTGTTATCTTGCATTTCAACACAACAATCTCCAGGTTTGTATAGAGCTTACTTCACACATCCCTATATTTGCAGATTTTTGCATTGAATGACTGACTTAGCTGACATTGCAGGAATGAATTACCTTCTCCCTGACCTACAAAATAGCACCAACATTTGTCATTTTTGCTGTGTTTTAAGCAGTGAATTTAGTAAGTAAAATATACAGATTTTATAGTACCAGCATAATCAATGACATTTTTTAAATCTCATGCACACACTGCATTTTTTTGTACATATTTTAAGCTTTGCTGCGGTTTTTGAAGTATTTTTCACCTATTACAATAAACTGGTGAAAAACATAAGGACTGGTCGCCACAGTGATGCCGCACTTACTCCATAGATGTGGTGTCACCGTTCCCAGGTGAGAGGGTTGCAAACCCGAGACACACAGAATTGCACACAACATCATTCCGATTCCAGCCTGGGGGATTCAGGTGTACCCTATTGAGAGGGAGGGCCCCATCTTCTAGTCAGGAGGAGGTGTTAGAAGTTAATGAGTAGAGTAGGAGAGGAGGAAGACGTCCGGAGAGGATGCAGGACTGAGAGAGTCCTAGGGGACACGGGATTGGGGGATCCACCAGTGTGCCCCAAATCTGATCCCGACCCGAGTCGGACGTATGGTCTGGTTGCCCGAGGGGACCGGCCCCGATCTAGTTTGGGTGCTCCAGGCCCCGACCAGGAAAGCCAGAGGCCACTGGCTTTGCAGGAGCATGGCCACAAACCACAGGACGGTGGCAAGGACTCGGGGCAAGAGACGTGCTGCTGCAGTCGCCCGACAAGGCCCACAGCCATCAGCCTGGGACCCTGTTCACGAAGACGCAGGGCTGGCGAAGTGAAAATCAGTGCAGGAAAGAGCAATCTGGGTAGGCCCATGAAAGGCAGAGCCATCCTAATCTCTTGGGGTCTAACCTGGCCACACTTTGGAGGAGCACAGCATCCAGCTGCGTAACCTTGCCCAATCAGCAAGTAAAGGTAAAGAATTGCACAAACTGTCTGTGTCTTCTCCTTTTACACCTTGTGGCCCTCTTCGTCACCACAGCCCCGACCTTGCTATAGACTTTACCATCTGCCCTGGGACTCCGCTCCACCTGTGGGGAGCGATACCATCCCGGCTGCCCTACTATCTGCCCCAGCAGTCTGAAGCTGCAGCATCGGCCATCCCTGGTCAAACACCAAAGATGGCGTCACAAACTTTCCCCAGTAAATATCCCCTTTACTGCACGCCCAGGGTCATGGAGCCAGGTCACCACCAACTGACCGGCCAGGTTGAGAGTACCCCATGGCCCTGGTGGGCATCGCACTTAAGACCAATTTCCCACATGTTTTTTATGATCTTAGTATAATACCCTAAAGTTAGGGATTATATTAATGTTATGAATGTTATGTGCTATTGGATTGCCCTTTATGTTTTAGACGGTTGCATTATTATAGAAAATCAAGCATTTTATCTACAGTGTGGGCCATTTATATGGATGCACCTAAATAAAATGGAAATGGTTTGTGATATCAACTTCCTGTTTGTGGCACATTAGTATATGAGAGGGGGAGAACTTTTCCAGATGGGTGGTGACCATGACAGCCATTTTGAAGTTGGCAATTTTGGATTCAACTTTATCTGAAATTGCTACATGATTCAGATATGCAGTGGCATTGAGGTTTCCATTAATAAAGAAGGGGCCCACTATCTTTGAACCCCATATACCACACCATATCATCAATTTTTGTGTTCCAACAGTCTTGGAGAGATCTATCCACTGTGGGTTAGTGTCAGACCAATAGCGGTGGTTTTGTTTGTTAACTTCACCATTCACAAAAAAGTTTGCCTCATCACTCATCTGAAGGCAATTTTCTATACTGTGAAGATACAAGATCTCAAACAAAGTATACTGGAAGCCTGTGCTAGCAGTTCTTCTGTGGTGTTGTTATCAGAGTGTCAAGAGTAGGAGAAGAGGGTTGCATTGACAATCCAACACAATGGGCAGCACTTTGAACACATTTTATAAGTGGTCATAAACTTGTAAATAACTCATGAAAGAATAAAGTTATGTTAAAACCAAGCACACCATTGTTTTTCTTATGAAATTCTCAAAACGTTTGATGTGTCACATGACCCTCTTCCCATTGAAAAAAATTAAGTTGGATCCAAAATGGCCGACTTCAGAATGGCCGCCATGGTCACCACCCATCTGAAAAAATTTTCCCCCTTCCATATACTAATGTGCCACAAACATGAAGTTGATATCGCCAACCATTCCCATTTTATTTAGGTGCATCCATATAAATGGCCCAACCTGTACATAGCTTCCCATGGACGGGTGGCTGCAGTTGGGCCCCCTCCTTCTCTGCCCTTATTCACATTGATGTCACTGAAGTTATTGACCTAAGATATCACTATAGTAGAGCAGTCTCGATGGTTACAACTTGTCTTGGTGGGATGACTTTTACACTTTTGATCAAATAATGTTAACCAAGTACCCTATGTTATTTACATGTACTACTATTATTTACTTACTATAAGGCTGGGGTCAGACGGCCGTATAACACGGACACCGCAATGCATGGAGTGGCCTGGGCTGCCCTCACCCGACCATGACAGCTGCACAGTAATTTACTAAGCTGTCATACTCAAGGTCAATGGAACTGCCAGCTACTTCATGCTTTACACAGAGCCAGGATCATATGCTTTGTTGGACCATCAATGTGGATAACTGTTGGAGGTAATGTTGGGGTTAATAAATTGGAAAATGAGGGTTGTTTGTGTGATTTATTTTAAATAAATGATGTTTCTCAGTGTGTGTGTTTAACTATTTCCTTACAGGATAGATAATGTGCGGGTCTCATAGACACCTGAAAATTTTCAATCTGGGTTAAATGAGAATCTGTCAATACTCTGCTGTCATTACCCCCTTTCATCACGCGATGCCACAGCACTAAGGTATCGGGAAGAGCCGGGTAAAGCACCAGGAATTGGCGCTTCTAATGAATACCCCAATTTCTGGGGTAGTAGTTTGCTGCTATTCTTTAGCCTGGGTGGGCCCAATATCTATGGAGCTGCCTGGTTTTTACCTTGGCTGGCAATCAAAAATAGGGTGAAGCCCACACATTTTTTAAAATTGTTTAATTAAATAATTTTAAAAAAATGGGTTCCCCTGTATTTTTGATTGCGAGTCAAGGTAAAGCCAGGCAGCTTGGAGTGGCAGCCCATAGCTGTCTGCTTTATTTGCATTGAGAGTCAAAAATACAGTGAAGCCCTACGTCATTTTTTAAAAAATTAGTTTTACACACCTATGGAGGTAGGTTCATTGCCTATGGCAACCAATCACAGATGCTGGCACAATGGGTGAGGTATGCACAGCTAATCACAGATGCTGTCACAGAGAGTGGGCATCAGTGATTGGTTGTTGGAGTCAGTGCAGTGAATAAATCAGGAAGTTAAAGAGCGGCCCAGAAGTACAAGCACAGGGACCCTGGTAAGTAATGATGCTGATGTTTATTCACTGTTTGTTTAATTTTAAAGCCCTCTCAGCCAAACCCAAACTGTACCACAGACATCTCAGGGAAGTCCATGTTCGGCATCTGTGCCCAAACACTAGGTGTAACAGTTCGGGTTCTCCCATCACTAGTATAGACATCGACAAACTGTTAAAAGCTGACTGGGATGTCAATTATCAACCTTTCTCTTGGAAAGAAGCTACTGCACACACTTGGCCTGGCTTTAGAGACCAGGTGCTATGGAAACAAGTGCTGAACCCTAAAAGACAAAGACTTTCTTTCCAAGAAAGCAAGTAGAAAAACCAAGGTAATTGAAACATTGAATATTTTTATGTTGTATAACTAATTAAAGCAATGTAAGAGCTGGAAAATACCCATTTAAGTTCCTGAGCAGCGGGAAAAGTAAAGGTTGCCAAAATTCCAATCACTGTGGTGCGAGAATGCATAAAATGAGAGAGCAGAAAGGAGCAGCAAACCCACAAGATAGGTGGCACAGCAGACAGCTTGGGAAACTGTAGGCCAGCATATCGTGTTTTCCCGAAAATAGGACATCCACAAAAATAAGACCTAGTAGAGGTTTTGTTACACTGCTAAATATAAGGCCTTCCCTGAAAATAAGGTATCTAGTATTATTTTTCGTAACACTTTTGGCAATTTTTGGTCAATAATATGCTTTATCATTAATATTCATTTTATTTCATTTATAGTAGTTGTCCTATAATCTGGGTATTAATATCACCATATTCTCTATAATTATTTAACATTTTATAGGTAAAGCTTGTTATGGTTAATATTTTATATCTGGCTTCATTATTATTTACAATTATAGCAGGATATTGGCCTTATTTTTTCGTGGATATTTTATTACCCCGGTGAGGGTTTTGGCAGAATTCAGTATATATAGCAAAAAATTGTCAAGAGGATAAAACTAACATATATTTATATCTTTAAAAGACTAGAGTGTCCATCAAACTACACAAGTAATAACCACACCGTGCACATGTGTCACACCAGTGATATAAAATATCCTCTATTTTTCTCTAGAAGTTTAGGTTTGGCTGAGAATTGACCACCGAGATTAATCTCTCTCCTTCAGTGGCCACAAATCAACCTATATACCCAGATTCTGGAAATGCCAAGATTACATTGCTTACCCTTGGTATCAAATCTAGTATATATGTATGTATCAGGAAATAACAAGCCCACTCTCCCCTTAAAACGGAAAGCTCTCACCGGGTTCTTAATGAAGTTACAGATGTTTTTGAGTCCCTGGTGAACCGGATGTCCTTTTGCTAGTGACATCCAGGTTTCGGGATCATATTAGCATTTTTCACATTACCACCATAGTCCACTCCCGATGCGTTTCGGGTATTATTCCTCATCAGGGGATTTAAGGTTTAGTTGTCAGAGGGGTCTTGTTCACAGGTTTCCCCTATGATGGCATTTTGATGTCTCTAGGGATAAGACATAGTCAAGTATTACTTTGCTGGTTCCACATGGTGCACAGCACCGGTATTCCCCTTGTATAGTGTCTGCCCAACTTGTACATATTGCCCCCACTTACCCAGCACTGTCAAGTTCAGCGTTTGTTTGCTAGAGCACACCGCCATGGCGTTCTGCCGTGCTTTATGGGCAACAAACTACCGGTCACATGATGTGCCGAGACCCCGGAAGCAACGCGTGTGCTTGTGCATCATCGCGACCGGAAGTGACGCTGCACGATGATGCACAAACGCATCATTGCGCAGCGTCACTTCCAGTCGGGCGAGCTCTGTGGAATGCAAGCATGCATTCCACACTCGTTCCCTATTTCCTCCTTACAGGTAGAAGTGGTCCTTGGCTCTTGATCACTCCTCTTAGGGCATGGAGCTATGTAGAAGGCGGGTTACATGATATACTCCGCTTCCCACATACATAGAAAGCCTTACATCACAGCAAGCGCTTTCTTCTTTATCCAAGACAGGTGGATTGTGGAATCCTGTCACTTATGTTTTTAGTCTACTCATGATGGAGCAATTTTAGTTATTATAGTTTCTCTAAGATGTTATCCTTCATGGAGCTTGCAGGGATCTTATTGGTATGCATTGACCTCTAGAGAAAAATTGAAGATATTTTATATCACTGGTGTGACACTGTAATGGATGCCCTCCACTCCTTTCAGGTGGGCTGTCCTCTTAAGTGTCTGCTGCCAAATTGATGCTTTGTCTAAGTGTGTGCGCGCCACTGGTAAGAATCACGCTGACAACAAGTCAAAGTAGAGCTTAATGACAAAGCCCTTTATTAAGGGAGGGGTAGCCAGTTTTATACGGCTCCTTAAAGGGATATTACTTAGGGGTGTTACTAGAGGTGATTGCATCATATTATACTGAATCTACATTTTACTCTGAAAAAAAACATTCAATTATATTCTGTGGGTTAGTATTTCAATTCAGCCTTGGATTAGTACAGTCGGTACGGGAACATCTTGATAAGAGCTTCCACACTGCTACATCTAACTCAAAACATTATATAGAATCTGAGACAGAGGAATCCCGGAGGAGGGGAGGAAGAAGGAGAGGAAAAGGAGCAAAGGTTTATATCAACATAACATGCTGTTAGTACACTGGAAGATTTTTGAATGACTTATATAAGAGTTATATAGGTTATTAACTATTTATTGCCATGACATTCCCCCCTTTGGAGACATTCAAAATCTTACCCTAAATCTTTGCCCTAGGCGGCGGAGGGGGAAAAGGTAGAGGAAACGGGAGGAGACTTCACCAACATTGAGACAAACCGTAATGTCGGAATCCCTTTGCAGTTGGCCTTAGCCGCACCCTAAACTGTCCCTACTCTATCTTCTAAGATGGGTCTCAAGTTCTCATATTTCTCCAAGGGATCTTGTGGCAATGGCAATGACATCATTCTCAGGCATATATTTCTCCTTCATCATCAGGGCCTCTGATATCTGCATACATTGTGGTCACTGTTTTCTTCATGGCGTGAGACATCATCTTCTTGATGCAAGGTATTACACAGCATGAAATTAGAGTCACTATGAATAGAACACAAAGGATTATTATACCTAGTTTGATAAGTGCTCTCTGCCATCCATCCCACCTCCCAAACCAAGTGTCCCATGGATCCTTAACACCAGAATTATGAGCTAATTCTTCTGACAGGTCTGTGAGTCCTTTTAGGGCTTTGGCTATGCTCTCATCTACCCTTTGTCAGGATCATGTGGTCTGGCAAGCTTTTACCCCATTTAACTTTGAGTTCTTCTACCTGGACTGGTCTATATCCCCCATATTGCCCATAGCTGTTGTAGATCTCGTGTCGTGTGTATCTGTTTACTATGGTGTAGAAGTCAAACTGATATGTGACCCTTGTAGCTGTGGTACTAACATGACCTCCTGTATGATCTCCCATATTCTCTCCTACATGACCTTCCACCATCTTGTGACCTGCTACCCTCTGCTTTATACTGAGTATGTATATCAGGATTAAGGAGCAAAACAACCATTTTTGGCTTCTGGATCTGGTGCCTTCTTGCAGTGGGATGCGTGGATCCATGTAGGCCTTCCTTCAACCTTCACAGCCGTGAAGGTGACCAGCAGGACTTTGCCAACTTGCCATATTACCATCTACCTCAGGGGGACTGTGGCAGCGCTGGTGACACCTCACCAGAAACTACAGGTGGTGTCACGACAAACTGTACATAATCCCCTGTAAATGCAACCCCCCTTTTTGAAGATAGGCCCAGGACACAGGATCAGGCGTTGCCGCCATTCCCCGTGACACAGCAGACGCTACCCCTGAAGCCTGATACCCGTGTACCCCAAAGCCTGGGCTCGACATATCTGCCCCAGCCCCTCCTATGATGCATATGCCCCAGCACCTCCTGTGATGTATATGCCCTAGCGCCTCCTGTGATCTATATGCTGCAGCCCCTCTTGTGATCTTTATGCCCCAGGCCCTCTTGCGATCTTTATGCCCCAGCCCCTCTTGTGATCCTTATGCCCCAGCCCCTCTTGTGATCCTTATGCCCCAGCCCCTCTTGTGATCTATATGCCCAGGGCCGGCGTCAGCACCCGGCATACCCGGGCAAGTGCCGGGGCCCTAACCTAACAGAGGGGCCCATCCGTGCTGCCCACACACATACCGTCACGCTGCAATAATTATTTTCACCTCCATCCACTCTCTGTAAGCTTCCTTGACAGTCCGCGTCATGTTACCAAGGCCACGGTCGGGTATCTAAGGGGCGTGCCCGCACCACTCTCCCATCAACAGCCGCATCCAATCCGGAGGCAGCGGCTCCTACCCCCTCCTTCTCTCTGCTCCTCCCTGCCTCCTCCTGGTCATGTGGCCCTAATGAGCAGGAAAGCGGACGGGTTGCCATAGTTACAGGATGCCGGCAGCGGAAGTGCGGTGTCTGGATATGGCGGCCGGCAGCGATCAGACCAGACTCTGGGTCTTCTTCCTTCTGTTCCTCCAGGTCTGGGGTCGCCAGGATGAGTTCAGCCCCGGATACTCCTTGCCTGTCGGGGCTGCCGCAGCTGACCACAGGTACCGGCAGTGTGAACTGGAATGTATGTGTCCTGTGTGTGACTGTGAGTCGTGGTGATGGCAGAGAGGGGTCTGGCTTTGGCTGCAGGGGTTGACAGTGATGGCCGGGGGACTGCAGGTGGTGGTGATGGAGGGGGGGAGTGGTTTCGGGGGGTGGTGATGGAAGGGGGGGAGCGGTTGCGGGGGGGTGGTGATGGCAGAGAGGGGCCTGGCTGCAGGGGTTGACACTGATGGCCAGGAGGCTGCAGGTGGTTGTGATGGAGGGGGGGAGCAGTTGCAGGGGTGGTGATGGCAGAGAGGGGCCTGGCTGCAGGGGTAGACACTGATGGCCAGGAGGCTGCAGGTGGTTGTGATGGAGGGGGGGAGCAGTTGCAGGGGGTGGTGATGGCAGAGAGGGGCCTGGCTGCAGGGGTTGACACTGATGGCCAGGAGGCTGCAGGTGGTTGTGATGGAGGGGGGGAGCAGTTGCGGGGGGTGGTGATGGCAGAGAGGGGCCTGGCTGCAGGGGTTGACAGTGAAGGCCGGGGGACTACAGGTGGTGGTGATGGCCAGGGGAGACAGTGTACAGGGAAGGAGACAGCATACAGGGGAGGAGACAGCGCACAGGGGAGGAGACAGCGCACAGGGGAGGAGACAGCGCACAGGGGAGGAGACAGCGCACAGGGGAGGAGACAGCGCACAGAGGGTGACAGGCACGGAAAGGGAAGAGCCAGCGCACAGTGTTGGGGAGAGATAGCATGAGAGGGATTATATTTATGGGGTTATACATATAGATATATAATACAGTCTGCCGCCTTCATATTATATATATATATATATATATATATATATATATATAGAGAGAGAGAGAGAGAGAGAGAGACAGTATGTGTTAAAGGGGGCCTACTGAGGCTCTTTCGCCCGGGGCCCACAATAACCTGGAGCCGCCCTGTATATGCCCCAGCCCCTTTTGCAATCTATAAGCCTCTGTCTCTCCTGTGATGCGTGTGCCCTAGCCCCTCCTGTGATGTATATGCCTCTGTCCCTCCTGTGATGTATTTGTCCCCCTTTTCTCCAGTGATGTATATACAGCAGTCCCAGTGTCTCCTATGTGATGTATATGATATACAAAAATTATTATCACAAGGAGTAGACTGCGCTCCAGGCTGACATAAACCTGGAAAGGCAGTTGTGAGCAGCAACAAGATTAGTATCATCCAACATCACAGCCGAACCAAAGAGCAGCAGCGCCAGACACCACATTAGAGGTGAGTTGATGAATTTTTTAACATAGTCGGGTAATTTTAAAGGTGAAAATTTTGTGCAGCCCCCGAAGGTTGGTAGAAATTTCCAAATGGCCCTCGGCAGGAAAAAAGTTCCCCACCCCTGCCTTAACGGATCCGTTTTTTGATCCACTTTTGAGTGCTGCGTTTTTTCCCCCATTTTGAAGGTCTCCTATGGGAAAAACACTGGAGGAAAATACAGTAAAAATTGACATGTCATTTTCCAAAACAACTCTCCTAAAGTGAAAAAAACAGATCACTTTAAAAGATCACAGTCTGACTGGCAAAAAAGAAAACCCATAGACTTGGCTGGGATATCATTTGAGTGATCCGTTTTCTTTAGTGCACTGCAAAATAACGGATCAAAAAACGCACAGTGTGAATGTAACCTAATGATACTTACCCAAAGAATAAATTGGTCTGTACTGCATAGTGAATCACACAAAAAATATAAAAAACAATAAATCAATTGCTAGTTTTTGTTCATTCTTCATCAGAATAAAAAGCGATCAAAAAATTTTATGTGTCCCAAAATGGTACCACAAAAAATCTCCAACTCATCGTGAAAAGGAATAAGCCCTCATACAGCTCTGTTTCTACATTATTACACCTCAGGGGCTCTGCAAATGCGTCACTGTGTCTAAACTTGCATTAAAGAAATTAAATGGAGCTGTTTGCGTCCTGAGTTTTGCCATGTGGCCAAAATTAGGGAGTGTTTTTTACCAAATCTATATACATAATCGCCAGTTTTGCACTTAAGGCCACTGTGCCGCTATCGCGAACGATGGCGCGCATGCGCCATCGCGAGCCTCCGACACTGGCCGGAAGCGCAAACATCCTGGCGCCACACACCCGCCGCCGCTCACCCGCTGACCCGCCACATCCTCCCGCTCCCCGCCCTCACCGGCTCCCCCGCCACATCCTTCCGCTCCCCCGCAATTCCCACCCAGCACCTACCGCTGCCTCGCGCACACGCAGCGCCACCCGCATTTACCGCCCAGCTCCCACTACACAGCACACAGGACCCCAGCCCGCCCACAGCCGCGCACTCCATTGATGACGTCACCGCCCGTCCCGCCCGCACCAATGTATGTATACAATCTCTGTCTAATGTCTCTGCATCCTCTGCCTAATGTCTCTGCACCCTCTGTCTAACGTCTCTGCACCCTCTGCCTAACGTCTCTGCACCCTCTGCCTAACGTCTCTGCACCCTCTGCCTAACGTCTCTGCACCCTCTGCCTAACGTCTCTGCACCCTCTGCCTAACGTCTCTGCACCCTCTATCTAACGTCTCTGCACCCTCTGTCTAACGTCTCTGCACCCTCTGTCTAACGTCTCTGCACCCTCTGCCTAACGTCTCTGCACCCTCTGCCTAACGTCTCTGCACCCTCTGTCTAATGTCTCTGCACCCTCTGTCTAATGTCTCTGCACCCTCTGTCTAATGTCTCTGCACCCTCTGTCTAATGTCTGTACACACTCTGCAATGTGTCTATACTGTGTGTAATCTCTGTATACTGTCTGTAATGTGTCTATACTGTGTGTAATGTCTCTATACTCTGTGTAATGTGTCTATACTGTGTCTAATGTGTGTATACTCTCTGTAATGTGCCTATACTGTGTCTAATGTGTCTATACTGTGTGTAATGTCTGCATACTGTCTGTAATGTGTGTATACTGTGTGTATACTGTGTGTAATCTCTGCATACTGTCTGTCTATACAATGTCTCATGTATGTATATACTGTGTGCTTCTCTCCTCCCCCCTCCACCACTGAGCCGCATCTCTCCTCAACCCTACACCACTAAGCCGCTTCTCTCCTTACCCCTCCACCACTAAGCCGCTTCTCTCCTCACCCCTCCACCACTGACCCGCTTCTCTCCTCACCCCTCCACCACAGACCCCCATCTCTCCTCACCCCTCCACCACAGAGCCGCATCTCTCCTCACCCCTCCACCACAGAGCCGCATCTCTCCTCACCCCTCCACCACAGAGCCGCATCTCTCCTCACCCCTCCACCACAGAGCCGCACCTCTCCTCACCCCTCCACCACACAGCCGCATCTCTCCTCACCCCTCCACCACAGAGCCGCATCTCTCCTCACCCCTCCACCACAGAACCGCATCTCTCCTCACCCCTCCACCACAGCCGCATCTCTCCTCACCCTCCACCACAGCCGCATCTCTCCTCACCCCTCCACCACAGAGCCGCATCTCTCCTCACACCTCCACCACAGAGCCACATCTCTCCTTACCCCTCCACCACAGAGCCGCCTGTATACTCTGCTACCCACAGAGACGCCTCGATACTGTGCTACCCACAGACCCGCCTCGATACTCTGCTACCCACAGAGCCGCCTCGATGCTCTGCTACCCACAGAGCCGCCTCGATGCTCTGTTACCCACAGAGCCGCCTCAATGCTCTGCTACCCACAGAGCCGCTTCGATACTCTACTACCCACTGACCCGCCTCTATACTCTGATACCCACTGACCCGCCTGTATACACACAATTCATTTCACCGCGCTCCCGATGCAATTGCATCGGGTCTTTTTACTAGTAGAGAATATCAGACAGTTCAGGAGAAATTGCGTAACAAATTTTGAGGTCCATTTTCTCCCATTTATTGTCAAAATTATTTTGGGCTCAAACAATGTTTTAGCAGAAAAAAAAAATGTAACTTTTGATTTTACATCCACATATTAAAAAGTTCTGTGAAGCACCTATGAAATCATGACCACAATCTATTTCAGCCAAATTTGTGTTCCAAAACTGAAAAAGTGCTGCTTCGATTCCGAGCCCTGTCGTTTGTCCGAACAGATCTCTTTGACTACATGTGGAGTATTGCCGCACTCAGAAGAAAGTAGGTAACAAACTTAGGGGTCCACGTTTTTTGTGTCACCTCTTGCAAAAGTGAAAAATTTGCAACTAAAGCAACATTTTTGTGGAATAAATGAAAATGTTTGTTCGCCAAAAAGTAAAAAAGTTGCAGCTCTCAGAATATCAAAAAAACCTATTAATAAAAAAGCATTTTACTTATTGATAGCAGCAAAACAAAAAACCTTATATAAATATGATATTGTTGTAACCGCACAGACAGGAAGAATATTGTTAAAAAGGTAAAAAAAATGAACTAGACTTTTACTGTTGTCTATTTGTTCATTCCACCTCCAAAATTTGGAATTAGGCTAGGGTCAAACCTGCGTTAGCCCTCAGGCTGACGATTCTGTTTAAAACTTGGGTTTTGGCAGCCTGAGTGCATAGCGTTAACGTAATGTAACGCTGTGCTCAGGCTGCCTATTCATCTCTATGGTTACCTAAGTTTTAAATGGAATCATCAGCTTGATGGCTGACGCAGGTTTGACCCTAGCATAACGCAGGTGCCTATATGTACCATATGTTAACGCATGTATCTCCCATAGGGCCCCATTTTAAAAAAATGCATGCGTTTTCTTTAATGTGTGACTAGCTGCAGCCACAAAAACACATTGGTTTTTGAAAAACGCACACACACATGCGTTAATGCATATGCGTTTTTGGACTTTGAAAAAAAAATGCCCAAAATGATCCCAAAAAAAATTTAAGCAAAAACGGATGGTATGTGTGACCCTGGCCACAAAATAGTCACTGCTGCACAGATAAATTCATTGAGAGGTGCAGAGGCTCTGCAAATTGTGGCCCTCAAACTATTCTAGCAAAATCTGTGTTCTAAAAGCACTGCATTTAGGAAAACCTGACAATAATTTGCCCCTTTGACAAATTTGCAGCTACTAACAAAATTAAATTTTTACCACTATCTGACAACAACCTGCTGACTTTCTCCACCCACATTCCCCCTACTACGCCCCCTCTCCGGAAATTCAGTCATCCCCACAGAAACCTTAAACTTATCGATTTCCACTCATTCTCTGAGTCCCTTCTCTCTCTCACTGACCTAGCTTCCTCACTTGACACTGATGCTGCAGCCACCCTCTATAACACCTCATTAACTACAGCCATCGACCACCGCCCCCTCACACATATCAAAACCCGCATACACAGGCAACCCTGGCTCACCACCCTCACTAAAGATCTACGTCAGGCGTCCAAAGTGGCCGAGCGAAGATGGAAGTAATCCCACTCCGCAGCGCACTTCGCCACGTACAAATAATCCCTCTCCAACTTCAAGACTGCACTCGCCGCTGCAAAACAAACCTATTTCTCTTCTTTAATTAATGCACAGTCCTCATCCCTGGCCTAACCCATCTCTTGATCTATCACTCACCACCGGTGTCTACCCCTCATCCTTCAAACATGCCTTGATCCCACTCATCCTCAAAAAACTCTCCCTTGACCCATCATCTGTATCTAACTATCGCCCCATATCTCTTCTCCCCTTTGCATCAAAGCTGCTTGAACAACACGTCCATTCCGAACTGTCCTCCCACCTCTCCTCCTGCTCCCTCTTTAACTGCCTACAATCCGGTTTCCGACCTCATCACTCCACCGAAACAGCCCTAACCAAATTCACCAAGAGCTACTGACCACGAAGAGCAAGCGACACTACTCCGTCCTCCTCCTCCTTGACCTATCTGCCGCATTTGACACTGTAGACCACTCCCTCCTGCTTCAGATCCTGGAATCTCTTTGCATCACTGACCTAGCCCTTTTCTGGATCTCCTCATACCTAACGGACCGGACTTTCAGCAGTCACCCACTCCCACACCTCCTCCTTGTCTTACCCTCTTTCTGTCGGCTTCCCCCAGAGTTCGATCCTGGGACCATTACTCTTCTCCATCTACACCCCCGGCCTAGGACAACAATCCTATGGCCTCCAGTACCATTTCTATGCCGATGGCACACAGATCTACCTCTCTGGGCCCGACATCACCTCTCCACTATCCAAAATTCCTCAATGCCTGTCCGCCATCTCATTTTCTTGTTCATGTACATGGACAAAACTGAGTTAATCGTCTTCCACCAAATCGCTCTCCTTCTCTACCAGACCTATCCATCCTCAATCATTGGCTGCTCACTCTCCCCAGCCCCCGACGCCAAGTGTCTTGGGGTTAACCTTGACTCTTCACTCTCCTTCAAGCTTCACATCGAAGCCCTCACTACCTCCTTGCTGACTCCAGCTCAAAAATATTTGCCGGATCTGCTCTTTCAATGATCACGACACTGCTAAAACCCTTGTTCATTCCAGGTATAGAAAACAACAAGGCGGAACTCACCGTTTGTTCACAGGTGCTTTCTTTATTGCAGAGGTGCGGGGAGGGGGTGCATGAAGGTACAGACGACAGGTCCTGTTTCGCGGTTTGCCCGCTTCTACAGGTCTGGGGGAGGTGACGTCATGGCAGAATTTATAGGGAAACTCCCTTAAACGTCACCTCCTCCTTAATACAGGTGTGCAATTAAACATATCAACATTTATATAGATTATGTTTGTAATAACACCAAAGTAAGACTTGAGGTTTGAACGACGTAGGGGAAACAGATTTCCCCCTTACTGCTGATAATTCAGCTTTTATTTTAGAGGGTTAATCAGTTTAATCAATATGATGCAAAAAAACAAAAAAAGATGGTTTTGAAAACACTTTTCTTTTTTTCCCCCCTCCCCATCGGGGAGTCGAATCTAGTTCAAGTTCTTACTTATTGTGGAAGTAAAGGTCTGGACTTAATAGGTGAATTCCGCCTCTAGGATTAATTCCCACAGACCCACACACTCTTGCCCTTTCTAACTGCACGACACTGCGCTTCACG
This sequence comes from Allobates femoralis, assembly GCA_033576535.1. NCBI lineage: Eukaryota > Metazoa > Chordata > Amphibia > Anura > Aromobatidae > Allobates > Allobates femoralis. The sequence continues at coordinate 193,773,994 of JARQOC010000001.1, forward strand.
TTTGGTTGCCTGGACAACGCCTGGCATCAGGGGCGATAACCTTACTGTAAAACACGGCTGTTAAGACACTGGTAGTCTGCAGCTGATTGCCCTGATAACACCTGTCGTCAGTCAATAGGCGACATTTCCGCCATAAAGTATACCTCAGCGTTGCCTGTGTCATGGCGCTGACAGAAATGGCAGTGTCCTCTCTGTGCAGCATTAGGCTGCATTTCTGCATGAAATTGTAATTACTGTGACTTCTTCATGTATATACTATGGTGTGTTCTTCTAGTGTTTTTAATTGCACACCTGTATTAAGGAGGAGGTGACGTTTAAGGGAGTTTCCCTATAAATTCTGCCATGACGTCACCTCCCCCAGACCTGTAGAAGCGGGCAAACCCGAAACAGGACCTGTCGTCTGTACCTTCATGCACCCCCTCCCTGCACCTCTGCAATAAAGAAAGCACCTGTGAACAAACGGTGAGTGCCGCCTTGTTGTTTTCTATACCTGGACTGTATATGCTTGACCGGCTTATGTAGGCGCTGCACACCAGGTGGCTGGGGGAAAGACAGCGGTCTGTCTCTATGGAGCAATAGCAATACCATTAGCCCTTTTGGTGCCCAGTGCCCCTACTTTTCTTTAAACCCTTGTTCATGCTCTCATCATCTCGCGCCTTGACTACTGCAACCTCCTGCTTATCGGCCTCCCTGCTTCTTCCCTTGAATCTCTTCAATGTATTCTAAACTCTGCTGCTCAACTAATCCACCTGTCTCCCCACTACTCCCCTATCTCCCCCCTACACCAAGCCCTTCACTGGCCCCCACCTCTCAAAGATTCCAATTTAAAACCTTAACCATGGCATACAAAGCCATTCATCACCTGTCCGCCCATACATCTCTGATATGGTCTCCCAACACCTGCCTGCACGCAATCTACGATCCTCCCAAGAGCTCCCCCTTTATCTCATCCTCTCACAACCGCATACAAGAATTCTCCACTGCATTCGCCATACTCTGGAACTCTCTCCTCCCAACACATCAGACACTCACCTACCCTTGGTAATTTCAAAAGAAACCTGAAGACTCACCTCTTCCGACAAACCTACAACCTACAATAAGACCCTCTTGCTCCGCCTCACGCGATCAGCGCTTCCCATTCCTATTGTTTCCTCGCCCTCCCTTGTAGACTGTTAGCCCTCGTGGATAGGGTCCTCTTCCCTCCTTTTCTGTAAGACTTGATTGTCCATATATTCTGTATTTGTCCTCGTTCTCCCCTCTTCAATTGTAAAGCGCCAATGAATCTAATGGCGCTATATAAATAAATAATAATACCACAAATATGTTATATTTCCACCACCCAATGTTATAAAACTTTGTGAGGAAATGATTTGCATCATTTCTTTGCAAATTGTAAATCCAAAAGGGCTGGGGTAGCAATTTTTGTTAAGCAATCTATAAGGTTTGAGTTGTGTGACACTCTTGTTGACCCAGAAGGTCGCTATGTTTTCTTGAACTGTTCTTTGAATTTCGTTCTATATACTATAGCATCTTTATATGCCCCTAATGCAGCTCAGATGTCTTTTAGGGTTCTCTCAAAGCTTAATACCTTTGCTACAGGTTTGAAAGAAGTTCGCGGAGATTTCAATTTGCCCATGTCAGCTTCTTTAGATTGCTATCAAAAAACATTATCAAGAAAAGAGATGGGTAAGGTAGTGTCAGAGTTTTCCTTACATGATATTTGGAAGTGCCAACACAACTCCGAGAGGGACTCTACCTTTTTTTCACCTAGGTTTAGCACCTACAGATGGCTGGATTATGTTATGATAGACACTAGACTACTTAAAGCTTCCCAGAAATCAGAAATTGAAGTACTATCCTGGTCTGATCATCCTTATATACATGGGTGAACTAAACCTCCCCACCGCCCAAGGTGGAGAGCGGGGGGAAGGGGGGTTCTAGCAGTCTGGCGGGAGGGGGGGAGGTGCTAGCGGTGGGGGGTGTTGATACCAGTCCGGCGGCAGGATTGAAGAGTGGGGGGGGAAGGTGCTAGCAGTCCAGTGCGCACATATACCTTCTTGTTGTGGAGGCAGGCAGCGGCAAGCGGCGGGCCAGCTGGCAGGAAGGAAGTCGCCGCTATGTGCAGGGCGTCGCCCACCTGCAACGTTGCCGCTCCCCTGCCTCCTTGCCGCCTGAGCAGAAGGCTCAAATTGTCCAATAGATGCTGCGGCCCTGCATATATATCTCGGAAGGAGACTCCTTCCATTCTTTCGGGAGATGGCAATTGAATGAGTATTTACTGTCTAGCAGGAGTAATGTCAGCCTTCGGAAATCTAAAATGAAAGAGTTTTTAAATTTAATTTTATTATCATTATCATTATTATTTATTTATATAGCGCCATTATATTCCATGGCGCTTTACATGCTAAAAGGGGCAGACTAGGACAAGTAACATAGTAACAATACAAGTAACAATAAATGTGGACAATTCGGCCGTACAGATACAAGAGGGGAGAAATACTGTCCTCGAGGTCTCACAGTCTACGAGGGGCTGGTGGGGATACATTGGGAGGGGGAAGTTCTAGTCGTGAGGCGTTGTGGTGGACCGGGTCTTATTGCAGGTGGTAGGCTTGGCAGAACAGGTGGGTCTTCAGGCTTCTTTTGAAGGTTCCCAGGGTAGGAGAATGTCTGATGTGTTGGGGAAGTGAGTTCCAGAGTATGGGTGAAGCACGGGAGAAATCCTGTATGCGGTTGTGCGAAGAGGAGATGAGGGGGAAGTAGAGGAGGAGCTCTTGGGAGGATCGCAGGTTGCGTGAGGGTAGGTATCGGGAGACCATATCAGAGATGTATGGAGGGGACAGGTTGTGAATGGCTTTGTATGTCATGGTTAATGTTTTAAACTGGGATCTCTGGGAAGTAGGGAGCCAGTGAAGGGCTTAGCAGAGGGGGGAGACAGGGGAGTAGCGGGGGGACAGAAGGATTAGGCGGGCAGCGGAGTTCAAGATAGATTGGAGAGGTGCAAGGGAGGTATTGTAGAGGCCGGTGAGCAGGAGTTTGCAGTAGTCGAGGTGGGAGATGATGAGAGCGTGAATAAGGGTTTAGCAGTGTTGTGGTCAAGGAAAGTGCAGATCCTATAGATGTTTTTGAGCTGGAGTCAGTAGGAGGTGGCGAGGGCTTGGATGTGGGGCTTGAAGGAGAGGGAAGAGTCAAGGATAACCCCGAGGCACTTGGCGTGGGGGACTGGGGAGAGAGAGCAGTTGTTGACGACAATGGATAGGTCAGGTAGTGAGGGGGAGCGTCTTGTGGGGAAGACTATGAACTCGGTTTTGTCCATGTTCAGCTTAAGGAAGCGAGCAGAGAAGAAGGATGAGATGGCGGACAGGCAGTGTAGAATTTTGGATAGAAGGGAGGCGATGTCAGGACCAGACAGGTAGATTTGAGTGTCGTCGTCGTAGAGGTGGTACTGGAGGCCATGGGACTCAATGAGTTGCCCTAGGCCGAGAGTGTAGATTGAGAACAGTAACGGTCCAAGAACCGAGCCCTGGGGGACCCCGACAGATAGGGGATAGGGCGAGGAGGATGTGTGGGAGTGGGTGTCCCTGAAGGTCCGGTCCGTTAAGTATGAGGAGATCCAAGAGAGGGGGCAAGGTCTGTGATGCCAAGAGATTCCAGGATCTGAAATAGAAGGGAGTGGTCAACAGTGTTGAAGGCAGCAGACAGGTCAAGGAAGAGGAGAACAGAGTAGTGGCGCTTGCTTTTGGCAGTCAGTAGGTCGTTGGTGACTTTGGTCAGGGCTGTTTCAGTGGAGTGGAGGGGTCGGAAGCCAGATTGCAGACGGTCAAAGAGGGAGCAGGAGGAGAGGTGAGAGGACAGCTCAGAGTGGACATGCTGTTCAAGTAGTTTAGAGGCGAAAGGGAGGAGAGATATAGGGCGGTAGTTGGAGACGGTTGTGGGGTTGAGGGAGGGTTTTTTGAGGATGGGTGTGATCAAGGCATGTTTTAAGGCTGAGGGGAAGGTGCCAGTGGTAAGTGATAGGTTGAAAAGATGAGTTAATGTTGGGATGATAACGGAGGTGAGGTTGGGGATGAGGTGGGATGGGAGAGGGTCATGGACGCTGGTGGTGAGGTATGATTTTGATAGGAGGGAGGAGAGCTGGTCTTCTGTTATGGGGGGGAAGCAGTTGATGGAAGGAGAGGGCAGTATAGGTGAAAGAGGAGGCTGTGGGGACAGTGGATCAAAGCTGTCTCTGATTCTGTCAATCTTTTCTTTGAAGAAGGAGGCAAAGTCTTCTGCAGAGATAAGGGGAGAGGGAGGGGGTGCAGGCGGGTGGAGTAAGGAATTGAAGGTATTAAAAAGTTGTTTGGGATTGCGGAACAGGGAGGTTATTAGGGATAAGAAGGTTTGTTTGGTGGTGGCAAGCGCAGTCTTGAAGGCGATGAGGGTTTGTATGTCATGAGTGCAAAGTGTTCAGTGTAACGTGATTTTTTCCATCGCCTCTCAGCAACCCTGGATGCCTGTCTCAGGTCTTTAGTGAGGGTGGTGTGCCAGGGTTGCCTGTTAGTGCGTGGAGCGTGGTATGTGAGGGGGGTGGCTAGGTTGAGGGTCTTGGTTAATGTGGTGTTGTAGAGGGTGGTGGCAGTGTCTGTGTCACGTATAGATGTTATGTTGGCGAGGGGAAGAAGGGATTCTGAGAGTGAGTGTAGATCAATGTGTTTTAGGTTTCTGTGGGGATGATAAAGTTTGCGGAGAGGAGGTGGTGTAGTAGGGGAGGTGAAGGAGGAGAAGGTGAGCAGATTGTGGTCAGACATGGGGAGGGTTGAGTTTGTGAGGTTAGTAAGGGAGCAAAGACGGGTAAAGATGAGATCCAGCGTGTGGCCATCTTTGTGGGTGGCATAGGAGGACCATTGAAAGAGCCCGAAGGAGGAGGTCAGGGAAAGAAGTTGAGAGGCGGTTGGGTGGGCAGTGTCAATGGGGATATTGAAGTCGCCATAATGATGGCGGGGATGTTAGTAGAGAGGATATGAAGTAGCCAGGTGGTGAAATGGTCAAGGAAGGTGGGGATGGATCCAGGGAGCGGTAGATGACGGCTAGCTGGAGGTTACAGGGGGGAAGGTGCGGACAGAGTGGGCTTCGAAAAATGAGAGAGTAGCAAAGGGGGGGTAATGGAATAGGGCCGAAGGAGCAGGTGTCGGATAGGAGTATGCAACACCTCTGCCGTGTTTGTCAGAGGGGCGGGGAGTGTGGGAAAGATTGAATCCGCCGTAGGATAGTGCAGCAGGAGAGGCCGTGTCAGAGGGGGTGGGCCAGGTCTCTGTGATGCAAGGAATGAGAGTTTATTAGAAATAAAGAGTTCATGGATGTCTGGGAGTTTATTACAGACTGAACGGGCGCTCCAGAGTGCGCCTGGCAATGATATTAGAGGAACAGGGGCTGGGGGATGGGTCTAAGGTTGGTCAGGTTGCGAGGATGGGTGATGGTGAGGTTATGAGAGTTGGTGATGGGACGGGTGGGTGGGGTGTAGGTGACTGTGGGGATGTGGCGGGGGGGGCCGGGATCAGGGGAAATGTCGCCAGCGAGTTGGAGGAGCAGGGAGAGGGTTAGCAGGTGGGAGCAAGAGAGTTTACGGGGTGGGCGTGCCAGATTGGAGATGGAGAATTGAAAGTGAAGGAATAGTTCAGAGGAGTGGGTGAGGTGGTTAGGTAGGATGGAAGGTGAGAGAAGTACTTTGTTGCTGGGTGGAGGAGCGGGGGTAGCAGGAAGTGGAGAAGGATGGGAGTGAGAGTGCAAAGGAGGGGATACATTGTGGATGGTGAGCGGGGGATGGGAGTAGTGTGGGTCAGATGCAGCAGGAAGGAGAGCTGTAGTGGTGGGTGAGTGGTCAGTAGTGATGAGTAGTCTGGAGTTTACATAGTGAATACATAATTTCAGCACAAGTGAACAAATTACATATCTGCTTGTTTGTCTTGCATGACTTACCCGTTTCCTGCCCCGTTTAACTGCCCGGTGTAACTGCACTTGTACAGTCGGCACTTATGTAGTTGGCATAATTGCAAGACCCCGCATGATTGCACCCCTTAGCTGGCTCTACATATATAGTGAGTTTCTACTTAGATCTGGATCTATTAAACTTGTTAATCAATCAATCAATCAAAGAAACACAAGACAGCAGGAGGCAATAAATGCAAGACAAATAAACAGAGTTCCTGGGCATCATGGGTCATAAACACCTCTGAACCAAAGATGACCTCTGAACATCCCACATCACACACAGTAAAATGATTTCAGTATATTACATTAATAAAAGACAAGTATGTTGTTAATGGAAGTCACAGAATCATACACCTCTCATGAGCAGAGACAAGCAAGAGAGCTGAGTGGATGGAAGTAAATGGAAGTCACAGAATCATATACCTCTCATGAGGAGAGACAGGCAGGAAAGCTGAGTGGATGGAAGTAAATTTAATGACAATAAATCCACGTCTGATGAGGTATTGTTAAATGGCCGACAAAGCTTTTATGAGCGGAACCCTAATTAAAATGGCATCTATGGAAAAAAAGAAAAGGGAGAGGGAAGTATTGGATCTCACAACTCAACTCAAACGTTTGGAGCTAGTCAATAAAAGATGCTCAGACCCCCAACTATCTGCCAGAATCACAAAACTTAGGGATAAACTTAAGACACTATTCTTACTGCACTATGAGAAGGCCCTAAAGAAAGCTAAAACAAAATTTTACTCTATGGGTGATAAGGCTGGGAAAATGTTAATTAGAAGAATTAGAAAAAAAAGAGGCTAAAAGTAGAATCACTTACATTTGTAAGCCAGACGGCTCTAAAATGTATCATCCTACTGAAATTTAGTTGGAATTTAGGCGGTATTACTATTGCCTGTATAATTTAAAAGAAGGCCTCCTCACCGTTCAACCGAAACCGTCTGGGCAGACTATTAAAAATTTCCTTACAAAACTTAAACTCCCCAAGGTAACGACATCACAATTATCTGAACCTAATTTCCCCTTTACAGTCTTGGAAATTGAACAGACTATTAACATGACAAAAAAGGCTCAGCCCCAGGCCCTGACGGGTTTTCTAATGATTACTATTGTTGCTTTCCAAAAATCGTAGCCCCTTACCTCCTTAGAACCTTTAACTATTGGAAAAATACAGGGAATATATGAAAGGAGAATCCAGAAGCTGTTATCTCAGCTATTCCTAGAGCGGGGAAAGCCCCAGATACTCCGAGTAATTTCCGTCCATTTCTTTAATAAACTGAGACCTAAACATTTTCTCAAAGATGGTGGCATCGAGAATAATGAGATTCTGATATCTCCATATCAGTTTGGGTTTGTCCCTGGAAGGCAAGCGAAGGATGGTACTAGAAGAGTGATAGATTTCTTGGAATTAATGGAAAATAGTGGAATTAGTGATGGGCGAGTCCTAAATAACTCGGAATCGCTTGACTCTAGCGAGTCCGAGCCCGGGACTCGCTACTCATTGCGAGTCTAGTGAGTCCAATGTTAATGAATGGGGAAGCGAGTAATAGCGAGTAGTGTGCGATTTACAAATCATAGATGTGTCTCGGAAGCTTCAGCCTGAAGTAATCCTAGTTTTGTCAGAGGCTCTGACAAAACTAGGATTGCCATTGACTTGCATTGGACTCCTTTACTGTGCAAGTAATCACTGGGAAACTCGCACAGTAAGGAGTCAGGCTGTCTGCTCTGTGCTGGCTGCCGCAGCTCCAGGGTCCTAGAGCCCGCCTGCTGCCTGATGTAGCAGAGCTGAGATTGTTCTCAGTCTGCTCACTCCCTGTGCATAGACATCTATATCTATGCAAAGGGATGTAGCAGAGAGGACATCGCGTTTTGGACTGCGTCGGACGGAAGAGGATTTTTTTAATTAAAGATGGAGTCCCTAATGGCTTTTTTTTAATTTCTAATAAAAAAATTTCTCTGTGTTGTGTTTTTTTTAAAACAATTTAATAGAAATTCATGGCGGTCATGTCTAATATTGGCGTGACCGCCATAAATTTCGGGCTTAGGGCCAGCTGATAATACGAAGCTGGCCCTAACCTCTTTATTACCCAGCGTGCCACCGCCACCAGGGCCGCTGGAAGAGCGGGGTTCAGCGCCAGAGATTGGCGCTTCAATGAACGTGCCATCTTCTGGGGCGGCTGCGGGATGCAATTTGCAGCGGGGGGTGCCCAGAAAGCTTGGGCATCCCTGCACTGCGGATTCCAGCCCCCAGCTGCTTAGCTGTACCTGGCTAGACATAGAAATTGCGCGGAGCCCCACGCATTTTTTTTTAATTATTTCATGAAATTCATGAAACAGCAGTTACTTTGCGAGTTTCCCTGCGATTACTTGCACAGTAATGAGACCAATGCAAGTCAATAGCAATCCTAGTTTTGTCAGAGTCTCTGACAAAACTAGGATTGCCATTGATTTGCATTGGACTCGTTGCTGTGCGAGTAATCGCTGGGAAACTCGCAGAGTACCGAGTCCTGCGAGTCCCTTACTACTCGCCGAGTAACGAGTCCTAGCGAGTAGATTCGCCCATCCCTAAGTGGAATCCCTGGTGTACTACTGTCTCTTGATGCTGAAAAGGCATTCGACAGGGTACACTGGGGATATATGGAGCAGGTGCTTAAGAAATTTGGCTTCTTGGGGGACATTAAGAGGGCAATTTTGTCATTATACTCCAACTCTAATGCCATGATGAATGTTTCAGGCATGTACTCTGACCTTTTTCCAATCACGAATGGTACTCATCAAGGTTGCCCGTTTGTCACCCTTTTTGCTCTTATGATAGAACCACTCGCAGAAGCCCTTAGACTCAACAGGGTGATTAAAGGGATCAAATGTGATAGGGTTTTACAGTTGTGGCCAAAAGTATTGACACCCCTGCAATTCTGTCAGATAATACTCAGTTTCTTCCCGAAAATGATTGTAATCACAAATTCTTTGGTATTATTATCTTCATTTAATTTGTCTTCAATGAAAAAACACAAAAGAGAATGAAGCAAAAAGCAAAAAATTGATCACTTCACACAAAACTCCAAAAATGGGCCAGACAAAAGTATTGGCACCCTCAGCCTAATACTTGGTTGCACAACCTATAGCCAAAATAACTGCGATCAACCGCTTCCGGTAACCATGAATGAGTTTCTTACAATGCTCTGCTGGAATTTTAGACCATTCTTCTTTGGCAAACTGCTCCAGGTCCCTGATATTTGAAGGGTGCCTTCTCCAAACTGCCATTTTTAGATGTCTCCACAGGTGTTCAATGGGATTCAGGTCTGGACTCATTGCTGGCCACCTTGGAAGTCTCCAGTGCTTTCTCTCAAACCATTTTCTAGTGCTTTTTGAAGTGTGTTTTGGGTCATTGTCCTGCTGGAAGACCCATGACCTCTGAGGGAGACCCAGCTTTCTTACACTGGCCCTACATTATGCTGCAAAATTTGTTGGTAGTCTTCAGACTTCATAATGCCATGCACACGGTCAAGCAGTCCAGTGCCAGAGGCAGCAAAGCAACCCCAAAGCATCAGGAAACCTCCGCCATGTTTGACTGTAGGGACCGTGTTCTTTTCTTTGAATGCCTCTTTTTTCTCCTGTAAACTCTATGTTGATGCCTTTGCCCAAAAAGCTCTACTTTTGTCTCATCTGACCAGAGTACATTCTTCCAAAACGTTTTAGGCTTTCTCAGGTAAGTTTTGGCAAACTCCAGCCTGGCTTTTTTATGTCTCGGGGTAAGCAGTGGGGTATTCCTGGGTATCCTACCATACAGTCCCTTTTCATTCAGACTCCGACGGATAGTACGGGTTGACACTGTTGTACCCTCGGACTGCAGGGCAGCTTGAACTTGTTTGGATGTTAGTCGAGGTTCTTTATCCACCATCCGCACAATCTTGCGTTGAAATCTCTCGTCAATTTTTCTTTTCCGTCCACATCTAGGGAGGTTAGCCACAGTGCCATGGGCTTTAAACTTCTTGATGACACTGCGCAACGGTAGACACAGGAATATTCAGGTCTTTGGAGATGGACTTGTAGCCTTGAGATTGCTCATGCTTCCTCACAATTTGGTTTCTCAAGTCCTCAGACAGTTCTTTGGTCTTCTTTCTTTTCTCCATGCTCAATGTGGTACACACAAGGACACAGAACAGAGGTTGAGTCAACTTTAATCGATGTCAACTGGCTGCAAGTGTGATTTAGTTATTGCCAACACCTGTTAGGTGCCACAGGTAAGTTACAGGTGCTGTTAATTACACAAATTAGAGAAGCATCACATGATTTTTCTAACAGTGCAATACTTTTGTCCACCCCCTTTTTTATGTTTGGTGTGGAATTATAATAATACCAAAGAATTTGTGATTGCAATCATTTTCAGGAAGAAACTGAGTATTATTTAACAGAATTGCAGGGGTGTCAATACTTTTGGCCACAACTGTATACCTTTAGTGAGGAGCCATACTGATGACAACACTATGACCAAAGAAGCTGCGGTCATCTGATTGCTTGTGCTGAACAGAGCATATATCAGCACTGCTCTGTACAGCAGCAAGTCATCATCTCCTATGAATGCTATGAAAACGTTATATTTCCAGTATAATAATGGTGTAAGGGGGTCCCAAATTTACTCTTATACCATAGTGATACTGGAAGCTGCAAAGGATTGATGAGCTAATAATGGTAATCATAGATGGGTTCAAATTGAATCGAACTTTGCTCCTCAAAAGTCTACCAGAAGTCTACTGGAAATTAATCTTTTGAAACCTTCAAAGCAGTTGTTTCCTTTACAATCTGTGTCATCCTTACTCTGGTGCTGCACTAGGTTGGATAGGGACCTCCTTCGTTCTTTATATAGATATATTGCGATTACAGCTTTTAAAGCACACATTCCTGGATTGTCCCTTGAGAAATAGGTTACTGCAGGAATAGTACCTGCAAATCCGACATTTTATTAATTCCTGCACCCTTCCTGACTGATGGACATTGAGGCCAAATGATCCATTACAGAAATATTTTAAATTAGACTATCCTAATAACCATGGTTTATCCCTGTTTTATAGAACTTTAAATTTGCGGTACAATCTATCAAGACATCTTATATGTTACGGTGGGGGAAGGCTCTGACATTTTTATCCACTCCTGAAGATTGGTGGCTGGTGGTGAAAGTGACCTAAAAATTCTCTTCTTGTATTAATCATTTAGAGCAGTTGAAAAAGATCCATATGCACTGGTATTTAACGCCGCATAAACTCTCTAAATTTGATAAGTCATCCACACCGTTATGCTGGAAAGGTTGTGGTACACTAGGAGACAAAAAAATTCTGGAGTAAACTTCAATTTAGACAGCCCTCCAGCAGTGCTGAGCATTGGTTTTGACTCTATCCCTCCGGGGTTGTCTCCGGTCTTGTCTCATATATTGACTGCGGTGTTACAATGTCTGATTAAATGTTGGCGATCTGAGATTCTACCCACTCAAAAGGAACTAATTGCTAGAATTAACTCACACTATCATCACGAATGGTATCTCTCATCTTCTCTCAAACAACGAGAACATATTGGCAACCTTTGGGACTTGTGGGCTCGGAATTTGCGTTACCAATATCATAATTTTCTTTGAGACTGTTTAATTTGAAATGTATCTAATTTTGTCATTACAGCCTGGGTTCTTTCCCCTCCCTTAATCTTACCTTTCTGTGTATGCCTCCCTCCCCTTCCTCTCTCGACCTGACCCAGTCACATTTCCCTTTCGTGTACTCCTACTGTTTCATAATACCCATTATATGTTTATATTAGTGTGGTACTCCAAGGGGTTAATGTGCCACAGTAACAGCACCAGGGTTAATTCCCCCCCACAACACTTAACACTGCACTAGCGCCTCTAGGCCAGAAGGGGGAGCTAAAGCAGCTCCCCTATATATTCTGGTGTAAAGAGGAAGTAGTTAGTTCAGTTCCTGGGAGAACTGAGGAAGAAAGACTGTGGTGTAAAGGAGCTGCCTTAGGCCTCTCCTCAGTCTGCTACTCGATTCCAGGCCTAGCCAGGGTCTGAGGAGAGGAGTTACAAGAAACAGAGGAACACATCTGGGAGATTGAGTTACCTCATAACTCACCCCGTAGGAGCGCAGAGACCGTATACCGGATCCGAAACTGTGACTGAAACAAGCAGCACAGTAAACACCGGAATAGTGGAGGTTATAGATCTACACTGTTCCTCAGCGAAGTAACACGGCGGGGTCAGAAACACTCGGAAAAGACTCAAGTTGCCTAGCAAGTGGGTACCTGTGAGGAGAGACAGGGCCAGCAGCTTAGCTAAAGCATCAGCAGGGCCATACACACAGCGCAGGAGTGGGAAGCCAAGGACCCGGTCAGGGTGGGAGCAACCCGGCTCCGGTACAGACTCCGTGGACAGTACTCTGCTAAATATCACCTGCAGTAAAGACGTGGAAAACTACAAAACCGTGGGTCTGGGTGATCCTTGTACGCAAGCCCTACTCTCCCTCAATAACTCTCATAATCTCTACTACCACCCCTATCATGCACCATCCATAGCATCAATCATAGACTATTAATATCACTGACCCGGGGAACCAAGTTCTACCCGCGGAGAGCCGTTGCATCATTCCCGGAGGTTCTGCAGCAGTGGTGGTCACCCTGACCACAACCCGTGGGTGGCGTCACGACAATATCCCCTGAAAATACCCCCCAACCTTTATTGTGGGCTCGGACCAAGGACTGCCGTGATACCCTCCGTGACACCCCAGTCGGGTACCGAGTACCCCATCCCAGTGGGCTTCACATTAGCTCACCTCTCCTGGGTCTGCAGCCTCTGCTCCTTTACCGATCGGGTATCCGGCGTCCAGGCGTGCTGTGTCTCGGAGCCATCGCTAGGTCCCCTTCCTGTCTGCTGACCACCAGGCTCACACATCAGCACAGTCATGAATCTAATCAGCGGTGCACTAGGTGCAGTCATGCTCCTCCCCAGTGAATCTAGGGACCGGCACAGATCAACCTGACACTCCTCTTGACCAATAGCTGTCCGTCTTCCGTTATATCAGGCCACCTTCACTACTGGAAGGTGCCTGACTATTGTGTTAGTATGCTTCTGCTTCTCTGACTTCTAGTCAAGCCCACCTTGTGCTCTCCTCTGGTAGAACCCGTTCCAGCTCCCCTGACCCCAAGCTCTGGTGCCTCCTTCCCTGTCTGGCCTTACTGTACTATAGGCTAACCCTAAAGCTGCCCCCCTGGTACTAGCAGATGTGGTATTTAGATCCCCTGGGCTTGCCCCTGACAATCACTGTATAGGGGTTGGCTATACTAGGACCAGCTCACCCAGGGGAGTTCGGTACCACGGCCCAGTGGGTCCACTCTGGGACGCCTTCCCCCGGAAGCGTGACACATTGTATTTACTGCTACTTTACTGTTATTGCAATTGATCCTCCTCAATAAAAAATGTATGGTTAAAAAAAAACAACTTTGTGAGGAACCTGTGGGTTCAAAATACTCACTACACCCCTTACGCAGTGAAGTTGCTGATATGGGGTCAAGGGAGGGTTTCTGATAATCTGGCACCTCAGTGGTTCAGCTCATGCAGCCCACAATGTATAACAGAATCTGTGTTCTAAAAGTCAAGTAGCACTCCTTCCCATCCAATCTGTGCAGTGTGCTCAAACAGAGTAGTACAGCCACATATGGGGTGCTGCCATGTTTGGTAAAAAAATGCATAACAAATTGTCGTCTCCATTTTCTCCTGTTACCCTTTGTGTGAATTAAAACTTTGAGGTTAAATTAAAATATTAGGCTACGTTCAGACGTAGCGTACTTCCCGCTTTTTTTACGCTGCGCTTTTCCCCAAAAGCGCATCTGCGTTTCCCGGCAAGGTGAATATATTTTCACTTTTGCAGTTTAGACGCTGCACTTTTTTCAGCCGGGCTTTTGGAGGAGAAAGCGCACGTAAAAGGAATGACTTATGGCTCTCTCTCATAGGCGCCGTTATAAGAAGCTGGAATACGCATTGTCATTCAGACAATGCTGTATTCCAGCACCTATAAGCACAGGTGCAGGGGGAAGTGATATCACACAGTGGGAGGAAGAATCCTGTGCCACGTGGGACATGTCGGGGCTGTAGTTTCACTTTTGCAGTGTTTTGGCGGGTGGTTTAAACCGCTCAGCTGACATGTGTAGTTTAAGAATACAATTTGTAAGCATTTTATATGCTTTTTTTCTTGTTGATGGACCCCTCTGGGTATCAAACTATGGCAAAAAATCTGTTGTATCACACCTGCACTGTCTGTATGTATCCCTATTGTCCCCAGTGTTACCCCATCATACTACCGCATTCAATAAAAACACAGACTTCAGCAATAGTCTTCTTATCAGACTCACTATAGCGGTTTATCTGCCTGGTTAGTATCATATGCCCATGGCCCATATAGGGAGAACAGATCACTGAAGTTTTGGCATCTCAGAGGCTCTGCAAATGAGACATGGTGCCTGCATTCCAGCCAAAATTGTGATCTAAAATTCTAACATTGTTCCTTCTATTCTGAGCCCTGCTGTTTGTCCTAACAGAAGGTTTTGACTAAAGGCCCTGTTACACAGATGTCCCAACAATCCGACCAACAATGGGGGTCGCTGGAACATCGTTAGCTGATCGCTGGTGAGCTGTCAAACAGGCAGACTCACCAGCGATCAGCGACCAGCGAGAACACTGGTATCCAGGGAAACATCGGGTAACTAAGCTGAGTGCTGCGCTTACCCGACGTTTACCCTGGTTACCAGCCTCCAGCGAGTGCTGTGCGGCGCTGGGAGGTCGTTGATCGTTGGTCTCCCGCTGTCACACATACCGATGCTGGCCGCCCAGTGGGAGGCCAACGATAAAATAATGGTCCTGGCCATTCTTGCACGATCAACTTTCAACGAACTTAGCGTTGGTCATTGATACGTGTCACTCGCAATTATGTCGTTTCAACGTTGCTGCAACGTCACAAAACCGGTGACGTTGCAACGATATCGTTAACGATATCGTAGTGTGTGACGGGGCCTTTAATGTGGGGTATACCTGTACTTATAAGAAAGTAGGTAACAAACTGTGGGGTTCACATCTTCATGTTCCTCTTGCAGAAGTGAAAAATGTGGGGCTAAAACAATGTTAATTTTTGTGAAAAAAGGACTTTTCAATATGAGGACCTACCGTATATACTCGTGTATAAGCCGAGTTTTTCAGCACAGAAATTGTGCTGAAAAGTGCCCCCCTCGGCTTATACACGAGTCAGTGACGGCTGACTGTGTGGGGCCGGTGTCCGGGGGATGGAGGAGGCAGGGGGAGGCTGTACAATGAGCGGCCGGTCACGTGGGGCCGCTCATTAGTGCAATGCAATATGCACTGCATCCCCCTGTCCATCAGCGGCAGGGGGAGCCGTGCATATTACATAGCACTGTCAGTGCTCTCCCGCCCCCCTGTGGTAGTATACAGCAGCCCCCCCGTGGTAGCATACAGCAGCCCCCCCGTAGTATATACAGCAGCCCCCCCCTGTGAGAATACAGCAGATCCCCCGTGGTAGTATACAGCAGCCGCCCCGTAGTATATACAGCAGCCCCCCCGTGGTAGTATACAGCAGCCCCCCTGTGGGTATATAGAGCCCCCCCCCCGTTGCTGCCGCACACCTGTAAAAAGAAGATCTTTCATACTTATCCTCCTGCTGTCACGCGATCATCCTCCGCTCTTCTTGCTTGCACCCGGCGTCCATCCACGTGACCGCGCACAAATAGTGACGTCATTATTTGTGCGCGGTCATATGGATGGACGCCGGGGCCCGGGTGCAAGCAAGAAGGAGAGCGGAGGATGATCGCGTGACAGCAGGAGGATAAGTATGAAAGATCTTCTTTTTACAGGTGTGCGGCAGCAACGGGGGGGGGGGGGCTCTATATACCCACAGGGGGGCTGCTGTATACTACCACGGGGGGCTGCTGTATATACTACGGGGGGGCTGCTGTATACTACCACGGGGGATCTGCTGTATTCTCACAGGGGGGGGGCTGCTGTATATACTACGGGGGGGCTCTATATACCCACAGGGGGGCTGCTGTATACTACCACGGGGGGCTGCTGTATATACTACGGGGGGGCTGCTGTATACTACCACGGGGGGGCTGCTGTATTCTCACAGGGGGGGGGCTGCTGTATATACTACGGGGGGGCTGCTGTATACTACCACAGGGGGAGGCACTGCTGTATACTACCACAGGGGAGGGGCTGCTGTATATACCACAGGGGGGGACTGCTGTATACCCACAGGGGAGGGGCTGCTGTATATACCACAGGGGGAGGCACTGCTGTATACTACCACAGGGAGGGGCTGCAGTATATACCACATGGGGAGGCACTGCTGTATACCCACAGGGGGGGCTGCTGTATACTACCACAGGGGAGGGGCTGCTGTATATACCTCTGTGGCTGCTGTATACTACCACAGGGGGAGGCTGCTGTATACTACCACAGGGGGAGGCTGCTGTACACTACCACAGGGGAGACTGCTGTATACTACCACTGGGGAGGCTGCTGTATACTACCACTGGGGAGGCTGCTGTATACTACTACTGGGGCTGCTGTATATACCTCTGTGGCGGCTGTATACTACCACAGGGGGAGGCTGCTGTATACTACCACTGGGGAGGCTGCTGTATACTACTACTGGGGCTGCTGTATATACCTCTGTGGCGGCTGTATACTACCACAGGGGGAGGCTGCTGTATACTACCACAGGGGGAGGCTGCTGTATACTACTACTGGGGGAGACTGCTGTATACTACTACTGGGGGAGACTGCTGTATACTACCACAGGGGGAGACTGCTGTATACTACCACAGGGGGAGACTGCTGTATACTACTACTGGGGGAGACTGCTGTATACTACTACAGGGGGAGACTGCTGTATACTACCACTGGGGAGGCTGCTGTATACTACCACTGGGGAGGCTGCTGTATACTACCACTGGGGCTGCTGTATATACCTCTGGGGCTGCTGTATACTACCACTGGGGCTGTATATACTTCTGGGGCTGCTGGATACTACCACTGGGGCTGTATATACCTCTGGGGCTGCTGGATGCTACCACTGGGGCTGTATATACCTCTGGGGCTGCTGTATACTACCAATGGGGCTGTATATACCTCTGAGGCTGCTGTATACTACCTCTGGGGCTGCTGTATACTACCACTGGGGCTGCTGTATACTACCTCTGGGGCTGCTGTATACTACCACTGGGGCTGCTGTATATACCTTTGGGGCTGCTGTATACTACCTCTGGGGCTGCTGTATACTACCTCTGGGATGCTGTATACTACCACCGGGGCTGTATATACCTCTGGGGATGCTGTATACTACCACTGGGGCTGTATATATCTCTGGGGCTGCTGTATACTAACTACTGGAGCTGCTGCTGTATATACCACTGGGGCTGCTGCTGTATACTACCACTGGGGAGGCTGCTGTATACTACCATTGGGGGGGCTGTATACCACACTGCTGGGGGCTGTATACCTGTGCTGGAGTCCACCCTCGGCTTATACACGAGTCAATAGGTTTTCCCAGGTTTTGGGGGCAAAAGTAGGGGGGTCGGCTTATACACGGGTCGGCTTATACACGAGTATATACGGTAATTAATTTATCCAAATCTATGTATTAGTTTTTGACCATATATGTGCTATCAGTTTGTTCAGCAGAAATTATGTAACAAATTATGAGCTCCATTTTCTCCTATTATTTATGGTGAAAATTATTTGGGGCGCTCCAACAACATTTCATTGGAAACTTAACTTTTGTTTTTACATCCACATTTAAAAAGTTCTGTGAAGTACCTGTGTGTTCAGGATGCTCACTATACCCTGGAGTGAACTAAACCCATGAATGAGGGATTCACACGTAAGAATGGTTGATATGAGCAGACAATTTTCCGTATGTACTCACCACTTACTTCAAGTGATATATTTTAAGAAATTCAGGACGCTTGACATGTGTGTTCTTTTACCAAATGTAAGGGCTCGGACACACTCATCAGAGTTTGACTGAGGAGACTCTGAAAGGGCTGGAGCAGTGACCCTGAACGGCTTCTCCCTGTCTGGACGGGGCTGTCAGCTGATTGTGTTTTTGTGCAGCTCCAGACTCCCCGTCCAGAGAGGTAAAGGCCGTTCAGGGTGACTGCTTCAGCCCTTTCAGAGTCTCCTCAGTCAAACTCTGATGTAACTAGGAAAGTGTATCCAAGCCCTAATGGTGGGTTTACACACACCAATTTCTGTGTCCAATATCTGAACAGATCTCTGGTTGCAGTGAAATCATGGATACATTGCTCAATTTTGTGGCTGTGTACAAAATGGAGCAATGTGTCCATGATTTCACTGCAACCAGAGATCTGTTCAGATATTGGACACAGAAATTGGTGTGTGTAAACCCACCATTAGACCTTTCCTCTGAGTGTGCCACTCCCGGTTTTGATTGTTCCACTCCTGGCTTTTTTTGAGCTTGTGCGTAAAAATATGCAGCAAAAAAAGCAGCGTGTGAATGGGGCCTAAATGTAGTAAAACATTTTATGCAAATTTTGGAAGTGTGGAGAAGCACACCCCTGACATCATGAGAGCTGATTCTCTGGCTGATAATGCTTTTGACATTTTTTTCTGTGATCCAAGCAAGTAAAATCCCAGATTGTTCAAAGTTGTCAGGACCTGTGAAAGTCAGAAAGTTTAACTCCAAATATATTCGCAGCAGATCAATTTGCTTATCTCTCCTCACAGGTTTTACCAGAATATCATGTAATGTATATTTTTTGTACGAGTTGGGCAATAAAGAAAGAGACCATGATAACGCCCAGTCAGCAGGCTCGCTGTCTCTGTGTTTTTTTTTGTTTGTTTTTCTCATGAATATGTTTTATTAATTTTCAAATAACAATTCAAATAAATCACAAAACAGTCTGTAACAGTTTGCAATGCATAGAAGTACCAGTATTATGCATTCGGCGTAGATTAAACACACTGATCCAAAGGAGAGAGAGGAAAAGGGAAGGGGGAAACACAAAGGGCTAGGGGAAAGAATAAAACAGAAATATAGATAGGGAAAAGAAAGGGAAAGAGAAGAACTTTGAATTGGGAGAGAGAAAAGCTATGAGAAGCAAGGACAGGGTAGAAAGAGGAAGAATAGAAGATACAGGTAGACAAAAGGTCCAGTAAAGTCAGGGGAGGGCAGGGCAGACCAACCAGGACACCCAGCACAATCCATCATTGAGGGAGAGAGACAACCAAGGGGTGCATCGCCCAACAGCTCCATGCCTCTCGCACATATCTTCTGTGACCCACTTCCTGAGCCAGGTAATATTCAAATGTAAATATAAGGTTTAATCTAGAAGTGAGATCCTTCATAGTAAGGGAGACGGGGACCTCCAGGCCGCTGCCACACATAATCTAGCTGCTATTAAGACATAAGTAGCTATATGACGAGGCACAGGGGGAAGAGCCTCCAGACCCAAGTGGAGCAAAGCCATCTGCAGCGTGAGGGGAACAAATGTGTCCACAAGGGACTTCACCAAGCCCTCCACTAAAACCCAAAATTGGGCTATTCGGGGCAAAACCACAAAATGTGAGCCAACGTACCCCTCTGACTGCACAGTCTCCAACACAGGGGTGACGCTCCCCCCCCCCCAAATCCTGCCATTCTTACCGGGAGAGATACCATCTCAATTGAAGTTTTTTGAGCTGTTCTATGTGGTTTATGCATTTTGTTGCCCTCGATATGCAGGTACTCGATACTGCCCCCTCCCACTCCTCATCATCCGCCGTGAAGCCCAACTTTTCTTCCCATCTAATCTTATAAGGGAGACGTGACTGAAAGCCTTCTTCCAACAGACCCGCATATAGGGTCGCAAGGCCACCAGATACTTTTTCATTAGTCGCAAGTAGTGATCGTAAGGGAGAAGGACTAGGAGGAGACCATAAAGCTCTAAGACGTTTAGATGACAAAAAATGAGTGATCTGACAAAGTTGAAAACACGAACGCCGGAGAGATGGAAACTTCATCACCAACTCCTCCCCAGATAGAATGCCATTGTGGCCTACAATATCCACAAGTGAGAGCAGACCTTGGGCCGTCCATTCCGTCAATCTCAAGGATGGAATGTGTAAATGGAGAGCCTGTCTCGGTGTTTTGATGGACACTGATCTCTCCTTCACCCCATATATACAATCTCTCACCCGCTCCTGTCGCTTGCACCTGAAAAATATCTCCAGAATTCGCCCTTTCCTCACCATGGAAACAACTAAAACCCTCACCGTGGCCCTGATCCATTCCCGCCTTGACTACTGTAATTCTTATTAGCTGGCTTCCCCGCATTAAGCTTTCCCTTCTCCAGTCTATCCTCAATGCAGCAGCCAGGATCACCTATCTAGCAAACCGTTACTCAGATGTTTCTGCTCTGTGCCAGTCACTACATTGGCTACCCGTACACTATAGAATCCAATTCAAATTGCTCGTTGTGACCCACAAAGCTATTCATGGTGCGGCACCTCCTTACCTCTCCACCCTCATCTCTGTCTACCACCCCACCCGTCCCCTTCGCTCTGAACACGACCTCAGACTAACATCGGCATTAATCCGAACCTCCCATTCCCGACTCCAAGACTTCTCTCGAGCTGCACCAAACCTCTGGTATGCTCTACCCCAAGAAATTAGGACCATCCACAACTTGCATAGCTTCAGATGCTCCCTAAAAACACACCTCTTCAGGGCGGCCTATCCTTCTCCCTAACAGTAGTCATTTAGACATAAGATATTCATTGTTAAAAGCCCCTGTACTTTGTGTCCCCATCCCGTCTTCGATTGTAAGCTCTTTCGAGCAGGATCACCTTTATTTTTTGCCTTTTTATTGTATTTCCTAAGTTGATTCTATGTTTATTGTATGTAACTACTGTTCTGTATTACCATTCTGTACCGTATATTTTTCTTATATGTACCATTGTACTGTAAAGCGCTGCGGAATATGTTGGCGCTATACAAATAAAGTTTTATTATTATTATTATTATTATTGTTATTATTATTATCTTTTGACCATTCTCCTGTTTGTGATGACTCTTTCATGGTCTGCACGGTTTGACAAGCCCGGCTCCATCTTTTTCCCTCTGTGGATTTCACCTCTTTTCCAGCAGGGCACCAGCAGCGACCATATTCTACAGGCAATCCCAGTTTGTTGTAGCGCACACAAAGGTGAGTCTATGGATACCGTTACACGTCGCAACATTGCATGCAATTTCACTTGCAACTTGCTGGTTGCAGTGAAATCATGGACACATTGTTATATTTGTACACAGCAACAAAATAGAACAATGTGTCCATGATTTCACTGCAACCAGCAAGTTGCAAGTAAAATTGCATACAATATTGCGACGTGTAAAGGTACCCTAACAGATTGGGGGCATCGGGACACTTATTATAAAGATAAAACCCTACCCTGGCACGCTCACCCTTATTTTCTTCTTGTACGAGTTATAGAAACACATGAAACCAACTGGACTTAATAACCTTGAATTGTTACCTATTGTGTAAGATCACATAAATTCTTATCAAGTATATTACAAAGTAATAGTTTCCAAAATCAATGACAGTTGAGATTATTTCCCCAACTGCACACCGATTGTCTGGTTATGGAATGTCCCTAAGGTGCAATATCTTTAAGTGGTCTCTGTCATAACATAATTTTCAAAACTCAATAGTACATTCCACAAAAAGTAACACTGTAATATATCCTATCAAAAAAATATACTTTTTGCCCTTTTAAGCCACCTGTTCTACTTCCTTGACCTCCTCAACTCATCATTTGCTCTGAAAAACAGCTACAATCCAGCTCTGTCAAAACAAATCTGACTTTTACTCTTCAACAGGGTTATATCCTGCAAATGTCATGTAACTGGTGCACTCATAGAATTTTTTTCATGAAGTTAAAAATAACACATTTCATTTGTATTTTAGGCAAAAAAAAACTATTTACATCTTTAAAGAGGACCTGTCACCCCCCATGGATTAAAATCTAAGCCCAGCACTGAATACAGCATGTCTGCTGCATTCAAGCAAGGGTCCCCCATGGCTCTGTAGGGTTGCCACCCTGATATATAGGCTTATAAAAACTTACAGTTATTTTCCATGGAGGCAGGCCCTTGTGCTTGAGGCAGCTCATCCACGGGGCATTTCACGCCTCCTGCGCCTCTGTGCCGCCCATGTCCTTGTTCTCTTCATGTCCTCCTCACTCTGCGCGTCTTTGTGGTGTTGACGCAAGCACAGAGCGAGGTTGAGGTGCATGCCCCACCTCCCGCTATGACTTCCTTTCATTTCCCCACCATGCTCTGTGTTGTGCTATGGAGCAGGGCGGGGAAATGAGAGGACGTCATAGCGGGAGGCACTATGATGTCCTCTCATTTCTCCGCCCTGCTCCATGCAGCAATTTTCTACATTAAGTAAAAAGAGGAGGAATAAAAGGAGGATGAGTTACAGGTGTACCCATGTCACTGTCAGATTTGTGTCAGATCACAGATTGGGCCCAGGGCTGGAGGCCTGGGCTCAGCATTTCAAGGTTGAGTATTCAGGAAGTGGTGCACAAGTGTCAGGAGCAAGTATTCTGCTGAAGGAATGCACTACATAGCAATGAGACCCTAACAAGAGTCCCGACTTTTCCAAATATTAGGGTCACACCAGAAGCAAGCCTGAGGCCTGGGCCCAGCATTTCAAGGTTGAGTATTTAGGAAGTAGTGCACAAGTGTCAGAAGCAGGTATCGTGCTCAGAGAGCCCTGCTGAATGAATGTACCACACAGCAAAGAGACCCTAACAAGAGTCCTCAGTTTTCCAAAAATCAGGCACAGCCACCACTAAAGTAGTAACAATTCCCCCAGAGTTCAAATATTGTAATGTGGAGCTTTAAGCAGCACACTGAAAAGTACACCAGTGCCTAGTCTCCCTATTCTGACAATAGGGTGGAATTGTCCTTGCAGATCCATGACTTGTTCATCTTGATAAACAATAGATAATCTACACTGTCGGTGGACAGCCATATGCGCTTATCCTTCAGGACACCAGTAGCAATGCTAAAGACACATTCTGATAGAATGCTGTCTGCCAGGCATGACAAAATCTTCAAGGCTTGAGTGGAAAACTGAGGCCATTGTTCCAGTTTTGAAGACCAAAATGCACAAAGCTCCAGCTCCACAGTCATGTCATTGATATTGAGCGGTAGATATTCCTGCACCATCCTCTCTAGGCATTGACTCTGTTTCAGACTTGTCCTTTTTTCTGGCGTTGCAAAGGATGGCCTAAAAAATGGTTACATGACTACCAGAAATTGCTGGTAACAGATACACTGCTGCTGATAAAGTGTCTGTGATGACGACTCAACATTCCTGGGTTGTAAGCGTAGAACTGCGATGTGCACTATGTCTGCCACTGGTGTTTTGGGGAAAAGCAGTCCTCAGATTGTCTAAAAACGTTCTTTTGATACTCCTGCATGTGCCTGCGTGTCCGTTTCCAGGGTGGGAAGCATTTGGCCACATGTACTTTTATATCGGGGATCTAACAGGCCCAAGTCATTGTTGTGTTGTTGGTGGCAGGTAACATTCCCACTTGCTTCCTCCGCCCTCTTCCGCCAACCTCGCACAACAGAAATGTGACCAAAGTTTCCCTCATCTGCTGAGTCTTACATGAACATTGCCTCTTCCTCCTCCATTTCTTCTAGCTTCATCAACTGGCTGCTACCATGAGATCTCATCATTCTGCACAGTTGGAACATGTGCCCAAAACCTGTCTGGTAATGTAATACAAGTGGAGACCCTATAGAAAGTGGAGGCAGAAGCATTGGGGGAACTGCTACATTCAAAGGTTTTACTCAAAGACCTTGGGGATGGCAAGACTTGTACAGCAGTCCCTTCTCCCACAGCCACTAATCACCCTGTGGCCAGTCATCAACATGTAACGTCCCTGGCCATGATTACTTGTCCAGGTGTCTGTGCAGAAATGCACCCTGTCACACAATTTCTCAAGGAAGCAGTGATTTTGTCTGTGACATGCTGGTGGACCTCAGGCACAGTTTTCTTCGAGAAGTATTGGCAACTGGGCATCTGGTACTAGGGACTACGATGGCAACAAGCTTTTGAAAACCCTCTGTATCCCCCAAACAGAAAGGCAGCATTTCCGCGGCCAAAAGCTTGCAGATGGTGAAATTTAATCTCTTAGCTTTGGCATAGGCAGGAGGAAATGGTCTTTTACTTGACCACATCTGCCGGATCAAGGGATGGCTGCTGTGCTGAGACAGGGTGGAGTAGGGTGTGCCAGACAAACTGCTGGACTCTTAAAGAGGTGCAGGTGGAGAGGTTATGTCACCTTTATGAAGAGGTGGTGCTCTTGATGTCTGACAGCACTCAACACCAGCAGACATATCAACTTCCAAAACAGCTGATAGCCTGTGAATCACACTGGCTATTGGGGTAAAGACATGGACATTGTATGGCCAAAGGTCTGTGTGACAACAGTCCTCACAGTCATGGAGGAGGAAGAAGCCACAGATGCGCCTGATGGGGTGGTCAGTGGTTGGCCAGGCCCACTAAGCCGCATTTTTGCACGCTGAGCTTCCCACTGTATTTATTAACTATGCTCTATGTCCATGTGACTGTTCATGCATGAAGTAGTTAAATTACTGATTTTTTGCCTCTACTCAGATTTTGCTTACATATTTGACAGATAACGAGTTGCAAACGGAATGCGGTGACACAGCATGGTTCAAAGTAGAGCAAGGCGTCAGACAAGGCTGCATCCTCTCACCATTTCTCTTCAATTTATATGCAGCATCTATTTTCAGGAAGGCTGGACTTGACGAAAAGAAGAATGAATCAAAATTCGTGGAAGAATCATCAAAAATCTAAGATACATAGATGATACAACACTGATACTGATAGCAACCAGTGTAGATGGAATGAAGGACTTAATATGTAGTGTCAAGATGAAAAGCTCGAACATGGGACTGCTACTCAATACAAAAATGACAAAAATTTGATTACTGCCAGGTACGACAAAGATACATTTGAGATGGATGGCGATGAACTAGAAGTGGTAAATTAATTCAACCTACTCGGATCAATGATCAATCAAGATGCAGCGACGACACCGGAAATCAATAGGAAAATAGTTATGGGAAAATTAGTAATGAAGTCACTGGACAAGGTCTTCAAATCAAGGAATATTTCACTAGCAACAAAGACACAGCTTGTACATAGTCTGGTCTTTTCTGTAGTAACATACGGAAGTGACTCATGGACACATGACAGAAGAATCAATGCCTTCTAAATGTGGTACTGGAGAAGGATGTTATCTATACCATGGATGACAAGAACAAATAAATCCATTTTGGAACAAATCAAGTCACACATGTTACTTGAAGTAGAGATCACCAAACTATGACTTGTCTACTTTGGATACATCATACGAAGAGAAAAATCACTAGAGAAGGACATTATGATAGTAAGAATAGAAGGTACAAGGCAAAGAAGACCAGCAACCCAATAGCTTGATACTGTCAAGTTAACGGCAGAGAAACCCTGGTGGATGTATCTAGGCACATGCAAGATCAATCTTCCTACAGAGCATTTATCCATCAAGGTGCCATGGCTCAAGATTTGAGATGAAGGCCGATAAATAATAATAATAAACATGAGTTGGGTCATTCTTCGTAATCTGGATAAAGGGCCAGGCCATGCAATGCGTAGTGTCCATGCAAACTGCAGATCCGCCATGGTTTCTACACAGAAGCAGAGTAATGGCTGCTGACGCATTGGTTGATGTGCTTGCAGCACTCCGTGTCCAGGAAGCCACAACCTAACCTATTCAGGTTAAGCACCTTCCTCTTCCACCTCTTTTCCTGAGCTCATCAACTGCATGCCTGTAGGTTGAAGGTAAGTGGGATCGAGAACCTCATTATCACTCTCTGTGTTGTCACACTCTCGCCCTCAGAACCACCTTCTTCCTGCCCTCAGCGCAAAGTCAAGTCAGTGTTCACCTCAAGTATTTGAGTGTCATCATCAGCCCCATTGTGTCAAACGACAGGAGTTAAAGTTTGGTAACGAGGATCTACATTATATTCGGACGCTTGCTTCGTCCGACCCTAGATCCGACTCACAAAATGTTGTCCATCAGGGCAGATCACTTCCTCCTCTTGACTCAGTGAAGCTTTGGAGCTGACCTTTGATTCCCAGGCTATAATATGCATGAACAGCTCTGCAGACTCAGCAGTCTGTGTTGACCCACTAGTCAGTAGGGCGACTTGAGACACATGAGGAAACAAGTGTGATTGGGGTGACACCTGTGAGGACTGCACTGTATGTGCTGTTAAAGTGGAGGAGAGGCCACTTGATGGAGCGCTTGATATCCATTGTAGCACCTACTCTTTCTTGGCCTCATCTACAAGTAGTAGTGATGTGCTGCTACCTATAAAAGGGATGATGCCAGACTAAAAGTTGACATTTTTCTTTCCCTAGAAGCCGGTGTCTGTTGATCAGAACTTTCGGTTACTTTACCACCTACCCCAAGGACATCAATCGTTTTCCCCTTACCACGTCTCTCCTTTTACACTACCACGGCTTTTACCACTCATGTTTGATGGTAACAGATTTGCAAGTCAGTTGTTGTAGGCCCAAAAAAATCTGGGATGTGAATCCAGCAGACCAGATTTGCCAAACACTGGTACAAGGCAAAAAAGTGTGGGTGCCTGGATGTTGCCAGATGTGGCACAAAATGGTGTTCGGCACAGGATTGGTGCAGATGATAACACAAGCACCAGTGTACCACAGGGATTTGCCCAATACTGGTACTAGGAGAAACGTGTGGATGTCTGGAAGTCTCCAGTGATAGGCACAAAATGGTTTTCAGCACAGTATTGGAGCAGATGATCACATAAGCATCACTGTACCCCACAGGGAATTTAGAAAACTAAGCCCCAAAAGGCTATTTTAGGAAGGAGTTACTAAACCTACTATCTATCAATCTATAAAGAAATAGAATCGCTAGCTATGTAAATAGCACACACAGTAGTAGCAGCGTCAGCACTGCAGCAGGAAGACTGTAACTGAGCACTAACACTCAGGAAACTGGGAAAATAGCAACGAGGGAATTGGCCATTTCTTATATGCCAAGGACATGTGACGTATGCAGCCAATGACACAAGTCCTTATGTGCAAAAAGTGCTATTTGCTTTATGTGTTGATTGGATGCCACAGCAGACCACCCACAGTAAGTGCGGGGAAGAAAAAAAAATAAAGATGTGTGCTTATCTGATAAGTTATCTTATTTAGCTAGCTCTGGCACACCAAATATGAAATAGGGTGATTTCCACAAAGAGAAGAATGTTGACAGTGGTTTTTTTGGCACACATTGGTCTGGATACAGTTTATTAATCCAAGTAGAACATTTTCAGGCCTTTATGAGCTTTTTTCAGGACATCGACTTAAAATTATATTACATGCAAAGAAAACAAAACAAGAAAGTGTCAGAAAAGAATCAAAAGACATCAACCTTTTCCATAGTCAAGATGGAAAAGATTTTATCCTCCAAAACACTGACCTTCATTCTCATAAAAACATAATATTAAAAAAAAACAGTCTGGGGAAAATATTTCCAGATGGAAGTCATTTGACCCATGAGGCAAAATAAACGAAAATAAAATCATATTATGAAACACTGGTATATACCTTCAAGGGAAAGTAGTGATTGAGCTTGTTACTGCTCAGAATATGTGACCATATCGAGACATTAGGGAAAGATAATCATGTCATAACATATTAGCATGACCAGGTGCTTAGGGTGACAAAGATAAATTATCTGACCTAAGACCTCTCCCCCCCCTTCCTTTATGACCGCTATCCTAGACAAGGACATTGTTAAAGCGTAGAACAAAAGCATTAGTGCAAATGTGCTAATGCTTTTGTGTCATCCGAACAATTACCGAACAAATCCGAAATTTCCGACTTTTCAGCAAAAAGTGTGGGTTCGAGTGAACATTGCTAAATCCTGTCTGGATTTGAAATTAACGAACATGTCCAAGCAAATGTCGCTCATCTCTATATATCACAAAGCACTCACTGATCTCAGGGAGACCAGTCAATGAAAACCCTGCGGGCAGCCGGTTAAAGCGCTCAAACACAGTGAAATCCATGATGCATTGCGCCATGGGAATTTGAATATGCAAATGGAGTCCGTGGAGCCTCGATTAAGAGTCTCAAACACAGGACTAGCCAGATATCCCTCCAGGGAAGGACCTAGCCCTGGTGTGGAATGCTTGCGGAGACCACCATAACCACCACATTAAGGGGCCCTGAGTGTTTGAGACTCTTAATCGAGGCTCCACAGGCTCATCTCTGTATATAAAACTGCAAGATTCGAGATGTATTCCTACATCCCCATCATGTGTGTAAACTGCAGGTATCTGAAAAAGGATGAGTTCTGTAGATTGAATTTGTGTTTGAGCTGTTCAAATGAACTGAATAATTCATTGTGGTACAGCTGAAACACAAACATCAGACCCGGTTCCCCCCAACTGGTATATTTCATTCAGATTGAGATTATTTCATAACAGAGTATATTTAGTGCATCCCCTCATCCTCAAGCAATCCTTATAAGTCTGCCATGTCTTCAGGGCCGTATTTGGAGTTCCTGCTGCCCTAGGCACTGTCAGCGGCCGCCCCCCCCTGTCACGGCTCCTCCCCCCCATTGCGGCCCCTCCCCCTGTCACAGCCCCTCCCCCATCACGGACAATCTTCCCCCCAGTCGCAGCCTTCCCCCCCAGGCTTCATGTAGCTTCTCCCCCCACATTTCATCATGCAGTACATGTAAAAGGTTTGTCCAACCACACTACAGAGACATACTGATAGGATGTTTACTTTGTGAGCCCCAATGGGGACAGTGTTGATGATGTATGTAAAGTGCTGTGGAGTTCATAGTGTAATATAAGTGCAAAAGATATTATTCTTAATATGATGTCACAATACCGGGATCTGAGGATCTTCTATTTCGAGGTTAGGGGCTCTCTGACGCCGTGTTGCTGCCTGTGTCGCTGTCTTCCTCTTTTGACACTGCAGTGCGGTGGACAAGAAAGCATTAACTGGTTAATAACAAGAAGTATGGAGTGTACTAACTGAGCCATAAACCTCCCCATACCATGAAGTATGGAGTGTGTACTAACTGAGCCATTAACACCCCATACCATGTCCAGCAGACATTGTAGGATTACTATATGGATTTTATTATTAGGGTACGGACACACTGGCGTGAAACACGGATGAGTGCAATGTGTGATTTCATCGCATTGCACTCGGACCAATGTTAATCAATCTCTGAGAGCACTGGGGAGTGTCGGACGCTTTTTTCTCAGCCAGATTCAGGATGACAAAAAGTCGCAACATGCTGCGACAGTCTGTGATTCACACCGAGACTCACCAATGCAAGTCTATGGGTCTGACAAAAATCATGGACCGCACACGGACCATCTGAGAGGCATCAGTTTTTTTTCACGGATACATTATCATTCTGTAACTGAGAACACTGTAAAATGTTCCTGTAAATGAGTCTACAGTAAATAGCTGCTGAGGAAAGAACAGATTGCACACGGATGTGATCTGAGAGAAATGTCGGACACTCGCACAGCAGTTGCCAAATGGACCAAAAAACCGATGACACTCATCCGACTCTCCTGGATGAGAAACGGACCTATTTTAAGGCGGCGGGAGACAGTGTAGCATCATGTCCTCAGATCCGTGCATAGACAGTGTACCACCATGTCCCCAGCTCTGTGCTGTGCACAGTGTATCACCATGTCCTCAGCTCCGTGCTGTGCACAGTGTACCACCATGTCCTCAGCTCCATGCTGTGCACAGACAGTGTACCACCATGTCTTCAGCTCCATGCTGTGCACAGTGTACCACCATGTCCTCAGCCCCGTGCTGTGCACAGTGTACCACCATGTCCTCAGCTCCGTGCTGTGCACAGACAGTGTACCATCATGTCCCCAGCTCCGTGCTGTGCACAGTGTACCACCATGTCCCCAGCTCCGTGCTGTGCACAGTGCACCAACAAGTCCTCAGCTCAGTGCTGTGCACAGTGTAACACCAAGTCCCCAGTTCCGTGCTGTGCACAGTGTAACACCATGTCCCCAGCTCCATGCTGTGCACAGTGTACCACCATGTCCACAGCTCCGTGCTGTGCACAGACAGTGTACCACCATGTCTTCAGCTCCGTGCTGTGCACAGTGTACCACCATGTCCTCAGCCTCGTGCTCTGCACAGTGTACCACCATGTCCTCAGCTCCGTAGCTGTACACAGACAGTGTACCACCATGTCCCCAGCTCCGTGCTGTGCACAGTGTACCACCATGTCCCCAGCTCCGTGCTGTGCACAGTGTAACACCAAGTCCCCAGCTCCATGCTGTGCACAGTGTAACACCATGTCCCCAGCTCCGTGCTGTGCACAGTGTAACACCATGTCCTCAGCTCCGTGCTGTGCACAGTGTACCACCATGTCCGCAGCTCCGTGCTGTGCTAGACAGTGTACCACCATGTCCTTAGCTCCCTGCTGTACACAGACAGTGTACGTATACACTGTCTGTGCACAGCACGGAGCTGAGGACATGGTGGTACACTGTGCACAGCACGGAGCTGGGACATGGTGGTACACTGTCTGTGCAAAACACAGAGCTGAGGACATCCCAGAAGAGACAGACGGGCGCGGACAACACTGAGCCCATC
This sequence comes from Allobates femoralis, assembly GCA_033576535.1. Classification (NCBI taxonomy): domain Eukaryota; kingdom Metazoa; phylum Chordata; class Amphibia; order Anura; family Aromobatidae; genus Allobates; species Allobates femoralis. Next base: position 193,804,780 of record JARQOC010000001.1, read on the forward strand.
TGGAAGAACAACAACTCCCAGCACCCAACACACTGCCCAGAAATCATATAGGACAGGCAGGAGAACTACAACTCCTAGCATGCCACACCCTGCCAACACAGGAAGGTGGCGGCAGCTGCATGGAGGCAGACACACGGTACAGCCGCCATTATCACCACACACAGCGCCAGCCACAGCCGAGTCCTCCTGCATCCCCGTCCTTCTCTCCTTTGTCCTTCCTGCTGCTCCTGTCCTCCTGCACCTCCATCCTCCTCTCCTCTGTCCTCCTCTCCTCTGCCCCTCCTGCTGCTCCTCTATCCTTCTGCTCCCCCATCCTCCTCTCCTCTGCCCCTCCTGTTGCTCCTCTATCCTCCTGCTCCCCCGTCCTCCTCTCCTCTGTCCTCCTGACCCCCGTCCTGCTCTCCTCTGTCCTCCTGCACCCCCGTCCTCCTCTCCTCTGTCCTCCTGCACCCCCGTCCTCCTCTCCTCTGTCCTTCTGCACCCCCGTCCTCCTCTCCTCTGTCCTTCTGCACCCCCGTCCTCCTCTCCTCTGTCCTTCTGCACCCCCGTCCTCCTCTCCTCTGTCCTTCTGCACCCCGTCCTCCTCTCCTCTGTCCTTCTGCACCCCGTCCTCCTCTCCTCTGTCCTTCTGCACCCCTGTCCTCTCTCCTCTGTCCTTCTGCACCCCTTCTGCTCCCTCTTCCTTCGCACCCATCCTGCTCTCCTCTGTCCCTCCTGCTGCTCCTCTTGCACCCCCGTCCTCCTCTTCCCTGTCCCTCCTGCTGCTCGGCTGTCCTCCTGCACCCCGTCCTCCTCTCCTCTGTCCCTCCTGCTGCTCCTCTTGCACCCCCGTCCTCCTCTCCTCTGTCCCTCCTGCTGATTCTGTCCTCCTGCACTCCCGTCCTGTTGCTCCTCTGTCCTCCTGCACCCCCGTCCTGCTCTCCTCTGTCCTCCTGCACCCTCGTCCTGCTCTCCTCTGTCCTCCGCACCCACCTCCGTCCTCGCTGCTCACTTCAGCTCCTGTCCCTCCTCGCTGCCTTCCTTCTGCACCCCAGTCCTCCTCTCCGCTGTCCCTCCTGCTGCTCCTCTCTCCTCTTCTCCTGTCCCCTTATTTCTGTCCCCCTGTGCCTCTTCTTGTCGGCCCCCTGCTCCTCTGTCCCCTGCAGTTTCCCCACACTTCTAGGGTCCTCACCTGGTGCTGGCTGCTGACGTTAGCCGGGCTCCCTCTGAGCACAGGGATGTGCAGCAGGAGCTCCGTCGCCAGCCGCACCATCATCCAGTGCCTCCGGCTGCTTCCCCGCTCTCTGGGTCTGGAGGGGCGGCTGGGTGCCAGTACCTCCGCCGCCGGCACCACCACAGCAGCACGGGAGACAGGAGGGAACAGAGCGGGAACTTCAAGTTTCCCCACTTTGGCGGGACCCTCCTTCTCGTCTCTTCCGGCCGGGTCTTCTGTCTGTGAGGTGGGCGGGCGGGACAGCGGGCGGGCGGCCATAATGATGATGGAAGGGGGGCGTCTTGTATGGGGGGGGCTTGAGACCCGGCCGGCCCGGAGCCGGGGAAAAAAAAAAAAAACACGCCGAGACGCCGCCCCCTGTAAATGGCCTGCCCTAGGCACGTGCCTAGGTGTGCCTAATGGCAAATACGGCCCTGCATGTCTTGTGTATTAGGAATAGCGTGGGGCAGCCAAAGAGTTCTACAGTATTTTAACCTCATCGGTCCACAGGACTTGTTTTAAAAATAAGTCAGGCTTGCTTAGATTATTTTTTGCATACTTTTGATGCAGAATTTTTTGGTGAGGACACAGGAGAGGTTTTCTTCAGATTATTCTTCCATGAAGACCATATTTGTGCAGGCGTCACTGGAGGGTAGAACAATTTACCACAACTCTAGAGTCTGCTAAACCTTCCTGTCAAGCGGGGGTTCTACTCTCTACCAATCCTGTGAGCAGCTTTCACTAAAATTTTGCTTGTTTTTTCAAACTTTATCTTGACTTCCGCAGTTCTTAAATTCAGATCCAGGGATGGTGCATAGACCGTCTGCGCTGCTTGAAATAATCAGTCACAAGTCTTTTGGTAAAAGACCCCCCTTCTTTATTTCCACCTACGCGTTTCAGTGCCACTCCGGGCACCGTCATCAGGGTGTGGCACTGAAACGCGTAGGTGGAAATAAAGAAGTGGGGTCTTTTACCTAAAGACTTGTGACTGATTATTTCAAGCAGCGCGGACTGTCTATGCACCATCCCTGGATCTGATCATCTTTACACGTACTACGTGGCGGTGGAGGTCCTGCAGCAGCTTGTAAAACTACATGCAATAAAAACTAGTTGTGGGTGCACACAACTAGACCAGGTGAGTGCACCTCCTTTTGATCTGAGTGTGGAATCAGTGTCATATTGATAGGGCACTATTGCGCCTCGCTTGTCTCCTTTATCTTTTCTGCAGTTCTTAAATTGTCATAACTTAAGTACATTTCGAACTAAGGAAACATCAACTTGAAATTACTTTGATAACTTCTTATAGCCTTCTGCTTTGTGGGCCTCCACCATTTCCATTTTCAGAGTGCTAGCAGCTCCTTAGAAGACCCCATGTGTGATGTTTTTTCGCAAAAGGTTGGAGGAGGCTGGGATTTTATAAAGCTGTGAAAATTGCATCACCTGACCATTCCTAACAATGATAGTAAACAAGACATAACTTAACACTCTAATAAAGGTCTGAAACCTGAATCAAGCACACAAATCTCCGAGGGTGTCATGCCGCGGACTAGGGAGCATCCGGATAAAGTGCGTGACAGTGACACAGACCAATGGTTTCTGGCCACTACATACAACAGACTGGGGACATAACAGGGGACAAATACAATGGAAGGCCCTGCTCGTAGGGAACGGGGGAAAGGTGACTGTTTTCTCTACCATCCCTATATGGGTTCTTTCAGCCTGTCGCCGAGCAGGATACCTAGTCCCTCACTGGCCCTGATATTGGTAATCCTAAATAAGGAAATGGCTGTCGAGAGCGCTGGTCCCAACCACTGTACTAATAACAACAAAAGGGGAAGGGGAGCGGGACAGGGAAACGACAAAAACTTCACACCTGCTGTCACTCTCTTAGGCAGCAGATGGCATGGCAATGGACAGCTTCTCCACAATAGTACCTTAACCTCAGGAAGCTAGGTCAGGAATAGAGTTCAAACACCATCAAGGAATGCTAGAACATGTGACCATATAAAGGAGATGGGAGTGATCACCAAGTAGCCAACCTGGGAAGAGAAGTAAGGATATTGCAGCAACAGAAACTGACATTAACTCCTATACTGTCAAAGGAAAGAAAACACATTTAAAATGAAGTCTTAATACAGGAGTGAGACAAAGGTCTCAAAAGTAAAACAGACCGTCGTGACAGAGGGTGCCCAGTCTTTTAAAACCGGACCATTTTCCTTTTTGCAATTTTTAAAATGTTAAGGATGAAAATATTTTTTTTTGCCTAAAATACAAAGGAATATATTTCTCATATTTCTAGATCTTTAACTTTATTCCTTTTAGAGATCATTTCAGCTTTCAACTTGCCTGTTTACAATCACAAGATGGATTTGCATTAACGTCCGTGTACTATGATATATAATCATAGGCATGAATGCTTGCTGAACTTGAACTAGATTGTACTTGACTGTACAGTGATTTTATATGTAACGTTAATGCATAATCTGCACAGACACATATTATATACACCATATTGGTCTGTTTTGACCGATATATAATGAGGTTGTGGCCTCCTTTGTTATTATTTATTAACTTGATTGTATGACTTATTTCTGATTTGTCCATAACTCACATTATATATCGTTCATTATGATCATTCACTATGTATGTTTTGTCATTGTTTATCTATTCATGTCACTCACTATGTACCTATCAAATTGATGCATTATTATCACTGTATTAATATATGTAGGGTATGCATGTGAGTATGAATGGAGTAGCAGTATGATGTATGAGTGCAATAGGTTCGGTGAGCACTTTATACCTAGATTGTGCTGGGTCTCAAGTAGTTAAAGTGAATTAACCCTAATGTACCTGTATGATTTATTCGTTGTTAGTATTTATGTTCTCGTCCGTGTTCTGCCCTTACACATGTAAAGCACCATGGAATCAATGGCGCTATATAAATAAATAATAATTTTTCTGCTTCCGTCTTAATCAAAATGACCGCCGCACACATAGTGCAGACATGAAATGTACATCGAATAAATGCAAAGCCTGCAGCACCCACGGTAGATGAGGATATCTCAAACCTCCATAGTGGTGCACGTCCTACTAGGGAGTCATCCCAGTCTGAGAACAGTAAAATAGAAAAAGACAGCACCACATACCAAAGGGATCCTTCACAAAACTTCTTTATTCCAGCACCCCAGTGCAAGCGACGTTTCGGACTGTGTCTTTTTTCAAGCAACAGTGTTGCTTGAAAAAAGACACAGTCCGAAACGTCGCTTGCACTGGGGTGCTGGAATAAAACGTTTTGTGAAGAATCCCGTTTGGTATGTGGTGCTGTCTTTTTCTATTTTAGTGAAATGTACATCGGTCTGTAGAGGTTGGTGAGATGTGTATGTGCATCCGGGCATGCCCAATGATGTCACTGATGACAAACACTAACTTGCACAGACTCATCCCAACCTCCAGCGATGGTGACGCCGAACAGTTGTGAGAAAGTGTCAATTTCAATAATTATGTCATGCTGACAGGGTATTTAAGCTGCTTCTTGTGCCACTCAAGCCACACCCCTTGACAAAGCGTTAGCGAAACGTACGTTTGGGTAGGGGTCACCACAGGTCAGGACACGTGGGCACAGTGTGGACCTCGAATCTGTCATCTTAGAGATAAGGCTGAGTGTAATGGAGAGGAGTGAATGGTGCACTTTCATGTGGATATCTGGGTCATCCCATATCTAAGAGTGTGTTGGTGTATTACCGTGTGATATAAACAATTTGATTCTATGTTTAGACAAAATTGGAGAGGTAATGGAGCACAGTTATCGCTGCTGAGCATTCAGGTTATGCTGGACACGAAATGAGCACAATCTGGGTGCCTGGTCCAAGAGGCAATAAGTCCATGACAAATTTCATAAAGAAAAGACGGCACTCACCAGATTTGTGTAGCGAGGGTTCTTTATTCCATATTTAGCGGTGATACATAGTGCAGTGAGGGAGTGGCAGGATGGACAACGGCACAGGTTTGCACCACTCCCTTCCTGCACTATGTATCACCGCTAAATATGGAATAAAGAATGACCGCTACACAAATCTGGCGAGTGCCGTCTTTTCTTTATGAAATTTGATTCTATGCTTAGCCCTGGTGTTACAGCCTGATTGTGGCACCAACCTTTGAATACAAAGTACTTCTTTGTATTGTTATGTGTATAAGCGTTTAATGATTTAATAAAGTTATAAATTAATGTAGAAATTTTAACTCCTGAGTGGATGCCACTTAATTTCTGTTTACAATCACAGTAATTTGGACCAGGCGTGATAAACTGCATGCCACTGTATGTGACAGTGCGGTGCCTAGCATCAGTAATGAGCAACCCAGAGAGCAGGCTTCAGCACAAATAGACAAATAGTGCAGAGAAGGTTTTTTCTAAAAGGACCCAAATTTTTGGGTCTGGGTTTTAGAAGCGGCCAGAAGTGCAGGGTGGAACTGACCACTTGGATGACTCTAGCACAGGGTTTCCAGGTCCTATTAAAGGCAGCTGAGCTGTCTCACAAGTGTTTGTGTTGGGGAGGTAGGAAGACCTGTTTGTGCTGGTCAGACACTTCCAAAACCTGACCAAGAAGGTAATGCACCAATGCAGGTGAGCAAGTAGTGCTGTATGGACTGTTTATTTTCATGTTATACCTTTGTGCCAAAGAAAGGGTGGTTTTGTTTTGTGAGCTGTGGGCAGTTTATGGACTTTCAATAAACCACTCACTGTCTTGAATACAAAAACTGGATCCCTGTGTGTGCAGTAGTGTTTACCCTGCTACAGGTGAGATAGCTCATACTGACTTCAAAATTCCTTGGAAATACACGTGTATGGCTATTGGTCTGCACTATGATTTAATTCCGCTATAATGGACATTTTTGAATATTTTTTATAGAAACATTTGACTACAATTCTATAAATCAGTCCATCCTTAATGCAGCAGCCAGGGTCACCTATCTGGCTAACCGTTATCGGATGCTTCCACTCTGTGCCAGTCATTGCACTGGCTGCCCATACACTATAGGAACAAAGTCAAATTGCTTGTTCTCACCCACAAAGCTCTTCACAGTGTAGCTCCTTCCTACCGCTCTACCCTCATCTTTGTCTATCACCCCACCTGTTCTCTTCGCTCTGGGAGTGACTTTAGACTAATATCTGCACTAATCCAACCTCCAATTCCCGGCTCCAAGACTCTTCCTGAGCTGCACCAACTCTCTGGAATGCTCTACCCCAAGAAATTAGGACTACCCACAACTTACATAGCTTCGGGCGCTCACTAAAACACATCTTTTTAGGGCAGCCTATCATGCTCCCTAATAAGAGTCATTCAGACATAGGTTATCCACTACTTCCTTGAACATAACTGTTTAGCTCCATCAGACCCAAAAGCTCTACACAGACTGCTTAGTGGCCACTTATTCCGCTCTCATCTATTCCACCATTCCATCATTGTAAATAAGCCCCTGTACTTTGTGACTTTGTGTCACCCCCACCTTATTGTAGATTGTAAGATCCTGTGAGCAGGGTCGTCATGATTTTTTGCTTTTTAGATATTGTGTCTTCCAAAATTGTTTCTTATGACTGTATATGAATCTAATTTGTAAAGCGCTGCGGAATATGTTGGCTCTATAGAAATAAAGATTATTTGATTATTATTAGGTTATTATAAATGCACTAGTTAATTATTTGAAGTGTACAACAAGACTGACTGCCATCTCACTGTGAAATCAGATTACAGCCAATTATTGAAGTCTATAGAAAGAAGAGAGTGGAGGAGGGAAGACTTACAGACACACAGACCGGTTGTGCTGCTTTCTAATAGGTGTTTTACCTCAACCAGAGTTGAATTCACAGCTTCACTTCTTAGTACTGGTGTATGTAGTACTATCCTCTATGCTGTGGCTTCTGAACACATGCTACACCAAGGGTGAAGAACAGTAATCTCCCATGTACTATGTGTGGGAAACACTATAGCACTAGTTCAGACAACTGAAAATTAGAGACATATCCTGAATGTTTCATCAGATTTCCCTGCTACAGTTTTGCAGAAACCCCGTGTACACATGACATCTTTTTGTGAAATAACAAAATGCTTTATATAACAGACAAGCATTAAATAATTACCTATTTTAGTAGTTGTGTGTGAGTTAAGACAATTAGAGCGCAAGGAAACCTTTCTTTTTGTTTTATTTAGAAATAAATCAAACCATTTTAGATACCTGAATCTTCAATTCTACAAAATATTTACATAGAAAACATACATTTTTAATGCTTGGAAACATTAGAAGACATTTTTTTCTATTTTTATGTTTTTGTAGTAAATGGCAACAAAATCCGGACATTGAACAGGAATGATAATACATAGTCTCCACCCGTTACTTCACACAGTAGCTGACATTGAGGAAGCAGATGTAGGAAATTATAAGGAGAGAAAAGCAAGACTTCCCCTCTGAATTGTGAACAGCTTATTTTGTGCTGTTCGTTTCAATATAGTTGAAATATAGGACTCTAAAGGTGAATATGTACATATGGTGGGAAAATTGCAAATGGCAGTTTAAGAATAAAAGCCCTTATATTAATAAAATAAATCTTATTTGGAAGTCCTGTTATCCCAAAAATACAAAAATGAAAAAAGCTATGAAAACAAATATACAAAATGCTTATAATATCAGTGCCATAATAAGCAGTAGCACAATGATATCTGCCAATTTACAGTAAAGCTGCCATCATTTCGGCCTCACTATGTAGTCTGTGAACAAAGAGGTCTGCAATATTTTTACATATAGGCCCATATAAATGACAGTGAATGAAAAAACTAAGTGCCTGACCAGTTACAGTCATTAGTGGGATATACAAAATCACATGAATACAGCTGATTGCTTCAGGTCCCCATCCCAGCAAGCAGCTTATTTTGACAGAAAAAAAGCTTCATGGCGGCCATGTAGACACAGATGAAACAAGAACCATCCTATCCATAGTGCTACTCCACGTGGTATGGCCACGTATTCACCTAGTACTAGAACAGCCCAGCCATGTGAAAGGATGCAGCCGTATGATGAGCTATGTTACCAGCAAAGCTCTTGCTTCATCTGTATATATCCATATCTCTAATACAAATCAAACCATCCAGATGGGCAGCTGCTTCAGAGCTGCCTTTTGTACTGACTGATAGTGGAATGTTTTGACTAGCGGGTCACCCTCCATAACGTCTATGTGCCCTCATAGGACATATAGACTGAGTGCCTTTATAAGACAACCCAGAACAGAATTCATCTCCATAGTGTACTCTCACAATAGAAGGCAGAGTATTTTTTGTGTCACAAGTAACCATATTATAGCAGTTTCATGATACAAAGTAACCTGGAGTGACCTAGCCAATTCCATCTTGACATTATGATATGAATAGTAATGGTACAGCCCAGTGCCTGTCCAACCTAATCTAGAAGCAGGGACCAAGATTGAACAACTCACCAGCCACCAATTAATAGATGCTAAAAGTGTGAATTCTCAATTAAAAAAAGTACGTAATGATAACAAAAAATAAACTAACAATACATGAGTTGGTTAAAGAAAATGCAATGCACCTCATGTACAGTTGGTGAAAATCGATTCACACAAACTAGTTGATCGGACCCAATAGTAAGCCCTGGCCGATAGATTAAAGCCATGAGAACAGCCTTTACCTGACTTCAGATGCAACTCTTCTTTTGACATGTGCATCACACCATGATGATGACATCAAGTCAGACCAGCTAATTAAAAGAAGAAGCTCACATACCACCAGGTAAGGGTCGGTTCTCACAGATGCCATCCAGCGGCCAGAGACTGCAGCCACTGCCAATGGATTGGGACATGCAAAACGATTCACAGCAACTCTAGCTCATGTATTAAAAATGCCTCGACGGAATAACCGAAATATTGGCAGTAATAGGCAAGAAGAAAAGTCTTGTCTAAAGATAAATCCAAGTGCTTATACAGGCTTGAGTCTAAATCCTTTGGGCCATGAAATATATAGTAGTATAATGAAATGTAAACAATTTTGCATAAAGAAGACTATATTCAATTGTAACAAATGCAAAACTCCCTTTACTTCCGCTAACTAATGGGGTAAAGTGGAAGATTCTTTTTGAACAGCAATGTTTTAATAAGTGCAACAAGTTTCATGCTAATGTACAATATTCTAGAACATATTCATAAACTAGGACAGGTACCTAAAAACTTCCATGTTTCAAAACAGAAAATGATAGGGTCTACAAAAACTGACACCGGCTGGTACTTTCAGCTACGCAAAGAATGTTACTAGATGTAACCGTGTAGACACAGGGTGAAAAGATATTTTCCCCCTTCACCATATAGAAAAATAAGAATATGGCGACCACTTTTACAGTGAAATGAAATGTAGTCTGAGGGATAAATAGAAAAGTCCTTGTTATTTAACGTGAACTTATGGCAGTTGATGTGTTCTATATATGGCATGTGATCAAATCCTTCTAGACAACAGTATCTGTCGTCATCCTTCGCGAAGATTAATTATTCATGGTGGTATTTACTAAGTAACCACACAATTAGTTGGTGCTTCATTTCTACACAGGGCTTTATAGTTATGGCATAATGACTTAGTGACTTATATTTAGCATTCATCTTTCTCCAACATCTGCTCCCCAGCATCGTCCCTATACATATATATACACATAAATACAATGACGAGTGATGGAAACAGATAAGATGAAAGTAGAATATTGGCCCTGCAAGGCAACATTACAAGGAAAAACAAGAAGATAGTCATTCTCCTTCCTCCTTTATGCGCTGCTGCTTGTTTCTACGAGCATCCATATCGAAATTGAAATCATTCCAATCATCACGTGGAGGGAAGGAGATGGTCTGGCGCAGTGTGAATCGCACGGCATCAATGACTCTTTCGCCACGAGATTCGTTGGATCCCACACTGACGGTAGAAGCACTGCTAGTTGTTCGCAGCAGATGGGGAGGTGATGAGAACTCATGGATTTGCCTGTGTTCTACTAGACCTTTCCAGATTGCATGGCGAAACTGCTCTGGTATCTTGAGACTTATCAAGTCCTAAAATATAAAAATATAGAGGGAAGGTGTTGGTCATATGAAAAAGATGATATATGAACTCCATACTTTTAATAAAAAGTCAATTACTCTACCTGGACCCTATCTGGACTAAGTTCTTATGAATGTTTTCCTACTAGGGCTTCACCAGTTAGAAATCATAATCTTTGTTTTTTTATCATATATCAAAGTATGTAAAAAATGTTGTTTCCCATCTTTTGTTGGTCTCGAACCCAGTTTTTCCTTGAAATTAACACAGTTAATCACATTGCTGAACTAGAGATTTTTATTTTCACCTTTTGTTTGCAAATTTAATGTTAATGTTTTTCACAACTCTTTCTGTACTTGCTGCTTTTAGTTTTACTGTTTTGGTTTTCTTTTATTGATATATGATTCTGTTTTATAACCTTTCACATTGTATGATTTCTCCGATATGATGTAACACACGATGAATACTATGTTGGTATTCATATGCTAATAAAACGAGATTAAAAAAACAAAAAAACATTTTTCACAACAGCTCACAAAAATTACTAACACTTTCTCTGTAGTTAAATCTACGAAATGCATATTTGGTTTTAGTGCATTTTAGTTTCTTTACTAAACTTCTTGTAGATAACGAACATTGTAGAACTTCAGGCTGGTCTACATATAACTGCAATGATGTTTTAGAAAGTCACTGTACAATCAGCAGCATAGGGAGTGTTGGTTGTCAATGATGACCAGACTCCTCACAGGGACTGCAGAGGTATTTTATCACTAAAGCTGGGAGCATTAAAACAGTTCCGGTTCATTGTCAGGTCAATAATCACTGACCGCTGTATGGCAGGCCTGTGATTCACCTTGCCTCTTGGCAAACTGTGATCTTCTTTTGATTTGCTATGCTGATCAGGACTGTGGATGGTGTCCATTTTGGTGGAGCTGGATTTAGGGAAGTTAAGGAGTTGGAGTTAGAGGTTTGGCTTACAGACTGCACATCAGGGCTATGGAGTCAGAGTCCATTTTGGTGGAGTTGGATTCAGGGAAATTGATGAGCTTTTGTTGGAGGTTTCGCTTTCCAACTCCGCAGCCCTGGTAATGATGCAACGTCATTGTAGTGTGATGCACACTTGATGCCGTACCAGGACGGCTAATTAAAAGAAAGCCCCAGGAATGCTGGGAGGTAAGGAACTCAGAAGGTATTCCATTTAACATTCACAGATTATTGACCTGGCTAATGGGCCGGAGTCCTGCGATTTGAGTGTCCTATCTTTATTTATACAACAATTGAGAGTTCAGGAAAGTAGAGATGTTAATCAATAAGACTGATTGAGCATAATGTATACAATCATGTGGTTATTGAATATCAGGAAGAAATTTGTGCTGATGAGCCTTAGCAAACTGGGATCAGCTCAGCAGTTCAAGTAGGCGGCTGAATTTGCACTGCAACTGTTGTTAATATATCCCAGTTACAGGAGAAGTAAAAAAATAAAATGTATATAAATGATGAAATGCTGTCCTAATATCTCCTTTGACTTTGTATGTATGTATGAAATAAATGTATTAAAAAAATAGAAAAAAGGCACTGCAATTGCTATTTCTTGCCCCACCATCATAAACACCCCAACAAAATTCAACTGATATATAATAATTGCTATGAAAAGGAGAATACAATTTGTAGCATATTTAAGTGGTCCTTTGTGGTTGTACAGAAAAAAAAGCATTATGAGTTAAAAATAGACATTTATTTCCCTATTTTTGTTCCATTTGACCCAATATCAGCAAAAAGACATAATATAAAATTAGGGCCCATGTATCATGAAAAGGGCAAAAGTAATGTTACATTAGAAATGATAAAAAATGTTTTTGTTTTTTTAAAGCTTTAAAACTGTGCGGGAAAAAAACCCATCACAAAATGTGCCTGGTCATGAACAGGAGGAAAATGGCCTGTCCACAACTGGTTAAAGGTAAAATGTAAATGGTCATATAGTCACCATCTAATGTATAAAAAAGAATACTAGAAAGCCATGAATATGTGAAGTATTTACCTTTAAATTACTCTTAGTTACCATTCTTTGCTCTAAGGCTATGTGCACACGGGGGCGGGTTAGGGGCGGCGGCGGCTGGGCGGACCCGACAGGAAGCTCCCGAGCCGTCCACCGGCTTCCTGTCGGGTCCGTGCTGCAGAAGACGGTCGGGTGTGCGGCGGTGCACAGCGGGTTAGTGGCGTCGGTTCTGCAGCGGCTGGAAGCAGCACATGATTCTGCTTGCAGCCGCTGCAGAACCGGCCGGTTTATAGGACATGCACATTCTTTGCTAACCCACTGGGAACCCAGCGGGTTAGCAACAGATGAGCATGTGGAAACCGCCGGTGTGTGCACATCGGGTGTCGGTTTCCATAGGTTTCTATGTTGATCCAAAAGCCGCTTTTGGATTAACATAAATTTGCATAAACCTGATGGAAACCGACCGGCGGTTCCGCTCCTAAACCTTCACTAAACCTTCCTGTGTGCACATAGCCTTAGAGCATCTAATTTAGACAGAGAAATATTCTTAAGGCTGAAAACACACTGGCGTGTGAAAAAATGGTTTGATTTACGTATCAGAGAGTCGTACGAGTGTCGTACGAGTTTTGGTCAATGTGGCTTCGGTGTGCAATCAGCTTTTTTTTTCTCAGCAGCTATTTACTGTATAATCATTTACAGGAACAGTTTTTACAGTTGTCTGAGATACAGAATAATAATGTATCAGTGAAAAATCGCATCAAATTTGGATGGTCTGTATGCGGTCCGACAGCAGACTTACATTGGCGAGTTTCGCACGTGAATCGCATACTGTCGCAGCATGTTGCGATTGCTTTGTCGTCCGTGAAGTGGATGAGAAAAAAACATCCGACACTCGAAAATGTGCTCTCGCACATTGAATAACATTGGTTCGACTGCAATGCGATTTTTACTCTCATTGCAGTCATCCGAGTTTCACGCCAGTGTGTCCATACCCTAAAGATCATTGTTGGATCGGAACACTACAGCTACTAAAAATCAAAGTCTAGGATTTAAACTTACAAAGTAAAAAAAAAAAGAGTAGAAGAAAAGGTTCCCTTGCCAGAATATAAAAAAAACTTGTCCATTCTAAGTTTTAGATTGTTCACAATTTACTTATCGATAAAGGTTGTAACCAAGTGAAAATATTATTAGTCCCCCCATCAGAATTGAATTATTTATTAAAGTGGAACCAGGTTGGAAACTTACCTCCATGGAGTAGTGCTCAATCTGATAGATGCTGCTCAGGCCCTGGGTAGTGAAATAGTCCAGACAGGATGAACATCCCAATCTCGCTAAAAAACTACAAAACAAAAAAAGTACTTTGTATAAAAACAAGGTCCTGATTTAGAATAAGAAGCAATTATTTTCAGCAGATAATAGTCAATCACATCTGCTATGTGCTTTCTGAATCTTTTAGAATTTGGACTCTTTTCAAAAACATCCTACTTAAGAGCACTGACATATCAAAGATATAAAATGTGATTACTAAAAGTGTAGAGCCAATCTGCACAGAATTTTCTTATGAGAGCAGTCTCCACTCAATGAAACATGAAGGGTTCTGCGGAAGTGTTAAAAAATGCTCTGAAAGTAGAAAAAGCATCAAGACGGGACCCAAGGACAGCCAGAAAAGTCAACTCAGGAGTATAACGGCAAAGATTAAAGCACCTGACCAAGCAAGTAGCGGAGCTGAAAGTGGCAGAGTTGTCGGGTACTTCTCTGTGAACCTCAATATATTACAATTGAAAAGAATTTGTACAATTTCGCTAATTTGATCTGAAGTGCCCAAAACTTAGCCATGTTAGCCAGAAGTATTCCTCGATACAAAAACGAGTAAAGGACTGGGTTGTAGAGGTAAAACTGGTGTGATCTCACCTCACGTCTTTCTTTTACTTGTCCGTACGCATGCACAAATTGATTAGGGGCGGGGGATGAATCCAAGCCCAGGTGACTGTAAGGGGGTGCAAAATACAACCCCTTACTTTTCATATATTTAATATGATTTAGATATTAGATACATAAAAGATGCAGAAGGCACTTATGAGTCATATAGCAAGTCATTATGTTTATGTTAATAACAGATATGTAAATTGTTCTAACACAACAGAGAACCAGCATAATTTATAGTTTAGCGTGATGCATAGAAAATGTTGGAGGTTCCATCAGGAAATAAATAGAGCTTCAGACTTTCCATACAAAAGCACAAGACAAGACAGATTTAGAAATGCTGCCAAAGGCTGCGCAGGTTTGATCCAGTAGGTCAATTTTAGCTTAAACAAAAATATTAATTCCAAGTAGACTAGTAAATCAAACTATCTCATGGGTTTCTCTAAAGCAGGGGTGGGCAATTCCAGGCCTCGAGGGCCGCACACTGTCCAGGTTTTCAAGATTTCCTTAGAAATTGACAGTTGGTAATCTAAATAATTGTAATTTACCAACTGTCAAATTTCAAGGGAATCTTGAAAACCTGGACTGTGTGCGGCCCTCAAGGCCTGGAGTTGCCCACTCCTGCGCTAGAGGGTCGTGTCATTGGCATGGTGAGTAGTGTTGATATAGTACCTGTTGAACCAGTGGTTTGATTTCTCTACAAAGATCATCTTTTAAAAGGTTAAGTTACTAAATATCTTTCTGTTGTACCTACCTGGAGATGCTACAGTCTGTTGGATATGGAGGAGGTGGTGTACAGTGTGATGCGCTCGTCATGGATAGGGAAGGAGGCAGCGTTTGTGGTGGGCTTAGTCCATTAAGATCTCCAGCCATAGGCAAATGTGCACTCATCATAGGAACTGGTAACAAGAAGAGACGACATATCATGTAACAAGAACTTCACTTTTATGGGTTTAAGCAATCTATTTTTGGAGGATTATGTGATTTTAATACTAATAATATTTTATAAACATCTTGTCTGTATGTAAAGCAGTATATGAAGAATAGTGTTAATGAACAGTTTAAAAAATGCACCTGGAAAATTGAAATGATATAATCAACATCTGAGATGGTGCACCTGTACTATGTCTGACTTATAAGTAGAATCCTAACTCATCTACAGTTTGCCTTATGTAATGTTTTATAGATTGACAAATATCAGTCATAATAAAAGAGCCGAGGTAAAAAGAACTAAACAAATACTAATAGAGTATACTTACGGTTTGCTCCCATTCCATCTGACAAGGCATTTGGAGTAAGGGAGTTTCTTTGCTGTGGATTCATCAGCTGACTAACTGAAGGGAGCTTATTCATACTGTTCATCTTACTGAGGGGAGGAGATGCGGATCCAAAAGAAGGCTGTCCTTGTAATGACGTTCTGCAGAGGTTGAAAAACCAATGATTAGACTAGACAATGGTTGACAACAAAGAGACTGAAATTACTAAGATCAATTCTTATTTCATCCTAAAACCTCAGTTTTACAGAATTGGAGATAACCTAGAGATTAAAGGTAAACTTCAAGCTCAAGGAACATAAGTGTCAGATCGCACCATCCATTGTTGTTTGAGCCAAAATGGACTTCATGGGAGACGACCAAGGAGGACACCATTGTTGATAAAAATCATAAAACAGCCAGACTGGAATTTGCCAAACTACATGTTGACAAGTCACAAAGCTTCTGGGAGAATGTCCTATGGACAGATGAGACAAAAATGGAACTTTTTGGCAAGGGATATCAGCACTATGTTCATAGACGAAAAAATGAAGCATATCAAGAAAATAACACTGTCCCTACTGTGAAATTCAGAGAATTATGTTCTGGTGCTGCTTTGATGCACCTGGCACAGGGTGTCTTGAATCTGTGTAGGGTACAATGAAATCTCAATACTATCAAGGGATTCTAGAGAGAAATGTGCTGCTTAGTGTCAGAAAGCTTGGTCTCAGTCGCAGGTCATGGGTCTTACAACAGGATAATGACCCAAAACACACAACTAAATCATCCAAGAATGGCTAAAAGGAAAACATTGGACTATTCTGAAGTGTCCTTCTATGAGCCCTGACCTAAATCCTATTGAGCATTTTTGGAAAGAGCTGAAACAGCAGGGGTGAAAAGCAATGTCTGATATCATTTGTTCATTTTCATAGATTTTTTATTTATTACTTCTATTGTCAGATTCAAGTTATTTCTGTGATCATTGTGGGTTTTTCTTTTATTAAATGAAGGGCACCAACAATTTTGATCGTGTGTGTGTATATAGATATATATACAGTATGTATACATACACTACCGTTCAAAGGTTTGGGGTGACCCAGACAATTTTGTGTTTTCCATGAAAACACCTACTTTTATTTATCAAACAAGTTGCAAAATGGATGGAAAATATAGTCCAGACATTGACAAGGTTAGAAATAATTATTTTTATTTGAAATAATAATTTTCCCCTTCAAACTTTGCTTTCGTCAAAGAAAGCTCCCTTTGCAGCAATTACATCATTGCAGACCTTCGGCATTCTAGTTGTTAATTTGCTAAGGTAATCTTGAGAAATTTCAGCCCATGCTTCCTGGAGCCCCACCCACAAGTTGGATTGGCTTGATGATCACTTTTTGCGTACCATACGGTCAAGCTGCTCACTCAACAGCTCAACGGGGTTGAGATCTGGTGACTGCGCTGGCCACTCCATTACACATAGAATACCAGCTGCCTGCTTCTTCCCTAAATAGTTCATGCATAATTTGAAGGTGTGCTTAGGATCATTGTCCTGTGGTAGGATGAAATTGGCTGCAATCAACCGCTGTTGACAGGGTATGGCATAGCGTTGCAGAATTGAGTGATAGCCTTTCTTAGGAGCTGTGAGGCGTCGATTCCTCAAACTAGAGACTCTAATGTACTTGTTTTGTTGCTCAGTTGTGCAGCGGGGCCTCCCACTTCTCTTTCTACTCTTGTTAGAGCCTGTTTGTGCTCTCCTCTGAAGAGAGTAGTACACACCGTTGTAGGAAATCTTCAGTTTCTTTTCAATCTCTTGTATGGAATAGCCTTTATTTCTAAGAACAAGAATAGACTGTCGAGTTTCACATGAAAGTTCTCGTTTTCTGGCCATTTTGAGAGTTTCAAGGAACAAACAAATGTAATGCTCCAGATTCTCAACTAGCTCAAAGGAAAGTCAATTTTATTGCTTTCCTAATCAGCCAAACCATTATCAGCTGTGTTAACATATTTGTACAAGAGTTTTGAAAACACCCATTAGCCTTCTTACACAGTTAGCAAACACAATGTACCATTAAAACACTGGAGTGGCAGCTGTTGGAAATGGGCCTCTAAAAACCTACGTAGATATTGCATTAAAAAACAGCTAGAATAGTCATTTACCACATTAACAATGTATACAGTGTATTTCCGATTCGTTAGATGTTAGTTAGCTTCATTGAAAAAAAAATGTGCTTTTCTTTCAAAAATAAGGAAATTTCTAAATTGCCCCAAACATTTGAACGGTAGTGTATCTATCTATCTATCTAATCTATCTATCTATACATAATCATATATACCACATTATTTACATAAATGCCTGGAAAAGTCCAGAATTTCTATTTTTAATTTCCTAAGAGGAAGAACTGATTTTTTCCCCCCTGACTCCATCATTTCAGTATCAGTGAACACATCTTCGGGCAGGTATGTGAAGAGATAGGATCACTCTCACCCTCCAGCTGTACGGCATCAAGCCAAGCGGAGGAGGTGGTGAGCACACACCCTGAGGCACTGGCTGCAGGACCTAAAGATTCAATTACACAACTCAGATTCCAGACTTAGTTCATTGGTGTTTTGATAATGAGGAAAGATATATAGTGCATTGCAGGCTATTGCTGACAATGATGAAAAGACTGATTACAGAATGAAACATTTAAAATTATGATTTTATCATAAAATGCATGATTCAGCTTTTATTATTGGATATGATGATTGGAAATCCTGTCTCATTGGCGGGACCATATACATACCTTAAGAGGTTCTAGGCTAATTAGTCAACCATAGTCAACACACCTAATGATCTCACAAGTAATCTACTTTTTTCCTTAGTAAACTTGTTGCAGCTACTTTCCTGAGATTTTCACCTCTTGAAATTAAGACACCTTAGCAGTACAGTTTGCTTGGGTTCTTAATGGGTAGGGGGTGTAAACTGCTGCAAGACACATCAGGTGGCAGCTTCTTTCCATATTAAAATCCTATATACAAGACCCTTATTTTCTATAAGATCTGACATCAAGAGAGGTATCTGGACACTACTATAGACATTCGATGGTTGGTCATGACACACAAATCATTAAGTCTGGTCAACATTAATTTAATGTGAATGACCATGTGCTTTTTTCTGTATCTAGCTTTGAATAGTATAAATATAGCATCACATCTATATAGAAAGTCAAAAGGAAAAATATGTTTAAAGTGGTGGTCCTATACTTAGACAACCCCTTCTCATTCCCCATGTTTGGCCGCATTAAAACAAATATTATACTCCTCATCTGTACTGACGTAGTTTCAGTGGTGCCACCTGTCACGTTCCCGTAGGGTTGTGACACCACATGAGTCCCGCACCCAATCACTGACCGCTCCTGTCTCCCCACCACAGTTCTCAATTCCTGTTGAGTTCTCATGCGCCTGAAGGTAGAGAGACAGAAGCCAGCAGTGATTGTGCAAGGGACTCACACGTGTGTGTGTGTGGTGTCACAACCTCACATGAGCCGATGGAGGAAAGCCAGCCTGGGTGGTGAATATAAGAAAACATATGTTTAAAGTGGTGGTCTCAATTAGACAACCCCTTCTCATTTCCCATGTTTGGACCCATTAAAACAAAAAATCTTATACTCCTCATCTGTACTGGCGTTGTTTAAGTGGTGCTGCCTGTCACATTCCCTTGAGATTGTGACACCACATGAGTCCCGCGCCCAATCACTAACAGCTCCTCTCTCCCCACTATAGCTCTAACTTCCTGTTGAGTTCTCATGCGCCCAAAGGTAGGGGAGACAGAAGCCAACAGTGATTGGGTACGGGACTCGCGTGTGTGTGTGGTGTCACATCCTCACATGAGCCGATGGAAGGGCGCCGGCCTGGGAGGTGAATACAGGCTTTTTTTATTTTAATGGGGCCAAACATTGGGAATGTGAAACAGTTGCCCTAATAGTGAAAAACCCTTATAAATAAATAAAATTTTAAAAAAATTAAAAAAGCTGTGTCAGGTAAAAATTTAAGCTATGGTCTTAAGACTTGTTTTGTAAAGTGGATCAACATACAGTACTTATTTTATGATAATTATCATAAATTGAACAGCTCTAGTTTTGGGCTAAGTACCGTACAAACAACTACTCTGGTGTGTTTGTCTAAATGACCTTAAGACAAACTTGGAAAAAGTTCAAGAAAGAACAGGAAAGAAGAAAAAGACATCCGATGTCCAAGATAAACTAGAATAAATATTTATTGGCAATTTAGAACATGCAGCCACTCGAAGTAGCAAATCAAGAGGATGCCAAGGGGAAACCCAGAGGAATTTGGCTAAGCACAAAAAAATAATAATATTTTCCAGTTTTTATGCAAGATGACATTTTATTATTATTTTTTTTATTTTAGAGTGAATGACAAAATTTAAAAAAGCACAGTATGTTCAATGCATACAATCCAGTGTTAGCCTCGATGTTAACAATACAATGGTAACAGCAGTACTATTTGTTTTAATGGAGTTAACAATATGCAAATTAAAAACAATGTAATACATAATATCACGAAATGACTTGGGTCTGATGAGCACACAGTAACCACAAAGGTTCATGGTATTATTCAGTATGTTTGATTCAGTATAGTATCTCCAAAATAAGTCATTATAATATAGTTACTGGAAGGATTGATCTATTGTCGTTTCCAAGTATCATTACATGACTTTCTTAGGATGGATGGATCTTGGAATCTTATAGTTTATATTAAAATATAAAGTGTAATACACAATACAAATTTACAGATGTTTTAAACTTTATCTTCCAGAGAGATGTTCATTTACTTCAATGCACATTCCTTCCTGATCATTGAATATGCAAGAGAAAAACGAATGGTACTAACTGAATTCTGTTTTTCACCCCAAATCTCTCAATTGAATATGTGTCTTAACTCTAAAATGTCATATAAGCCCAAGCCCAAACTGTGTATTGCTCAATATACGTAATATTCAACATCTAGATCTGTCCAGCAGCACATAATCTAACATGCCCAGCATTCACAAACATCAGAAACCTGGAAAAGAAAGGCTTTTTCCAGTGCTTTAGATTTTTAAAATCAGTGAACAGTCATAAAAAAATAAATGTATGCTTTTGAGGCCTGCTCAAATAGACACAAGTATTACAAACACCAATCCATACACATCTGCCATTGAAAAGGACAGGCTAGAAGGCACATCATCTGTCACATTCACAGATCTGTGCTTGAGTCCCTTTATAAAAAAAAAACTACATAGCTTTTAAGAGCAATCAAATCTACAATAAAACTGTAAAAACAACTCGCCTTATACCCCCTATATCTACTATAAAAAAATACTTCTTCAGCTTTTCATCAAAAAGGATCAGTCATGTTGAATAGAATAATGAAGTACATCTGCTGTGACTCCTTCTCCCATTACAGATACCAAATCCAAGTACTGGGATATGCTCCATAAGTAAGTAAACTTGTCCATCTAATAAAGGGGTTGTCCACTGCTCTGACAAACCCCTCTCAATCTGTATGTTTCCAGCTTTTAAAAAACAACACATATACTCACCTCTGGAGCTGGCGTTGTTCCAGCAGAGTCGGCATTCCTCCTGGCGTTCAGGTGACAGTCTTATGTCACTTGACTTCTGTGGTACATCAGTGGCCACTTCACTCTCCAAACGTAGGACAAATCACGTACATCAGGAGAAGGTGAGTGCTGATGCTCTCTTTTTCTCTGAATGTATGTGATTTGTTTAAAGTTGGGGAGAGTGAAGTGATTGCTGGGAGACCAGCGCTGACACCAGAAGCAAGTAGAGGTGTTGTTATTTTAAAAGGGGAAAAATATGGATGTGAAGGGGTTGTCCACGTAGTTTACAAACGTACAATCCCTTTGAGGACACATATTAATTGTCCTCAATGAGGAACACTTCAAACCAGAGGGCTAGAATTGCTTAAAAATTATCCACTGAATGGGGGTGATAATCCTAACAACTTCTGCAGTGCATGCACATATAGGCTAGAAATTAAATTAGTTTTAGACTATCATTTTACTTATTTTCTAGTAAACTTTTAAAGCAGACTCATTTTATTGGGAGGTAAACTTAAAAGGTTGTTTACACAAAATCACTTCTGTCTAATGGTACCTTTACACGCCGCCACAACAGGATGCATACAACCCGCTACAGGCTACAAATGTGGCTTGTCGCGCCAATATCGCCCATAGTAGCGGCGTCTGAAGACGGGACGACACAGCCGGCTACAGATACATCTGTATCCGTACACTGCCCATAAACAGATGGCTACATCGCCGATTGTAGCGAGTTGTCTCGGCGTGTAAAGAACCCACAGAAGGGAACTGTCGACACCCGGCGATGTAGCTGCAATGTAGCTAAGGCGTCACCCAGGCTCTGTGTTACCGCGCCCCATCTGCGATCATTGGAGGAAGCTCCTGCGTTGCGATTGGTTGTCGCCGCACAGGGCGGCATATTTAAGGAGCTGACCAGTCACACTACACAATTGCTCGGGCGTCATGTATTAATCAGCCTCCTGCGATGCCTGCCCAATCATGGTATTATTGCTTTGTCCTATCAGCGTACGGACGTCTCGTAATCCACAATTGTAGCACGCCTATGTGCTGTCCCTGCTGCACCAGGTACGCCCATAGTAGCTGTTTGTAGCGGTGTGTAAATGAGCTACAGATGGCTACTTGAGACACCCGGCGATGTAGCTAGCTGTAGATGTAGCGTCGCGTAGCGCACCTTGTAGCGGCGTGTAAAGAGGGTGTGTTTCCCGTTTGTAACCGTTTGGCTGTGCTCGTGCACGTGAAGTAGCAGTTGGTATCCATCCTGTTGTGGCGGCGTGTAAAGGTACCTTAAAAGGTTTGGTAGCTTATTTTTCAGGCTTAAGAAGTGTTCCAAAAATCGGCTCTAAAGGTACCGTCACACGTAATGATGTCGTCGCCGATATCGTTCAAAAGTCACGTGTTTAGTGACGCTTGAACGATGTTGAAACGACATCGTTGCATGTGACACTACTAACGATCAACGATCAGTCGGCTGATCGTTGATCGTTTGATCTGGGGACAGGACCTCAAATCTACCTTTGGTCGGCCGCTGGACACGTCGCATCGCTGTGTGTGACACCGGGAGACCAACTATGAACGAGCTCCCAGCGCCTCACAGCCTATGCTGGGAGCTCATATCCATGGTAAATATCGGGTTACCAAGTGCCGCGTGGCCCTTAGTAACCCGATGTTTACTATGGTTACCAGCGATCTCGCTGGTCCACATCGCTGGCGAGTCCGCCTGTGTGACAGCTCACCAACAATGTGAACGATGTTGTTACCGATCTCACTTGCATGAGATCGCTAACAACAAATTGAAGCGTGTGAAGGCACCTTTACTCTGGCAGCCATATATCCAGCAATATATCCAGCATATATCCAGCAATAATATGCGTGCATCAGTTAGCAGCTTTCTGCATTAATAACAGTCAGTTTTCTGGCTCATCAGCCAACCATCAAAAGGTCATAGATTTAGTACACATCTAAAAGCAAGTAAAGCATGCTGTTTTTGCTATTATTTTAAAGTTAAATAAAATAATTAGTTTGAGAGAAAAGATCCTAAAACTGTATATGTAAAGTTTAGTGACTCAATGGTGTGAACGTGTCACAACATACAGTAAAAGTTGTTAAACCCAACTAAGTTGATAGGACTGACTACTACAATTATTTACCACAACAGCAAAAACAGGCTTCACATATGGTCGGCCGTGCTCTCACATAGCGGAAATCCAGTGTTGTATTCTACTGCTTTTTATCCTCATGTTTTCTGCAGATTATCTTATCTTAAATATCTTATCTGATCAATGTATTTTTTCTATATTTTTTGCTGCGTTTGGCTTTATATTTGAAGCAGCGTTTTTTTAAATGCTTTCTTTTTTGGCAGAAAATTCTGCGCTTTAGGCTGCATTCACACATTGCGTATTTTGCTGCGCTTTTTTCGCGCGCTTTTCAAAATACGCAATGTGCCTTTTGTCTGCCAGCAAAGTGAATGTGAAATTCACTTTGCAGTGCAGACATTGCGCAAAAATACGCACTGCGTTTTCTGGGAGAAAGCGCAGCTCCGTAAACAATTGATATGTCAATTGTTTACGCAGCTGCTCCTGCGTATTCTCCCAGAGGGGAGGAAGAATCCTGCTTCCTCCTCCCCTCTGTGACACCTGTGACCGCCCATTAGATTTCACAGTGTATTAATATACACTGTGAAATCTAAATTAAACAAAAGCAAGTGAATGAATAATAAAAAAGAATGAATACTTCACCTGTCCGACGCCTTTTCCCGCTGTCCGGTCTCCGGTTCTAAGTGAGAGGTGTACTGACGGGACCTGTGGTGAGGTCAGAGGGGCGTTCCCGGGCACTCGCAGTCATGTGATACATATCACATGACCGCGAACAGCCAATCAGCGCTGGGAACGCCCCCCTCTGACGTCACCACAGGTCTTGTCAGTACACCTCTCACTTAGAACCGGAGACCGGACAGCGGGAGAAGGCACCGGACAGCGGGAAAAGGCGTCGGACAGGTGAAGTATTCATTCTTTTTTATTTTACATACATTTGCCTCTGTTTAATTTAGATTTCACAGTGTATATTAATACACTGTGAAATCTAATGGGGCTGTCACAGAGGGGAGGAGGAAGCAGGATTCTTCCTCCCCTCTGTGACATCACTGCGCTTTCTGGAGTAAAGAAAGCGCAGTGTGTGAAAGCCCCTGCGTATTTTGTTGCGCTTTTTTGCGCGGCCGAAAAACGCGGCAAAAAGCGCGCGCAAAAAAGCGCAGCAAAATACGCAAATGTGTGAACGCAGCCTAAAACTCCACTGATTTTTTTTTTACATGCAGCTTTTCATCTCCCCAAAGAAGCCTATAGAGAAAAGGTTTTCAGGGAATCATATCCACTTTGCTTTGACACTTCAATGTAGAACACTTTCTGCACAAAAGAATGCAGCAAGAAAAAAAAAAGCATTCTTTGTGCTACATGGGAACAGGGTTTTTCTTAATGCAGGGGTAGGGATCTCCAGGCCTCGAGAGCCGCACACAGTGCAGGTTTTCAGGATTTCCTTAGTATTGCACAGGGGTTGGAATCATCACCAGTGCAGGTGATTATACAGTATTGTAAACCTGCATTATTTGCTGCTCTTGAGGCCTGGAGTTCCCTACCCCTGCTTTAATGTATTAGCGCAATGTGTGAACGTAGCCTATGTGCCTTGTGTCTGCCAGAAAAGTGAATGGGAAATTCACTTTGCCGTACAGACACAGCATAAAAATACGCCGCGCTTTTATGGGAGAAAGCACCTGCATAAAAAGAATTGACATGTCAATTCTTTACGCAGCAGCGCCGGCACTTTCTCCCATAGGGGCCTGCGCTGCGGGATCTGATGTCACAGAGGGGGAGGAAGAATCATGTTCCTCCTCCCCTCTGTGACTGCCCCACTTGGCTTTCGCAATGTATTAATATACAATGTGAAACCCAAATTAAAGTTAAGCAAATGTGTTAAAAATAATAAAAATTAAATACCCGTCCAAAGCTGTTCCTGTTACCAGGAGCCGAGACAACCGCAAGTTATGAGCTGGCAGGACCTTGCATGATGTCATTGGGCACTGTGATTAGCCACTCGCAGTCATGTGATATGTGACGTCATATGACGCGCATATCACATAACCGCAAGCGGCCAATCACAGCGCCTGATGACATCACGCAAAGTCCTTGCAGTTCGATACTAGGAGTTGTGCCGATTCCTTGCTCCCCGAACACCCACCGGAGGGTAAGTATTCATTCTTTATTATTGTTAATACATCTGGCTTTCTTTAATTTAGATTTCGCAGTGTATATTAATATGCAGCGAAATCAAATGGGGGCTGGCAGACATGTCACAGAGGGGAGGAGGAACCAGGATTCTTCCTCCCCTGTGACATCACTTCTCCCCCGGGCCTGTAAAAAAGCGTGCTTTGTGAAAGCATGGCTTCTTTTTTGTGCTTTTTTACGCGGGTGCAAAACGCTGCTAAAAGCACCCGCGCAAAAAAGCACAAAAAAACGCTATGTGTGAATGTAGCCTAAAGCAAATGCAATGCTTACAATCTCAGGGAAATGGCACCATTGTGGAGGTTTCTAAAATGATATATTATTTGCAAGAGTACACTGGAGCTAGCAGTTAGCACTTGAGCTGCTGCAGTAGTCTGAAGGCAGTACCGCGTATTTAATCGCCTTATTGTTGTTTAAATCAATTATTATCTATTTGTGAGACTATGCGCTAGCTCTTAAAATAATAAATAAATAAAACTATTTATTAAAAATTATCTGTATAATTACAACTTATGTAATTTAGATGCCTACTTATATTTTTATTATACAATACTAATTATAGCAAAAAACTAAAATATCTATAAACAATCAAAGTAAAAACTGATATATCAATAATTTAAAATTTAAAATTAAAACGTAAAAAAACCCTATGATTACTATTCACAACATTTGTAAATATCTTATTATTCAGTATCCACTACAACATTAGGGTCTTAAAGTATATATTATTTGTCCAATCCATTAATAGACCCTAATGTTGTAGTGGATACTGAATAATAAGATATTTACAAATGTTGTGAATATTAATCATAGGGTTTTTTTTACGTTTTAATTTTAAATTTTAAATTATTGATATATCAGTTTTTACTTTGATTGTTTATAGATATTTTAGTTTTTTGCTATAATTAGTATTGTATAATAAAAATATAAGTAGGCATCTAAATTACATAAGTTGTAATTATACAGATAATTTTTAATAAATATCCCCTAGAAGGGTAAAGAAAGTGGAAGGAATAGTTTTATTTATTTATTATTTTAAGAGCTAGCGCATAGTCTCACAGATAGATAATAATTGTTTTCTAAAATTAATTTAAAAACCTCTTGATTGCCTCTTATCAGTTGTCTACATAGAACCAATACTGTGCACACACTACTGAAATTAGTAAAACCGTTACTGAATCTCTAGTGACGATTTGCAAAATATATAACACTGTTCATCAGAATAAACATTAATAGATATTACCAACTTCTGAATTGCAAAATTATCCCTTGGAAGTAAATAGTGATGTATATATATATATATCTATCTATACACACATATAAATATATATATATATATATATAAATTGATGTGTTATATGACATGTGTATCTAGTTCTATAACCAAATAGTATGTTCATTCTTATAATATATACAGAGTTGTCAGGAAATCTCCCCATTAAAAATTCACAGTAGGTAAAAGTGAATATATGCAGAAATAATATTCCTAAATCTTAACAAAATTGTCCTTAATTATTTATGTAATCTTTGATCAAACTGTTAGAGTAAAATTAAGTGCAATAAGGTAGAACTGAAGACTGCTTTACAGTCTTTATATAGAGCAGTCAGCATAAAGAAATATATAAGAAAATGTATATCTAAATCTGGTGGAATCCATGACAGCAGTATCGTTCTGCAGGAAGGCAGTGTGACGAATAGTCTATGTTTTAAGGAAACATTGCAAGGTGGGGGAATGTTGAGTGTTTTAGGAAGGTATCTTTGTCTTTCAGAGGTTCTCCTCGAGGTTCCATGAGTTCATTCTGGAAACAGGTGGATAGGAGACTGTGAAAAAGAAACCAGAGAAGAAAAGAAGAAAAGATGAAGATGATGAGGAGCTGGAAAGTACAGCGACACCACTATGACCACAGTATGACATACTAGGGAATGTGAGGAAGAATTGTTCTTACCTACACTAACATCTATTTTGCAGTAGGAGACTTTCAAAAACTTCTAGAAGTGAATTAAGGACAGCAAGTAGAGCATGCTCCTCTTAACAGTGTGTATCCACTGGCCAGGTGTTAGGAATGTCTTAGTCTGTCCTTTATTCTATTAGAATTGGCACAAGTAGAACAAATATTCATACAATATTGCCTTTCTGAGAAAATGGACGTGAGAGAGCAAGTGTACCACAAAGATCTAAAAACAAAGGATTACAATGTTGGGATTACAACACGTGCCAGCTGTGTAATTTCCTGAAATTCAAGCCAATAGCATGAGTGCAGGACAAGCAGTATGATTTAGGTGGAATGAAACATAATGCTTCCTCCTACTGTTCCATCTTGATATGTCTCCAGTAACAAAACAATCTTAATGCCTTAAGTTTAAATTATCAGCAAGTCAAGCATAATATTACACAAAACAGCCATTATGATGGTGAGAGATTTGGACACTGTGATAGAAGGTTCATTATTCTTGTGCTGTCTGTGTTTTCTAATTGGTTTAGTCATCGTCCTGTTGACCGATATTTGCTGTTACCACTCTATAGCCTAGATTCATCCCGACCTATAATATGGGAGGATGAAGTGCTCAAGGGAAAGAACCTACCGCCATAATTATGCTCACTTTAATACTGTAACTTACATATACCATACAAACACACAGTATTTTGCATAAGGTTTGTTTTCCATCAGGTCATCTTTATCATTGCCATTTCTTGTATTCTGTCTGCTGAAAAGCTTTCTATATGTTTTGTAGAAGGCAGGTGTGCATAAAACCACAACACACTGCACAACCAGAGATAAAGGAACAAAGCATCAACACCTTAACGGTACAATGAGCGATGCAGGTTTTGCTATCTTTGTGGGTGAGCTGTACTTTTAGGAGTCACACTGTGATCACAGAAGTGTGGGGGTTAGTGAGGAAAAACAAAGGAAACACATTAAAAGAAATGTGACATGCAAAATGGAATACATGAAAGAAGAGCAGAGAAAAGAATTATCCACTGCAGTGACAACCTTGAAAGGACTGTCAACATTTCTCCAGACCAGGAGAACACCGCATTTACTAAGAGGCACCTTCTCTGGTAAAACAACTGCTCTGCTTGAAGATTATTTTTGGAAAGATTGAATCTTTACATTCAAGCAAATTCAACTTTGTAATAATGAATATTGAACAAGGAGTGCTGCAGACAACTATTAATAATCTAAACGGGTCAATGGTCAGAACACCACTTATAGATCATTTTCTCAATCCTAAAATTGTAGCGCATCCAGCTATTATCCACAATGTATAGCTACAAGTATTAGTAGCCTCTGAATTAGGACTACCAAGGCTTGTGTGGAGATTAGATGGCTGCAGTGGAGGACACAGATAGAAGAGAGCCCTGTGCCCAAACAATATATGGGTCCAATAATGCTTCTTTGCAGTTGGAAATGTCCCCCCCCCCCCTTACTTTTCAGGTCCCTGATGCACCAATGCTATGTCCACCTCTTAATCATTGTGTATTTTAATGAAACTACTGATTTCTTTTATGTCATTACTGAGAAATCAAACATTGAAGCCACCTAGAAATTAGGCTAGAAGTGCATTACAGTCCTGCTGATACCTAATCTATCGGCATGCTCCTGATGCACTTCAAGGCTAATTTGCTTGATTTCTCAGTAATGGCACATCGGATAACTATAAAACAAGTGTCATTTTATCATTCTATACTATGCAATAGTATTATCCATAAAATCATCCTGACAGATTCCCTTAATGCATCTATTGGTAACACTCGTGGTTCAAACATCTTAATAATTTGGAGGTGTGTTCACATTCCTTTGGCCATACAGTGTTTCTGGTGCCCCTGGATGTCTATTATCTCTACAAACATTCCTACCAAAATTAGCTAGCTAATGTGGAAATGCGTAGATCTGTGGCCTGAGTGAAACTCCAGCTTGTCAATGGTAGAATTTGTCTCACAGTGAGTCATGGAAAACGCACATACACAGTAATTGTAAAGGATAAAGCTGCATAAATTACAAGCAAAAATATAATACTTTAGATAAATATAATGGACAAAAACATCATTAACCCTTTTTTATGATAGACTGGGGACATTTTCAGATATTTGTGAATGTATCACACTAAAGAGGAGCACTCTTTTGGACAATTTATTAATAATTGTTATGTTGTTTTGTGCTAATGCACTGCTTCCAATGTGTTTTAAATGGTGTAATGTTAATCACTAACATGATTTTCTAAAAAGAAAATTCCACATATTTATCTTAAAAAGACTTTATTTGCTAAGGTGACTGCACACACATACCTGCCTTCAGTCATAGGGGAGGAGCTTTTGATTACTGTCACTCAAGTTCAGTCACAATATTTTTTGAACTTCGTCATGCCCCCTGCATTGTAATTGACTGACATCACTGCAGGACCTGTGGTGATGTCACGACCATGTGAATATAAGGGTCTTTCACTTCAAGCCTGCTTAGCTTTGCTCATTATGGTCAATGGTTGCGACTTCATTACAGGTCCTTCATCACCAGAGGACTTTCAAAGATCGATATCAATATAATACTGTTCGGGGGGGCGTTACTATGTTTAAAGAAACCTGCAAAACAGAGTTTGATTGATGTAGCCGATTTCAGCTAAAGTATCCCCCATGATGACTGTTTGTGCAGTTACGTAATGCAAGCACCTAAGCATCTAAAGTGCTATTTTATGAAAAATACATGGATTTCTTTTTAATCAGGTTACTGATTCACAATGCATGATCTAAAAAACATTGGGGAGGTTTAAAAACAAAATAGGACATGACAGGCTCCCTTTAATCAGAATTACCTGGGTATTACTTCTACATGACATGACAAGAAGCTACCTCTACACCACTTTCATACTTGTGTATATCAGTTCTGTAATCTGTAACAGTATTAGTAAGGCTGCTTTCACACAGCCTTTTTGTACTGTCCGAGGGGATCCGACTTTTTGCAGGACCCCTCGGACAGCAACGGATCCAAACTGATGCCTGCAATCGGATGCCAAATAGGCATCTGATTCTGATATTTTGCAGCATCAGTTTGGATCCTCTCTCCTCCTCTCCCTGCTCCTCCTGTCACCTCGTCCCCCTCCTGTCACCTTCCTCCCCTCCTCTCTCTGCCCCCTCTTTGTCCCCTCTTTCTCCCCTCCTTTGACCCCTCTTTGTATTCCTCTTTGTCCCCTCTTTCTCTTCCTTTTCCAGACCTTAAAAATATAAAAAAAAACTTTATTCTCACCTATCCACGACTCCCGCAGCGCTTCTAGCTGTCGTCTTCTGATCCACAGGACCTGGCGTGATGTCACAGTCACATGACCGGTTAATGCGGTAACCGGTCATGTGACTGTGACATCACACCAGGTCCTAGAAAAAGATAGCTGAAAGTGTGGGGGGACTCCGGTCATGTGACTGTGACGTCATGCCAGGTCCTAGAAGAAGAAAGCTGGAAGCGCCGGGGACTCGTGGATAGGTGAGGATAAAGATTTTTTTATTTTTAATCCTTTATTTTCACTAGATGTCACTTCTGCAATGTATGTATATACATTGCAGAAGTGAAATTAGATGACACAGAGCTATTTTAATGTACTGAGCATGCTCAGTACACTAAAATCGGGTCCGAGGAAGGATCAGCTGTTTCCTCGGACCCGTGCTCCATAGGCCCCATGTTATTTGGCGCAGATCAGGTCAGATCCAATTCGGTCCGATTTGATCCGCTGTGCCCAAAATCGCAGCAGTCTGCGATTTTGGGCACAGCAAAAAAAACGGACAGAACGGATCCGACAAAAATCGGATGCCATTAAGGGCAAATCCGATCTGATCTGTGCCCATAGGATAACATGGGGCCAAAATCGGATCCGATGCTGTCCGATTTTCAACGGACAGCATCGGATTGCAGAAAAACGCTGTGTGAAAGCAGCCTAAGCAAATAAAAAAAATAAGCACTGTTGCATAAAATGAGAAAAACACTTAATTAGATGTTTATAGCTATTTTATATTCTGGAAGAACTTCTAGCTTTGCCTTACAAGTACTGATGCAGAATACTGACTAAAATACAATGCAAAAATGACTTAACATCGATTCTACATAGTTGTAGCTTCAAATCAATAAATCTTCTCGTAGGCACCTGTTTTCCCACTTCATCTTGGCCATAATACCACTTTTATCTGTCTTTTTTCTCAGTTGTCCTACATTTACCAACCATTTTCTAGGGCATTAAATGCCCAGGATATTTAAAATGTGCTCCAGAACGTATATTTTACAGTACTATATAATCGCTACATACAGACAATATACATGAGACAGTAATATGAGAATCAATTCCTACAGTACACTGCAGACAGAGCCAGAACTTCCATGGATCACCTATATTTGTACAGCATGGTGAAGTAAACTCTAACACAGGTTAAAAGATGGTAGTGAAGTTGTACCGTTCATTTAGGTAATTTTCGTCTCTGACATCTTGTTCTACTGGAGAATACTTTAGATTGTGTTCCATGTAGTTGGGGCTGTTCTGCACTTTTTTTGCCATTGATGTCTGGAGAAGATGTCACTCCTCCCCATATTTCGGGGCCAGGCATGTTGCTTTGTAGACTTCTGTCCCTAAGCAATTTAATGTCATGTATTAAGAGTTTTAAAGCCAAGTTGATGAAATCTAGCGTTATCCTAGGAAGCTTGAATATTGTATAATATGACATGATACAAATAATTATGCCCTGAGATGGCCAATCTTCCTAGATGCTAACTAAGACACATGGAAACAATCTGACATCAGCATTTATGTGTGCACTTCTGGATACAGAAAAATACATACAATACTAAGTAGTAAAGGGGAAAACACTGCAAAGTAGTGACCTTACAAGCGATAATAAAACATGCAAAACTATTTATCGCACAAAGCACACATACAGAACAGTGGACTGCTTTTGCATCTAGAGATACTTACTGTTTCTGCAGTAAATGCTGCTGCTGCTGTCTGTAGGTCTCAATGGTATGTTGTGGAATGTACTGCATAAGCTCCAGTGACTCTTTAATCTTTAATAAAGTCTCGTATATTTCCCGACCTTTTACCTAGAATTAGAAAAGGCAAAATGAAGAATGAGATATCCAATTGTTCCAATGATTTATGGAAGATTAAATTGTATACTTACAGGAGTATTCCCATCTCCAAGATCATATCCCAATACTTAGGTGGTGTGATAATAATATTAGCAAATATCTCCAATTAGAAATTTAGTGTAATTTTCCTGATATAGCCATGTATGTTATTTCATGTACAAGCCATTTTGGCTTAGGTATCCATGGTTACGACCACTAACAACTGACTCACTATATGAGTAGTGGTCGTAACCATGGATACAAAAGTTAATATAATGCCCTGGCCATGAGGTAAGAGATATAGCTAACCAGGAGCAACTATGCAACATTTCTAATTGGAGGCATTTGCTTTTATTGATTATTACTACATCTAATACATACTGGGATAGTTTCTTGGAGTTAGGAATAGCCCTTTAAAGAACTGGTCATATCAGTGTAAGTCAGACAACTCCGTTCATAATGCAAGAACTATGGGTCTGGTTCCTGCTGAATTTTTCAGGGATATCCTTGTTTGCCCATATTTTTCCCTGCAGTGTTTGTTGCAGGAGAAATATACAGTAGTATGACATGGCGTATTACCATTCTGTCACAAAAAGGAGGATCTAAGAAATCTATTAGTCAATTTAAAAATAAAATAATGATTTGTTAAGAAGTTGTAAGAGATAAGAGGTATTTAGTTTTGCCTTGCTCAGTGTCTTCTTGCTGTACTGTGTCATTAAGGAGTTTCACCATTTCAGTTAGGTCCCATTATAAAGGCTATGTCAGCTGAACCCACCGATATCTGGTTGATCAATGGTTAATGTTTATGGGTGCCTCCTAATTCTCCCCTGACAGATGGTTTTGGGAGAGAGAAGGATCTGGCAGCTCAGATTTTCAGCAGGTGGTCTTTATGGTCTTCGAAAGAAAAGCCACTGCCATGGTCTGGCACTCATGTGTAAGAAAGTGGTGAGCTGGATGATTGGTCAATCATTGGGCCGCCAGCCTCTATTGAGTAGAGAGGTTTTACTATACAGCTGTAACAAAGGTTAAATTGCCACCTAACTTGATCACAACATACAAAGATAATACATACAAAGAACGGTAGGATTGAACAATTTGTGTGACTTACAGGTATGTATAACACCTCATCATCTGGTAACCGCCGTTTTTTCACAGATGTCATCTGAATACCATGTGTTGCCTGTCGAAAAGCTGTTAAGACAACAGGAATAAAGATAAACCTTTAAGGCAATTTACGGGTCAAGTTATGTCTTCTGATACTCCATGACACTAATTGCTAGGCTACATTATGGACAATGCATACTTTCAATGACAATATATTGCACGGTAAAAAGAAAACATGGCTACTAGCCCTTTAACAATTGAAATATAGAAGCTACCAGTTACCATTGAGCCCTGTAGCAATACAACAATATTGTGGCAAGTAACTTGATAGTTAGACCAGTGTCAGCAATTTTACAGTTGTATTTGAGTGCCCTTAATATGGCTGCAATACTTAGACCTCCCAGGATCCTATAAACCCTCTGACAGCCATGTTCAGTTCAGCAGAATCTCAGCACATCTGCATATCGTGGCCATAATATACAAGATAAATATAAGTAGTGTATGAACTTACATTGTGTCATACCTTCCCCATTTTTAGAGCTGTCTGAGACCTGCTGCTTGCGGATGCTGTCCTCATCTGCCTTTCTGTCTCTGCCTGGACAAGCACAAATTCGAGCCTCAAAACACCTGCGCCCAAGTACTTGACCACTGTGAAAAGTCACAGGAAAATATTATACCTTTTAACATGAGCCTTTAATGTGGTGAAGTGATTTGTCATCATGACGTATCTCACAACAACTACGTCATGAACACTGTTGGTGAAGCTGGTGAGAGATTCCCAGATACTTACTCTCTAGTTTCTAGGGTTACAATGATCAAAATTGGCCGACGATTCATTCCTCCAACACAACTGCTGTTGCACATAAAATTATACAATATTGTTGTGAATTCGGTGCCAACCTAAAATATATAGAAAAGAAGCCGAATTATATTTTTCATATGGTCATGACCTTACCTTCAAGACACTGACATTAACAGAGAACAAGATGTAAAAAAAAACCTTATCCTCTTAATATTTCCCCTTACCTGTGGTGGCTCATAAGGCACCAGAACACTCTGTCTTCCAGTTATTGGATCTTCTACATACTGTGCATGGCTGTTTCCCTCCACCCTTATCAGATGGCTGGCAGGTGCTATTTGACCTGCAAAATCAAAAGTGCATAGACGTGTCATTCTACAACTTTTCTGTATGTTTGATACCAAATATTACCTTTACAGGATTGTTCAGGGTCAGGAAAAGCATGGTGGCATTTTGGATAGATGGATTTGTGTCTAATATTGGATCTCAACCCAATTGAGTTGAACGATGCTGAGCATTGAAACTCACACATACTATAGACAATTGTAAAACCTTCTTGAAGAAAGTCATGAAAGTAATCTTGTACAATCCATTAAAGTCAATACAACATGTGGCATTTTGTTATTTAATCATACCCTCATTAAATTCTCTGCTGAGCTCATGGTTTGGGCAACGTTTTACAACTTCTGTGACATGTTCAGCCTTCTTGTAGACGGGCATTGCCCTTATAACAGCCCCTTGTGGTGGTGGAGTCATCACTTTGATCTGAATTGGACATGTCTTGGCTATTTGGCAGTAGAGCTTCTTAAGATCTGTAGAATACTAGAAAACAACACAACTAAGAATTACTACTAAATTCTTCAGAATAAATACTAGAGGGTACAAGAAAGTGTGAGTTATCTACACCAGTCATTGCTGCCTCAGTGCCTACTATGGGTGGGGCAGCCTTAATCCTAAACCTGTCCTGTTCTTAGATTTTTTCGAATTAAGACATTTAACAATAATTCACCATATCCCTTAGATCATAAAGTTATCAACAATAAGATTAACACCATTTTCAACTTCATAAGCCTGCAAAACAAACAGATGAGCAATGAGAAATAGTATTGTCATGGAACCAGGTGTTGGTAGGGTGCAGCACTAATAGGATTAAATCTGTGGATTAACAAAAGAATATTTACTATTTCATTTTGATAATTTAGCATAAAAGACTGGATACAGAAGTACATTTACACACTTATCCAAAAAAAGGTGCAGTTTGCTTTATACTCTGCAAGGTTTTGCAAACTATTGTGCTACACCAGAGTGACTGATATAGAAAATGTCTACAAATGATGATCCAGAGGAGGCTGCATGGAAATCTAGCGTGACAAATCACACCAAGTCATGGTCTCTCTAGCCCGGCCTCCTAAAAGAATGTCTCATCATATAGGACAACTGCAGCAGTCACGTGATGACGTGTTATCGCTGTAGACTCAGAGATCTGTGGGAGATCTTTGGGGTTTTTCTTTTATTTTTCCATTTTTAAGATTTAGGAAAGTATTTTTTTTTCCTCAACCTGCAAATGTTTCCACAGAATCATGGGTAATATGCATCACAATTCACCACATTTTGAGTTTATTGCACATTCTGACATCTCATCTGATCTCAATTGGGAAAAATCTGCAAAAGATCAGTGATGGAAACTAACTTGTTTAGATCCTGAAAATTTCTGAGGTAAAAAAATTCTACAATTAGTGGCAATTTGATAAAATTATAGTAGGACATGAATTTTCGCTCATTAGTACTACCACTGTAAAATGTAATGTAACTTGCCGGTAGACATTGTGCAATTTTATTTGCGCCCTTAGGCCGAGGATTAAAACATAATAGCATCAAGTAGCCTGAGGATATAGAGAACGCTGCCAGGGGATAAATAGATTTATTAATGCATGTTGCGCAAGACATTTATTTTACTTTCTTCCTGCAAACTTGAGAAAAGAAGAAGTACATAGGCAGCTGGTGCAAGACAAACAATATAAACATTTAAAAAAAATCATGATAGTATGTACTACATGACTGTCTCTAAATCATCTAAATTTACTTCTGAATGTTAGGGGATCCCTAGATACCCCATTTATAAAGGCCCCAT
This sequence comes from Allobates femoralis, assembly GCA_033576535.1. NCBI lineage: Eukaryota > Metazoa > Chordata > Amphibia > Anura > Aromobatidae > Allobates > Allobates femoralis. The sequence continues at coordinate 193,841,222 of JARQOC010000001.1, forward strand.
GTGAGTATTCTGAGTTACAGGAAACCATGGGCAGCCTAAATCAGAGACCGGCTCCAACATTATAAATATCCAAGTTTCTCTCTAAATAGCTAGAGCATTTTAGAGAATATTTTGAATGAAGTGACTGAGATGACTACTCACAGGAAGGGAGAGGGTTCTCAATTATATGCCTGACTGATGATTATAGGGAGAGAGCTTTCAATCAAGCAGAGTTGGGCAAGGATATGCCAGCTGGACCCACCCCCATGACTCCTCACCTAAAGTTTGTAACGACAGAATCTACCTCTGATTCATTCTAACTGTTGTATGGGCAGCATGAATCATTTCCCATTAATGGTGGTGAATATTCTTTTCTGGATCCTCACCTCTTTCTCACAGTGAAGAAAGATTATAAAATGTATTTCCCACTCTCGAGGGCTACTTTTTTTCTACATAAACAACCATTTCATTTACGGGTAAAGTCTTGTCATGATTAAAGGGGTTATCTAGGACTTTTTTTTTAACTTTCCCTATGGAGCTAAGCACTTATTGGTAGGTAATTGTCAAGTACCTGCCTATACTGCTCTGCAATATCCCGGCTTAGAGTGGGCATAAACCGCTCCTGCCATCAATTCTCCTGCCTCCTGTTATGACAAATTAACAGAGCAGGTTCATCTCTCCTGATGTGCCCTGTCAACAATTGGTTAATTGATAAGTACTTAGCCTCATAGTGAAAATGAAAAAAAAAAGTCCTGGCTAACCCCTTTAATTTTCACTATGGAGGTGTTGCAGGAAAATTAGAGAATTGAGTAACCCAGCAAGGGACCAATTTGTACATGAACTCCTTCAAGTAATAGGAATTGTCAAAAGAGTAGAACCTATTTTAAAGCAGGTCAACAATCTCAATAGTGGACTCCAGATCTTCTAAGATAGAAAAGGTCAGAGTAAATCAAGGATATGGTACACATACCAGCACAAGCTTATATATTTTTAATAAAGTAAAAACACCAAATGTATTTCCAATTTATTAAAAAATAGCTGTTATTTTACTATGGCGGTGTGTAATCTAAAACAGATCTGTCACTATATCTCCCATACGAACTGAAAATATTACAGAATACATCTAGCCAAGTTGACTCCTCCACATTGTCTTTTCTGCTGCTGAGATCTCACACTGCTCAGTACAAGCTGCAGCTGGATAGGCTGAGACGGGATACACTTAGGTTACGTTCACACATTGCGTATTTTGAAATTCACTTTACCATTCAGAAAATATAAATATACGCAGCGCTTTTACGGGAGAAAGCGCAAGCCCATTATTCCCGCTGGAATTATGCATCGCCGTTCAGAAAATGCGCAATTCCAGCGGGAATACGCCGGCGCTGATGTCACACAGGGGAGGAAGGATCCTGTTCCTCCTCCCCTGTGTGATATCTGTGACAGCCCCTTTGGGTTTCCCAGTGTATTAATATACACTGCGAAACCCAAATTAAAGTAAATGTTTGAAAAATCATAAAAATTGAATACTTACCTCTCCGCCGGGTGTTCTGGTTACCGGGAGCCGAGAGATCCTCCACATGTACTGTCCTTCCAGGGCCTGTGATGCTAATTGGCCGCTTGCAGTCATGTGATATGTGACATGCTATGATGAACATATCACATGACCGCGAGCGACCAATCAGGAAAGTCCATACCTTCGAATGTGTCGGCTCCCGAACACCCGGCGGAGGGTAAGTAGTCTATTTTTATTATTTTTAAGACATTTGGCTTACTTTAATTTGGGCTTCGCAGTGTATATTAATAGACTATGAAACCCAAAAGGGCTGTCACGGATGTCACATTTTTGCGCGGGTGCAAAACGCTGCAAAAAGCGCTGTGTGTGAATCTAGCCTAAGACTCTAACTATTTCATTCTGTAAGGTTGTGTATCCACGATCAGTATTAGCGGCATTTTGGACGCAGTGTACTTCCGCTGCGTCAAAAATGCTGCATTTAACTGTAAAAGCTCAGTGGATGGGATTTACAGAAATCCTGTGCCCACTGATTTTTTTACGCAGTGTTAACTGACATGTTGGGTGCCTTTCCGTCCCGCCGCTTGTCAATTTAGCTCTGCGGAGTCGGAGGCGATCTTGGCAGGTGAATACAGGGAGCAACTGCCATGCTCCAAGCGCTCACCATGGGCACAGGCCGCTGTGTTCACCTGCAGAGTTTCCCGGAGTCCCCACAGAAGAGCAGACACTGTGTCCAGGATGCTGTGTATCTGGATGGGAGAAACATACCCTAATAATGCATTCTGTTATCAGAATTATGCAACCATTTTGACACGGATATCCACAGTAAGTACACCAGCCTCATTAGATCTAATCTATTTTATAATGTCTGCAACTTGTATTGAGTAATCTGGTGACAGATCTGATATAAGGCTTACAGCAAATTCAGTGCACAAGTCAAAGTCAATCTTTGCCTCTTACACCACTGTAGAAATGTCAGGGAAGCAAACTCTTCTGTTAAGTACCTGTCCATGACAAGCACTTCTCTCATTCAGCTCCTAAAGATTACAGTTTTATCTGTGACGCCACTGACGCTGACGCTATATGCTGACCACTTATTTGACAAGAAGTTTGGATATCAGACTTGATTTACACATGGACTTCATACTTCATACAACAAATTAAAGGAAGGAGGATTCCACAAAACAAGAAACAAATGTTATGGGGGTATACAATGCTGAACACAATGGGCAGGCATGGGTAATAGGCTTCAAACTGCATAACAATTGATTTATTTTCTCTGTTCATATATATGACTGGAACATATTTTCACTTATATACAAGTGGCAGGTATACAAAGTAATGTTTACCTGACTTTCCATACACATGAAGTATCTTAATCGCCTTGAAAGATTAGTTGTATCTCAAATATACCTGCTGACCTAAACTAATCCAGTTTAAAAGCCTCTAAATACCCATCCCAGGGCCCTTCCAATTATTCTGTATGCACTGGTAAATAAGAACAAACAGTAAAAAATCTAGCCTGGGGAAATATGTCTTGCAAGTGATATCCAGTATTCGTATTGCTGCAATCTTGGATCAAATTACCTGGCATGCCATTTCAATTCAGCTCCTTGTTTTCAGGTTCACCTACAATGTCATGTTTAAATAAGCAAGCTTCAGGTAGGCAAACCAGGAAACAACGGCAGATTCGGGGACATTAATAATAACATGTTGTAAAAGAACATTCCAATGTATATGACACTAGTAGCACCACCTGCCTTCCGAGTTATAGTCATGGCATCTTAGACTGATAGACAATGCATATGCGTGCCAGCTACTGACACTAGACACCTGTCTAATTTCTTAAAAAAAATAAAAGTTTGGCAACTTTGTAGCTCATTACATCTACAATACATAAATGAACCCTTCTTAAGAAAACAGACATTTTTACAAACAACCCTGTATGTCTTCCAGTGAAATGTAGCATTACATTGAAAACCGTCTGAGAAATGGCCAATACCATGGAGCTCCGGGTAGTCTGGTGCCCATGAGCTGGCTTTCCCTACCCTTTTCCAGTCAATTGACTTGTCTCTCCCTATGTTCACACCCGGGAGAGGCTCTGATTCATACTGACTGGTTCGGGTAACATAAATCTAGAGATACATTCCTTTTCATCAAGTGTAAAACACAGATATCCATTTTGTTAATGTCTAACTATTTTACCTTGTGGTGGCGTTTCAAGTTTCCTCACCAATACCAGTTGATTGCTAGGGTTTACAGCAGATGTACAGTTATAGACAAAAGTGTTGGTGCTCTTAAAATTGTTCCTGAAAATGAAGTATTTCTACCAGAACATTACTTAAATTATACGTTTTGTCATACATGCTTATTTCCTTTGTGTATAAAGGAACAACACAAAAAAAAAAAAAAATGCAAATTGGACATAATTTCACACAAAACCCCCAAAATGGACTGGAAAAAATTGTTGGCATCTTTAACTTAGTACTTGGTTGCACATCCTTTGGAATAAGTAACTGCAATCAGTAGCTTCCTATAATCATCAACAAGCTTCTTGCACCTATCAACTGAAATTTTGGAACACTCTTCTTTTGTAAACTGCTCCAGGTTTCTCATATTTGAAGGGCGCCTTCTTCCAACAGTGATTTTAAGATCTCTCCAGATCTCTACAGATGTTCAATGAGATTTAGATCTGGACTCATTGCTGACGACTTGAGAACGCTACACAGCTTTGCTTCCCTCTATTTCTGGGTGCTTCATAAAGTAGTGTCCTGCTGGAAGACACTTGAGCGAGGACGAAAATCCATGTTTGTGATACTGGGCACTACATTGCGACCCTAAATATTTTGGTAATCTTCAGATTTCATGATGCCTAGCACAAAGTTAAGGCACCAGTTCCAGAGGCAGCAAAACAACCCCCAAAACCTGTTTGAAGCACCACCCAATATCAAAATGGGTTTACAAGGGACCGTTCCTGTCACACTAATCTGATAAGCTTCTATGAAGAAGTTCTGGACTGGACCAAAGAAATGCAGTGGACGTGGTGTATATGGACTTTTCAAAAGCTTTTGATACGGTGCCACACAAAAGGTTGATACATAAAATGAGCAATGGGGATAGGGGAAAATATGCGTAAGTGGGTTAAAAACTGGCTTAGTGATAGGAAACAAAGGGTGGTCATTAATGGAACACACTCAGAATGGGTCACAGTTAACAGTGGGGTACCACAGGGGTCAGTGTTTGGCCCGATTCTTTTTAATATATTTATTAATGATCTTGTAGGGGGCATACAGAATAGAATCTCAATATTTGCAGATGATACTAAACTCTGTAGGGTAATCAATACAGAGGAGAACAATTTTATATTACAGGAGGATTTATGTAAACTAGAAGCTTGGGCTGATAAAAGGCAAATGAGCTTTAATGGGGATAAATGTAAGGTCATGCACTTGGGAAGAGGAAACAAAAGGTATAATTATGTGCTTACCGTAATTGTAAAACACTGGGCAAAACTATCACTGAAAAAGACCTGGGTGTATGGGTAGATGACAAACTCACATTTAGTGGCCAGTGTGAGGCAGCTGCTGCAAAGGCACAAAGACACTCAATGCAAAGACTGAGTCAACTTCTCGCCTCTATCTGATTTCAGCTGTAATTGTCATATTGCTCACACCTGTTAAGCCCCCGTCACACTAGCGAGATCGCTGCTGAGTCACAAGTTTGGTGATGCACCAGCGACTTCGCCAGCGATCTCGCTATGTTTTACACTTAGCAGCGACCAGGCCCCTGCTGTGAGATTACTGGTCGTGTTAGAGTCGCCTGGACCATTTTTGATTGTTGGGGTCCCGCTGGGCAGCATGCATCGGTGTGTTTGACAGGGACAATGACCAACGACCTCAATGCTACAAGATCTGAAAAACAGGGTCCCAATGACCTCCGTATCATTCCGGATCGTTGCTGTGTCGATGGTGAGATCTGTAGAAAAAAGAATGCGCATATAGGGTCTTATCTCAAATAAACACTTTCGCTTTGCGATGTGGAATTGCTCACCTTTGTAAGTTGTGATAACCCACAACTGGTAGAAAAGCGTTAGGGCAGCTGCTGCAGGGACCGCACTCCCACAGGAAAACGTGGTTGTGATGCAAAAATTATTTTGGACGAAGTGCCTTAATGTCCGCGCTGCTGCTATAGGGTCAAAAGAACCAAGACTAGGTTCTTTTGACCCTATAGCAGCAGCACGGACATTAATGCACTTCGTCCAAAAGAATTGATGGTGAGATCTGACTGTTTGACATCTCATCAGCGACCACATAGCGACGCACCAGCGATCCCTACCAGGTCGTATCGTTGTCGGGATCGCTGGTGCATCGCCAAGTGTGATGGTACCCTTACTTGCCACAGTTGAGTTTTAATGAGCATCACATTCTCAAAGCAAGGTTGTGCAGGCACAATTTTGAGAGTTGCCAACAATTTTGTGCTGCCTACTTTTGGGGTTGTGTGTAAAATTACCGTTATATATCGTGTATAAGCCGACCCGTGTATAAGCCGACCCCCCTATTTTGCCCCAAAATCCTGGGAAAATCTATTGACTCATGTATAAAGCTGAGGGTGGACCCCAGCACAAGTATACAGCCCCCAGCAGTGTGGTATACAGCAGCCTCCCCAGTGTAGTATAACAGCAGCTAGCCCCAGTGGTATATACAGCAGCAGCCCCAGTGGTAGTATACAGCAGCCCAGAGGTATATACAGCAGCCCCATGTGTAGTATTACAGCACGAACCAGTGGTATATACAGCAAGCCTCCCCATGGTATATACAGCAGCCTCCCCAGTGGTATATACACCTCCCCAGTGGTATACAGCAGCCCCCCCAGTTGGTATATACAGCAGCCCCCCAGTGGTATATACAGCAGCCCCCAGTGGTATATACAGCCGCCCCCAGAGGTGTATACAGCAGCCCCAGGTGTGATACAGCAGCCCCAGAGGTGATACAGCAGCCCCAGTGGATACAGCAGCCCCAGTGGTATACAGCAGCACCCAGAGGTGTATACAGCAGCCCAGAGGTGTATACAGCAGCTCCAGTGGTATACAGCAGCCCAGAGGTATACAGCAGCCCCAGAGTATATAGCAGCCCCAGAGGTGTATACAGCAGCCCCAGAGGTGTATACAGCAACCCCAGAGAATACAGCAGCCCCAGAGGTATATAGCAGCCCCAGAGGTATACAGCAGTCCCAGTGGTATACAGCAGCCCCACAGGTATACAGCAGCCCAGAGGTATACAGCAGCCCTAGAGTAATCAGCAGCCCCAGAGGTATATTAGCATCCCCAGGGTATACAGCAGTCCAGTGGTATACAGCTGCCCACAGGTATCAGCAGCCCCAGAGGTATACAGCAGCCCCACAGGTATATACAGGCCCAGCAGTGAGTTATTTATGCCCCAAATGCTGGCACTCGTCCCTCCGTTATAAGCATCCCCCCCCGGCTGCTTAAGTTACCATCCCAGGTCTTCTGATCCGCGCTCCCATCCTCTGCTGATCCGGGGTCCCCGGCCAGTAGCGATGACGTCATGCGACCGGCGGTCACATGACCCGGATTGCCGAGGACTGAGCATAAAGGGACGGTAACTTAAGCAGCCGGGGGGGGGAGATGCTTATAACGGAGGGGGGCAGTGCCAGCTTTGGGGCTATATGCACTGCTTCCCCCTGCTGCTGATTGACAGGGGGAAGCAGTGCATATATAATGAGCGGCCCCATGTGATGGGGCCGCTCATACAGCAGCCTCCCCCTGCCTCCTCCAGCCTGAGTTACCATATTGACCCGTGTATAAGCCGAGGGGGGTACTTTTCAGCCCAATTTTTGGGCTGAAAAACTCGGCTTATACACGAGTATATACGGTAGGTACAATTTGCCTTTTTTTGCTCTTTTTTTTTTCCCAATACATGCAAAGGAAATAAACACGTGTATAACAAAACGAGTAATTGCAATAATTGTCTGGGAGAAATTCTTCATTTCCTGGAACAATTTTAAGGGAGCCAACACTTTTGGCCATGATTGTATATTGTGATCACTTTATTGTGATGAGTGCTTATAACACATAAGGATTATTCAAAATAAAGAATCCTTTTAATAAAACAAAAAGCCAGTCCTGAGAATGTGATCCTTTTTACGTACAATATTCCATCCAAGTGACAACAGAAGTCGGTGACAGTTGGCTTTATCATAATTATTGGATATGATTGATTTAGTCCGAAATGACTGTTAACAAAATACTAAACAAGAAATCCGAATTTAGGAAACCCATTTTTAGAAATGTTATAAATGAAAGAGAAAGGAAATGTTCTAACCTTTTCAGAGAACACTTTCTGTTGTAGCAGTGATTGCAGAAAATACCTGTTTAAATAACTACTTCAGCATTTGGCTGAAATGGTCAATAGAGTGATGAATAGATCTATAATGTGGATGAAGAGGTGTTTATTCAGTCTACATAGTATGCTTCAGTGTAGCCCTTTAGCTTCGATGCTGCCTCCTGCCACCTGTCAGTCAAAGCAGATTAATTACTTGGGCGGCCAGTGCTGGGAGCGGCACATTCCAACCTGGCCGCACCCAGAGGTGTTGACATCAGACAGGTGAGGTCCCCCTCCTAAACGGCTTGGAAGGTTGCAGACTAACTCACCCTTGCAATGTCCCACTCACTATATGGCCCCTCCAGGCAGAATATGAGAGCGGAACATCTCTATGCTGTATGTGGTAAACACTCCCTTAATTTAGCCATGATTAGACTAAGGCAAAGAGCTATATCCTCAGGCAGTTTGAGCAAATCAGTACATTGTTGTCTACTCTGCACATATTTAATCTTAGGGGTTTCTAACGAATGCATGGTGCCGAGAGCAAGGCATATTTTTACATAATTGCAGCATCATTGTATTAAGAGTAATATTTCCACCTCTACTCATAGCCATATAATACTTGCTCGTAAAAAGCTAGTATACACTTTTAATACTATAGATTACCATGCTCTATATTATCCTCTTGTCCTCGTTAAGTATACATTGGACTGTGGCTCGCGTTCAGGTCCCAGAGACAGTAAGTTAAGAGACCAGAACGTCCATAAGGTCCCAAATGTCCAAATTAAAAGCAAAACAATTGCCTATATCTAGAATTTGATAGATGTCTGGATCAAACTAGACATTTCATTACATCTGATTCATTTTTAACGCATTGATTTCTTTCAGATATTAGTAATTTATGAACAGAAGGAAAGGACTATCACTTGTGGGTTGCACAATATCAGCTCAGATAAAATGTTAAAGCTTCCAAGTTTCCAAGTGTAAGTTGGAGGGAGGGATAGGGCTGTCGTGTGCCTGTAATTGCAGCACCTCCTGCCTGGCTGACTGCCCTGGGGGCTATGCCTCGCCCTGAGGTTTTGGGCCACGTTCCAGCCACGCTGCCCCAGTATAAATGAAAAGAAAGAATAATAGGAAAACCCGATAACTACCTCTAGTCAAACATAGTTCAGTTTACATAGAAATTAAAAAGAAAAAGGTTGGAGGGAGGGAACTGCATACTTCAGTTTCTTTGGCATGTATGCCTTCAGGCTATATATATGGACAGAAGAGAGGAAGAAAAGAAGTGTTTGAAAAGGCAAACCATCCAGTCCATTAAGCAAGAGGAATGCATAATACAGTCGGCTATGCTTGTTACATCACTGCCAACCAACTAAATAAACAGAGGAAGGGTACAAATGAAAAGGTATAAGCTCTTTGGAGACACTTGGATATCACATAAAAGTACAAAGTAATTCTGTGCAGTACTGCATGCTGTCTATGGACTGCTTTCTTGACAGAAGTAGTGATATGAGTGGTGCATTGTAGACAGTACACTACATACATGAACCATGACAGGATCAGCAGTATAGATGTAAAACAAAATAATATTGTCAAGACAAGTGTATTTTAGGCCACGTGTACACATGTTGAGTGTCTGGTGAGTTTTTTGTTATCAGGAGAGGTGATAAATACAGAAGTGGTGCACATTTGTATTATACTTTTCCCCAGATTGTTCCACTCCTGGTTTTGGCTAAAAACACTGAGGTGAAATCTCAAACATCACTTAACGCGTGCACACGGCCTTACACATAAAATGACTTGCTCTCGACAGACCTAGGGTTGCGTTCACACTATCGATCTGTGTTTACCAGAAGCAACAACTTTCTGTGGATGCCATCCTAGATATATATACCATTGGTACCTGATGGACCCTACTGATGATTACACTTAGACTAGATTCACAGGTCTATTTGTCACAGTCCGAGCCAGGACCATGATAGACAGAGCGACTGCTGGTCTCTTACCCTGCACTCAACAGCCTCAGACGTAAGCCAAGTTCAGGTCAGGACACCGTAGCCACCCTGAGCATCCTGGACCTTGCTTGGACTGTGACAAACGGACAGATGAATTTAGCGAATAGCGAAGTTTATCACATTCCATCATGGTTTCCGTGTTTTTGATAGGATAAATAGCGCTTCATATATTACTGTTATTTCCATTAAATCTGCTGAACCTGAAGCTGAAGGCTCTTAACAGAGCCTCAAATTCTGTATGACCAGAGGCAAAAAAGGAAAAATGGTGCATTTGAAACAATGTATAGCCAAGAAGCCTACAAGGTTGTACTACACATCAGATAGAAGTAGGCCGATAGTTGAACATTCGTTAAAGGAATTCATTGAAGAAATGATGGCCAACACAGTTATAAACATTTTAGTTCATTTTAGCCACTACATGTTAAATGAGAAAGATGAAAAATCTTATGGGAATATTCGGTGAATGTTCTTTTTTGCTGAAAGATCTTTTAGGGACTAGTTAGTAATAAATAAAGATATTAACATGACTGACATATTTATATACTTTGACAGTGTGTAATTGATTGGATAAAATAATCATTTGTTGTCAACTGTTGAACAATCATTGTGATTAAAATTAGCCATATTGATCAACTTTATGACAGTTTGACCACCTTAAAAGCCCATTGCTTTTTTTTATTATTTTTTCTGGCATCAATTAAATATCAGTTATGGTACCTTTACACGCCGCTACAACAAGGTGGAAACAACCGGGTGCTTCACGTGCACGAGCACGTACCAAGGGTTACAAACGGTACCCGTACCGCCTTTACATGCCGCTACATGGTGCTCTACAGAAGGTTGAATCTATCTCTGGATGTACCGCCGGGTGCCTCAAGTTACCTTCTGTAGAGCGCCTTACCTCATTTACACGCCGTTACAGAAGGTAATATGGGAGGACCTGGTGCAGCAGGGACAACACATAGGCGTGCCAGAATTGTGGATTACGAGAATTTCGTACGCTGATAGGACAAAGCAATAGCATCATGATTGGGCAGCCAGCGCAGGAGGCTGACTAATACATGACGCTAGAGCAATTGTGTAGTGTGACTGGTCAGCTCCTTAAATATGCCGCCCTATGCAGCGACAACCAATCGCAACGCAGGAGCTTCCACCAATGATCGCTGAAGTGGGGTGGTTTCCCGGAGGCTGTGTCACGCCCCGGGGAGTTATCTAGGTGAGGAATAAACCTTACCCTACCGTATTTACACGCCATTACCACCAGGTTGAAATTAATCTGTTTTAGAGCTCGGCTCTGACACAGGTGCCGCAAGTGACGGGTGGAAAAAACCGCCTTTATACGCCGCTACCTCGGGTTGATTTGGCGGTGCAAGATACATTTCTCTCATCTACCCGGTTGTTTCCACCATGTTGTAGCGGCGTGTAAAGGTACCCTAATAGTTGCACAGTACATGCTACAACTACCACAACTTGTTACTTGCTACCGTCTCCTACCATTTGCAGTAATGCTCCAGTTTCCCTCCAGCATCATGTGACCACTGCTCTTTCTTGATGGCTCATACAGCAGACCACTGGAATGAGGTACTCATAGACTTACATTAATAGAGGAGCAGAGTCTCAAACACTTACACTGAGGATGTGATTTCTGGTCCACACAGAGTGTGTGAGATGTCTAATCACAACTGTGATCACATGATCCAGGGATAGGACTGGAACAGTGCTGGAAATAGCAGAACACAGCAGTCGGTAAGTACGTACATTACTAATATCTAACAAATTGTGAAATACCAAAATAAATTATTCAAGAATTTCTGCGGCAAATTAAAAAGAGTATGAAGTTGAACATTACAATGTTGGATTGTGAAAAAAGTGGAAGTTCCAAAGTACAGTATGAGTGAGTTTGTTAAACCAACATAATTAAAAATGTTAAACAGGATTCATAAAGATATATCAAGGTTATGCTTCATGCATATATATAATAACTACTATTGCTTCAGGCAACAACATGGCTGCCCAATCACTCAATATTAACCGGCACGCCTAAGAAAGTTGAGTAATGCACAAAATTGCCAAGGAAAACATAATCATAATAGTAAGTAATGCTTACCCTGAAAATGATGGAGGCTGAAGGTAAATAATATAGATATACATAAAATTAGACAGCATTGGGTTCAATCATAGTGCAGTACTATCGGTATCCATTCTTTATTACCACACTCCAAGAATAAGGCCCCTTTCACATCAGTGTTTTTTTTAAATTGCGGCAGATGCGGTGAAAAAAACGCATCTGCCGCGATTACCGCATACCGGCTGCACTTGCGGCACGGTTGCGGCACAGTTGCGGCAAGCCCCATACAATGTATAGGCGGGCTTGCGGCAGGTGCGGCAAGTGCGGTTTTGGCACTTGCGGCAGGTGCGGCCGCGAAAAAAACCGCAGTCAGCCGCATTTTTTTCGCGGCCGCACCTGCCGCAAGTGCCAAAACCGCACTTGCCGCATCTGCCGCAAACCCGCCTATACATTGTATGGGGCTTGCCGCAACCGTGCCGCAAGTGCAGCCAGTATGCGGTAATCGCGGCAGATGCGGTTTTGTCACCGCATCTGCCGCGATTTAAAAAAAACGCTAGTGTGAAAGTACCCTAATTGAACAAAAAAGCTTGCACATGAGGTTAATTCCTTTTCATTTTCAAGGACTGTTATTAAAACTCATTACCTTTATACATTTTGTGGGGTGAGTCTCTGTTCTAATAGTTATGGTATAATACCATCGATAATGATGTGCATTTAAGGTTGTTATTTTATCGATGGCAATACATTTCTGGTGATAGCTTCCAGCTTCAATTAAAGGGGTAGCTAAAAGCTTCCAGTCCGGCACTTGTTAGCGTTTGTAAAGCTCAAAAGCAGCAGAGTCTAATTTTCTAAGATCAAACGCTTGTGTATCCACATCACAGGCTGGGAACCCAAGACCAAGGCTGATGCCACAATTACGACACTTGTTTCTGCTCTAGGTGTACTGTAAGAAGAAAGTCCTCATAAACCTTTCCCTCTTATTAAAAGACAAATGTAGTAATCATGGATAAATGTGGTGGATCCATTTAGAATGGATTGCTCAGGGGAATAGTAGTCAGACTGGAGTCTGAACTTTAAAGTGAGTCAGCAGTGTCTGGATTAGATCTAACCCACTACCATAGAAAATCATTTCATGTTCACAGGAAAAACTGAAATGAATTGGTCAGGGTGGCGGATTTCGTAAATCGAGAGTTGAAAGTAAGTGCATAAGGAAATGGTAGTCTAAAAACATTGCCATTTATTAAATAGAGTTGACAATTTTATAGAAAAAAATTCATTTTTGGAAAAGTACTGAAAACAGCAGAAAATGCCATAAAAAATGTAAGTGCTACCAGACTGAGCAGTTGTGTGCCATACCACAGGCATCATTCCTCCCATCACATGGGTGGAGATGCTGGTAATACAGCACATGAGTGCGGATGTGTCTGATGTGCTGACAGTGTCAGGCCAGGTCTCAGGGAAACTGGGAGAACCATCAGAGCTTCTTCCCTTCAGCAGGATATTGATTGTGGTTAGTTTATAACAATTTATGCTTTTTTTTTATTTACTGAGGCTGGATAATTCCTTTTAGTTCTCCCATTAATAGAGCTCAGCATTAGGGATCAATATAGCTCTTCCGCTCGCGTCATTTGAGGAGCTCAATCTATGCCCGCTACTACAAAGGCTGAGCACTAAAATTAAGGTGTGGAATAAGTTACATTTATCGGTGGTGGGCAGACTGAATCTCCACAAGATGATTGTGATGCCACAACTGCTATATGTACTGCACAACTCCTCTGTATGGATCCCAATGAAGAGATTCCGTGGGATAAAATCATTACTTAGAGAATTAGTGTGGGGTAAGAAGAGTTGCAGACTAAAGCAAGAAATATTGCAGAGACCTAAAGACGAAGAAGGGTTGGCACATCCAAACCCCTGGTTATACTTCCTTTCTGCGCAAAGCCAACACCTGAAGGGATGGGGGGATACTCTGAGTAAGGGACAGATACCAGTATGCCTGGTACATTTAATGAAGATTTCGCCACTGAGTATGGGACTGGAGGCAGGTCTCTTCAAGAAATGGGGATCACAGTACCATACTACAAGCCTAATCCATAAAGTATGGCAGAAGATCAACCAAACGGGACGGGGGGGGGAGGGGAGATAACTAATTTTACGAAGTTTTCACCTATCTGGGATAACATTTACTTTCAGGAGGTCAGCAACATGATGGGGTTTGGTGAATGGAAAGATGTGAGGATTACCCTGGTTTATCAGTTGATCTACAGAGGGAAGCTTAAATCATTCAAAATGTTACAGAACAAGTTCCACTTCCCAAGGCTGGTCCTTTTTCAATACAGACAGGTTCAGCACGCATTTCAAACCAAAGGCAGAAGAGGGCCTATAGAATTACAAACAGATCCAACGCTAGATTTTATATTAAAAGAAAGTGGAATGAGAGGGGCAATAAAAGTGTATAGGGACTTGTTGCATGTTTTTCTGGGGGGACATTCTACAAAGACTAGGAGGAAATGGGAAATTGACCTGGGAGGGATAAACGATGATAGGTGGGAGTCTATACTAGAATATATACCTAAGATATCCATGAGCGAACCTGGGAGCTTGTCACAGCTATATGTAATTCACAGGGTGTATAGAACCCTAGATGCTATTTAAGGCAGGACTACGGTCTAACTCCGATTGCCCACATTGCGCACAATCACAGGCGGATATATTGCATATGCTTTGGAAATGTCCCAGATTGTCCTACTTTTGGATAGCAGTACTGAATCGTATTGGGATGGGGTATGGATGTGTTATAACTAGACACCCACTGACATATATATTAGGGTATGTTGAGAAAATACAAACGGACAATGCAACCAAAATAGCTATTGCAAGATTATTGTTTATTGCAAGAAAATTGATAGCAGACGCGAATTCATTGCCCAAACGAATTATATAATTCAACTGGAAAAAATATTTACACTAAGAGGAACAAGCAGGAATATTTTAATAAATTCTGGCAGCCTTGGGTAATAGGGTTTAAAGGGAACCTGTCACCCTATATAAGCCCCCTAACCTGCCAATATCTGTCCCTGCAGCACCCAAATACTTTCTGAATCATCCCTGTCTGAGCTCTTTGGTGTTTGTAAAAGTGAAATAGTATGTTTTAATAACTTACATGATTTTTTGTTGGGTGGGCGTTTCTGACAATGGGGCAGTGTCCCCAGGGCTGCGCTCCCCCCTCCTCTTCACTCCAATTACGCCACCATGGGCGTAATCCTTGCAGCATGAGCGTGCTTTCTTATTTCAAATGACCCCGCTCTGAATTCTATGATGCGACATCACGTGATGCTGGTGTGCGTCATTGCCGGTGATGCGCAGTTTGCTGGGTGTAAAGCTGACATCAGCATGCATTCTGCGCATGCTCTGAAGGTGGCCTGTGACGTGTGGAGCAGAAGATCCAGATATGACGCGCGCTGGATCATATCCGGATCTTCAGCTCCACACAGCACAGGCCACCTTCAGAGCATGCTCAGAAGGCATGCTGAAGGTGGCCTTACACCCGGAAAACTGCGCATCACCAGCAATGATGCGCACCGGCATCACGTGATGCAGCATTATAGAATTCAGAGCGGGGTCATTTGAAATAAGAAAGCATGCTCATGCATCAAGGATTACGCCCATGGGAGCGTAATTGGAGCGAAGAGGAGGGGGGAGCGAAGCCCTGGGGACACTGCCCCACTGTCAAACGGCTACCTGACAAAAATCATGTAAGTTATTAAAACATACTATTTCACTTTTACAAACACCAAAGAGCTCAGACAGGGATGATTCAGAAAGTATTTGGGTGCTGCAGGGACAGATATTGGCAGGTTAGGGGGCTTACATGGAGTGACAGGTTCCCTTTAATTAGATTTGCACCAAAATATTATAGTGTTGTGTAATGCAAAGAAACTGGTGTGATGATGCGGTGTGGTTTGTAAACTATATTAATGGGTAAATACACAGGATCTGTTGAAGAGTAAGCACTACTCGAAACGGGCTCCGTCATCCCTGCACCTCCCTCCCCGCACCCTCCACCTGATGTAATACCGCGACTGGAATAAAGAAACCTGTCTTCACCGGTCCAATGAGTGCCGCCTTCTTCTTTCTTTATGGATAAAAATGACTATGTCCTATGGCTGAGCAACGATGGACCTGATTCTGTGCCACAATTTCAACTGCAGCAACATAAGGTCAGTGCCCGGTTTTCCTTCTACATTCAAAAATTATATCAATAGGTAAATACTGTTTGATATTGCAATAATACTGAAACCGTTGTTTGTACAGAGGAAAGTCTCCATGGGGGGGGTACGGGACGGGGAGGGGGAGGTAATGTACTGATGTAACATTGTAAGATAACCATTGATCTGTCATCTCTGTTTCAAATATGTAGTGATTATTACTGTCCTGACTTTGGTCGCAAAAATCTCTGGATAAAAACATGTGGTAACTGACTGTAGACGAAGTTATTGCAAATGCAGCAACCAGGCTTAATGTGTTTATGGCAAGTGAGGTCCTAGGAGAGGAAGATAGAGACACAATTCTAGAAAAAAAAAGACCATTTGTGCATAAAAAGGTTCTTCAAATTTATAAAATGTTGCTTTCCTCTGTTTGTACCAATTTTCTAAGATTACATTCAGGGCCGCCGTTAGGGCCTTACAGGCCTTACTTGAGTAGGGGGCCCGGCAATCATTGGAGTAGGCGTGTCCATTTAAACAGGGCCAGGGGGGCCCGGGCATGCTGGCGGGGGGCGTGGCCATTTGGCGCAAGGAGGCCTGCCTGGCCAGCACGCGTTGCAGGTGGCAGACTGATGCTGTGCGTGTCCTCCGCTCGGCTGCTGTCAGTGTGCCTGCAGCCAGTGCCGCAACCTGTGAGCGGCGCCGCACCCCAGCCGCCGCTGACTCAGTGTCGGGGGAGTAGCTGCGGCTGTATTAGAAATGGCCACGCATAGGAAACTGCTCACAGTGCTCTCTGCTGTACAGTGATGCAGCTGGCCCGGGGCACTGACACATTTACTTGTGCAGCGCCGGGCCATCCGCATCACTGTACAGCCTAGAGCACCGTGAGCACTGAGCAGTTTGCTGTGCGTGGCCAAGTGTCAAAATGATGTCAGTACAGCGTGCCGGGTCTTCTAATCATTGCAGCACTACACACCCAGCCTGATTCCCACCAAGGAGGATCTGCTGCTAGCAAGTGTGCAAGGCTGCAGGCGAACGGGAGAAGAGAAGAGCTGTCAGCTGAGCCTGTCCCCAGACAACAAAAGTAAAAAAAAACATCACCAATATGTGTGTATGTCTGTGTATGATTGTGTCTGTGTGTAAATGTGTGTATATATGAGTGTGTGTTTATGATTGTGTGTATATATGTGTCTGTGTACAGTATATATGAGTGTGTGTTTATGATTGTGTGTATATATGTGTCTGTGTACAGTATATATGATTGGTGTATATGATTGTGTGTATATATGTGTCTGTGTACAGTATATATGATGGTGTATATGATTGTGTGTATATATGTGTCTGTGTACAGTATATGATTGGTGTATATGATTGTGTGTATATATGTGTCTGTGTACAGTATATATGATTGTGTGTATATATGTGTCTGTGTGCAGTATATATGATTGGTGTATATGATTGTGTGTATATATGTGTCTGTGTACAGTATATATGATTGGTGTATATGATTGTGTGTGTATATATGTGTCTGTGTACAGTATATATGATTGGTGTATATGATTCTGTGTATATATGTGTCTGTGTCCATTATATATGATTGGTGAATATGATTATGTGTATATATGTGTCTGTGTACAGTATATATGATTGGTGTATATGATTGTGTGTATATATGTGTCTGTGTACAGTATATATGATTGGTGTATATGATTGTGTGTATATATGTGTCTGTGTACAGTATATATGATTGGTGTATATGATTGTGTGTATATATGTGTCTATGTACAATATATATGATTGGTGTATATGATTGTGTGTATATATGTGTCTGTGTACAGTATATATGATTGTGTGTATATGATTGTGTGTATATATGAGTGTGTGTTTATGATTGTGTGTATATGATTGTGTGTATATATGTGTCTGTGTGTATATATGATTGGTGTATATGATTGTGTGTATATATGTGTCTTTGTGTACAGTATATATGATTGGTGTATATCATTGTGTGTATATATGTGTCTATGTACAATATATATGATTGGTGTATATGATTGTGTGTATATATGTGTCTGTGTACAGTATATATGATTGTGTGTATATGATTGTGTGTATATATGAGTGTGTGTTTATGACTGTGTGTATATAATTGTGTGTATATATGTGTCTGTGTGTATATATGATTGGTGTATATGATTGTGTGTATATATGTGTCTTTGTGTACAGTATATATGATTGGTGTATATGATTGTGTGTATATATGTGTCTGTGTTTATATATGATTGGTGTATATGATGTGTGTTTATATGTTTGTGTGTATATGATTGCGTGTATATGTGTCTGTGTGTATATATGATTGGTGCACATGATTGCCTATATGTATATGAAGATTGTATGTATAACTATGTGTGTAAATTATTGTGTGTGTGTGTATATAAATGATTGGTGTATTTGATTGTGTGTATATATGAGTGATTGCATATGTATGTATATGATTGTGTGTGTATGATTGTATGTGTGCATATGATTGGTGTTTATAATTGTGCATGTTTGCATCTACTATATAATCGTCTAATGTTCTCTGTCACTGAAATCGTGCGCTAGCGCTGATTGGTCTGCACGGCCGGGCTCAACCAATCAGCGCTAGCGCGCGATTTCTGTACGCAGACAGAAAGAAAACAAAAGATGGCAGCCGCTAGCGGGGCGCAGCGGACTCCCGCCGCAGCCTCACATCACTAACCCCCGCCACGAGCCACCCACTAACATCGGGGAGCAGGGGCTGCCAGGGTCGGGGCTCCCAGGGTGCAGGGAGCAACGGGAGCGCGCATCATGCGGCTCCTCCTTCCTATGGCCGCACAGTCTGTCACAGACTGTGTGGCTATAGGATAATCCTGGGTGTCAGCGACATGAGGGCCAGCACTGGGACCGCCAGGGGACAGAGAGCCCTGGTTGTATTCACAGATCTCACATGTAATTATTATGATCTATGGGGCAGATCATATGTCCGTATATTTACATACACCGTGCATCTGTGCAAACCACACATAGATATGTCTGTTATTTACTGGCAGCAAAAATTACAAGGGTCAATGTTGTGTCTCACGAATGGAGACAACCTGTAATGTCTTCCTTGCATTGTATATATTTCCTCCAATCAGGAAATTCCTATTGTGTATTCTCTATTATGTATACAGCTATTGTGTATTAGCCCACAGCAGTCTCAAGTGTGAATGTGTGTAATATATAATAGAGTGAGTGTAAAAAAAAAAACGCACAAAAATATAGAAAAAAGCTTTGCACATAAATTGAGGTAATTTTTGGTGCTGTTCCAATTTTTCTCTATAAATATAATGCATGTTTGGGTGGAGGCGGGGCATGGGTGGAGGCGGAGCTGGGTGGGGGCTAGGCGGAGTCTCAGGGGGGCCCCAAAATTTTGGCAGTAAGGGGCCCCGAAATTCCTAGTGGCAGCCCTGATCACATTTCCTGCATTCACATATAACTTTATAAATTAATCATCTTTTTAAATAAACTAATTTAAAACTGACATCAATAAACACAGGCCCTTGGATTTGTGTAACTCAACTATATTTCCATAAAGCACTGCCTTCCAGTAACAGAAAAATAGAAGATATGAAAATTTAGCTCTGGCGTTTTGATGAAAGTATATGTACATGTTCATTTTGAACTGCCCTCCCCACCTCTTCTACTGCTCCCTCTTTGACAGGTTACAATCTGACTTCCGACTGCATCACTCAACTGAAACTTCCCTAACTAAAGTCACCAATGACCTACTAACTGCCAAGAGCAAGCGACACTACTCTGTCCTCCTCCTAGACCTGTCTTCGGCCTTTGACACTGTGGACCATTCCCTCTTGTTACAGATTCCCTGATCTCTTCTCATCACAGACTTGGCCCTGTCCTGAATCTTGTGGTATTTAACATATCGTCTCCGCCTCTCGCACCACCTCCTCACCTAGCCCCTATCTGTTGATGTTCCCCAAGGCTCAGTTCTAGGACCCCTACTCTTCTCCATCTACATTTTCGGCCTGGGTCAGCTCATAGAATCCCACGGTTTGCAGTATCATCTCTACGTTGATAACACGCAGATCTACCTCTGTGGACCTGACATCACCTCCTTACTGACCAAAATCTCACAATGTCTGTCCGCTATTTCATCTTTCTTTTCTGCTCGCTTTCTAAAACTGAACATGGACAAAACAGAATTCATCATCTTTCCCCCATCTCACTCTGCCCCTCCACCAGACCTATCCATCAAAGTCAATGGCTCCTCACTTTCCCCAGTGCCATATGCTCGGTACCTTGGAGTGATCATAGACTCTGCCCTCTCTTTCAAGCCACAGATCCAAGCCCTTGCCACCTCCTGTCGACTCCAACTCAAAAATATTTCCCGGATCCGCACATTCCTTGACCAAGAAACTGCAAAAACACTCGTGCACGCCCTAATCATCTCTCGCCTCGATTATTGCAACCTACTCTCTGGCCTCCCCTCTAGCTCTGTTGCACCACTCCAATCTATCCTAAACTCTGCTGTCCGACTAATCTAACTATCTCTCCGCTATACCCCAGCCTCTCCTCTCTGCGAAATCCTTCACTGGCTTCCTATTATCCAGAGGCTCCAGTTCAAAACCCTATCTATAACATACAAAGCCATCCATACAAAGCCATCCACAACCTGTCTCCTCCATACATCTGTGTCATGGACTCCCGGTACTTACCTACATGCAACCTTCTATCTTCTCAAGATCTCCTTCTCTACTCCCCTCTTATCTCTTTTTCTCACAACCGCATACAAGATCAGACTCGAGTCCACCGTGGAAACCTTCAAAAGGAACCTGAAGACCCACTTCTACCGACAAGTCTACAACCTGCAATGAACTCCGGTCTTCTGAACCGCTGCACAACCAGCTCTACCCTCTCCTAGTGTATCCTCACCCATCCCTTGTAGACTGTGAGCCCTTGAGGGCAGGGTCCTCCCTCCTTCTGTACTTGTGTGTGCCTTGTATTGATCATGTTTACTGTACTTGTCTATGTATGCCCCTTTTCACATGTAAATTGCCATGTGATAAATGGCGCTATAATAACAAATAATAATAATAAGTATTGTGTTAGTAAAAATACAGTAAAGAAACTTACTTACAAAATTAATCATGCAGATTACACCTGCAGATTGTTGAACAATTTGTTGTATTTTGGCCAGTCTTACTCAGTGACTGATAGCTATATCATTACATACACTTGTACAGGAAAAGCTGTCAATCGTAGAAATACCCACTAGACTCTTAAAGGAAACCGGTCATGTCATTTGTGATTATTAAACTGCCAGAATGTTGTTTAGATCATGTACTGTGAATTAATCATTAATAACCTGTTTTGTTTTTTTTTAAATAGTTGTATTTATAAAAAAAAAGCACTTTAGATACTTGGTTGTTTTCATTAGCTAGCTGCCCAAACAGTTACGGTATACTGGCGAATAGCAGACATGCCACAAATTCATCTAATGCTGTAGGACTCATGGTGATGTCATGACCATGTGACTAAAATGGGTGGAGCCAAGTCTACATTGTCCTTCAGGCACAAGTCCTTCTAGAGAGCATTAGATGAATTGCAGCATGTTTGCAGTTGAGTGACATGTCTACCAATCGCCTGGATAACTATTTGAGCAGCTAGCTAATTACAACATCTAAGTATGTAAAGTGTTTTTTTTTTTTTGATAAATACTACAATTCTTTAAAAAAAAAAAACACAGGTTACTAATGCACAGTACATGAGCTAAGTAATATTGGGTCGGTTTAATAACAAAAAACGACATGACAGGTTCCCTTTAAGCTCATAATGAGCAAATGTTTTAAATCCTATCAATTCTTTCCCCACCGATCAATATGTTAATCTCCTCAATGCCTCTTGCGGTAGAACATACTTCCCATAGGCTGAGCTGGGATGGGTATTCATTAATGAGTACTTAGTAAGAAATAAACATAAAAGATCTGTACAGTAATATGAAATTTTCAGAAATACATTACAGAATTACAGTAAAAGTGCATGATATAAAACAATATTGAGACATGACCACACGATGGGTCTATAAGCAAGCATAACTTTCTGATTCTAAGAGACTGTCTAGATTTCAAAGATTAAATGGAAGTCGGAAAAACTCAAAAAGATTATATTTCTTTTTAAATGCAATTTCAAAGCATAAGTCTATGAACGCTTCTGAAACAAAAACATGAGATCAGACGCACAAAAGGGAAGATAATCCACCACCTAATTCTTATTAGTTTCCGGAAGGATTTTTGCAATAAAGTGTTGTTTGACTAAACACTTCCTTCCAGGAGTAATGGTGTCTGACCAGTCAAAACACATTTCCCATACACATGGTGCACGGTCTTATGCCAACATGAAGCATTGCGCAATGTTATTTTTTAGGGCACGTGGAAAAACCCCTCATTGCCATATTCTTTAGCAATACTTGCGTATGCTCTAGTGGGTGTGGAAAGCTTGTTCCAGTTCTTGGTTATATAATTTATCACAGTATAATATCAATTCTATAAGTCTATCAAAGTATTATCTCTGCCAGTAAAACACATCATTATAGAGTGAGTAATTCCCCTGTTTACTTCAAACACTTTTTCCCAACATGGGCAGGTCTGATCAGGCAGCATTTTGGAACGAGTCTCAGCGTCCCAATTTCTACATAATGCTGTAGGCCACAGGAGAAAGGCAAGTCCCAACTGCGCACTATACAGTAATCAAGCTTTACGGCGCCTCTGGTCTTGCCTGCTGCATATTTCACAAGTATCGTCATGTCTTCAAAATCTGTCTCATCTGCAGTACGCACACACAAACATGCTTATCTAGCCTTTACATTTTTACATTTCACACAGTTAAACATTTGCGGTACCTTACATATTCATCATTTCTCTACATGGAATGGCCGCAAGTTAGATAGCACACAATTATTGTTAATGGGGTTCATTAAAACATGGATTAAACTTCCAAGATAATAAATGTCATATCTACATTTCTCAGTTATTAAATTTTGCTACAGATTTTCTCTTCATAAAATTGTTCAATCGTGAAGAAACCATATAATGTAATCACTACACAGCATACACATAGCATGGTGGCAGTGGCATATCATCAAGCTCTAGGGCCCTAAAGCAGAAGCTCGAACAAGGCCCAAAATTATTGCAAGTTTTTAATTGTGTTGGATTTTTCATATAAGTCAAAGGTGTATTTGACCCCCTAGACTCCAGGGCCTGCGTGCGATTGCAACCCCTGCACCTACCGTAGTTACACCCCTGCTTGGTGAAAAGTCCTTCATCAGAACACAAATCTTCTGACGTTGTAAATTGTTGACAGGGAACTAGTTGCCATTGGTGAAGTAGGGAAGAATTATTTCTCCTTAATATGGGGAATTAACGTGCCGTATGGAGTTTTTGCCTTCCTTTGACTCAATATGTTAGGCAACAGGTTGAACCCAATGAACTTATTTCTAACTTCAACCTAAAAAAACTATGAAACTATCCAAATCAGTTGCATGGAAATGATTATATGCTGTAAGACTGAGTGATCAATTGATCAAAATATAACACAGTTAAATGTAATTTCATTAAAAAAAAAATACTGCACTGCTTGTTAATGATGGGTCACATAGCAGTTATACTAATGCTTTTTTTGTGCCATATGACTTATTGTCTTACATTTTTTGTGCTGTGAAAAAAAACGCATTTTATGGTTGTGTGGGTGTGGCTAGCAGCTGATAGGAAGCAGTGGAATGTGACTGCAGAGAAAGAACAAGATCAGAGATTGTCAGCTGTGTGGGGAGCCAGCAGACAAGGGGTTAACAGCGATTCTGACTGAGCTGTGTAGAGCCAGATGACAGATCAGAGAAGCTGGTTAAGAGGAGTTTACAACTTGACATTGCTTAGCCCTGTGCTGTAATCCAATGCATTGTTTCCTCATGAGCTGCAATCAGCAGTGTTGGCCATGCCCCCTTTTCCTTATATGGTTACATGGCCCATATTCACTGAAGACAGATATAATTGAGAATAAACATATGTCTTCGGATTGAGCAACCCCAGACTTAAATTCCACAGCTGGTGACCTGGCTCTAAAGTTAAACCCGCTTTGCTGCTAGTGCCCGGAAATCTTCATTACATTTATAAACATATGTTTGCTTCACACACAGTGCAGTGGGGACAACTTGTGGAAGGTTTATGAATGGTAACCAACCAGAATTCTCTGATAAAGTATATTTGAAAGTTTATTAAAATAACTTCCTCTACATTATTAAATAAAAATTTAACGGAGGTTACGCTTTAAGCAGCACATATGCACCAGAGTATCCAAAACTATAGAGTGTAATTACTTGTGTATTTCCATTAACATCAGTGTACCAGTGGTGGAGTCGGTAATCAGTAATTAACTCCTTCACCCCTGTTGATTTCCTTTTTCCATATTTCCCTCCCCTTCTTCAAAGAGCTATAACTTTTTATTTTTACATCAATGTAGCCATATGAAGGCCTGTTTGTCGTGGAACGAGTTGTACTTTTTAATTAAATTATTTATTTTACCATATAGCGTACATGAAAATGAGAAGAAAAAATTACAAGTGCAGTGAAACTGCAAAAAAAATTGCAATTACACGTTTGTTTTGGGGGATTTTAATTCACCTTATTCACTACTTGGTAAAACGGACATGTCGGTACGATACCTCAGGTCAGTATAAGTTCATAGATACCAAACATGTAAATTTTTACTTTTATCTAAAAGGTGAAAAAAAATTCAGAAGAAGTTTTTAAAAAAGAATTGCACTTTTGCGCCATTTTCCGCAGTAGTGTTCTCATTTTTCAGGATCTGGGGCTGTGTGACAACTTATTTTTTGCGCTTTGAGCTGGCGTTTCTAATAAATCCATCTTTGAATAGATGCGATGTTTTGATTGCCCGTTATTGCATTTTATTGCAATTTGGCAGCGACCAAAACAAACATAATGTTGGCGTTTGGCCTTTTTTTTTCCATTACGCAGTGTAAAGATCTGATTAATTTATTTGATATTTTTATAGATTGGGCATTTCTGAATGTGGTGATGCCAAATGGGTATTTTTATATTTTTTAATATGCAAGGTCAGCACATGAGCTCGCATCAGAGGGAGGGACACAGACAAGGATGTATATACACGTTCTTGGTTATTTTGAAGGGGTTAAACCCTCTCCTTGTTCTATGAAATCTGCAATGGCTCACCAACCAATGAGAAGCCTTCTGATATAGGCTGAAGGACACTGCCCTAAGTAATCTACTCTCCTTCACTGCACAATACAACACTGTTTATAACATAATAAAAGAAAAGAAGCCCATGCATACAAAGTAGCACAACCCTTGCCTTTTTCATTTTTCAAAACAGCTCCTGGGACACATACATACATTATGCCACCCTACACCAAAATAGAATAATATTCCTTCACTGCAAAATACAACTATCACTGTATAACATATAAAAAAGAAAAAGCCTAATATACAATATATCAAGTGTATATTATACATCATGTATATTCTAGATGTTTTTTTTGGTTTGTGTCCCCATTTTATATGAGACCTGTAACTTTCACATGGGGCACCATTAGCATGAGGGAAACAATCCTATTACCATATATGGGCACATTTACCATATGTGGGCACAGGGAACATTATTTCAATGAGGGACACAGAGTGCTATTCCTATATGTGGGCAATATTACCATACCTGGGGACAACTGGACACAGGAGCAATGACAGACACCACAAGGCAATTATATATGTATGTATATATATATTTATAGATCTATGTATCTGTATATCACTCTAAGAAGATCTCCAGCTATTCTAGGTAACATTTATTGTCATCCGTAGTTAAAATCCAGAAACCACACTCAGACAATATAATTCTATGTAGTCCTCCTCCGGACTACGCGTTTCAGCACCTCTCTTGTGCCTTCATCAAGGTCCAAAGACTACACAGAGCTAAACTGTGTGTGGTTTCTGGATTTTAACTACAGATGACCACATATGTTACGTTTTAATCACCAACCTGGAGACCTTATTTAGATGATACATAGAAGCGAGTGGCGCACTTGTCACTCAATGTCACA